>BSBM01000014.1:10610000-11232500 GCA_027924585.1 Larix kaempferi
CTTTCTGTCCCTCCCTTCCTATCTCTTTATTTCGTTCTATCCCCATCTATCTCTCACTCCCTCTAAATCTAGTCCTCCCCATTGTCCCTCTCCCTCCCTCACTCTTTGTCTCTCCCCCCCTTGTATTCTTTATTTCTCTCTCACATCCCCCTTGCCTCCATCCATTCCCCCTTGTCACTTAAGTCTCACTTTCAACTTATAACCCTATACCTCTTCAGAACCTCTTCTACTCCTAATAGTACTCTCAAGATCCACATCCCTTCACCCCCTATAGCCCATTATGTTCTCATTCCCTTCATCTCTCCCCACTCAAGCTTCCAACATCCTTCTAAGCCCTTGACCCTTTTCCCACCGCTATTAAATATTAACCATAAATTCCCTTGACCCTTCCCCACCCCTTCTCAAATATTAACCAAAAATTCCCTTGAGTCTTGCCCACCCCCTCTCTCTCAAGTATTAAACATATATTTTATGATTTACATAATGCGAGCGCATTTTGGCAATACATAACGCATACGCTTTATGTAGTTATATAAAGCATGTGCATTATTAAATTCTAAAAGCGCGGCAATATTTTTTGAATTTAAACAGAACGCGCTCGTGTTTTTTAGAGCCTAAACCAAGCCGACTCACTTGCTCGCATGTCAACCATAAGCCTATGTGTATGCTTTGGAGTTTGCTTCGGTAATACCAAACCTGTGCTATGGTAATGATAAACCAAAGCTAATTGGGTATTTAATTTCTTTCAGTTTCTGGAGAAGCCTGTGCTTAGCCACTCGTTATAGTATGCTACACACAGTCATTTTTTATGAAATCTTAAACACAAATAACATTTTTTCTGCAGATTCCAAATATGTAACTTTTATTGAAAAATATTAATTTTCCTATTTTCTTTCAATTTCTTTTGTGTCCTACCTCCTTAACTCATGAAACACATTGTTAGTGTTTCTTCCATAACTTTTTCAATTCTTGATTATTTAAAAAAATAATTGTATGGTGCACAAGTAGACACTAACCTCCACGTTCTATCAAAAATCCATTCCAAGATTTTTGCATTAAGACCTTCAAAGGCTACACCCAAAAAAGAGGTACTATTTTTTAGGTTTGATTACTTAGAAAATTATAAAAAAATTATAAAATTACTAATTTAATTTTCGAAAAATAATGGCACACTAGTGCTATATGTTCTCTACATGCATGACCATTTTTGTATCTTGATTCCATCATTTAGGCCCTCAAAGACTGCACTTACAAAAACATATCCCTTATCATTTGCCTGAAAAATAAAAAGTGTCTGTTAGGAAAAATGAAACTTGACATAGCTATGCAAATTTTCAATACATTAAAGTTATATATTCGGAAACGTGATTCAATTTCCTAAATTTCATATATTTTACTCAATGCAAGATATTTTGCGTAAGTATCTCAAAAAATCCAAGTAAGTTGAGGGATGCCTGATTTTTCAGTTTTCTATTGCATCTAATGTGCCAAAAGTGACCCTCATTAGCTTGCATTGACCCATATAACATAAACAAAATGCTAACACCACTCCTCTCTTGTCAAGATCCCTCTATATATGTATCTTATTTCACAGATAATTAAAAAAATCCATTATTTATCACATGGGCACAGCCATGAGAAGACCTCCCAATATTTTTCACAATCATGGGCTTGACTCTCTTTGAAGAGACCGTCCATCTTAGCTAGAGTACGTTCCCCTTCAGCAATGAGAGAACTCCAGTTAAAATTCCATCCCCCTTCTGGATCGATGCTATCTCCTTATAATTGATTTTCTCCTCAATTCAAAACGCATCCTCTTTAGTTGGGTTCAAGTCTCCTTGGTTGGAGACAAACATAACAGATCTCATAACCACATTGATATTTAGATTTTCTTGAAAAAAACTTATTTATTTTCCATTCAAAATGATGAGTGCGTCATCCTTATTATAAGGAATTTTATATAAAAATAAAAATTTTGACATTCATACTATACACCATAAGAATAATAATATTAATATAACCATTCATAATAATTCTGTGATATGTGTGTGTAAGACGACCTTATATACATATATAGGATGTATTTTGTATAATAAATCTAAAATGATGCTTTACTATTATCTCTTGCAATATTAAATGGCCCAACATGCCATAATAGTAATTACTTACTAGCATTTGCCCCAGGAGGCGCAAAAGTGAACACCGCTAGGAAAAGAGTAAATTTTGTAACAATGTTAGAGACTGTTTTTAGTATACAACGAATCAATAAAAACAAAGACGTTATATATTTAATAATAAGGAAATTGTAATTTAAGCGGTTGTAACTATTAAAACCATACGTCTTTTCCTTTAGAAATTATATTCTAAAGTTAGCTGACCATTTTGACTCGCGACTCGTGTCCATCAATTCCACCACACAATTAAAAGTCGACCAATTTTTAAAGGCTCATCCAACTCGACTATTGACCATATCTTTTTTTAACTAAAGTGACTCGACCATTTTGACTTCTGACCATATCTTACAAATATTATCGAAAACAAACTTACACAGTTAACAGTGGATGCGTGTCATCTGGTATATTTTTTTTAACTAAAGTGAGCGGACCATTTTGACTCCGAACCATATCTTACAAATATTATTGAAAACAAAATTACAAATTCATATCAACTATTTCATATGACTATCGACCATATTTTTTTAAAAACTAAAGTTAGCCGACTATTTTGACTCCCGACTCGTGTCCATCAATTCCACCACATAGTTAAAAGTCGACCAATTTTGCATTCACTTTCCGACTTGTCTTGGTCTGACTACCCCCTTCTGTCGACTTTTTGATAGATTTTTCTATTGTTGATTGCCAATCCGAACGACGATCCTTGTCCCCTACGAGCCTTCTACAGGTTAGCAGTATCGATAGGTCACGATTGACGACAGCTTCATACTCAAAAAGTTCACGACGACATGGTCATCTCGACATGTCGGCGATCTCGACAGGCTAGTCTACAAAGTGTAAAATAAAAGGGAATTTATTTGCACGAAGAAGTTTTGCTCGAGATGAATTCCACACTTGAATGAACATAACACTGGAAATACTTGGAAGAAGAAACTATTGATCTCACAGATTGTCGTGGAATGAAGGAGCTTTGCGATTTCCCATAGTGGGAGACAATTTTTGGAGTTTTTGGAGTTATGTCAGACTCTAGACAGCATGGGAATCATTATCAAAACGAAAAAGATATATATCGAAAACAATGAAAACCCTACCAAGAGTGTCAAAGACAGCATGAGTTAAATTGAATTTAATTGCATGGGAATCTTATGGGCAATGTTAGAAATCAACGACTGATACTTCACTGGAAATACTTGGAAGAAGAAGCTATTGATCTGGCAGATTATCATGGAATGAAGGAGCTTTGTGATTTCCCACAGTGGGAGTTAATAATTTTTTTTATATTTTACAATTGAAAATGAACGATCAATACCATTGAAAGAAACATTTCGTAATATTAACTGATTTTAATTCATAGAAACTAAGGTTTTAGAATTAATTTTAAGTTTTCACAATTTAAAATTGTAATTAATAAAAACTAAGATTTTAGAATTAATTTTAAGATTTCACAATTTAAAAGGGAGGGCGAATTGATTCATACCACGTAAAGAAACAGTTCTTTAAGTAACTGTTATAAACTAAAAGAATATGTCTACTCTAAATAACTAAAGAATAGGTCTACACTAAGATTAGGTCTACCAATAATCAGATTCTTTAAGACTTCCCTGGGAGATTAGTTTCAAGAACTATGCATAGCCCACAATGCCTAAGGAATAGGTCTACACTAAATCACTTAGCTACCATCTACCTTTAGCTCTATAACTAAAGTTTCTTGTCTCCGTATACATTGAAAAATTATTATTTTGAATGCACTATGTATTTGTAGTCATGGAGGTATATGGTTGTTTGCAATTTTCATTAGCCGTGGCTATGACAACGAGTTCATATTTTTATACTCACACACACTATCCGTGAGTGCCCTCGTCTTCTTCAGCAAGTTCATGACGAGTCTCTCGCTTATCTCGCTTCCATTTTTAGTTACATGGCATGGATTGTCTTCTAATTTCATTTTCTTGTATTGCTTTCTTCATTGACTGTTGCCTCATTGTATTTCTTCACTTTGGGCAATGATAATCAATATATATTGATTGTCTGGCCCCATTATCTTTTACGGAAACGACATAAAATACATCCATTCGATTGGAAAATTTTCCACCCTTTGGCTTCTTAAATTGGAAATCAAAATAATTCTTGTTGTCTTTCCACCATTGAGAATCATTGGTTTGTTAAAGCTCTTGGGCATTACTTTTAGCAATTTCTCTTCTTTCCCAATTATAATTCTTTATTAAAATAATGTATTTTGATAATTTTTCATTCTTTGACATAAGAATATTAACATAATTAAAGCTTTTAAATATCAATTTATTTTTAAGCCTTAAAAGGATATATGTCAAAGTTTGTATTAGAGTTATCAATTTTCATTATCAGTGAACTATTGATTTTTCACAACCCTCCAAATTTTGCTTAAAAATTGGCAATTTTTTTGTAATTTTTCATTCTTTGGTACAATAAATCAACTCCAATACCATACAGTTGTCTTATCGCTAACCAGAACAGATCGATAGAGAGTTCCAATGTGCTACAGGTTCCAAGACCGTCTGCCAAATTGTAGTCATGTCACTCCATACGCCGAAAAAGAAGAAATTATTGGGGATTTCTAAGGAGGAGGTTTTGCAACATATCAAATTAGATTACAGTTGGAGTTTAGTTTTAATTTTAATAATTTTTAAATTTGAATGTAGATTGATTACAAAACATTTAGATTTTTAATGTTTTGTTTATTTCATATTGTATTGCAGATTAGAAAACAAATTGAAGATTTTGCACTGATAGAAAAGAGCACTCACCATATTCATAAGGAGAAAATATTGGATCCATATTGTGACAACCAATTGCTTTACAGTCAGGAGAAAATTTCACGGGTGAACTTGTCACTATCCTGGTAACTCTCCTTTGACTCATTGCTTACTTGAAAAGTGCTTTTCATTAAGGCCATGAAACCACAACACAGAATGATTTTCTCAGATATAATAAGACACCTTTAGATCGAATCTTATTATTTTTTGGCATTGCAAATCCGAGCCAAAGTATGCCCTCAATTGGAAGAAATTTGAAAATATGTTAACCCCTTTTCCCTCGTGCTCCAAACGAATTTAAAACAAAGTTCATTCTTTCTGTATTTGTCCCCAGATTTATGGAGCAGTTAGCTTTAATGTTCTTGTCCGCCGACCACTCTTCACCGACTTGTGTAGTTTCCGGTCGGCTATGCAAAAGAAGTCAGTGCCCGACCACTTTCTTAGCAACTGACCACTTCAATTCGACAGAGTTAAAATATTAATTAGTCGGAAGGTACATTTTAAGCACAAGCTCGGTTCCATCAGCAATACAACTATTTGCTCAATTTAATCGATTTTGCCTACGAGTTCATCATGTATGGTCGGGACTTATGATGAAACCAAAGCAGAGCCACCTACAGGTATACGTCTCAACAAACTAAGTAAATATTAAAAAAAATATAGCAAAAATTTCCTAATGACCATCTAAATGTTGTCGGTAAGGTTAGTTCAGGAAATTTATAACATTATACCATGACACCTTTGATGTGGAAGAATTTATTAACGGAAACATAAATTTCTTGAACTAATGTTACGAAAAAATAGTCTGAAAATGCTTCATTACCATGACTTGAATATCTTTGCATGCAGGAGATCATCACATATAAACAGAAAATGCATATTATGTTCATACCCATTGATCATGTTGTTCCTTTACACAAAGGATCTGCATCACCTTAAGTAAATCATCTCTTTGTGTTGGAAATACTATTGGTCGGGTCTGTCTAATACCATTTGCAAAATGTTCTGTCACTCCCTTCTAGATGATGTCGGAGTATAGAGACTCCGAAGATATCTACACATTCAGAGTCTATATGCTGGGGGGGGTTCGAATCAATATGGTCATTATTGTGCCGGTCATCAAAAATAAAATATGGTGATCATAAATAGAACATTTTATTCTATTCTATTCTCATAAAATGGTCAGGGTGTTTGAAATGGTCGAGTCCATCGAAATATGGATGGGCTCACACACAAAATGCATATTCCAAAAATTAAGAATGACCAAACTTCGGAATATGACAAAGAAAGTCATAAATATCTATCGAGGTCTGCATTTATATCTAGTTATGTTTAAAAGTCATAACTATCTATATATGGTCATTATAAAATATGGTCGATATTATGTTTTGGTCGATGGTGATTAAGGCTTGGTCAGTTTGGTCGATATATAATTCTGAAGGCTTGCAATGGGCATCCTCCTGGATGCACATAAAAATGATCTACAATATCATCACCTGCAAGTCCCAAATTGATCACCTAAACTGATCAACAATATCATCACCTACAAGTCTCAAATCGATCACCTCCTACTCTTTGCCAACAACGGCCATAGAGAGCACTCAGGCAGGGAAGTAACACTTGTCGAAATCACCAATAAACCCATCCAGAATTTTTATGCTGTAGAATTATTATGATGCAAGAATGCCCCTTTAGGGACAAAAATGGCAATTGATAGAGTAAATTTTGGTCGTGGAGTGATTATGCTTCCGTCAATGGTTCCAATGGCCTATTGGAGCTTCCGTTAATATTTAATTATATAATATTACTCGAAAACGTTACTGGTTTATAAAAAAAATAAAAAAATAAAATTAACAGAAATAAACATAAAGCAATAATTATATTCTTTAACGAAATAATTAATTTTAATTTCAGTGTTTATATAATTAATAATAAGCAAAATGAAATCTGATTGGACACGTTGCAACCCGGATTGTATAAAAGCAAATGCACATATTAATGCAATTGAAAACTACCTGCCTCATATCAAATGGTGCATTGACACTCGGTAATATATCTATATCTATATATCTATATATATATATATCTATATATATATATATTTCTTTTATTCGGCTCACCAATTCCATCCCATCAACACGGATGAAACACAGGCCTCGATTAATATCCAGTGTATATTAACCTTTGCGCTAGTGTGCAACCAACGTTGACAATGTAAGGAGTCAGTCGCTATTATAGCAGGTCGAAAGACTAATAGGGCTTCGATGGAATTACGGCTTCAGTCGGCAGTCTGATAGTCTCCATTAGTCTGCAATCGGCAAGCACAATTGAGTAATAATTATCACTAGTCGATATACTTGTAGTTGGTCCTCCCCCAAGTCAACAGAGAGTTGGTCGAATGGTTGCATAGACTTTCAAGTGGTTGATATTATACAACTTTGGCCAATAGCCATTGTCGATAGGAAAACTCCAAGATGAAATGGACGAGGCTCCCATCATAATCTTTTTCTTGTCCAGATTGTCGTGGAATGAAGGAGATTTACGATTTCCCATAGTGGGAGACAATTTTTGGAGTTATGCTAGACTCTAGACGGCATGGGAATCATCATCAAAATGAAAAGATATATATATGGGAGATGATGAAAACCCTACAAGGAGGGTCAAAGACAACACGAGTTAAATTTAATTACACTGGAAGCTTATGGGGAATGTTAGAAATCAACGACTATATGAAACAAGAATTGGGAACTAATAAAGCTTAAATCATTGATCATTAGGATTTATTTTCATTTATTGCAGAGACAATTTCTGTTTTTTTTTAGATTAAATTTTGGTCATGGAGTGATTATGCTTATGTCAATATAAATATTATTCTCACAATATTAAATGTTGCCATGTGATAGCTGTAAATAATGGTTTCCATCCTCGACCAAACCTCTGTCACTGCCATTACACATAATCGCAGAGCGCGTAGGTTCTTGAGAATATTCGTGCACTGTCATAATGTTAATGCCTGATCCAAATTTGTGTACGCTCTTCTTTACAAACTACACGACTTTACAGAATCACGTCGGAGCTTCAATGGCCTGTCAGAGCTTCCATTTAGTATTACTGATCTACCATGCCGAGAATTTACAGAATCACGTAGTGGTAATGAAGCATTTTCAGACTATTTGCAGGTAACATTAGTTTAGGAAATTTATGTTTCCATTAATAAATGTCTTATAGTAGAAAATGGTAGGCATCTCCTGAATTTGACAGATAGAAAAAAATAGTCCAACAATAGTCTAATTCTTGGAGACATAGTCTGTCAAGGTTCGATAGGAAGCTAAACAAACTGGAAATAAAAGTTCAGACAGGCCATTGGAGACACAGTCTGTTGAGGTTCGATAGGAAGATGGACAAAATGGTCCATTTTATTTATCTTATTTTTTGGGGTGGTGTCGGTTGTAAAAAGAAATTATTTTGAGTCGTCAACGACAGGCTGTGAACCATAGTTTGCGAATAGACTGCTTGGTCTATGTCATCATCGACGCAGAGAGAGTATGAATATGTTGTGTTTATATTTAAAGGAAAAAATTTTACATATCGAAAGGAGGAGACTCGTTGCAATAGGAGCACAAGAAATGAGTGGTCAATGCAAGAATGCCCCTTTAGGGACAAAAATGGTAATTGATAGAGTAAATTTTGGTTGTGGAGTGATTATGCTTCTTTCAATGGTTCCAATGGCTTGTCGGAGCTTCCGTTAATATTTAATTATATAATATTACTCCAAAAAATTACTATTTTATAAAAATAAAAATAAAAATTGAACAGAAATAAACATAAAGTAGTAATTATATTCTTTAACGAAATAATTAATTTTAATTTCAGTGTTTATATAATTAATAATAAGCAAAATGAAATATGATTGGACACGTTGCAACCCAGATTGTATAAAAGCAAATGCACATATTAATGCAATTGAAAAGCATGATAACTACCTGGCTCATGTCAAATGGTGCATTGATCATAATACACCATAACTAAAGTGCAACAATTAAGAAGATAATTCAGGATCCCAATTAAGAAGATAATTCAGGATCCCAATATGAAAGCCTATCAGTTGCTCACTTCCAGATGGCTACCGACCTTATCTATCGATCAAAGGTTTTGCCGAAATGTCCATTCGACTAGCTACTTCACCGACTGTTATCCATGCAGACATATGAACATTGACATGAGGAGAATAAGGGAATGAAACCTACAGTTGTGTCGATCAAGGAAGCATCGTTGGAAGGTTGACCACCGAGTATTAGCATCGACCATATCTTTATGAACTTAAAAATGTTATCGACCATTTAAAGATTCAACCAATTTACACTATCGACTTCTACCAACATAACAAATAAACTTCTACCACCCACTTGTTGCACGAGGACATGATCTCCTCGATGGTGGTCAATGCATGTGGCTAAGGGTTCAACGTCCATGATAGTTGACATAAGTTAATGGTTCACAGAGTCGGCTTCCCTACAGTCGACTGTTGGGAGAGCTTACATGCTGTCGGATGTTGATCGATGCATTAGTCGGTTGGATTGCGACGTGTGAAACAAACCTGCATTGGACCTTGCACATCCTCTGCCACTGGTCAATGGAAGAATGTCCACTACGTACATGGTACCTACAATGATTAGTCTCTCTTCTCATGTTCTTTAAGACTTTCTTAATATTGGGTCATTTTTTAGGCTTTTTACAAGCCAAGTAGTGAATGCTAGTAACATAATTTTGAATTTTAAACATGTAGATAGTAATGTAAGTACTATGATGAAGCTCATGGAGCAAATATATACAATCTCTATTTTTTTTGTATTCATCGATCAAACGGTTTGGTGGCAACCTCTCTTTTTAATGAGTATAACGAGTATCCATTTATATTAAAAAAAAAAGAAATATTGTGTATTTTAATATATAATTGAGTAAGAAAAATGTAAAACCATTTATAAAAATTTATTTTTTTAATCATGAAATGTTTAATGAGCCATTTTTGAAATTTAGATTATAAAGTAACTTCTTTTTCAATCCCTTTGAAGTTGAATATGTTGAAAGTCATATCATTTATTTTTAAAAAGTTGGTAGTTAAATGTCTCTTTATTCCATCTTGTTGACGTTGCACATGTCCACATGATGTGCTATATAAGTGATATTGAAATGAAACAGTACACAGATTATTAAAAAAGGTGGTGGAAGTCATTTTCATATTTAACACTTGAATCTTAATTATGTTATAAAAAAATTACTTGTTCCAACTTCTTATCCAAATTAGCCACAGTCACCATGTAATCCAAATGCTAACCAGTAGTCTGAGCCGACTACAACGTATCATATTTGATCTGGTAGTCTATTGGATGATCAAGGTTCGACAGGAATTAGAACAAAATGGTCGATGAGAATTTATTAATGGAAACATAAATTTCTTAAACTAACGCTACCTGCAAATAGTTTGAAAATGTTTATCACCACGATGTGATTCTGAATTAACGTTAAATCCAAATAATCTGTTTCGACAGGAATCTGAACAAAATGGTCGATGAAGCATTTTCAGACTATTACCTGACCTAAACTAAAATTACCTGACACTCACCATCTGACTGAGAAATTCATTAAAACAAGCAATAAATCTTACCGTGATGAGCAGGATCAGAGGCTGCTCATGAGAACTCACTTACTCTCAGTGTTCCACCGGAACTCAAGAGTATCACCAACATTGAGATTTTTGCTTTTAACAAACTTGTTCCATCCATTCTGAAACACGTATGTCTTGAAACTTTCCTGGTATTTCAACACGAATTTCTCACTTATTTCTCTTCCCTCGTTCATGTCAAATACTTTGAGGGGAATACCTTCTTTTATCTCTTCACGCATCCAAAATGGAAGAAAACGTTCCTTAACATCCTTCTTGGGAATGACCAGTTTACACTGAATATGACTTGTGTAACTCCGGGTGAGGTCCTTTCCAAACAAAAGATCAATAAAAGTGGGCACGATCTGCACGTCCATGCTGATTTCTTCACGTGGGCTTTGCCTGTACCGGAGGAGGTTACACAAGTATGAGTAGATCTTCTCTGGACTGTAACACCTACTCATTTATCCAGTAACTCAGGGTTCCTAGACTATACTTCACGGAGGATGAAGAAACAAGAAAGTTGAGGCAGCTTTAACAAACTAATAAATGAACAGACTACAAAAGAAAAGAAAGGGAGGTAGGCTTACTTTCCTTGCTTAATTGCTGGAATGCCTATTTTTTACAGAAGATGGACGCCCCAGAAGATCTTCTCGTTAGAAGTATTAAATTTTCAAGTATTAAGTTTGGCTGCATGAAGTATTATTAAAATAAGTACTCCAGTCGATATAAAAGAAAACAAGTCGATAATTGGTCTGGTAGCATAGCGTCTACAAGCAGCTTACTATTGACTGGTCGATGATATAGGAAATTGCCGGTTAGCTATTGAGCGTTCACATGTTATTCGACCACTCCAGATTACTTCCACAATGACAGGTCGATATAACTTGTTCTTGTTTGATCGACAGCCTCACCGACGAGTAGGTCGAAATACTGATGGATGAGTCGACTGTCGACCATTGGAAAGCATTATTGCAACTTGTATATGGCAAAATTTGAGAACATGGAATAACAAATATTGTTGCCTATTGTTTCCTTTAAGCCAAAAATGCAATGCTCTTTTTAATGAACAATAATAGCCAATCAAACGAGCTAACATAAAAGAACAAATTGGGAAACTAATGTCAGCAATCCCAACTACTCCAACCCTCCATTGGTTATCTTGGTAAACCATTGGTTATCTTGGTAAAATATTTACAAACCACAAGAGCGAATCTCTCCTCAAACAATTTATAGATCGAGCAACAACATGGACCAAAAATGGGTTGTGAACAATGGAATTCATTGTTTCATCCAAACAAAATCAAAATAGGTAATTTCACAATTAAGAAAAATAGTGATAATACTAATTCATAAATGGATTCACTATATGCATTGTTTTCAAACTACTTTGAACCCGCCTTTCCTTCACCTTGGAACAATGGAAATTGCATGTTTTCATTCAACCAGATGTAGAGTAGCTCCTTCAAATTCCTCTTTCAGAAGGTACTATACATTCCGGTCAATGAAATTCATAAATAACCCTAAAAACACAGAAACCCCAACTAATGGCACCGCCATTGTAATCTGCTAAATCCATACAGCATGGTAAAAAGAATATATTAAATCTTTTAAAGCATACAAATACAACAGTAAGGTCGAGTAAAGGTGCATTTATTTCCTGAATGGAGAAACAATGAAGTTAGAAATCGCTCTACTACATATACTAAGTACTATGGGCATCCTCCAGAAATAAACAATACTCATATTTCATAATGCCAAATAGAGGTTGTCCAGTAAATTTGTGCTTAAGAAAACTGTTTCTCATTGAAGCTGATACGAGGCTGTGTACTGCGCCACCACAACAGAAGTTACGAATTAATTAGCCGGATTCTTCTAGTCAATGATATTTTATATGGCGGTTGCTCAATATCAACATTTGTAGCTTCTTCGACAAGAAACATTTTTTCTTGTGAAGCCTGTACTCTTTTATATGTGAAGCCAGAGACCGTAGAACATGTTTAATGACTCAGAGGACGCATTTCATTCAATGAACTATGGAGATTGATAGGTTATGAGCAAGGAAACACTATATCAGTCGGAGTTAGATATGTTGTGGTCGATGGATGACTCCATTGAGGTCGGATTATGGTAGTAGAAGACGTGATTCCATTGACAACTGTGGCCAATGTCATCTTTTGTCGGCCATCTTTGCAAGCTTTCGGTGAAGTTTTGGCATGGCTTGCAATTACAAGCTACAACTGGAAATCAGTCCGGTGGTCGGTATTCAGTCAACAGCCGACCAAATGAAGGAGGTCGACCAAGGTTAACCTCGACCAAAGTAACGTGTATGACCGACCATTATTCATCGACCATGGGCCTGACCAAATTTATATCAATCATATTAAAAGGGTCGACCTAGATCGCTTGTAAACTCGACCTCTTTTACAAACATATAAAAACATCAATGCCCACCATATCAAATAAATAAATGCTCGCCTGCATTTTACAATATCCCAAAGAATAGCATCGACCATTTTACTTAATGACGAGCATATTATCGACTTTGATCATTGAAAACTAATTACTTTAATATTTATACTTTGGGGTTTTATGTTAAAGGAAACTTATATAAGCACAAAAAAAGATATTAAAATATTCACTTATTTTATTTACAATGTAACTGTTTAAATTGGTAATCAGGGGAATATCGAATGGCTCGTACATCACACCAGATTCATGTTGGAGAATGTGTCCAGGATTGATGTTTTGAATTGGCGATTACAAATTTAAAAAGAATTTTAATACTTTAATGATTTAAATGCATTTTAATATCGCAAATAGAACTTGAAAGAAATAATCTTTTGAAATCTATACTGATTCGTAGGTTGATTCTCTTCAACTCTGATTGAAAGTGTGGCAATACCCAGGACCTGTATATGAGTATTGTTTGTAAAAGTTCCTTTAGACAAGAATCTGTCCAGTAAATTAAGTCAATAGCTGACCAAATTAAGGAGGCCGACCAAGGTTAACCTCGACCAATATACAAGTTATAATCTCGACCAAAGTAACATGTATGACTGACCATTATTCATCGACCATGGGCCCAACCAAATGTATATCAATCATATTAAAAGGGTCGAACTAGACCACTTGTAAACTTGACCTCTTTTACAAACATATAAAAACATCAATGCCGACCATAACGAATAAATAAGGGCTCGCCTGCATTTTCAGCACTATTGTCACTCCAAGCAAACATAAAACATTTTGAACATGAATTCCACGCAGGGGTCAAGGAGAGCAATGGTAGAGATGTGGGATAGCTCAAAATTAGAGATACCGTCTATATGGAGGAACTGGTCGTCTATGGCTGATTGAGATTGTGACGTGTAAAACATACATGCATTGCCAAGTATTTTATTACTCATTTCAGAGTTTCAGGATTTTATGTAAATTGAATTGTTCATAGCATGGCACAATACGTAAAGAAAAACCCTTCAAATCAAAATCCTATAATATGTCATAGTAGAACTCATCATGCCGAACGATCTTGCTAATCGCATGGCTAGTCTATACAAGAACATCATCTAATCAATATCTCACTACCACAACTCTACATATTTATGTAGAACAGAAGCTATCGCAAAGTGGAAAAAATAAAGGGCTTCCTGCACAACGGTGCCTACAAGGTGTGCAATGGGCATCCTCCTGGCATAAGTATGGGTTAGTACTGAATCTGCATCCATCACCATAAAGACTGGATGCGGTTCTGACAACAAGTGGTATTACAATCCCAAGATGTGAAAACAGTATCGACCTGCAAGGTGTGCTTTTCAATTTATTTTCTTTGTCGAAAAGTCATTATAATTCTGAAGGTGTGCAATGGGAATCCTCCTGGCATGAGTATGGGTCGGTACTGAATCTACATCCATCACCATAAAGACTGGATGTGGTTCTGACAACAAGTGGTATTATAGTCCCAAGATGTCAAAATAGTATCGACCATATATTAGAGAAAATACATGATTGTTAATATGTCGAAGGGTCGATAGAAAGGGGGTGGTCAGACCACAACCAATCGAACCTCCATAAGCTATCATTAGCCAAGGTGGAAATTCGACATCGACAGTAGTGGTCAATGCCTTATTATGGTTGCATTTTGGTAGTCGAACCACGACAAGTCTCTACGAGTTTGTTGCTATGAAACCAAATAGTTGGTTGGGCCGAAAATATGAAATAATGGTGAGTTGAAGGTGTCCCTCATCGCATAGGATAAAAACCAAGGATAATTTTAGGGGCGAAATTTAGCCCATGGGCTATTTTTCTATGTTTTTTTCCAAAAAAATATTTGCCAATTTGCATTTTTTGAAGCCCCATTTCGCCCAATTTTGGTGGGGTAAACTTTTTTCACTCTAAAAATCGCCAAATTATTATATAATCTATATAAAATCCTTATAAATTCAAATAATTTTAGAAAAATATCGCCAAATATTTTATAGTTGACATTTAATGAATTGGTAAGATTCGCCAAGGTTACAAGCTTACGACAATGGATTGGCTTAAATTTGGTTGGGCCCATGGTTGGGCCCTCTCTTTTCTGGCCATTTTATCAAATCCAACCAAATTCATCTCTAAAAATGGGCGTTAGCATAATTCATAGAGATTGCATTATCAGTCCACTGGTTTATTGATTTATACTCTCTATGGAAAGAAAGGAAACTTAGTATTGAAGGTGGAGTAGAGATTATTGCCAGACGACCACGATGGATGTATTGTATCCTAGCTACCAAGCTGAGGAGTTGTTAAAGAATCAAGGAAGAGAGCATCCAACGGAGAATTTGAGCTACTTATGCAAGATTTGCAGCAAGAGATTTATCTCAGGAAGAGCTCTTGGCGGTCACATGAGAGCCCACGTCCCGCTCTCCATGCCTGCATACAAGAGGCCCAGAGTTTCAGATGACAAATCAATGGATGAAAATTTTGATGAAGAGGGATTGGACGGTAATGGCAGTAACATAAAGATCGAATGGGTGAAGTCTGCAAATCGCTGCGAAACGAATGAGGGTTTGCGTGAAAGGGGAAATGTAATGCAAATAATTTCGATGAAACAATTGGCGTGTGCAAAAGTGACAAAACACGCGGCAGGATTCCATTGGATCCATAGACGAGGAATCTTTCCAAGGTGGAAGGTCACGCTTCTCGTTGGTGAACGCCTACGATGTAATTAGCATTTCTCAATAATAAGCTAATAATACACTTAGCTTATGTTTTAGGTTGATAGTGGATTATAGACTATTTAATTTGTTGGCCAATTGAAATATCTAGGACCAACCATTAACTTAGGATTAACATAGCTTAATACAACGCCTAAATATCTTAGGTTAATCAAGTGAACATCCATTGTTCACCTTCCTTCCAGTGCCCATGGCACCAATATGACCCTGCTATTAAACTCATCGATTTCTAGCCATTTCACCTCTCCCCCTAGTGGATTCATTTTCCCGCCGTTTAGTTGCATCACAACCTTCAATCTCCTACGTCTACAATCTTCAAAATTACAACATAGGAAATAAATAACAAAACCTACGAGGTTTAGTGGGGCCTTGGCCTTGAGCTCCTCACCAGAAACAAATACATATTACATTTTCAATTATAAAGATTTGGGGTAGAAGAGGGATGTTACAATTTTGTTTTTCTTATAGATTTTAATGGGTGAATTTGGTCCTATGTTTAGAGACCAAACTTGGTTTTGCATGTAGGCTTTCCAATGGTTGAAGTTGTGGATGGATTTATTGCTTCTACTTTTCTTTAATGGTCTGTTTCTACTTGTGCGAGACTGAACTTGCTTTTGGTTATTGGTTGAAACACTAGTTGGCCAATGGTTGGGAGATGGTTTAGTGTGGCTTGTGTTGGTCCTCTATTTTGTCCATTCGATGTACTATTTTCTAGTATTTAAAGTCTTAATGGATCCAATAATAATCAGTTTTATGTGTCTTTTGAAGATCAACACTGCTAAAAGCCATGGTAAGTAATTTTAATTATTTGATTGTTGTATTTTCTTATTTTTATGCATATGTTTTGGGTTTTAGGTTTCATTAAACCATATGCTAATAATGATATGGGTTTCTCTTCTATACAGGGTTCGTTTTGTTATCTGGCCAGCGTTCAAAGAAGGAGATCGGGGATTTGATCTACCATCAGGGCGTTTTTATTGGATCCATATCATCTTTAAGATGCTTTTGAAGATTGCTCCACTGCTATTTCAGGCACGATCTTTGATCAAGGGTTGTTATTATTTTCTCCTCAACGATATGTGTATATTCTGGGATCTGAGATTCCATTTTTGGCTCAGAATGGTTAAGATATTTTGAGTATTGTTATTTCATATCGACCCTTGTCTCCAGGGCAATTTCAATCTGCATAATTTAGTATAAAAGTGACTATGGAAACCCTAGGTAGGGGGATTTGTACAAACTCCATTTTATGAATATGATACAGTGCGTGTTTTCATCAGATTTGTGATTTAAATGTGTGAGGCGTTGAGGGCAGGGCCCACCTTCAGCACCAAACAGTGATGCTTCAGTAGTGTGTGTGGTTTGCAGTGATAGATTGGCGTTTTTATCAATTCACATTCCTTTTCAGAATATAAATGGTTTGCTCATCACTGGATTTCAATAGAAGGTGTGACTGTGATTACTAGTTAAGAGCATTTACAGTTGATGGTCATGAATGAAGCTTGTTAACGGTTTGAATTTAAGATTTCCTCTGTTTTGTTTAGGGTGAGTTGTTATTTAAAGCCTAGGGTATATATAATCGCATGATCGATTTGATGTAGGTGATGGTAGATTCAGTTCTATGAAGGATCACGAATATATTGAGTATTTTATTTCCAGTAGATTTAATTTTATGAGTGATTACGAATGGATTGAGTATTTTATTTCCATTTTATAACAATAGCTACAGGTATGGTTTTGAAATTGTCTTGATTACGGGACTGAAAAATGAATTAAGAATGGCTTGTATTTAAACCTTTTCTTTTAATCTCTAGTGTGTAATATTGGTGTATGAATTATGAGTCTGACTCTGGATATTAAGACCGTTGTGTTGCAGCATGAAAATGGCTTATAAATAACCTATTCTTTTACTGTCAAGATTGCAATATTTGAACATCATTCGCAACAGAGTCAAGGGTTTGAAAACTGTAGTCATAAAGCCTTTAAGGTTTATCTATTTTTGGATGAAAGATTGAACAGAAACTGGAGTTGCATGTGAATGAGTTTGGAAAGGAGCTCTTATTTATAACATTGTTTCCTTGGATTGATAATTAGTTTCACAGTAGAAACCAACCTCAGTAAATGTCCACTACACAGTTTTAACACATATCGATGAGCAGAGTTTGAAGAGTTTTAGTGTTTTGTTATGTACATTTGTATGCATAAATCTTAAACAGAGTACATTGGAATTCCACTAAACAATCAAGCAATCCTTTGATAGACTGTGTGTTGACTACTTTAAGCTAAAAGGCCACAGGTTATATTTGTGTGAATTTGAAGCATTAGATTTGCAATTCAGTTAGGAAACAAAGTCAATTAAGTATATGCATTTGGTTGATAACAGGTTGATTATTTTTATATGGATTGTAGTTATAATAACTTAGTTTGCTAGTTGCTGTAGCCTAAAATTGTGTTTATTCTTCTAGCAGATTGTTTTTGCTTTTAAAATCATAGAATTGCAACTTGTAAACTCCTTGTTAGCCATTTTTGAGTTCAATAGTGAGATAGGGGTTAGTAGATTAGTTTCTTTTTCTCTTTATAGTACAGATCTAGTGATCTCTAGCATTGGTCCTTTAGGGTTAGCCTCATCGTTGTTGTAAGTAGATTAGAGTTTCTCGAGGAATGAGCATTAAGGTTAGTTTATCCGCACATATAGTGTAGCAGCTCAAAGTCTACGATTTCTCCGGTTGACAAATTAAATTGAGGTGAATTAAATATCAATAATTTTAACCAACATTTTGGCGCCGTTGCCGGGGAGTTGCTCCAAGGTAAGTTGGTATTTTGCTCATTTTTTTGAATTGATTGATTGAGAAGTTCAGGTAGATAGAATCTTTTTACAATATACAACAAGGTGGAGGGGAAACATTAAGACGCAAAGACGAATTCACTTTGGGATTCCCAAGGTGTAACAGCCTGCCGCAGCCACTTTAGTGGGTTACCCCAAATTGTTGTTGTATCCTTTCTGGTAAATATGGTTGTTTTTCTTCACAAGCTTGAGTTATTAGAAGTGTGTTTATATTTCCTGTAAAAAGTGTTTATTTTCAGTTACAAGTGTGGTTATCCTTTTGTAGGTTAAGTGTGTTTAATTCCAGAAATCTAATTTTACAGCAATTGTTAGGTGTGACTAGTTGTGGCAGATTGGAGAAGGAGGATTGGTAAGGCAAAATTGCGCATTTCATAACAGGTTCCTTCAAACCCAACTGTGGCACAGGTATTTCAATTTGGTTTTGTGATTTTCAAATTTTTTTTGATGAGACCTAGAGATAGTAAGGGTAGATTCATTAAGGTTCATTCTGATCTTTTTGTAAACAACAAACCCCCCCCCTTCACTAACCCTAGGGATAGGGATACTGGCAACGAAACTGAAAACAACAACATTCAGAATTCAGCGAAATTTGGGACCCAACCAGTAGGAACTGAGGTTATACTCAGTGAACAGTTACATTCAAAAGAAATCCCACAGATCCAACAGACTTCACCTTTAAAGGAAGATCCTAATTTGGTTGACACAGTGAACATAGAAAAAGTGAACTTCCTTCTGGAACATAACCAGAATCCGGTGGTTTCTCAATTAGAATCCACTACAGATTTACCTTTCAATTTTCAAACTTGGCCTAGGCCAGACCATTGGGATTCTATTCTATCCCCAAGAAGAGACAGGTTAGGTGTCAACTGGTTTAGGAACCCTCTTGTCATGAGTGATCAGGAAACTGAACACCAGATGGAAGGAGAAGTAGAACATGAGGGACGAACTGAAACAACTTTTGGCTTCCCCATTCTGGATCTTACACGGGATGTCAGTATGAAAAATATCCCAGCATCTTCATTACCTACCTTCTATGGGAAAAGTACTGAAGATCCAGATACCTTTCTATTTGAGTTTGACATCTTATGTAGGAGTTATAATTATCTACAGGATGCTCAAAAGTTAAAACTATTTTCTGGTACTCCAAACCAAACAC
Organism: Larix kaempferi; assembly: GCA_027924585.1. Taxonomy (NCBI): domain Eukaryota; kingdom Viridiplantae; phylum Streptophyta; class Pinopsida; order Pinales; family Pinaceae; genus Larix; species Larix kaempferi. The sequence goes on from BSBM01000014.1 coordinate 10,629,846, forward strand.
CCAATGGGGGAACATCCTGTTATATTAGGCAGGCCTTGGTTAGCCACTGCTAATGCCTTTATAGGATGCAGAGAAGGTATTTTAACTATATCAAATGGCACTTCTCTACAAAACCTAATTATTTATCCTCCAGCACAGCCTGTATCGGAAAACATGTTATGGTTAGAGAATCCTTATGGGGATGAGGATGTGGGACAACCCTTACTGTCCATCAGTCAAACTAGGGGGCTGGAACACCAGACTGAGGATGATATCCTAGATCAATTTATTTTAGCCACCACTAGTATTGAGTACCCTCAGTCCTTCTCTGACTTAGACAATGTTTTCACAGAAGATTTTCAGGAACACTATTACCCTTCAGCCACCTCATCATCAGTAGTTTTATTTATAGATGAGAAGGTTGAAGCTGCAACTATACCAATGGAGATTAGTCCAGGAAGATCTTTGTTTATCAATGGGAATCTGTCTCAAAGCCAGCAAAATCAGGTAGTTGATTTACTCAAAGCACAGTCTGGGGCATTTGCTTGGGTTTATACAGACATGAAAGGCATTCACCCTGACACATGCATGCATCACATTTATACGCAGGAAAATATAAGACCAGTAAGGCAGCCACAGAGAAGAATGAATCCTGCGCTTAAAGACATTGTGAAGGAAGAATTACAAAAATTGTTGGATGCAGATTTCATCTATCCCATTTCTGATAGCAAATGGGTATCTCCGTTGGTGATTGTTCCAAAGAAGGGAGGTAAGTGGAGAATATGTGTTGATTTTCGTGAATTAAATAAAGCAACTCTCAGAGATTACTTCCCTCTTCCTTTCATAGACCAGGTTTTAGATACATTGTCTGGAAAGAAATATTTTTCTTTTTTGGATGGATACAGTGGATATAACCAGATAAGAATAGCCCCAGAGGATCAAGAAAAAACCACTTTTACCTGCCCATGGGGAACTTATGCTTACAAGGTGCTTCCATTTGGACTGTGTAACGCTCCTGCCACTTTCCAGAGGGCAGTGTTAGGTATTTTGGCTGATTTGGTCCATGACTGTGTGGAAATATATATGGATGATTTTACAGTCTACGGTAATGATTTCAAGGAAGCCTTGGATAATTTGGAGAAAGTTCTAATTAGGTGCCAAGAAACAAATCTTGTTTTAAGCCATGAAAAGTGTAAGATGATGTTAACTGAGGGTATTGTTTTAGGGCACCATGTTTCATCAGAAGGAATTAAAGTTGACCCAGCAAAAATTGAAATCATTACTAGTCTGTCTTCACCAACTACACAAAAAGAAGTCAGAAGTTTTCTGGGACACGCAGGGTACTATCGTAGGTTTATTGCTAATTTTACAAAGATAGCAGCCCCACTGTTCAAATTGTTGGCCAAAGACAGTGGTTTTGATTGGGATCAACACTGTCAGACAGCCTTTGACACATTAAAGTCAGAATTGTCTTCAACACCAGTTCTGCGGGGGCCAAATTGGTCTTTGCCCTTCCATATACAAACTGATGCTTCAGACACTGCCTTGGGGGGAGTGCTCGGACAGAAAGAGAATCAGTCCTCCTATGCTATTTATTTCATCAGTAAAAATTTAACACCTGCAGAACTGAACTATACAGTGACTGAGAAAGAGTTTCTAGCAGTAGTTCATGCCATCAATAAATTCCGGCATTATATTACAGGTTACGAGGTATTTGTTCATACCGATCATTCTGCTATTAAATTTTTAATGAATAAGCCAATCACTAGTGGCAGAATTACTAGATGGTTACTTTTGCTATAGGAATTTAACATTACCATAGTTGACAAACCAGGGAAGGAAAATCTGGTTGCAGATTTCCTCTCCAGATTGACTCATGCTGATAATAATGTTCCTGTCGATGATACATTTCCTGACGAACACTTGTTTGCTGTTTCTATTAAAACACCCTGGTTTGCAGATGTAGCCAACTATTTGGTTATAGGGAAACTACCTGCTCATTTGTCATCTTATGAAAAACGAAGAATCATACAGGAAAGTGCTAATTATTCATGGGTAGGTAATGATCTCTTTCGAACCGGTCCAGATCTGATTATCAGAAGGTGTGTGAGGGAGGATGAGATGTGTGACATCCTCCAAGCCTGTCATGATGGACCCTGTGGAGGCCATTTTTCAGACAAGCGGACAGCATATAAGGTGTTACATCAAGGGTATTACTGGCCTACCCTTTTTAAAGACGCTGAGAAGTATGTACAGGGCTGTGACAGCTGTCAAAGAATGGGGAGACCCACTGCTGCTGATCAAATGCCTTTACAAGCCCATGTACAAATTGAACCTTTTGAAAAATGGGGATTGGACTTTGTTGGACCAATTTCACCAATGTCAAGGAAAAAGAGGTATATTTTAGTTTGCACTGATTATGTAACTAAATGGGTTGAGGCAAAAGCTCTATTGAGGGCCACTGAGAAATCAGTCATAGAATTTATTTACGAAGAGATTTTTACTCGTTTTGGTATTCCTCGTGAAATTGTGACTGACAATGGAGCACAGTTTGTCTCTAAATCAATGAAAGCACTTACAGAACAATATGGAATTAAGCACTATAAATCTTCTCCTTACCACCCCCAAGCAAATGGTCAGGTGGAATCAACCAATAAAGTGCTAGAATCCATTTTAACTAAGACTGTGCAGCTACATCATAAGGACTGGGCAGACAGGCTACCCGAGGCATTGTGGGCTTACAGAACTACGTGGAGAAATACCACAGGGTATACCCCATATCAACTTGTTTATGGTAAACAGGTCCTGCTGCCTATAGAATTTCAGGTGAAAACTTTTCGTACTGCTGCACAACTGAGCCTAAATTTAGATGAAGCCCAGGAGCAGAGGCTGATGCAATTAAATGAACTTGATGAAATTAGACAAGATGCTGTCCAACAAACTGTGTTGATACAGAATCAGCGGACTAAGTGGCATGATAAATTTTTGAAGAAGAAGACTTTTGTAGAAGGTGATTGGGCTCTGTTATTTGACTCACGATTCAAACACTTCAAAGGTAAGCTTACCACTAGATGGATGGGGCCATATGAAATTGTGACTGTTTTTGATAATGGTTCTGTCAAAATAAAAACAATAGATGAAGAACAAACTGCCTTTGTAGTGAATGGACATCGGTTAAAAGTATATCATAAACCTCTCTCTAAGCAAGAGTTCATCCATAACATGAGTCAGCAGTCGGAACTAGAACTGGTAGGTGAGGAAAATACTTCTTCATCTCCTACTCTCTCTCAGTAATCTTCAGTGGAATTGTTTTTGTACATATGTACAGGGATTTGTTTTTTTTCTCTTTTTGAAAAGGTGCAGATATTCTTTTCAGTAAGACTCAGAATGTTTTTTGAAACCTAAGGGAGGTGTTTTATCACTATCCTATTTCAGCATACTGATTATTTTTGCAAGACATTTTTAAGGACTGTGTAAATTTGGGTCAATTTCTGAGTTTCAATGAATTATTGGAATGTCTGCATTTGTGTGTCAGATTTTTTTTGGGATTGTTTTGGCTATTCATAAGAGTACTTGCCCACCAGGCATTGCCTACATTAATGCTTTAAGCTTCCCAAATGTTTCTGCTTATGAACCTATGGGCTGCGAGGACCATTTGAGTTGGTTTCACACTAGATAAAGAGTGGGAATTGATGTTAGTTACAGCTATGGGCATGAAGTTATTCTTAAGATAGGCATCATGATTAAAAAGGTGTTCAAGATCGGGCAGTTTGGGGGTTATTATCTCTTGGCTGTTATAAGATTAAAACACACATATATATACTGTCTTTAGCCACCTTATGACTTTCACTTTCTACAGTTACGAAGGTTAGTTGTTCATATGGGCAAATCTTTACAGGCATATACAAAGAATACTCTTCCAATTCTGGTACCATCCCACTCCTAGATGGTTTTCAGAGCAGCTCCCCCACTCATCTATGCTGAAGCAAATCATAAATTTTATCTTTAAGATGAAGTTGGGACAAGAGCCTCTGATAGAAAAAGGGTGTAAGAGGTTAACCCGCCGGGATACTGAACAGGTCTGCTGGCAGCGGGTACCGACCTGTGGTATGAACAGGCAAACCCATCAGGGTTCTGAACAGGCCTGTTGGCAATGGGGCATCTGTCTGGGGAAGAAGCTTCTTAAGATGTTATAGTTACCCCACCGGAGTACTGACCAGGCTTGCTGGCAGTGGGTTCTGACTTTAATATCTTCATTAACAGCCTCATCTATACTTGTCTATATGAACAACGTACCTATGTGAAGGTAAAAGAGAAGCCATGAGGATGGTTAATTAAAAATTATTAAATTCATTAAAAATAAAATGATAGCCAGTTGATAATCATCGCCAACTGTTTTGGTATTTTGGGTTACCTGATTCAAAAAAAAAAAAGGTTTATTTTGATGCCTAAAACATAGCTGAGAAATGTAGTACTATTTGTTCCACTACTCAAATTATCCTGTGTGAAGCTGAGTCAAAATGGACCAGTACCCCATTAGCTTCTGTTGTTATTTTCCTTATCCTGTGGCATATGTCCCGGTGGAAAAAGTTCTGTATGGATAACAAGGGTGAAGACTGAATTTTTGATTGATGAAGTCTGAATTGTTGATTGTTTGAGTCTGAATTTTTTATTGTTTAAATTATGAGTGATTGATGAAGCTTGCATTTCTGATTATTGAGTTATGAGTGATTGATTGGAGTTTGAATTTTTGATTGTTATTTGTATTTTCAATAAAAGATGGCTTCATAGCACAATTGAGTTTCCTGTGTGGTTAGATAGAGCAGCAACTTTGCAATAAGGAAATCGGGCCATAAAACTGTTGAGGGTCCAACGAATCTATTAATCCAGGCTATTTGCTTACGAACTCATCCAAGTGATGTCTATTTGGGAGATTCATGGTTTTACATCACTATTCATAGCCTAACAGCTGCTCCAGATGCTGGTACTTACCTTTATATTGGTAAATTGTTGTACATCGTTATCAGCCTAAAAGCACTGCTGTGGTTGTCAAAGTGCCGGATTGAGTGCCGTAAGGAGTGCTGGAAGTTATATTCGGGAAATTGGCATGTATATGGTAATGGACGTTGATAGAGGTAAGGAAAGGTGTACGATTAGCTAAACCTTAATTAGTAATAAGGGTTATAATTAAATATTTTTTGCCATTATATGAAATCCGATGAGTTATGAATTACTTTAAAAACTTTTGATAATATTTCATCCTCTATTTTGGCAACCTTTGATAAAACGAATTATAACCTTGTTCTATTATAATTGGGGTTCTGACGTGTTAAGAGATTGAGTTTAGTTTAAAAAAACGTGTTACATCATGATTATCATTCCCTGCAAAGTGGGCAGTATGTGCCACCACTTGCAATGATTTTTTTTTGTCACGATGTTGTCTTCATTACCCTCACTTCCTACCATTTTTACCATGTTCATTCGGGTTTCTATAGTCTCTATCCTTACCATTGTCATTACCTGCGAATTGCCTGTCCGAATCCTCTGCTAATTCCCTGTTAATTCGCTACCTTCGTGGCTCCACCATGCTCAACCGGCATGAACCCTCTACGTATGAGCAGCTATTAGCCATCCCTGAGTTCGTTGCATGCAAGGATATGTTTACTCGGGCGGGATGGCATGCATTTTTAACTAATTTACAGGCCCACGATGACGCTGTCTCTCTACAATTCGCCCTGAGTTTCGACAGGCATACCGCTAGAGTGGGGGCTCTAGAGTTTGCAGTGACAGAGGATTCCATTTCAGTTGCCACGGGACTTCCACGCACCGGTGATAGATGGTTTAAGAATTTTCGGCTGCCACGAAAAGATTATGACTGCGTTTTCAAACCAGAATATTTGGCTATGAAGGGTGAGAAGGGTTTCTCCAAGCTGTGGGTCAGAGAAGAATTCCATAATTCCTTGATGATCATCACCAAGCTAATTACCTGTGAAGGTCGATTCTCCACCTACAAAGCCTGTCATTTTCGCCTTCTAGCTCATTTCGAGTTTGGTAAGCTTCTGAACTTCCCATTTTATTTTTGGAAAAGTTTGAGTAAGATGGCTTCGCAGGTGAGGAAGAATTTAGAGCATCCAACCCATAGTCTTTATCATCATGGGCTTATTAAAATGATCGTTTTAGCTGAGTTAAAGAAGCAGGGTCGGGGTTGGGAACAGTTTGTGTATGAACTCTCTAACCCTCATCTTCAGTTACCCTTGAGGAATGAATCAGGAGAGCCTGGTATCCCTGATCTAATGGAAAAAGCTTCCTCCACCAACAATTCAGTTCCTCAAGATGATTGCCCTCAGGAACCCGCTGTTAATAGCTCCAAGAAAACTGCTCCATTATATGCTAAGAAGTCCCCAATCCCTAAAAGGCAGTGTGTTAACTCTCAGTCTGGGGGAGATAAGGAGCAGGAAAATTTGGTTGTTTTGCCAAATAGACGTTTTACTCGCAGCATGGCCGCTAAAGAGGGGAGAAAGGGGTCTAAGGGTAAAGAACCTGTCCAAGTTGAGTTGTCATCATCCGATGCTTCCTCTACCCATGCTAATTCCGATTCTCCTGATTCCCCTCATTGTTCTGCATCATTGAATCCTGTCAGTGAACCCTTGCTGCCAGTATCCCCTTCCAAATCGAGTCTGAAATCTACCAAAGGATCTCCTTCAAAGTCAAGTTTGAAGTCTGTCAAGGTATCCTCTTCCAAATCAAGTTTAAAATCTGTCAGGGCATCATTTTCCAGATCTGGTTCAGAGGCTTCAGCACAGGGGATTGAATATTTTAGACAAAAGAATATCCAATTGAAAAAGAAGCTGCAAGAATATGTGAGGTTGGATCGGGTTGTCAAACAAGAAAATGCCATTTTAAAGGCTAGAATAGTGTCCTTGCAAACCCTGGTTGATGAAGTTAAAGGGACAAATCATAGCCTTCGAAAACAGTTAAAGAAAAAGGACAAACAGTTTGAACAGTTAGCTAGCATACAGCAACATTCTGCCCCCTCTCCTCCTCAGGTGCAAGTCCTGTTTAATACCTCAGCTTCAGTCTCTGGAGTTGGGTCCAAGGATTGACAATTCACTTTGAAGATTTAAAATTTTGCCTATCAGAAATTTCCTTGCATTGGAACATGCAAGACCTTCAGTCTGGGGGAGATGTTGGTCCTCTATTTTGTCCATTCGATGTACTATTTTCTAGTATTTAAAGTCTTAATGGATCCAATAATAATCAGTTTTATGTGTCTTTTGAAGATCAACACTGCTAAAAGCCATGGTAAGTAATTTTAATTATTTGATTGTTGTATTTTCTTATTTTTATGCATATGTTTTGGGTTTTAGGTTTCATTAAACCATATGCTAATAATGATATGGGTTTCTCTTCTATACAGGGTTCGTTTTGTTATCTGGCCAGCGTTCAAAGAAGGAGATCGGGGATTTGATCTACCATCAGGGCGTTTTTATTGGATCCATATCATCTTTAAGATGCTTTTGAAGATTGCTCCACTGCTATTTCAGGCACGATCTTTGATCAAGGGTTGTTATTATTTTCTCCTCAACGATATGTGTATATTCTGGGATCTGAGATTCCATTTTTGGCTCAGAATGGTTAAGATATTTTGAGTATTGTTATTTCATATCGACCCTTGTCTCCAGGGCGATTTCAATCTGCATAATTTAGTATAAAAGTGACTATGGAAACCCTAGGTAGGGGGATTTGTACAAACTCCATTTTATGAATATGATACAGTGCGTGTTTTCATCAGATTTGTGATTTAAATGTGTGAGGCGTTGAGGGCAGGGACCACCTTCAGCACCAAACAGTGATGCTTCAGTAGTGTGTGTGGTTTGCAGTGATAGATTGGCGTTTTTATCAATTCACATTCCTTTTCAGAATATAAATGGTTTGCTCATCACTGGATTTCAATAGAAGGTGTGACTGTGATTACTAGTTAAGAGCATTTACAGTTGATGGTCATGAATGAAGCTTGTTAACGGTTTGAATTTAAGATTTCCTCTGTTTTGTTTAGGGTGAGTTGTTATTTAAAGCCTAGGGTATATATAATCGCATGATCGATTTGATGTAGGTGATGGTAGATTCAGTTCTATGAAGGATCACGAATAGATTGAGTATTTTATTTCCAGTAGATTTAATTTTATGAGTGATTACGAATGGATTGAGTATTTTATTTCCATTTTATAACAATAGCTACAGGTATGGTTTTGAAATTGTCTTGATTACGGGACTGAAAAATGAATTAAGAATGGCTTGTATTTAAACCTTTTCTTTTAATCTCTAGTGTGTAATATTGGTGTATGAATTATGAGTCTGACTCTGGATATTAAGACCGTTGTGTTGCAGCATGAAAATGGCTTATAAATAACCTATTCTTTTACTGTCAAGATTGCAATATTTGAACATCATTCGCAACAGAGTCAAGGGTTTGAAAACTGTAGTCATAAAGCCTTTAAGGTTTATCTATTTTTGGATGAAAGATTGAACAGAAACTGGAGTTGCATGTGAATGAGTTTGGAAAGGAGCTCTTATTTATAACATTGTTTCCTTGGATTGATAATTAGTTTCACAGTAGAAACCAACCTCAGTAAATGTCCACTACACAGTTTTAACACATATCGATGAGCAGAGTTTGAAGAGTTTTAGTGTTTTGTTATGTACATTTGTATGCATAAATCTTAAACAGAGTACATTGGAATTCCACTAAACAATCAAGCAATCCTTTGATAGACTGTGTGTTGACTACTTTAAGCTAAAAGGCCACAGGTTATATTTGTGTGAATTTGAAGCATTAGATTTGCAATTCAGTTAGGAAACAAAGTCAATTAAGTATATGCATTTGGTTGATAACAGGTTGATTATTTTTATATGGATTGTAGTTATAATAACTTAGTTTGCTAGTTGCTGTAGCCTAAAATTGTGTTTATTCTTCTAGCAGATTGTTTTTGCTTTTAAAATCATAGAATTGCAACTTGTAAACTCCTTGTTAGCCATTTTTGAGTTCAATAGTGAGATAGGGGTTAGTAGATTAGTTTCTTTTTCTCTTTATAGTACAGATCTAGTGATCTCTAGCATTGGTCCTTTAGGGTTAGCCTCATCGTTGTTGTAAGTAGATTAGAGTTTCTCGAGGAATGAGCATTAAGGTTAGTTTATCCGCACATATAGTGTAGCAGCTCAAAGTCTACGATTTCTCCGGTTGACAAATTAAATTGAGGTGAATTAAATATCAATAATTTTAACCAACAGCTTGCATGAGTGTTCATTGACGTTTGTGTCCTCCAATCTATCAATATGGTTTTTTTTAGGTCCATTAAACAATTAGTAGTGGGTTAATCTGGTTTTCCACTTTTTATATTTAATATGGATTGTGTCCATTGGTTGGGTGGTGATTAAGTTTGGCTTTCATGAGTGTTTATTGATATTATTGTCCTTCAATCTATTGATAAGGTTGTTTTGTGAAACCCATTAGTCAATTAGCGGTGGGTTAATTTGGTTTTGCAAATAATAGAAGTAGTCATGTTTTTCATATTTAATTTGCATCAGGTTTGTTGGTTGGGTGGTGATGTAGTTTTCTTGCATGAGCGATCATTGATATTTTTTATAAATATGGTTTTTTTATGAAACCCAATAGTCAATTAGTGGTGGATTAATTTTTTTTGTCATTCATAGGGGTTGTCATTTTTTTTGTTTATATTTATTTTCCACCTAGACCACATAGAATATGGTAACCTCCGACTAATGTGGCTTAGCTTTGTGGTTTCTTAATTTTCCTTGTGTTGATTGATTTCTACCTCTTTCTGTTGGTATGTTCCCTCTTTGTATTCCTGTAGAGATTGAGGTCTAGATAAGTTGGTTGTGTGTGTTTCCTCATCTCTTGTGAGCATGCCTTCTCAAGATGGATTTGGGTTTAAAGCATTCTCTCTTGATTTTAAATACAAGTTTGATTAAATTCAAGAATAAGGTTAAAAAATACCTAAGCTCCATGTTGCTTCCTACATATGGATTAGAACGTTTTGTTAAAACAAAATTCTTACATTTTGTATTGAAATGATTAAAGGCTTCTTGCATATAAAACAATATTGTTTAAAAAAAAAATATGAGCATGGTCCTTTTTGTTGTTCCATGACTAAAAATACATCTCAACCTAGAAGTTTGGAGCTAATTCCTACATTGATGTACATAAGCAGTTTAGAAGTTTGGAGAAGTTTGGAGCTAATTCCTAATGGATGTTTGAAAACCTTCCACGTGGATCAATAAATTGCTCACCGTTATGTAATGTAATCCTCGTCTCGCCATAGTACCATCAAGCCATCCTCGTCATAATGAATATTCAATGATACAACAAGGGAGGCAACAATGCAAGACGTGTGCACCTGTGCTCGATTTGTTTAAATTGTTAACAATCTTTCGCTCCTTTCAACAAATATTGTATCAAGTCATCTTTTAACTTGGGGTGACAATTATTGTATGTCTTATTATATTCTTAATTTAAATTTAAGAATGTATATTTAGTTGAAATTTGAAGTGGTAGCATTATGTTGTCTTTCTATTTAAAAATGAAGTATTTTCATATGTGGTGGTAATAATTGCCAAGTTTTATTATATCTTTATGGTAAAGTATGATAATGATTTTCTTATTACAAATTTGACTTTTGCAATTCTCCATTAAAAAAATTAGCACAATTCACTATAAAATGAGACATATTGATCGGTTAAGCAAGCTTTTATTCATTTTCCATCCATGTCCCCCCTACATGTTTAACAAGTTTTTCTCACTTGAATTTTATTTGCTTTTTATTGGTTTCTGCAAAAGGCCACCACAAAACGTTACCTGGATAGTCATCCTCCTTTATTCATCAATGTTTCCTTTATTTACTTGGATAGGCATCTTTGTTTTTTCAGCAATATTTCCTTTCGCTTGCTCAATGTATTGGATTTGACATGTTTCCTTTGGTTGGCAATCCAATATGGTGCTAACACTAAAGGAAAAAACTATCAACTTTGAGGTCAAAATGAAAATAAAATTGAGCCTTCCACAACATTTATCTTCTAATACATTAAGCCACCTTATATCTTATTGTGTAAACATGCAATTACTAACTAACATCATAACAACTATTGACGATTACATCATAATTAAAACCATAATTATTTTCAAAATACTATCAATACATTAAGCCACCTTATATCTTATTGTGTAAACATGCAATTACTAACTAACATCATAACAACTATTGACGATTACATCATAATTAAAACCATAATTATTTTCAAAATACTATCAATACTTGATTGCACTCAAACAGTTTTTTAAAAGTAATTATAAATTTTAAAAACAAATTCATAAACAACATAACCAATCAGACTACCAAACATGATTATTTTGTAATGGAAAACTCTACCAAGACATAAAAACCATTATCAATAACAATTTTTATTTTATTCATAGGTATAAACATTCCATGGCACCCAACCATTTTCATTTATGAGACATGACTCATATGCATACACACCATCACATCCACATACATGGTGCCTAGCCATTACAAAATCTTATGTTGTCTCACTCAAAATGATCTGTGTGTGTGTGCATGTGCTCGCGCACACGCTATGCACATGCACACATGTGCTAGGGAAAAGGTCATGGAAGCCACACACAGACTCTAAAAGCTACCTAGATGTTACCCTTTCCATTATTTGTCATTTTTGTAAGAATCCTTCTCTCTTAGTTGTTTGTAATGTTCAAAGCTTACAACCACACTTGCTTGCTTCATTATTTAGGGTTTTTGGGTTTAAATTCTTGTATTCATAGTTATCAAATGTGATAGTATCAACCTCATCCACATGTATGCCTTTGCCGCATATCTCCTCATGATTGCCAATAATGTCTTCATGCTCTTTTCAACCTCATATATCTTTCTTGTTCTTCAACCTCCGTGTGGTTCCTTCACGATGATACTCCCCAACTTAATTAAGAAATGGCATGCCCTCTTGTTGCCATAGTTATCTTGTGCATTCTAAACCCCCATAATCCTTCCACTAATCAATTCTCTTTTCTTCCTAGACAATATACCTTTAAATATTCTTTATTAACTCCGGTGTCTTGTGTTTGAATCAATCGTATATCTCTCTGATGATCTGCCTCATTGTCTCCATGTTTCCTAGCCTCCATGATCAAAGTTACATTATGAACCCTTGCTATCAATTCCCTTGAGGTATTTCTTGCATTGATCTCATCTCCCCAACCTCATTGTGTGCCATACTACAATTCAGCATGGAGTAAGTTCATTCCCTAATCATTTGCAAACCCTCAACCTCAACCAACAACACATATTGTATTGGGTTCTAACACCACACACCGAAACTAGTTAATAAACAATCTTCTATGCATGTCCTTGGAATGACTTTAGTGTTTCTTTAAAGTGTTCAATACTCTCATTCTTGATTCACATAGTATGTTGTTGTTCCCCTTCTCTAGGACTATTTTAATGGTGTATGGTGGATCTACAAACATCAATCTCACCAACATTTCCTCGAGGATTTGTCAACTCCTTTCTTGTATCTCTTCTCAAAGAAAACTTTCATTTATTTTTTATAACATAATTCAATGAATTACCTTCTATAATTAACTTTGCATATCTTAACACCAACAATCATTGGCATTATTGCAATGCAAATAAGCGAACAAAGCCTCCCTCTAAACACAAAAACAAACTCCACCCAGGAAATAGCCCTCTCTGATACCACTTGGTGCAAACATTGAAGGTGGAGACCATCATCCTTATGGTAAGAGTGTTAATGAAACTTGAAACTCAAAGCCCAACATGATATTCATCTTCCAATGCATTAATGGATTTAATATCTTTTTGCGTGAACTTGCAATCACTTAATGACACCATAACAAACACTTGTGATCATGATAGAACAATAATTATTTTGTAAAAATTGTTAAGTCTTTAATGCACCTAGGAAACATATTTATAAATAAATGCATAAATAACACAAGCGATTGCACAACTAAACGTGCAATTATTTGATAGTGGAAAACCCTAGAGGGGCATAAAAACCACCACCATCATCGTTTATTTTTGTTCTCTTTAAATTCAGATGTACACATTCCATGGTGCAAACTTATTTTTATTCATTAGACAAGGTTCTTTTCCATTACACACCATCACACTCATAGACATGGAACCTGTTAATTACAAAACCTTCTACCCCTCACTCAAGAAGATCTCTCTCTCTCTCTCTCTCTCTCTCTCTCTCTAAGGAAAAGACCATGTCAACAACATAAATCTCTCTCTCTCTCTGCGATCTCTATCTCTCCCCCTCCCCCTCCCCCTCTCACCAACTCGGGGGTTCACTTTGTGAACATATGATATAGGGCTTGGGTTTGTAGGAAATCAAAGAATACCCATAATTTTACTAGATATTAAGGATTTCTTCCAGAAAATTATTTGTTGAAACCCCCTTCCAATACACCTTTACAATTCAAAAAAACCCTTATTTTCACTAGATATCCTAGGTATCCATTTTTTTCATGACATTTCGCATACCTATTTTTATTTTTTTCTCATTATGGTGACATGACACAACTCTTATAACCCTTAGAAACCTTCCAATGTGAAATATGAAATCTTAGTGAAAGAAACTATTTCAAGGTGGTGATCAACCCCCTAAACACAATTCAAATTCATTTAGAATCATTCTAATCAACTTCACATCGCTTTCAATCACAAATCATACCTATTCAAACAACACTCTTACTCCAAGCACAAATAAATTCACACCACTTAATTCACATAGATCATTCTTATTCAAGCATTAATATGACTTCACACACAATCAAACTTACATAAAATTTAGACAAAAAACTACTTATTCAAACCCCCCAAACCCCCTAGATACATAATTATAAACTCCCCCTAATATTTACATGTTTTCATGCTATTAAAATTACTTCTCGACCCTTATATAGAAGGCAATATATTGCTTCCATATTTTACAATACTAAATCCTGCAATATGAACTCATGTGCTATAATATTGCCTACTTAATGAACCCCATGCTCGCCAACAACCAAAAAGACTATATTATTTTAGCCTCTCTATTATTCCTACCCATTCTTGGAAGAATTCTTCTCTCTTTCTTTCTTTATTCTTCTCCTCCGTGTGTAGTCATTCTCACTTCGTCATTTAGTGTTTTTAGTTTCTTGTATTCATTGTTATAAAAAGATGATTGTATCAACTTCATCCTTTCCTCTAACTTTGACTGATGTTCATTGATAAAGATATGAAGGATAGATCTCCCAACTCGTGACAAACAAGCGAGCTCAAATCTATTATGGATGACATACATAGTTTCAAACCGGCAAAGACATTACAAAAACTGTATGTAAGCTTATGTACTTCGTTACCATGGGTCTGATAGCGATTCATAGGCCTTTATTTCATAGCAATTCATAGGCCATTATTTCATAGCGATGACTTCTCTTTTACTTAATGATTACTTTAATTCATGTTGTAATGATTACTTGAATTCATGCCCTCAATAATGGTCTGAACAGTATTCCTCAATGCGATGGGGATCAAGCTGCTATCAAATCAAGATAAAGGCAAGGTTGTCTCCCTCCATCAGTCCATTAAAGTATCTTCGTCTATCTATCTAGTAATATCATAGGTTTGACATCCATCCATTAGATTTACTTTGGTATTCGCGTTATTAATGATGTACCAACAGGATACTATACCTCAAATTTCAACAACAATGCCCATTGTATGTAAAGATTATGTAGAAAAAAAAAATCTGTACAAGCTTACGACAATGGATTGGCTGAAATTTGTACTAGCACATATCATGTTGGAATGAGACAGCACAATGTTCACACAACTACAGCTGTTAATCAGACAAATACAAAAGACATATACATGGCTACAGCTCTATCTCACATAAAAAATAGTAAAATATTTTTTTGCTATTGAAACAGAAAAATTCTCTCGACAGCATACTCAAACTTCATATATAAAAACATAAAAATTTGTCTTAAACTAGTTTGAGAAATTTCCCTCGTTAACTAAACTACCTAACTTTTATTGTTAAAAGCCTCTCTGTACATAAATATAGGGAGAGAGGAATTACCAACAAAACACACCATAAAAATTTCATGTCTCCTAAGAACTCCTAAGAACTCCTAAGAACTCCTAAGAAAGGGTCAGCTCAGTGACGACCATGAACCTTGTTTGCAAACTGATCTCCAAATCCTAAGAAATGCGGTGGCGGTAAGGCCATGTTTGCAGGCTGATCTCCAAATCCGAACAGGCTATAACCATGTATTGAGACAGAGGACCATGATCAAATCTGAGGAAATGTGGTGCAGGTAGCCATGGAAGACGTAAGGCCCCGGTCCTTTGTTGAGCTTGTAAATGCAAATGCCTGCTTGCGAGCTGATAGTCATCTCGGAAGAAGAATTGTTGTGCAGGTACATGAACCGTGTTTGCAAACTGATCACCATAACCAAATCCGAAAAAATGAGGTGGATGTAAAGCCATGTTTGCACGCTGATAACCAAATCCGAAGTGCACCGGGGGTCGTAGCGGTGGAGTTAGAGCCATGTTCTCAAGCTGATCACCAAGTGTGAAGAATTCTTGGGGAGGTAACAATGGATTTATAGCCATGTTTATAATTATGAAGAATTGTGGCTTAGGTTGATTACCAAGTTTGTTGAATTGTTGCAGAGGTGCAATCTCCTGCTCCAGCTCTATGGGTTGTTGTCTTCTTAGGCATTTGAGGGGAGGTCCAATTTCCATATCAAGCAACTTAGGTTCCTTCTCTACCAGTTCTTTCAATGCTTCCTCCTTAGCAGCCAGCGCCTCATTTTCTTCTATCTCGTTCTCTACCAAACTACATCGGTTACAGTCTTGACACCGTTTCCCAGCTGGTTCTGCAGTATATTTAAAACATTGACAAAAATGCGGTTCGTAATCCAGATCCAGATACGAAACATTCGCATTCTTTCTGCAAACGTAACACATTGTGCTTCCACACCTACATGTCACCTCATTGCACCCATAAACCTTGATCAACTTCGCCTGGCAAATGTTGCATTCTCTTATGACAGCTTTTATCATCCTCTCTTCAACTTCTGTACGAAGAGAAGGCTCAGTCTCAGATTTCTTCTCAACATCGTCACAACGTAATGGTAAGTGATTCCGTTTCTTGCATTGGATACAAGAAGCCTTTAAACATTTTAGGTTTGGACTGTCCAAAACTTTTACACACTTGTCTACTTCATATCTTTCAATGACATCATTTGGAAGAGCTCTCTGAATCTCTGACAAAGGAATTGACTCCTTGCAGTTATCAATAGCCATGTGCTTTGAGACCTCCATAAATGATTTCATCTATCCGCCTCCTTATACATGGAAAACAAAAACGATTCCCAGTTGGACAGTGTATCATACTTCACTCAGACTTTTGCTTTTAGGATTACTGATTCCTGCCATATCCATGTGAGAGCTCTCGGCATCTAAATTCTTTGTATTCACAACGTTTCCACCAATCGTTTCATCAAAGTCACTAATTATCGTCTTGCCCTTCGTTTGGGAATGATTCAGCTGTCCCATAAATAATATCTTTCCCTTCTCCTTTTTGGGAATGTCTCTCTGCTTCTCTCGCCCTTTATTGAACTCCCATTCTCATGACTCTATGAAGGTCCATCGTCTAACGAATCCAAAGTAACCAACTTTTCATCTATGGGATTAGAAGTATAGTTAGCTATAGGATTAGAAGTATAGTTAGGTAAAGATTTGTATTTCTATAATTGGATGGAAATTTGAAATTCCACTTTGATTAGGAAGAATATTACTATTATAGCTACCTAATTTGTGGTTGGTGAATATAGATTGACCACAAGTTAAGTGCCATGAACAAGTTATCACCCTAAACGAGTTGTTTGTCACTGCCCATCCATGAGTCAATGTATCACTTACGACTAATCCATGCATTAACTACCAGTTATTTATGCATGAGTTACCAGTTATCCATGCATCAACTATGAGTTATCCATGCATCAAATACCCATTATTATCCATGCATCAACTACCACTTGTTCATGCATTAGCTACAAGTTATCCATGCATCGACTACCAGTTAACCATGCATCACCTACTAGTTATTCATGCATGAGTTGTCACTTATCCATGCATCAACTATGAGCTATTCATGCATCAGTTACGAGTTATCCATGCATCAACTACTAGTTATTAATGAATGAGTTACAAGTTATCCATATATCAACTATGAGTTATCCATACATCAATTACCAGCTATTCATGCATGAGTTACCATTTATCCATGCATCAAGTAAGAGTTATCCATGCATAGCTACCCCTTATTTTTTATATTCCTTTTTTATAATTATTTATTTCAAATTTGGAATGCACAATATATTTGTCTCAACTTCTTGTAATATAAGAAAAACACACTTACTATTTTACTTTAATTTTTAAAAATCAATAATAAGAAATGTTGATTAAAACTAAGATAAGACATGATTAAATATAAGTCTAACCTAGAGCTTCAAGCCGAGAACATTCGATTGTGGAGTATGAGGCGTTTTAAGGGAAATTTGTTTACCCTCTTTTAGTGTGTATAAGCTATCTGCTCATGGGCATAATGGGGTTTACGAAAATAATTTTGGGGAATTCAAATACTTTTGTTGAATCCGTTCAAGTGTTGGTTTTGGTGATGGCATCATTATAAAATTATAGTGAACTTATGATATTAATAAGATAAAATAAAATACAAAAATTTATTATATAACGGGTATTTTTATTTTATTTTTTAAGATGGTTTTATGATAATTAATAAGCTATTATCAAAATATTCTTATTATGAGTTTTATATGTCACTTACTAGAATAAAACTTACGTGGAGAGGATAACAATCTATCCCACAACTATTCGAGCTAAAACCAATTTAAAATCTTAATTATAATTATCTAACTCTCACCAACTAAAGAATTATAAAACAACATATGAACAATATAAAACTTTACAATAACTCAAGAATTATACAGCAACATATAAACAATATAAAACTTAACAATAACTCAACAATTATGAATTATTCAATCCTTACCCACTAACCCATTTACAATACTAAGAAAGTATATCAAGAAATTACTGAAGGGAATAGAAAATTATTCAATTTTCCATATATTTATGTCTTAAATTTCCACATAATCAAAACTAGAAAAATGAACAACATGAATATATCAAAGTAAAAAAATTCAATATATCTATAAATAATCAATCTAAGATCGCATTAATTAGAAATAATTTGCCCCCAAAAGAAACAAAACAAATAATAAAACTTCCAAACAAATAACAGTATCACATTCTACAATACTATAGAGTGCTATTAGTTTAACCTAAATATGTGAATGATGATAAGTTATTTCATAGATTTAAAAATTATATATCATTTAAGTGAGATTTTAAATTGAAATGCCATATAATTTATGTGATTGTCTTAGTGTTAACTAGAGATATCATATATACAATATAAAAGTTAGAAGGAGAAATAACCATATTTTTTTAAGAAAAAAAGAAAGATCTGAAGAACCATAATATTTTTCGATACCATTTATAAATAAAATTATTAATTATAAGATAAGAGGTGAATACTATTTTTGAAATTATATATATATATATATATTCCACTACCAATTTTCCTTAAAAAAAACAATGCTTTTGAACTTAAAAATAAACTTATTAAACTTTTTAGATTTATAATAAAATTATAATTATTTATATGTATATATATATCTAAGTCTGCAAATTGGAGAAAAATTTACATGGCTTGTGGGCACCTGAGGCAGTTTGAGATGATGAAGCCACCATCCCAATCTGTCAAAGATGCTAATATGACTCTTTCGTACCCAACAAAAATCCCACCTCCGAGAGGGAAACCAGACCAGAATTTTATGATCACACTTTAAACTGTACTTAGCTAATTTGTGCAAAAAACTATTGAACAATCGATAACATAAAAGATGGAAAAAACAAAGAGAACCAGTGGGTAGAGAAGTCGACGTCAAGTTCTTCATTGACATGCTATTCAGGTGGCACTTCCTCTAGAATAGGGAATTCACCCTAGAAAGCATCGTCAAGGGAGGACTCTGGCAGCTTGACAGGAAGAGGTGTAGCCTTGCGAGTTAGCATGGAATCAGGCCCCACTGGGTTCCAAACTCTTTTGTTGGGAAGAGGTCCTACAGTTGAAGGTGTCGGGAATGAAGTTAGAGGTTTCAAGTGCCCATATGAGAGCACATTCTTTCCAGCAGGATTTTCACCAGTAGCACTGCCGCTTCCTACCTCGACGTTGTCTGGGACACATCATCCAACAACAAGGTGCTTCCAAGAGAAGGTGGCATCCAAAATTGCAAGTCGATCGTCCACATCAATGAGCTTAGATCTAGAAGCAAGCACAAAATCCTTTGCAAAGCTCTAATTTCTTACCATATCCTCCATGAGCATATCCATCATGTTCTTAATGAGCCAGTAATGGTTAATTTTCCCTCCACCACTCCTAGAAGCCAGGTGCTCTGAGACTAATAGAGCTTCCCAGTCATCAATGAGAACTCGAACTGACATACAGACCCCCATGTCATAACCTTCCTCTTTCATAGGAGCAGGGATGCACTAGTTCCTATCCCGGCTCCTGCTACCCCGTCGAGGAGAATCACATTTCTTAGACATAAAAGAAGGAGGAAGTGCGAAGAGCACAAAGTGAAACAAAACCAACTGCCACAACCCAATACTATAGAGCACACAGCAATTCAAACACCCAAAAACAAGGAGACGAGAAATGAGGGGAGGATGGCGCTCATCATCCTCCCTTAACAAACCCCTGTAGAGGTTCATGATGCCCACACGCGCCATATCAACATTCAAGGAGTTGAAGTAAATGATCCAGGTACCAAATCCACATTACGCCAGTAGCTGATGGGACGTCAAACTGATATGGATTGAATGAGCCATCATCCTCAACCGTCGAGAGTTTAATGCATGCTGAGAGAGGTGCCACATCGTGGGATCCTAGGTCGAGGCTCCATGCTTGAATGCTATCCAGTTGTCGAGAGGACACCCGCATCCGGACTATAATCAAATTATATTAAAAACTTAATAATTTATATATTTTTATGAATAATTATATATCATTGATTCAGTTTTCATTGAATATATTTAAATACATTCATATTTGAAAATTGAGATTATCTTAGTACTCAAGGCATTATTGATAAATCCAAAATATGTAAGGATAATATTAAGAAAAATAATTATATGGGCCCCTGCACAAAGTTGAGGGACTTTTTACATGCAATCTTTGTTTCGCAAAACGCGCGAAATTTTAGTGAAACCAAAATGCTCAAGCGTTATATTCAATATATTAAAACCCCAAAATAGGTTGTGACATCCATTGTATGGTTTGCGTCCACCGTCCACAATAGTGAAGGGCGAGGAGAAGGAAGAACACTCAAGCATTTACGGCTGCTAGATTTGAAGAGGAGGGGGAATTGGAGAGGTAGGCATCTATACTCTTCAATTTTTCCTCATTCCCTTATTAAACATATAATTTTTTATGTTTCCCCAAATTTTAAATCCAATTAAATGAAACTTGAAACTAAATTTTCATAATCAAATTACATACTAATTCCAACATCAACCACCAGGTTATTACGATCCTTCAAACCTCCTTCTAATCCCTTAACACCTTCCCCTTTAGCATAGTCCTCTTTAAAAATACCCTCCTTCAAACCATGGGGAATTTGAAGGTGCCTCAAAATCATGAGAAAGGTTTATGTTAGTCCTTGGACAATATTACACAACAAACAGACAATTGCTACCAAACTTGGTTTCACTCCCTTAAGCATAAGAGGTCCTTATCCTAGAAAGCACCATAATTACTATAAGAAAGCTCCTTAATCTAAGTTTGAAGCTCCTAGTAGGAAAATATAACACAATATCCCCAAACAACTAGTCCCTACAAATCTATACCATATATCCCCAAGAAGCTTTTTGTTATTACAGTATATTGAGACGATATTTATGTTTGTAATGTAATCGTTCTTGCACAATATTTTTACATTTTTCATTTTTAAGAGATGTCATTATAGCATGTATATGTCTATAACGATTTTTTATTTTATTATTTGATTGCAATGGTGAGCATGGATGTGCACATGGACATACAAAGAGAAATCCAGAGGCTCAGAGACATTTGAGCCTCAATTATTATTGTTGACGATATACATCATATGCTTGCATCCAATTTGGATGCAATGATATAGACCTTTAGTACGTCAAATGGTGTGCTTCAACACATTTCCACATATATAGAGAGAAACAGGTGAGAATATGTCATTGGACTTAGCTACAAGGAAGTTAAGAAATTGAAGATAACATAACAACACATCTTTTCCCTTTTTAGAGATCCACGGACGTTAACAAAAAGCATATTTCTATTTAGTGGCATGTACATATCAACCATTCATAGATAATTGGATAGAACGATGGTACATGGTATTTTATGTACCACCATACAACAAGAAGGAAATGCCATTATATTTTCTTAGAAAGACGTAGATAGAATTCATTTTGGGGAAGCATGTCAACTATTTTGATATCTTGGAGAACCAGGGCATTGGTATGGGGATGCCTCAACAACGTCCCAATGCGAGGTACATAGATACCAATAACACAGTAGCTCCACCTCGCAGGTGGCTACCTAGGCCATATGTGCCTCCTACACATCAACTGGTACCATAGACGTAGGATTCATTCCTACGTCCCAATGCGAGGCACACAGATCCCAATCGCCCAGTAGCTCCACCTCATAGGTGGCTACCTAGGCCAGATGTGCTACCTGCACATCAAATGGTCCCATAGATGTAGGATTCATTCCTACAGTTGGCATAGGCAGTTGTTCACAATAGCAATTATCTTCAAGGTACGTACCAGGAAGGGTTATCATAACCACCATCTATTGGTGGGGCAAGGCCACCACCTCCCAATGGTGTAGAGGCACCACCTTCTAGTGACCGAGGAGCATCTAGTAGTTGGACTAGACCCACATATAATGAGTGAAGCTGAGATCCCTACCCCTGTACCACGTGCGACCATCCCTGCTTTGGTCCTATCCAGACATATGGAAGATTTACTAGGTATTTTACTCAGGTAAGTAAATGGTTAACAATTTGGTATTGTTTGCAGAAAAAAAATTCCTTACTATACACATATATATATTGCTAATATTTTTAATATTTTTAAAACTTGCAATTGCTACAAGTAGAGGATGTGGGGAAATACTTTTCCACTGGCGACAATAGCTCACACTAAGGTAACTATTTCAACATGTCATTTTTTTAATACATGTTAGTTTGTTGTCACATTTTAGTTAATTCACCCTACACGGTCTAAAATTTACAATTTTCTAAATTGCAAGTTGTAGATCCACCATAGAGGGAAATCATTTCTTCTATTAATGTCCCCCTGGTGGGGAGATAACCACTACACAGTTCACAGGGTATGAATATATGGAAGAACATCTCGCAGATTTGTTGGAAGCATACAATATATTGGTAAGTATTTCAACATTGTCAGTTTGTTAATACATGTTATTTCATTGATTAATGAATTTCTAACTACGTTGGCAGTTAGTGATTGTAGCCATCACTTGCTATATTTAGAAAACAGTCCACAGTTTCCTCTCCTCGCAATCCAAATTTGCAAAAGGGACAAGTGTATATGAGAGGCTTCACTCCTAGAAAGGGTGTGGATGTCCTCTATAGCAGACGCATGCGAGATCCATATACACCTAACCTAACAAGGGTCATTGGTGTTGCAGTTAGTGCCGCATCTGCAATAGAAACAAGTCATACTAAGGTAACTATTTCAACAACTGTACATAGTATAATAATGTAACTATATTGTTTATTCATGCATATCTAAATATTTCATCATTTGGTGATTGTAGCCATTAGTAGCAGTAGTGCCTGTCCCCTTCGATCAATCCATGGTTGTGACCGGGTCTCATCCCGTGGTGAGATGTTCATTAATGACCAAGTATTTTTATTCAAGTTACATACACATGTTGATAATTGTTGAATTAATTGAGATATGATCTTTTATTTGTAAAGAACAATTATAGAGAGGACTTCCATGAGCACACCACAAGAATTTATACCCCGACTGGATTTGGTGAGTATTTGTAATAACTAATTTGGCCATAAGTTAATTTTTTAAGTTTGTTAGTGGTCTAAGGGTATTAGTGCAGTTATCTGATAATAAAAAATGATCTTTGATTTGCAGACTCCTAAGATGCAAAGAAATCCTAGGGAGATGGTTGATAGAGAAAATTCAAGGAAAAACAAGCGAAAGAATTATTTTGATGTGTCCTCTGGGATATATGTACTTTCGCATACATGTACATGATTGTACTTAGGCACACATGTACATTGATAGGCCATTTAAGGGCCAACTACTTTGCCATATTTTGTATTATAAACAATCGACTATCAATGCATGATACAATTTATTGCATATTTTCTCTTGAATTTCCACTTGTTCTTGTGATGATTTATCTCTTCTACAAATTGATAAATTATGCTACTAAAATTTATATAAATACATCTTAATTCATTGCATATTAGCTTTTAAGCAATATTTCTTCACTTGCATTTATTCTATTGATCAAGTAACATGCCAACATTGTGTTATGAAAACATTATCGTAATGGAAAAAACTAATAATGTCTTTCAACAATTCAATGAACTCATTACATACACATTTATTGGATATCTAATTTAAAATTTTGGTTTTTGTGAATTCCAAGGGGTCATACCCATTGATCAGGATTATGGTTGCAACGAAAAAACGAAAATTAACAAAATAAGTCAAAATATATTTGAATAACCTTCATCATATAAAACATGCTACACATATAATCAATGTAAGCCTATGACATTTTCACAAACTAAGAGTAAGTCTAATAAATGCTACACATTTCATCAATGCTACCGTATTTCATCAAATGATAAGTACATGAGCATCTATGAAGTTCGGTTGAAGTATGCCTACTCTAGAATGATAAAAACAATGGAAAAGTATCAAGTCCAATGGTAAGGAATGCATGAACTAAAGTGCAATAAAATCCATTGGGACTTGATGTACATATGGTAAAATATACAACAATATTCATCACTAGGGTTTTCAGCCCTATTTTATCTTATATCTTCAAAGGATAGCCATGTTTTTTTGGTTGTTTGAAATTTGAGTTTGAACATTTATTATAGTAGTAAAACTATCATATTTTAAGCCCTAAATATAATACCAAGTGGAATACATGTGACAATCAAACCATCCCCACAATTCATTTCATAACCCTAGTTTGTAAGGCACTAGTTTTTTCCAATATAATGATAATCGATAGCTTCTCATGAATTCACTTTCATAAAACTATTGAAGGTATAAAACCTAGCCTTAAACTAAAACATAGTTTATAAGAGTTACCTAGTTTGTTCCAATATATTGCTAATCAATAGCTTCTCATGAATTCACTTTCATAAAATTGTTGAAGATATAAACCCTAGCCTTACTAAATCCCAGTTTGTAAGACCCTATTGTGTGCTTTACCTCTTTCATATGTCCATTTTCCACTTGTCATAATTCTAATTCAGGTTTGAGTGTACATCTTTTCATTATTTAGGTTCTTGAACATGCCTCAAACCATGCGTCATTGCAAAAAATATCTCAATGGTGAAACATGGCTCTAAATATGTTGAATGTTCCTAAACAAATGTGTAATGCTTCGAAAAGTCACTTTGTCATTCATGGAAATGGCTACTAAAATGTGTAATGCCCCAAAAAAGTCACTTTGTCATTCATGATGATGGCTACTAAAATGTGTAATGCCCCCAAAAGTCACTTTTTCATTCATGATGATACCTACTAAAATGTCTTAATGCAATTGTACATCATCATAACGTGATATTTTCTCCATAACAAAGTGAGATGCATAATGTTCAATGGATTATTCAACATCTAGATCTTCGTGAAGCTCTTTTCCATGATTTTCATGGTCTAGAACACCACCGAGCTTTCAAATCAAGATCTGTAAGTTTGGGCATGTGTATCTAGGCATGGAAAAGGTGGTCAGACCGACCGAAAGCTTTAGTGGTGGGTTTCATGGAATTTGACCCCCCAACCCAAGTTTTTCTAGGGTTTGTAGGGTTTAGAATAGAAACTAGGGCTTAGCCTACAAACTAAGTTTTACATTGCATAGCACTCAAACATTAACAAAATACATAAGTGGAAAGTTGCAATCCAATGAACATGAAATAATAAATGAAGAAAATGAAGAATGAAACAAAAAAAGAAAAGTAAATAAGTAGTGAAAATAATAACATGTTTTAATAATTGAGATGCAAAAGTAATCAAATTGAATCCATAGAAAATTAAATCCCTAACTAGTTTAATGATCTTCCTTGATATTGTTGTTTTGATGATGGAAAATAAGATGGTCATGGTCCTATGTTTGTAAAATTGATGGATTATCCTCAAATGAAAATGTATTTAAAATTGAATGTACTTGATTGAGACAAATGGTGATGTAATGGTTGTTCATTGTGATAAGGAAAGCATACCCTCATAACTTGATGTGAAAGGTTCATGGTAAAACAAAAGCCACTTGTCATTGAAAATAAAAGTTTGTGGTCGGTGGGAAACCACTTGCTGTAATGAATGGCCAAAACCATTTGAGGAATGTAATGGTTGAGAGTAACTTAGTGGAACACATAAGCATCTTACTGTAATGTCCCCATTCAAATAAGTGCATAGTAAGACAATCCCATCAATCCTACTAGTTTCCTAGGTTGGATGGGAACATGTGGGATGGTAATAAGGAAGCTAATAAATGATATTTAGACATTAGAAGGGTTCAAGTATTTAATAAATATGATGAATAAATAAATTCAAGAGAAATTCTAGGTGGCAAGTGGTTTTGGAGACATATGGAGGTGGTGGGACCCACACTAGCTTGATTTTTCAATGACACATGGCAGCTCTCTCTTGCCAATTCGAATTCATGGGAAGGTGAACACTCTTGGGTGAGTTGGTAAGTCATAACACATGGCATTGAGCATCTTAGGTAGAAATGGGATGGAATAGTAACCTCCATGGGAGAGGAAGAGTCAAATTGGAGACTAGTGGACACTTGGGCTAGATTCCCTAGTTTTATGACAACAATAATGAAGCATCTATGACATTTATGACAAAATTCAGACCTGACTTCTTACACCTGACCATTATGACATGTCAGCCCCAAAAATAGGCTCAAGGAAGGCGCTCATGGAGTTGGAGGAATCCAAAGAGACTCAAATTCGAATTTGGGAGAAGATGGAAGGTTGGAACTAGGAGACAAGTGGCAAATGAGGAATATTTCCTAAATGAAAAATTATTGAATCTATTGAGAGGATTTCGACCTCTTGAAGGCTAATGTTGGTTATAAAATGTAGAAATCAAGTATGAGAATGGCTTTTGATGATTTGAGAAAAATTGCATTTGTGAAGAGAGAGCTAGTGGATGACTAGTTTCTTGCCTTAGCCAATTTCGAGGGTGAAAGATTCCCATCCAAGTTGGTGTTTGGAGAGGCCACTCAGGTCTTTCATGGTGCTTTAATGGAGTTTGTATTTGCAGGTATCAGCTACAGGAAGTTTCATGGTTTGGTTTAGTGCAGCACTTTCTCTCCACCGTTTCCAGTTTTGAAGGCATATTCATGCTCCTTGAGGGAGGGCGTTTTTGGTGAGCACTTGTGCTTCTTGAGAGAGCTTCTCATTATATATTTATGATTGTAATAGCTTCATATCCTCTGTTATTCATATTCATAAAGTCTCAGGTCGAAATACCCACTGGTTGTATGCAAAACTATTGATTAATGAGCAAACAATGTCCATTTCCCCAATGCATTGATGTATGACACTATAATGTTGATTATTTCGAATGGATGGATGATTCTCTGATATATTTGTGATCAATATAATGCCATGGATGTCTTCTACAAGTTTCATGTACTGTACTTGAGCATTTGAAGCATTTTTACTCAGTTTAGTTGTATTGGGAGATGAAATAGTGCCATTTCCCCAAGGGTCGAATTGGGGGTTTTTGCTGTTGAATGTGAGAGAGTTATAACAGTAGTAAAAATCAATTAATGGTGCATATGAGACCTCAATAACATACTTAACACATTATATACCTCTGTTCATAAATTTGTGGGAGTTTGGAGGCATTTGGAAGGCCATTTTCAGTGTTACCCGGGGGGGATTTGATGCACAAATTACTAGTCAAAATTACCTATATTGATCAGAATACAAATCAAGTTTGCAGCAGTATTTGGAGGTCCATAAAACATCCCTGAACCTGATATTCAAGTCTAAATACCATTAATACACTCATACAGAAGATTTGGGAGCATTTGGGATGATTTGGAGGTCAAAACAGTTAAACTAGTCAAAGGTCGAAATTGGGGAAAAAGTTGAAAAATTGGCATTTTAATAAAATTTGAAAAAGGGATATTACAAGTGGTATCAGAGCATGTTATTGGCACCTAATGGTCCTAACAAGAAGTCAAAATAATAATCCACCACCCTTTGAACCAGTAGTTGAAGAGGTTTTTGTTGAAGAAGAGGTAGTAGAAGAAGAGGAGTCTTTTGCTGAAACCATGGGTAGAGAGGAGGATGAAAAATTAAAACATAAGGAGGAACTTATTGAAACCTTAGATCCATGTTTCTCTAAACTTTCAGCAAACATGGATAGGATAGGTGATAAATTGTTGCAAGGATTTGAATTGTTGATTAGCCAGCTTCAAAGCAAAGGGATAATAGGAGATAATAGCGGTTCACACTCAGGGGAAAAGATGAAAGGGAATGAGCATATTTTCTCAAGTACAGGACCTCATAATAGACCTGATGAATTTCAAAGCACAAAAAGGCATACTGCACCTAAATTTCTCACACCCAAAGAAGAGCCCAATCTTGCATTGGATTACAAGAAACTAGTAAATGATTGGAATGATTTGAATGAAGAGTGTAAAAGAGGTGTACCACTCAGTGACTACATTGATGCTATGCAAAAGATTAATAGGAAGGGAGACAATAGGAGTCCATTCCAAAACAAAGAATTAAATAGTGCTATTGGAAAAATGTCACTTCCTACTTTTGATGGTTCTTCTCAAAATTCTGCTAACACTTGGGTGCAAAAATTGGATGTATATTTTCAGCTGAATCCTATGTTGGAAGAGGATGCATTAAAAATGGCCATTTTGCATTTGGAAGGAGATGCCAATGAATGGTGGTTTCATGGGCTGAAAACCTTGGGTCATAATCAGGTTAAAACATATGGAGAATTTGTTGACAGGGTACTAGAAAGATTTGAAAGATCCAGAATTGCCTTTCAAAGAACTAGCTCAATTGAAGCAAACTGGGTCCCCTACTGAATATATGTTGGACTTTCAAAAATTATCAGTCAAGGTGGTTGATGTATCTATGGGAAGATTAGTATTGCTGTTCACTGAAGGTTTGGCTGAACCCTTAAGAGGTTTGGTCAAAGCTCACAAGCCAACTACATTAAAAGATGCAATGAGCTTGACTAGGGATCTCCAGAATGTGCTTCCTAGAACGAGATTTCCTCCTAAGCCTAGCTATAAATTTGAAAAGAAACCTTGGCAAAGGGATGGATATGATAAGAAACCTTGGAAAAGAGAGTCATTTGAGAGGAATAAAAAAGAGGGACTAAACAGGGATGAACTTAGAAAAAAAAAACTATGCTTCACATGCTTCCAACCATGGACACCGGGGCACAAATGTACCAAAGGAAAGGCTCAATACATAGAAGTATTTTCTGATAATGAGGGGTATGATGGGGGCATGGATGAAGATGGACATATTTCAGATCAAGAAGAGGCATATGAGACAACAGTAGAAGAGGAAAGACAAGAAGAAAATCAGCCTTCACCGGACAAAGCAAGAATGGCAGTGCTTTCAGCAGTACCTCGCTATCATACTATCCGCTGCAAAGGTGTGGTACAAGGACAAAGAACTTCAGTTTTGGTAGATGGAGGAGCCACTCATAACTTCATTGATGCAGAGATGGTAGAGAAAAGAAAGATACCTATTGAACCATTTGATGGCTTCACAGTTGTCATTCCCGGTCACAACACAATGCAATGCAAAACATGGGTTCCAAAGCTGCAAGTCACCGTAGGTAACTATACTTTTGTTGATAGTTTTTATGTGGTTGATGTTGCTGATACTAATGTGGTTTTGAGAGTGCAATGGTTGTATTCAATAGGAGAGCATACAGTAAATTATCAAATTCCCGAAATGAAATTCCAAGATTCAAAAGGAGTACAAAGAGTTGTGAGAGGGCAACACACTTATCCAAATCAAGTAGTGACTTGCAATAGCATGAGATCTATATTGAGGCATGGGGATATAGAATGGGCTGCTGAATGTCATATTACATCTCCCAAGCCAACTATAAATATTGTCAAACACCCAAAGGAGATAGAGAGACTCTTGCAAAAATATGAAAAGGTTTTTAGAGACCTTCCACATGGTAGGCCACCGGATAGGGGGGTTGAGCACAGTATTTTTTTGGAGGAGGGTACTTCACCCATTCAGATACCACCTTATAGACATCCTAAAATTTTTAGAGATGAGATTGAAAAAGCTATCCAAGAACTCCTAGAGTTGGGACTCATTAGACCAAGCTCTAGCCCTTATGCTTCTTCAGTTGTGCTAGTGAAGAAAAAAGATGGAACATTGAGAATGTGCATAGATTTTAGAGCCTTGAACAAAAAGACTATAAAGAATAGGTATCCTATTCCTAGGATTGATGAGCTCATGGATGATCTGCATGGGGCCAAATACTTCTCAAAAATTGACCTTAGATCAGGGTATCACCAAATTCGAATGAAAGATGAAGATGTGCAAAAGACCGCTTTTCGATGTCATTTTGGCCACTTTGAATTTCTTGTCATGCCTTTTGGGTTAACAAATGCTCCAGCCACCTTTCAAGCATGTATGAATAGGATATTTTGCAAGCAACTAAGAAGGTTTGTTTTGGTTTTCTTTGATGATATTCTCATTTACAGTAAAACATGGGAAGAGCATTTGCAGCAGTTAGAGATTGTGTTGAAAATCTTGCAAGAAGAGTCCTTATTTGCTAAATTATCAAAATGTGAATTTGGAATGAAAGAACTACTGTATCTTGGGCACATTATTGGGCAAGAAGGAGTGAAGGTACACATGGAAAAAATCAGGGCTATCTTGGAATGGCCATCACCAAAAAATATTACCGAATTGAGAGGCTTTATTGGCATATGCACCTACTACAGAAAATTTGTGAAAGGATTCTCCAAGTTGACTTCTCCACTCACTGATTTGACTAAGAAGGATGCTTTCAAGTGGGATGAAGAGGCTGAAAAGGCATTCCAAAAAATGAAAGAGGTAATGAGTAGTTGTCCCATACTTGCACTTCCTGATTTTACTAAACCTTTTGTTGTGGAATGTGATGCTTCAGGTGGAGGAATAGGGGCTGTCCTAAAGCAAGACCAACACCCCATAGCCTTTGAGAGCAGAAAGTTGCAGCCTCATGAAAAAATTTACTCCATTTATGATAAAGAAATGCTGGCCATTATGCATGCATTGGCCAAATTCAGACAATACTTGGTGGGCAGCAAGTTTGTGGTGAAAACTGACCACAATAGTCTAAGACACTTTCTCACCCAAAAAGATCTAAATGAAAGGCAACAAAAGTGGGTAAGCAAGATTCAAGATTATGATTTTGATATTGAATATGTCAAAGGAAAGAATAATATAGTAGCAGATGCTTTGTCAAGAAGGCCTTCTTTTTCTCTCATGGATATTGCCAAGGATTGGAAAAACATGCTACTAGTTGAATATGCCAAAGACAAATTTGCTTGTGATGTGTTGGATGGAATCAAAGGGGATGATAATTATAGGATTTTGAATGGGCTGATATATTATAAGGGAAGAATTTATTTAGTTCATAACTCCAAGCTCAAGTACCGAATTTTGCAAGAAGCACATGATTCCCCACTAGCGGGCCATCCGGGGATCTTCAAAACTTATAGACAGTTGAGGCAAAGATTTTTTTGGAAGGGGATGAAGGAAGATGTTCAGAAGTATGTGAATGAATGTAAAGCATGTCAACAAAACAAATCAGAAATTACATGTCCAGCCGGCCTATTACAACCATTGCCCATTCCGGAGCAAAAATGGGACAGTATTTCCATGGATTTCATCACCGGATTGCCTAAATCCTTGGGTAAGGATTGTATCTATGTGGTAGTTGATAGGTTGACAAAATTTGCTCATTTTTTTGCTGTTACATCATCTTTTAGTGCTGCACAAGTGGCTGATATTTTTTTCAAAGAAATCTTCAGATTGCATGGGCTTCCCAAGAGCATTGTCAGTGATAGAGATAGTAGATTCATGGGTGCTTTTTGGAAAGAAATTTTTAGATTGGTAGGAACTCAATTGACTCCAAGTACCAGCTATCATCCACAAACTGATGGACAAATAGAGAGGGTAAACCAATGGTTAGAAGGATACCTAAGAAACTATGTGGTAGGGCAGCAAAAAGCATGGGCAAAATGGCTACACTTGGGTGAGTTTTGCTACAACACCACTTATCATATGTCAATAGGAATGTCTCCTTTCAAAGCATTATATGGTTATGATGCACTTACATTTGCTGACATTATATTTGGTGATAGTAGATCCCCAAAGGCTAAAGGTTGGGTGGAAGAGAGCCAAGAAATTTTAAAGCTCTTGAAAGACAATTTGCAGGTTGCTCAAAATCAACAAAAACAATATGCTGATAGACATAGATAAGAGAGAACCTTTCAAGTCAATGATTTAGTATATTTAAGGTTGCAGCCCTATAAACAAACATCTCTCAAAAAGAATGGAGCAGAAAAATTAAAACCAAGGTACTATGGGCCATACAAGGTAGTGCGGAAGGTTGGAGAAGTAGCATATGAACTAGAACTTCCGGAAGGGAGTAAAATCCACAATGTATTTCATGTTTCTTGTCTTAAGAAAGCTCTTGGTCAGCAAATCATCACTTCAGAAATACTTCCTCCTTTGGATGATGAAGGTAAGCTCACACTTGTTCCGGAAAAGATTTTGAAGACACGGGAAAGAAGGTTGAGGAGTAGAATCATCAAAGAATATTTAGTGCAATGGAAGGACTTACCAAATGAAGATGCCACATGGGAAGAGGAGAAGATTTTGCAGCATCCAAATTTGAAATTGCTTGAGGACAAGCAATCTTGGGTGGGGAGGACTGTAATGTCCCCATTCAAATAAGTGCATAGTAAGACAATCCCATCAATCCTACTAGTTTCCTAGGTTGGATGGGAACATGTGGGATGGTAATAAGGAAGCTAATAAATGATATTTAGACATTAGAAGGGTTCAAGTATTTAATAAATATGATGAATAAATAAATTCAAGAGAAATTCTAGGTGGCAAGTGGTTTTGGAGACATATGGAGGTGGTGGGACCCACACTAGCTTGATTTTTCAATGACACATGGCAGCTCTCTCTTGCCAATTCGAATTCATGGGAAGGTGAACACTCTTGGGTGAGTTGGTAAGTCATAACACATGGCATTGAGCATCTTAGGTCGAAATGGGATGGAATAGTAACCTCCATGGGAGAGGAAGAGTCAAATTGGAGACTAGTGGACACTTGGGCTAGATTCCCTAGTTTTATGACAACAATAATGAAGCATCTATGACATTTATGACAAAATTCAGACCTGACTTCTTACACCTGACCATTATGACATGTCAGCCCCAAAAATAGGCTCAAGGAAGGCGCTCATGGAGTTGGAGGAATCCAAAGAGACTCAAATTCGAATTTGGGAGAAGATGGAAGGTTGGAACTAGGAGACAAGTGGCAAATGAGGAATATTTCCTAAATGAAAAATTATTGAATCTATTGAGAGGATTTCGACCTCTTGAAGGCTAATGTTGGTTATAAAATGTAGAAATCAAGTATGAGAATGGCTTTTGATGATTTGAGAAAAATTGCATTTGTGAAGAGAGAGCTAGTGGATGACTAGTTTCTTGCCTTAGCCAATTTCGAGGGTGAAAGATTCCCATCCAAGTTGGTGTTTGGAGAGGCCACTCAGGTCTTTCATGGTGCTTTAATGGAGTTTTTATTTGCAGGTATCAGCTACAGGAAGTTTCATGGTTTGGTTTAGTGCAGCACTTTCTCTCCACCGTTTCCAGTTTTGAAGGCATATTCATGCTCCTTGAGGGAGGGCGTTTTTGGTGAGCACTTGTGCTTCTTGAGAGAGATTCTCATTATATATTTATGATTGTAATAGCTTCATATCCTCTGTTATTCATATTCATAAAGTCTCAGGTCGAAATACCCACTGGTTGTATGCAAAACTATTGATTAATGAGCAAACAATGTCCATTTCCCCAATGCATTGATGTATGACACTATAATGTTGATTATTTCGAATGGATGGATGATTCTCTGATATATTTGTGATCAATATAATGCCATGTATGTATTCTACAAGTTTCATGTACTGTACTTGAGCATTTGAAGCATTTTTACTCAGTTTAGTTGTATTGGGAGATGAAATAGTGCCATTTCCCCAAGGGTCGAATTGGGGGTTTTTGCTGTTGAATGTGAGAGAGTTATAACAGTAGTAAAAATCAATTAATGGTGCATATGAGACCTCAATAACATACTTAACACATTATATACCTCTGTTCATAAATTTGTGGGAGTTTGGAGGCATTTGGAAGGCCATTTTCAGTGTTACCCGGGGGGGATTTGATGCACAAATTACTAGTCAAAATTACCTATATTGATCAGAATACAAATCAAGTTTGCAGCAGTATTTGGAGGTCCATAAAACATCCCTGAACCTGATATTCAAGTCTAAATACCATTAATACACTCATACAGAAGATTTGGGAGCATTTGGGATGATTTGGAGGTCAAAACAGTTAAACTAGTCAAAGGTCGAAATTGGGGAAAAAGTTGAAAAATTGGCATTTTAATAAAATTTGAAAAAGGGATATTACACTTACCCACATAAGAACCTAACAAGCATAAATGATGCACATAGTTTATACACCTAAGTGACGCACCTATGTGGCCCACATAAATGAAATTGGCATTTGGCATGATGAATTTGATCTAACAAATATATGGGATGCACATTAATCATCTACCAAAAAAAAACAGAGGTCGTGCATGATCAACAACACATAATAAACCATGTGTATGAATAATTGTATACCCCCAAAAAAATTACAGATGACTTGAATACTTGTGCAATTCAAATGAAAGAGATCAACAAGCTCGACAATAATTTTTTTGCAAGTGGCTCCTAAGAAACCACAGGGACAAGTCAAGGAAAGTGACAAATCTAGTAAGTATTAGAGGGATATCATTGATGAAATATCACCTCCATTTTTTATTTGGATCTTTGAATTCTTAAAAACAACATTAATTACTCCAAATGCGAATATAATGGAACACTAAGGACATGTCAAATTATGTGGCACACTAAGGACATATAAATCTATTAAGTGTGCAATGTGGTAGGTTTAAGTGCCACTCTTTAAATGTCTAGTTCTAGAATCAAAATCAAAATTTTGCAAAGTTGACCCCTTTGTGCAAAAAATGCACAACCCCTTACTGAGTGAAAACCTAGTTTCCAAAATCATCCCATAAGGAAATATCTAGGCCCATGTACCTAGAGGAGAGTGGAACCCCTAGAACTATAACGATGTCCTCAACCAATGGAGATGATGGTTCATCAATCCGATCGATGATCATAATTCTATAGTATGTTGAAGCTCACCTCCTATAGGCTTTCAAAGACACATGTTGAATCCCTACCGGGGGCATATAATTCCAACCATACAACAAAATTGGGTTCTGGGAGGTCCTACAAGTGTGTCTAAATAGGATCTATGTGGGAACACTAGCCACAAGTTCTTGGTCGAGGAATTTTCAAATTTGACCCTACGTGAAAATTTTGCACAGTCCCTTATTGAGCGAAACCCTACTTTCCAAAATCAACCTAGAATATAATCTTTGCAGCATGGAACCAGAGGAGAGGGGCACCCCTAGCACTATCCATATGTCTTAAATCCAATAGGTTTGACGATTCCTCCATCCAAGTCACGGTCATAATTCTATGGCATATTGAAGCTCAACTTCTAGAGGATTTCAAGGAAACCTGTTGAATCCCTACTTGGTGTATAGAATTCCAATCGTGAAACAAACCTATTTCTAAGAGGTCCTATAAGTGTTATAGGAAGGTTCCATGTGGGAACGCTAGCCAAAAGCTCACAATTGATGATTTTGCAAAGTTGACCCCTATGTGAAAAAATTGCACAATCCCTTACTGAGAAAAACCCTAGTTTCCAAATTCAATGTAAAAGGTGATCTTTGGGACCTGGACCCAAAGGTGAGGAGCACCACTGGAACTATATCGATGTCCTAAGTCCAATAGAGTCAACGGTTTGTCAATCCGAGACACGGTCATCATTATATGGCATGTTGAAGCTCACCTAGAGGATTTCGGGGACAATTGTTGAATCCCTATTGGGGGCATAGAATTCCAACAGTGCAACAAAACTAACTTATGGGAGGTCCTGTAAGTGTGTCTAGGTAGGTTCCACATGAGAACGCTAGCCAAAAGTTCTCGATTGAGGAATTTGCGAAGTTGACCCCTATGTGCAAAAATTGCATAGTCCCTTATTGAGCGAAACCCTAGTTTCCAAAATTGACCTAAAGAGGATCTCTGGGAGATGGTCCCAGAGGAGAGGGGAATCCCTAGTACTATCATGATTTCCTAAATATGTAAGATTTGACTGTTTGTCGATCCGATCCACGGTCATCATTTTATGGAATGTTGAAGCTTACCTCTTAGAGGCTTTTGGGGACAATTGTTGAATCCCTACCGGGGGCATAGAATTCCAACCGTGCAACAAACACAAGTTCCTAGAGGTCCTACAAGTGTGTATAGGGAGTTTCCACGTGGGAACGCTATCCAAAATTTCTCGGTCGAGGAATTTTCAAAGTTGACCCATGTGCAAAAATTGCACAGTCCCTTATTGAGCAAAACCCTAGTTTCCAAAATCAACCTAAAAGATGGTATCTAGGACATGGAGCCAAAGGAGAGGGGAACCACTAGCACTATCCCGATATGTTGAATCCAACAAATTCGACAGTTTGTCGGTCCGAGATACAATCATCATTAAATGACATGTTGAAGCTCACATTCTAGAGGGTTTCATGAACACCTGTTAAATGCATACTGGGGGTATAGAATTCTAACAGTGCAACAAAATCAGTTTCCTAGAGGTCCCGCAAGTCTGTCTAGGTAGGTTCCATGTGGGAACGCTAGCCAAAATTTCTCGCTCAATGAATTTGCAAATTTGACCCCTATGTGCAAAAATTGCACAATACCTTATTGAGCGAAACCCTATTTTCCAAAATTGACCTAAAAGATGATCTCTAGGCCATGGACCCAAAGAGAGGGGCACCTCTGGATCCTCCTATGTCCTAAATCCAACAGAGTCAACGGTTCATCGATCCGAGTCATGTTCTTCATTATATGGCCCATTACAACTCGCACCTTAAAGGATTTCAAGCAGACATGGTGAATCTGAGCCTGGGCCATAGAATTCAAATCGGGAAATAGAACTAAGTTTTGTCAGTGTGACCACATTCACAAGGGCCAAAAACAGTTGTGGGAGATGACATAGCCCAGTTATGTTGCATGGTTTTTATTTTGACCCCCCAATGCAATAATTTCCATGTGTTCGAATGAGAAATATCCTAGTGTCATATCTGGCCAAACAAAAGGTGCCTCCATCTATGGGACTCACAAGAGTCAGTCACCCCTACCTGTAATCCAATGCCAAGAATCTGATTCAAAGTTTTTGTTCTATGTCTGTTAGCAAGTAGCTCCCTGTATCCATTTAGGGACACATGCCAAATTGGACCTATGGAAAAGTTGTAAAGGTGTGAATGTTTGATACTATATATTGGTCAATGGTGGAATTGAATAAATGATATTAGTGATTGGTCAATGATAGTTAGTGGCTACAAACTAGGGTTTCTAGGCTTGTCTCTAGGGTTTCTAGGCTAGTCTTGACTAGGGTTATTAAGCATGGGAAGCTTTTTATACCTTATTTTAACACTTGCATTCACAAGTTTCATGAAAACTTGGGGTGTTTACTAATGTCCTTGGAGGACCAAATTCAAGATTCAAGGTAGAGGCAAAGGATATATACTAGTGGAGGGGGATACAAACTAGTGTTTACAGGGTTTAGAATACAAACTAGGGTTTATTGGACTCTTGTGCATATTTGTGGCACAATGGTTTAGACACAAATGGATGTTCATGGGTATATGAAGTTTTTTTAGCATGCATATATAGTTGCAACATGAATTTTTTTTACTCTTGTGCATATTTGTGCATAATGGTTTGGATCAAATGGATGGACATGAATGCACAAACTAGGATTTTTTTACTCTTGTGCATATTTGTAGCATAATAGTTTGGATTCAAATGGTGATGGAGGTTTCTAAGGATAGATTAGGTTTCCAATTTTATAGATTAGGTTGTTAGGTTTATATTTTTGTTTTTAGGGTAGATTAGGTTTCTAAGGCTAGATTAGATTTCTATGATTGTAATTTGGTTTCTACGTTTCAAAATTAGGTATCAAACAGTTATATTTGTGTGGATGATGGATGAGTATATTATGGTGAAAAAGGGGATGGTGATGGTGAAAACATCGGCAGAAGGAGGATGGTGGTGATGTTCATGGTGGCAATAAGCATGGTGATGGTGAAAATGGGAACAAGGATAGTGACAAAGAGCATGGGGATGGTGAAGGTGACAATGAGCATGAAAATGGGCCCAATGATGTATATCTTATGGTGTACTTAGAAGGGAGAAAAAAAAGGAAACAAATCCATGACGAAGCTTGGAGAATTTATCAAGTTGTATAAGTCTATGCAATTTATCAATCTATCAAGTTGTCAATGTCTGGCTGCAATAGTCAATAATCAATGAAACCATGAAAAAAAATCATAACATACATGTACACCACATACCTATAACTTAGTACAAAATATAACATGCATAACACATACCTGAATACCTACCTGTGGTCATTCGGCTAGACCATCGAGATCACCTCTAATACCAACGATATCCTTTAACCTCTCGTGCTTGAAGTAAGGCAAGAAGTATTGTGCCTTTGATGAGTTATTCATTGGAATTGTTTATAGCTGAAGGTTTATGCCAATTACTAAGTTTGTATAATGGTATACAATCTGACCTGGTCTATAATATTCAAATACATAACCCTTTTTCTTTGGTTCATGGGAAACCCGTGTCAAATATTCTCCTTTGATAACCATCTATTGAATTGGAAAATGATTTCCCTCAGAGTCCCTTAATGATACATTTAGGGTCTGCTTCTCACCCAAGCAATGTGCCAACCAATATTTAGTGTCCCATTCATTTCCTCTTGGGGAAACGACTGGGTATATGTTCCCCGCATAAAATAAAGTGCCAACATAGGAGTCAACTAAATAAACACAACTAGTTGTCAAACATTTCAAAATTACCAAGTTATTAATTGAACCTGGTTGTATGACATGCAATATGTGGTCATAGTTTGGTGAAATACTTGATTGGTCCTCCTCCAATTGGGATAATTTTGTAGCTATATGTTGAACAATGGGGGGTGATGCATGATCCTGGCTGTCAACCCAATCCCTTGATTCACAATTGTCCCATTCACCACTACTACATGGAGAAAAAAAACAAGAGAGTTTCCTTGTCCGCATTTCAACTATAGCATTGTATGACATTCTAATTGAGTGAAATGAATGAGTTCCTTCGATGGTCTTGCACTCATATAATTGTGATCGATTTACATCGACCAC
The DNA here is from genome assembly GCA_027924585.1 of Larix kaempferi. Taxonomy (NCBI): domain Eukaryota; kingdom Viridiplantae; phylum Streptophyta; class Pinopsida; order Pinales; family Pinaceae; genus Larix; species Larix kaempferi. Next base: position 10,668,958 of record BSBM01000014.1, read on the forward strand.
CTACAAAAAATATATATGTACATGTGCTTTCCTACTTGACTGGTCTTCTTGCCTTATTGATCCCTCCCCCATGACTGGAGAGCACCATTCAACAATGGTCTTTGCATCTCATATGAGTAATACAATTGTGAACTTCATTTCTTTCCTACATAATGCAGTCTTGATGCATGCACCTACTCCATCATGTTCACTTTTTTTGTGTCCAGTCTCAAAATAGTCCCAAACATGTGGCACCTTGTGCCTTTTGTGGAGCATACACAACCATTGGAAGACACATACATTTTTGAATTTCTATGCACAACCATCAGACCAAATCCAATGTTGTTCCCTCTATATACTATTATCCTTCAAGTTATTGTAGAACAATTGAAAGTTGTTTTGTACAAAATCCAAGTTGTGACATTTGTCATCACTTATGTAGAAGTGATACTCCTTCGATATAACCATGTTGTCTTCAATACTATTTGCCCCATGTCTATAGGTGATATGGACCATTATACTGACTTGGCCTGAGTGATAATACTGACTTTGAATCTTGTTTTGTGGTTAAAGATTGTAGTTTTCCGCAAAATCGACCACTGATAAAATAGTCCCAACAAGAAATGTATCCATGCACATTCTAAACTGGTCATCTTACCAACAAACCACATGTACATGCTTTACATACTATTGTGTCTTTTCAAATAATCTGTCCATGAAGTCACAACCCCATACCTGGTAGATCAACAATAAATACATATATCAATAGATTGTTACATATGAAATTTCAATCTAAAGAAAAAAATAGTATTGAAGAACTCATTACCAACCTGAGAAGTGACTAATTGTATTTTTTTTCTTTCATTCCCTCCATCAATATCATACATGACATATTTGAATGACTGCAAGTTCACCTCCTACCTCCCAAGTTCATTCTCATCAATCACATGTATTCATTTGTATAATAATTTCATTCCACCACACCTTGGGCATGTCCCATCTATGAAATATTTTTCATAAAATGTGAAACTGTCTAGCCTTCTATACAAACTGCTATGAATTAAGTCTCTAAATGACATCAGTGGCAATGTAGCTGAGCATTCATGCACAAGAGTGTTATGCAATACACACAATATATATATAGTTGTGTGTGTGTGTGATAATAGTAACCATACTCAATGTGATATCGACAACAACATGTGTTACAAATTGTGTTTATTTTAACATAACATGGTTTGCATTTTTCAAAGGATCTTTGTCCCAAGTTAAGTTCATTATGTTTATGCCTAAATATCTCATATAATTATGTGTGCATTGCTTTAAGTGATGTTCTAAACACTTGAAGTCTTATTCTTTGACACAAGGTTTCCGCAAGAACCATGACCATGTGTTCGCATAATGATGAACATATGGATGGTGTACAACTTGATAATGTAGGAAGACAACCACAGATAAGTGTTAGGAAACAATAATGGAGAGAGAGGCTACAATGGTTGACAATTGAACAGAGAGAAGAAGTAGGAAGAAAGTATGTTGAAAGACAAAAAGCATATCGACAAAGAAAGTCAGAAGGATTGACACCTGAACAACAAGAAGAACAAACGAGACAACATGCTGAAATACTAAGAGCATATCAACAAAGAACACACAACAAACAACAACTAAATTACAAGAAGAACATAGAAGACAAAATGTTGAAAGACAAAGAGCATATCGCTAAAGAAGGTCTGAACAAACGATGTCTGAACTACAAGAAGAAAAAATAAGATAGAATGCTGAAAGAAAAAAATCATCCTACAAGGAGAAGAAGAATAAATGATACCTATTGTGAAGCTCAACATGTAACCATCATCGAAGATAATGATGCAAGAAATATTGAGATGGTTCTAGCTGAAGAAATTCAAGTTGCAGATGATGCATCAGTAGAAATAAAAAATATTAATATTGCACATCAAGCATGATAAGATTGATTGATTGGTTGAAATTCAAACATGTAATCTATGTGAGGAGTCATAAGCTGGAATTCTAATATTGAATACAAATACCAGTCCAATGTGTATGAGATGTAGAAGAGATGGAGGTCATAACAAATTTTAATCTGGAAACCATATAGATCCAGGATCTCAACCTCAAGTCATTACAAAGCTCACACAAATTGAAGAGATGTTTATAGTATGTGCAAGTCCAATTTTGCAGGTGATGCATTCAATAGATGAAAAATACAAATATGGAGGGCATACCATAAGTTTTGCCCAAGAGGTTAAAGATGTTTCCATGACTTTACCTCGACATATTAAATAGTGTAATGACCCTTTTGTTTATCCCCTAGAAATATTATTATTGTTGTTAGGTTGGACATAGTGGCACAAGGTGCTTGGACTATGGTTTGCATATTATTATTATTTTTACTATGTTGAACATTATTAATTGATAAAATAAAATAATCGGATCGACCGATGCCATTAAAGAGTATGAGGAACTATGATATCACGAGCAAGGGGTTGTGGGAAAAGTGTTACCTTGTTTTTTGACCTATGTGGATGTGATACACCCATATTGTGGACTTGGTGGACCCTCTTGATTTATGCTCCCTCATGCGTTATGCTCCCCCTTGGTTTTTATTTTATTCTAGGATTAATTTATTTGGAGTTAGAATTTTTCCCTCACCTAGTGCATCCCTTATGAAAATTTGTAAATCCCACCTTGATGAGGACTCTTCCTCTCACCTCTAATGTGCCCTCTTGAGAAGTGTAACTCCCATTTTGCTAATTTGGGGAATGTAACTCCTCCCTTATGTCTCCCTCTATCCCCCCAATTCAAATTGCTCTTAGGAAATGGGATTTGGGTCGATGGGAGCTAGTCTCTCTTGTTGGTTATGCATTCCCTTGGATCGTGGTTTTTCTATGGTACTTGTGTTATTGCTTTTGGTTTCTCTTGACATGATTTTTTTTTCTAGTTAGTATGCCCTTGCTAAGCCTGTTCCCAAGTTGAGTTACTCTGGAATTGTCATTGTTTTGTCCTGGAATTTTCTCTGGAGATCCTGGATTGAAAGTGATGTGGAATCCACTTTCCTTTAGATTTGAGGTTGCACTGATATATTTCTGAATCTTTTGTCCCAGAGCCACTGGAATTGACCTAGAGTGGACATCGAGGAAAATTTTCGATTGGGTTGTGGTTGGACTGATTTCTCCTGAAAACTTTGTCCTGGAATTGCTGCTGGAGATCCTGGATTGGAAGTGATGTGGAATCCACTTGGCATTGGATTGTAGTTGGACTCATGTTAGATGGGTTTTGTGGTTGAGTGCACTCTTTCTTGTGGAATCATGTTTCCGGCTCGGGGGTGACCATTGAAAAGTGATTTTTGTCTTGCATTGTGTCTATGGCTGGGTGGAAAGTGGCATGGTCGATTTTGGTTGAATATTTTGCAAGATAAGTACTTTATTTCATGTTTATTTGAATTACTTGGATCTGATATGATATTATATCGTTTCACATGAAATGTATGAGAAATTATATGATCCAATTATGGAAGAAATCTCTCATAGATTTTAGTTACATTATGCTACTAGTTTTTGGGAAAAATAGCTAACTACTTTTTGGTATTTTGTGAGCAAGTGCGTGAGAAAAATGTTTATTTGGAACCTCTACTACAGATATGATAATTGTTCCTCTATTATTTATTATGCGTACTTTTGAAGTGCAATATCTTAGGAATGATTGGAAACACCTCTCTATAGTGTTTCTAGCATCTATTCGAAAACTAGTTCACCAGTTGGGTTGTTTTATGTAGTTTTGAGACTTGGCATGCGAAATGTTTGAGAAAATGAATGAGTGAGATAACTAATCTTAGATATGATAATTACACATGAAATTTATGAATAAATGTGTGGAATAGTTCCTATATAGTTCTACATTTGCTTATCGAAATCTTAGTTTTGTTTCCATTCACTAACTCCTTCGAAAGAATTGTTTTAAATGTGGATTTATGACTTTGCAAGAGAAGTGCTGGACAAAATTTTTATATGAGTTATACCTATGATTATACTTATAATACATGGTATTTAGAGTTGTAATGGCTTATGAATGACTCTGCAAATTTTTTATGTATTTATCTTACTTGATTCCTCAATTTCTAGTAAATTTGTAGAAGTAGATTTAGTTAGTTTGATGAATTAATAAGACGACTGTTTATGAGCGGAAATATATAGACATTTGTTTTTAGTGTACCTATGATATTATTTCCATGATATACCTGTAGTCAATCCTTTCTTATTGTTTTGCATTTGGAAACTAGAAATGGAAACTAGCTCCAAATAGTGGAAATCGGTAACTACTTTGTAGATTGAATCTATGTTTTCGTAATTTTTGGAATGTACACCCATATGCTTTATTTTTGGTACTTTAATTTTGTTGTATAATTATTTTTTCCATATCTTTACCCTCTCATCTGTGTGCTTCGGAAATTAGTACAATTGATTGGGTTAAATTCCTAGTAGTGTTAATTAACTAGTTGCATTGATTTAGCTTGAAAGAATCATCATTTATGTGAAAGGATCTGACCTGCAAATGTAACTTTAGTTGGATGTATGTGCATGCTTAAATATATTTATAATGCGTTTAGGTTCACTTTTGGTTCATTTGCATGGTTGTGTGTTGAATTCGTGCAAGACTAGCTGTTTGTGTTAAATACGAGTTAACTAGTCTTGTGGAGTCATTTTCATAATTGTTTTGTTTAATTAATTCAAAAAATGATAATTATGAGTTATTTACATGATATTAGGTGTTAATTAACCATTGGGATTGATAAATTACGATTATGTGATAAACAAATGAAGCTATGTTAAGTGTCGTCAATTATGCGCTAAGTGATGCTAAGTGTCGCAATTAGTACACTAATTACTAGTTAATCATGATTAAGTTAAAATGACCTTTTTAGGTGCAAGTAACATGTGTTATGGCTTGTAAGGGACGCATTATGATTTTATATACTGTTGGATAATATTTCCCAACCTTGTTTCAATTTGATTGATCAATTATGAATTCTATTTTAATTTATTTGGAATTATCGATATTTTGTCATAGTTAAATTGTAGAAAAAGAAATTAAATATTTATAAAATTATTCTGCTATGCTAAAATATTCTAATTAGCCCTATATATAATGATATGTACCTAAGACCCTTTGATAGCCTCGAGGGACATTACAAGCGTTATATTTAATGATTATTGGGCAGAAAAATGGACAACAAGGAACAAGTTATGACTTCACTATTAGAAGACAAAATGTGATGTATTCATTATTGTATAAGATTAAAAATGATTTGTATTATTGTGATGTTTGAGTTGACTACAATGCACTAAATGAGTTTCCTAAAAGTGCATCAAACGTATCAAATATGATTAATTCTATTACTTTACCAGAGATAAACGATGACATAGAGTTTGCAATCGTGGAAGGGATGCCATGAACTGATGATTGCACCAAGAGTGGTGAGGTATGAGAGAGATGTTGTCACGTAACTTAGCTTTATTTACCAAAAATACAAATTAATTAAAAAAATTCATGTCAGCTCATAAAATAAAAAATTAAAACCAATTAAAAAGTAACTAAAAAATCTACATTTGCTCATAAAATAAAAATTTAAAATCAGATAAAAAGTTTTTAAAAAAATCCATGTTGGCTCATAAAATAAAAGAATAAATACCATCATAGATCCATTGTAAACCATGATCTATCAAGCACCAAAAGGGATCAAATTTTTTGAGGTGTAAATTTTTTCTGGTTGTGTCAAAAATTTAAGATTGAAAAGGAATTACACCTCTAGAAATGCACCATGAGAGATTCAACTTATTTGAGCTTAGGAAAATAACACTAATCATGAAGGAAATTACACAAATGGTGGATGCACATATGTGCTTAATTGGCTTGGAACTAGATCTTCTCTCATAAATGAGTATAATGTTGAGGGATTGTTTGATATGACATTTCCGGCATTGTTTCCTAGAAGTCAAGCAGATTGGTTGCAACAACGAATGGAAAATTTCCATCTTCATGAGCACTCCAAACATATACTGAGATACCATGACAAAATGTTTGGAAGGAACCCGTGCTTTAGATACCTTTTACTTAACATTATCATGAGACATCATGATCAGGTTTCCGGTGTAGTTTTTGTAAAAAAGAAATATAACAGATCTACATGCAACAATGGAAGAATTATGAGAACATTTACGAAATCTTCCAAATTCTCAACTTGCAGAAAGATTAATGAGATTTGGAACTATACTAAGAGGTACATGTGCATATTGGAGCAAGTGTCATGCAGAGTTATCTGACTTGATTCAACAAATTGGTTGTCTAACAATATTCTTCACACTAAGTGCAACAAATATGTAGTGGCCAGAATTGTATAATTAATGTCGGGTACTAGTCCTTTAGATCATGGTGTGGAGAGTAAATGGAGACATAAAAATGTGATTGATAATCCTCATATTGTATCGCATTATATGCACTTAAGACACACAATGTTTTGAGATAAAATTTTCACTCATTTTCATCAATATAAAGATTATTGGTGTCGCTGTGAATGGAAAATCATGGATCTCAACATGTCCATGGATTTCTGTGGTTAAAAGATTCTCCTAACATGTAGAGGTTGAATTGGGATGATCTTGCATAAGTTAGATCCGTAAAATAATATTTCGATAGATGTGTGCATGCAATGACCCCACGTGATCGACATGAAAGAAATATTCAAGTTAGAATCAAAGGCGATGATCATCCATGCTTAAAGGACACACACCAAATATTTGAATATGATCCTATGGTTGATTATAAGAACTTCTAAACTGCGTAGAGAATCACATAACATGCAATGAGAAATCATGTCTTTGAAAGAAGAAAGGAAAATTGGTATGATGATATAAAGCTCCATGGGATCTATTCGAACACTCAAAAATTTATGTTGATGAGAATGGAGAAAAGAAGTATGAACCCAAATGAAATGATGATAGATTGAATACACACAATCTTTAAACATTGTTGACATGGAGAGCCAATATAGATGGAAACATGTTCTTTCTAAGAGGGTGGTCATTAATTACATAGAAAAATATGGCACTAAATGTAAAAAAGGATCAGAAACATTCCATAATATGTTTATGCGTGTCTCTTCTATAAAAAATCTTAATGAACCTACAACATGTGCATACAAGAGTTTCTCGTTTGAAACCAGTGTTTACAGGGACATGGGTTCTCAAGAGACATGTCATTTTCTTCTAGAACTTGCTCTTTCAGAATGTAGCCATCGATTTGTGGTTCTTGATGTTAGTAGGAAAGTTTTCAAATAAGTGCAGGTTGATACATATAATGCCGACAATGATAAATCTCTTATAGATGCATATACCAAGTGACCTATGGATATGGAGCACCTTCAATTGATAGATGTTGAGAAATCATTGTCATATGACAAACGTCAATGAGGAAATAAATGGTTACCACAGAGTAATGCATCTATTGTACATGTGTTTCCTCAATATAACTTTGTTCCTAATCAAAATGATGACAAATATGTAGAATTGTGTTGGTCTGAATTGGTATTGTACAAGACCTTTCGTGATTTCCGTAGAGATATGAGGCATGAAAGTGATGAAGATAGTGTAGAATTGGGAAAACTTATGATACATACCATGCCTTGTTGATCGCAATCCATTAACTCCAGTTTAATCCAATGAAGAGAAATAAGGTCCAAATCCTCATATAGATTCTAGGGAGCATGAGTGGGATATCATTTGTGAATTGTATAAGAATAAAGTTATAAATTACAATGAGTTTGAGATGCTTAGACATAGGGATTGTGATTTTATGTATAACTGGAACACTAATTTTGTGGATGGAGACACGTCCAATAGTGTCATTCATTTCATAACTCGGAAGTGGAAGTTGAATTCCATTCTTACTAATGACCATGCAAAACCTTATAAGTTTGAGAGACTGGGAGTTCAACAGAGAAGAGATTTTGATATTATCCTTGGGAATTCTAGAACAAGACTTGATACACTCTGTATGATCATCCAATGAATTTTTGGTACAAGAAAGTCATATTTGATTAGATATATTAAAGTTTCTCTTGAAATAGAGTCTCTACCAGAAAATATTCCATTACTCCTTTTGGCTCCTACAGGGTAGCATCTTTCAACATATCGACAACAACAATAAATTCAACACTTCGTACACAAATCAAAGAGATGACTAATTTACAAGGATCACATTTAATCCCCTTGCAAGAAGAGATGAAACATGTAAAATATATCCTAATAAATGAAATTAGTTTTATTGGAAGAAATCTATTGATAAAAATTGATTCAAGACTTCGACAGGCTTTCCAAGAAAATGCAAGAATTCCTTTTGGTGGAAGGGCAATTATATTGGTTGGTGATTTGAGCCAATTTCCACCTATCATGGATAAACTTGTATATGCATCTAAAGGTCTTGCAAAAGAATTATGGATCCCATTCACAACAACTGTTACCCTTGATACTTTATTTAGACAAGATGGACAAAGCAATGAGCAAAAATGTTTTCGACATTTGTTGATGAAGGTTAGAGATGTAGTGCCAATGGTGGAACACTAGAAATTGCTTATGAATCGTATAGATACTCCATTGGATGCTTCCACAAAATAATCCTTTGATAAGGCCATCCATTTTTTTGCAACAAATGATGATGTACAAAAACATGATAAACATTCTATCAAAAAAATCAATTGTTCCATTATAGCCAGTGTTGCTACAACAGTAAGAAACAAGTATTCTATTGAAATGGATGAGGAAGACTTGGAACAAGAGTTACTTATTGCAATTGGAGTTAGGGTTATACTTACATCGAACATATGGATAGATGTAGGATTCATTAATGGTGCTCTTGGATTTGTAGAACAAATTGTGTATAACCTTGGAACATTATCCCCATAACCACCCACATATGTTTTGGTAAGATTTGATAAATATGTGGGGGTGTTATGGGATGAATTAACCCCTTAAAATTTTCCAATTACATTAATTGAAAGGGGTAATAAAAGACAATTTCCATTGAAACTCGCATGGGGTTTACCAATCCATAAGTCACAAGGATTGACATTTTACAAATGTACTATTAATATTGGGAAGCAAGAGAGGTAGGGTATGTCATTTACTGCAATATCTTCAGTTAAAGATTTGAATGGTGTTCGATTTCAACCTCCCTTTTCATATGATCAATACAAAAAGATGAAAAAAGTAGCATGTGTGGCTATTTGAAAAGCCAAAGAAGATAGATTGTGATTGATTATTTTATAATTTATTTCTTATTGATTATACACATCTTCTTACTTTCTTATTATTCACATGTTTCATCAATCAAAATTGTTATTCATCTTATTTCTCATTTAAATTTTGAAGTTTCATTTTACAGACTCCATCTCTCTCTCTATATATATATAATTATGATCATCTACAAAATTGATGTGGCTGCTGCCCAAAATGCAACTAACCTAGATCCATCTAAACTCTAGATCTACTATGTGCCGAGAGGTATCAAACCCCTCTTGGTGCAAACCTTCCAATAAGAGAGTGACATTAAAAAAGGTTTACACCAAGAGGGATTTGATCCCTCTCAGTGCATGGTAGATTCGTAGTTTATATGGATCTAGGTTGGTTAGTATTAAAATGAGATACATTAATTAAATAAAATAAGTCATCATTAAAGGAAAAGAAATCATCTTTACATTGATAGATATCAAGGACGATATTCTATGTGCCAATTTATTTAAGATATTAAAAGTTGTTTAGAAGAAATTGAAGATATAACATAGCTATCGCACAATGGTAAATCACCATACAAACATCATTATAACATGACGATTAAGAACTAGAGAAATTGATAATAATGTAGAAATCATTATATGTAAAAGTTAAGAATTAGAGAACATTATGATAAAGTAGAAAAAATGTTATCAGTAAAAACTTCATACAATTGATAGATGAAAATTTGTATCAGATATGACCCAACAATAAAGTTGAAAATATGACTCATCGCTTTGTCTTCATGTGATGAAAATTTTATATCGTCCCCATTGCTGAGATTTCGTTGTATCTCTATTTATCTATCCATCCACTTCAATCATTTTATTCATTCCAACCTTCTTGTCCCTGCTCCATTTAATTGATCTTGATCCAATTTGAGGTTAAAGTGTGGGAGGCATACATCACAAGGGCCCTCCTTATGGTAATCATGTGGGCAAAGTTTGAGCCATGTATATGTCCCACACAGGTTTAGCACTGGGGACATTCACAAAAATTTAAAATTATTTTTATGTGCTTCAATATTCCTTAACAAAAACAAAAGCATGGTGGAAGTGCTAAAGAGTGCGGAATCCAAAACATGGTGGAAGTGCTAACTAGTGGGTTTCCTCGTCATCATTAATTTAGATGGAGGTGGAGCTCACAATGTCTTTGAAAGAGTTAGGGGATTTCCTTGTTATGTCTCTTCATATGGCAAACATTAGAGTGGTCGTGTTCATGGCAAACATTATGTACATAGACCAATAAGGATTTTATATGCATATTTTCAAAGTATAGCTTTTCAAAGTGATAAGATATCTCAGAGTAGTGGGATTAATATTCTCTTACACTAAGCCATGGGAGAAAAAGCCTCACGGATTAATATGCATTTACACTGAGCCATTGGATAAAAAGCCGGACAAAGTTTTGATATGGTTTAGGAAATTTGAGTATATATATAGTTCGTTTGGTTATAATATTTTATTTTTTTTAATTTAAAAAAACAAATTAAAAGGATGTTGATAATATTAAGAACATTGTAAATTTTAACACTTCCTCCTTTAATTTTGCTAGAAAATAGGGATTTTAATGTTCATAAGGTGATGGATTACCTATTGAATTTTTCAGTAGGTGAATTTGGTTTTGGGATTTATTTTTGGTATTATGTTTTGTGATTGGTATCAATGTTGTATTTAATGGGTGAGTTTAGTTTTTAGGTTGAGAGAGTGAAGTTGTTTTTGTTATTCTGTGGTTGACATGCTTTGTGCTTTGTCTTTTGAATTTCTATTTTTTTTAACACACTCAAAATTTTTGGTCTAATTTTGAGGAAATGGGAAGTAAATCTTTTCCTTTGCATCATTCAATAGACATTTTCGTTATCTGTTATAATCATTCATCATCATAGTTAAATATTCCTCATTGAATTTCATATAGATTCATTTAAATTGAGATTCATTAAACTTAACGATTGTTTATAAGACTATATGATTATCCAATCATGCCTATAAAAACATGTCACTCCAAGTTCATCAATAACATGATATCAATCTCTAGGGGAAGCATAGAAGTAACAGCTATATAAGTGCAACATTCACATTAATGATATCTAATAAATACATCATAGTCTTCTCAACGAATCCATGATACTCAATGCATAATACATACCATGCGAGATTAGCTAAGGAGCAGGGATAATTTTAAGGACCCATACTTATTGAAAAGTGTATAAACCTTGGCGAATCTTACCAATTCTTAAAATGTCAACTATTAAATATTTGGTGATATTTTTCTAAAATTATTTCAATTTCTAAGGATTTTATATAGTTTATATAACATTTTAGCGATTTTTAGAGTGAAAAACGTTTACCCCATTAAAATTGGGCAAAATGGGGCTTCAAAAAATGCAAATTGGCGAATCTTTTTTAGGAAAAAAACATGGAAAAATAGCTTATGGGCTAAATTTTGCCCCTAAAATTATCCTTACTAAAGAGATAAGAACAACATATCCCTTTATTAGCATAAACCAATTCCTTTAGTCATTTAAATATATGCATGATTTTCGTCCTAGAGTGTGCAAGCACTACTATTATTTGATCACATAGTAATCTTAGAGTGAACCGATATTTATATGATGAACTATATACTATAGCATTGATAAAGTATTAATCCTTTTAATCTATGTGCAACTCCTCTGCATGGGATCAGGCTTCAAATTTCAAGCCTTCAGAGGTCATTTTACACGTCATAGAAGACCACCTCAAATTTTACCATGCAAAAAAATTTTAATTTCATGGTAAGCCCGTCAATAATTAAATTAACCATTACTATTTAAAATTGCAATAGAAGGGAAACTTCAAATTTCACCCGTCGATAGTTTTCATTGGGAAATTGGGAATGCAGCTACTAGCTAGTTGACTTGGTAGTGGGACTTGGTACTCGGTTAATCTCCAATATCCACGTGTCCGATCATCGATAGATCATGGACCATTGGGCCTCTAATAATATCATTAACCAACTTATGTGGATGGGCTTACAATGTGCAACCCATGGTTTGAACGCTTCTAAGTTCTCATGTTAGTAGCGATGGTTATGTGTTTAACACATTTAATGGAAGCAACAAATTTATTAAACATGGTTGGTGGCTCATACATGTTGTTGGAAGTGAGATTACCAAGTTACCAGTTATCGCATACCAATTCATGACTTCTGACTCTGTGAGTTAATTGAGTATTCAACGTATAATATATTATGTTAATGTGCCCCGAATTTGGCATTTCAGACAAACTCCACAATCCATAAACTTCTTGTAATGTTGTAGGTTGCCGCTCCTGCCCATGGCCCCATGTTTTCTTTGTTGTATCAAGTTAATCCTACCGTCTACTTCTCCCAGCCTCACACCCTATGTTTTCGTTGTTGTATAAAGTCAATCCTATGGCTCCTGAGTCCCACTTTGTTTTTTCTTTGTTGTATCAAGTCAATGCTCGAGTTCCATGCTTCCATGGATCTGACCATCAGTATATAATATTACAGGAATACAAACAAGATTTTTCTTATACCCCTGCTCCACCGTGGTTGAGCTACATCCAAGATCCACCTACCCTATCTCCTCGAGTCCTCTAGGAGATTTTGCAGAGTGAAGATACCAATGTCAGCCTACCATAAACATATATAAATAAATTTGTTTTCTTTGAGGAGCTCAACTTCAAGGCTGACTGGATTGCTGACATCCTATAAATTTATAGGTATGTACATCATTTTATCCATTCATGATCCCATCAATTATTTAATTTTGTTTTCATTTGATTAAAATTCTATAACTTCAAATTTCAAACACAATATTATTATTTGATTGAAATTTTGTAACTTCAAATAGGCCTTGAAGGCTTCAAATTTGAAGCCTGGACTAGAGAGTGGGTTTGTCACAAATCTTCGTCAAAGGTTGTTCAGAACAACATTTATCGATTCCCAACCGCAACAACAACAATTGTTTCTTTCTTCATATGTTCTCTGTACATGCATATGATTCCATGTGCTCCTTTCCTTGCCCTATTTGTCATTGTTGCCCGATCGAAGCTCTTGAGAATTTAGCCTCTCTTTCACTTTCCTGAAATGGAGTGGACACAAAAGACCATTTTTTTCACTCTGAAACCAAGTGCTTCCCCACGCAGCTTTCATTGGCCACGGTTGCATCCCTACAGGAAACATGTGTGTCCACTGCGCCCCCCAGCTTTACCAAACCTCCGGGCGATTTGGGGAAGTTCCCAATCTGCCAGCCTCCATCCATCTAGTTAATGAGTCAGATCAAGAATCCAGACATTGTATTTAAAACTGTATTGCATGAGCCATTATCCTCGATTGCGCAGTCGTCGACTCGACACTCTGGTACACAGTTTAAGATTCTTTGGATTTATTAATATGAAAACCACCGATGCTACTACACTTACAATCCCAACTAGTTATCGAATTTCAATATGATTGAGAATATGCAACAACATCTGGTGAAGGACAATGTTGAAAGCTGGCAATTTTCTTAGAATGCCCAATTCCCACTCTTGTGTTTGACTATACGAATTGGGACAATTTTTTTTTTGTAACCTTGAGTTTTAGAATGACAATGCTACTTTACCTTTCGATTTTGTTGTCCTTATCGGTTGGTCTTGAATAGAACAGGAACTTCAACCATATAACAAAAACTTCAACCATTTATGCATCTCCTCTCTACTTGGTTTGCCTACATTTTACTTATGCTTCACAACCCATCCTCTACTCTGTCATACCACAGATTTATTATGTATAACGAGATCCAGGCAAAGGGCTATAGAGAAGAAGCAGCTAGGGTCCTTAATCAGCTATTGAGAACAAAATTTGCCTGGAGTATGATAGTTCTCTTTGCTCAAACCATAACATAGCATGCAACATGTAAGGAGCGCTTAAACTTATTCTATCCCAAGTACATGTGGCATTCATAGTGTTGAATGAAAAATTAAAACATATATTGTTGTCATTGGCACTCAATTCTGTTGTAGGGTACACAATTAGAGTGACAAAGAAACTTGCTACTAGTTTTCAATCCAATCCAACTTCTTTGTTGAAGTGTTCTCTCTGATAGACTTGCGTGAAGGAGGATTATAAATGGCATAGGCAACGCAGATGTTTGATAGAGGTGCATGAAAGTGAATTATGGTCCTCAATTCAACGAAGTAAAAAAAAGTTACCATTCATATTCTTTCCCTTCACCTTTTTTACTGCCTTTCTATATACATCTCTTTTGCTCACTAATTTAGCAGCAGATACAGACCAAACTCAACATCCAATGTTCTTGGCTTCTGAAACAATTTCTTCCTTTTTTGGCTTACATGATCCATTTTTCCCATTGTTAAGTAGGCTAGATTTTATGTAGGCTGGAATTTATATTAGTTTGAAGAACCGTCGCTAGTGATTTACAAAGATTGAACTTTTCCAAGAATAAGCATCATGTTGTTTTTAGAAGAGTTGAAGAACCTAATTCTTCATCGAGCTTGTATTGTTCGAAGCAACCTACGAACCCATTTTAAGAGGTATTAAATATTATTATACTGGTTAAAAGTTGGATTGGAATTGGCCTAGCAAGCTAGCTGTAGCTGCACTGATGCAGAAAAAAGATCTATAAAATTAGTTATGGCAATTCACATTGAACATCTGGAAAGTGGATTTTTTGTGTATCTCGTAAGTTATGTTTCACTAATAAATTCCTTATGTTTAGGCAGATCATGAAAGAGTAAAGTAGTATTAATTTTGGCTGTAAGGATGAAAGTTGGATTGGAATGGGGTTAGCAAGTTAACTATATTATTATATTGGTTAAAAGTTTAAGAGGCAAGATCAATTTGGAAAATTGTTGAGACGATAAAGGTGTCATAGACTGATCCGCTAGATCGGGGTTAAATATGATTGTGTTATATGACATATATAATGTTCATTTGGATCATATCCACTACAAAATAAAACCTCTTAACTTTACTACCTAAGTAAACAATGAAATTTTAATGTACTAATATATTTTCATATGAAAAGAATGACTTATTTTTACATATCAGCATTGAAGGGTTCAATATCTCATAGCCCTTCAAAGTGAAGTAGGACCCCACCCTTCAAATTTGATCCCTGCGTGGGATATAATGAATGTACCTCACAAATACTGTCATTATATCAGCGGCATAAATTGATCGAATAATAATACACATGGAAAATTTTAGGGGCTGCAACAATGCTCTTGGCGGCCTATCTAACTATGTATGCCCCACTGCGGTCCACCATGGTGGGATCTTTCCCAGAGAATGCCTCTCCTCCATGCGGTCCCCACCCTCCATAGGTGTTTGATGATCTTTCTCCCAGTAAGCCCTGCATCTCCATGAGGCCCTCCGATCACAAATCGGCCAGATGGGTTCAAGTGGAATATGGTGTTCTCATCCAGGTACTTCTCAGGAATCACCGGCTTGGTCACCGTGTCATCATGCTGAGTGAACTGTGTGAACGCGCAGAGGAACCATGGCACCGCCGTCATTTCTGTCCTCAATGGTCACTTGGGTCTTTCTGTCAGGCCTCAACCAGGAGCAGATTCCATTCTTTCAGACCTCTGTGAGCTTTGCTCACAGCTTGGTAGCCAGCACATGGGTGAGAGGCATCAGCTCAGGGGTTTCATCAGTTGCATAACCAAACATGTGACCCTGGTCACCGGCTCCAATCTCCTCAGACCTCTTGGTAAAGTGGCCATGAACGCCCTGGGCAATGTCAAGGCTCTGCTGTTCAATGTTAACTAGCACTTTGCAGTGGTCAGCATCAAGACCCAAATCGTCGGAAATTAAACCAATCTCCCTGCAGGTCTTGCGAACGATCTGCTCGTAGTCAACATTGGCCTTGGTGGCGATTTCACCAAAATTGCAGGGGCTAAGATACTATACTGTATGGACGCAATGGTTTGAACTGTATTCCTCAATGCGATGGGTATCAAGCTGCTATCAAATCAAGATAAAGGCAAGGTTGTCTCCCTCCATCAGTCCATTAAAGTATCTTCGTCTATCTATCTAGTAATATCATAGGTTTGACATCCATCCATTAGATTTACTTTAGTATTGGCGTTATTAATGATATACCAACAGGATACTATACATCAAATTTCAACAACAATGTCCATACTAACTAAAGATTATGTAGAAAAAAATGTTCTGTAAAAGCTTACGACAATGGATTGATTGAAATTTGTAATAGCACATAACAGTTGGAATGACACAGCACAATGTTCACACGGCTACAGCTATTAATCAGACACATACAAAAGACATATACACGGCTACAGCTCTATCTCACATAAAAAAAGCTCTATCTCACATAAAAAATAGTAAAATATTTTTTTGCTATTGAAACAGAAAAATTCTCTCGACAGCATATTCAAACTTCATGTATAAAAACATAAAAATATGTCTTAAACTAGTTTGAGAAATTTCCCTCGTTAACTAAACTACCTAATTACCAACATAACACACCTTAAAAATAATGCTGCAGCACAAAACACACCATAAAAATTCCATGTCTCCTAAGAACTCCTAAGAAAGGGTTCCTAGGAAAGGGTCAGCTCAGTGACGACCATGAACCTTGTTTGCAAACTGATCTCCAAATCCTAAGAAATGCGGTGGCGGCAACGGTGGCGGTAAAGCCATGTTTGCAGGCTGATCTCCAAATCCGAAGAAGTATACTGGGGGTCGTACCGGTGGAGGTATAACCATGTATTGAGGCAGATGGCCATGATCAAATCTGAAAAAATGTGGTGCAGGTCGCCAGGTAGCCCCGGTCCTTTGTTGAGCTTGTAATTGTAAATGACGGCCGTAACGGTCACGTCGGAAGAAGAATTGTTGTGCAGGTACATGAACCGTGTTTGAAAACTGATCACCATAACCAAATCCCCAAAAATGAGGTGGAGGCCGTAACGGTGGATGTAAAACCATGTTAGCACGCTGATAACCAAATCCGAAGTGCACCGGGTGTCGTAGCATTGGAGTTATAGCCATATTTTCAAGCTGATCACCAAGTCTGAAGAATTCTTGGGGAGGTAACAATGGATTCACAGCCAAGTTTATGAAGAATTGTGGCTCAACTTGATTACCAAGTTCGTTGAATTGTTGCAGAGGTGCAATCTCCTGCTCCAGCTCTATGGGTTGTTGTCTTCTTAGCAATTTGAGGGGAGGTCCAATTTCCATATCAAGCAACTTAGGTTCCTTCTCTACCAGTTCTTTCAATGCTTCCTCCTTAGCAGCAAGCGCCTCATTTTCTTCTATCTCGTTCTCTACCAAACTACATCGCTTACAGTTTTCACAACGTTTCCCAGCTGGTTCTGCAGTATATTTAAAACATTGACAAAAATGCGGTTCGTAATCCAGATCCAGATACGAAACATTCGCATTCTGTCTGCAAACGTAACACATTGTGCTTCCACACCTACATGTCACCTGATTGCACCCATGAACCTTGATCAACTTCGCCTGGCAAATGTTGCATTCTCTTATGACAGCTTTTATCATCCTCTCTTCAACTTCCGTAGGAAGAGAAGGCTCAGTCTCAGATTTCTTCTCAACATCGTGACAACGTAATGGTAAGTGATTCAGTTTCTTGCATTGGATACAGGAAGCCTTTAAACATTTTAGGTTTGGACAGTCCAAAACTTTGACACACTTGTCTACTGCATATGGAATTTGACAAAATGGGCAGTAAACCAAACCTTCAATCTTGGCTTCTGGTACAGCTTCTTGGGCCTGGCGATCTTCATATCTTTCAATGACATCTGACAAAGGAATTGACTCCTTGCAGTTATCAATAGCCATGTGCTTTGAGACCTCCATAAATGATTTCATCTATCCGCCTCCTTATACATGGAAAACAAAAACGATGCCCAGTTGGACAGTGTATCATATTTCACTCAGACTTTTGCTTTCAAGATTACTGATTCCTGCCATATCCATGTGAGAGCTTTCGGCATCTAAATTCTTTGTATTCACAACTTTTCCACCAATCGTTTCATCAAAGTCACTAATTATCGTCTTGCCCTTCTTTTGGGAATGATTCAGCTGTCCCATAAAGAATATCTTTCCCTTCTCCTTTGGGGAATGTCTCTCTGTCTCTCTGCTTCTCTCGCCCTTTATTGAATTCCCATTCTTATGACTTTATGAAGTTCCATCGTCTAACGAATTCAAAGTAACTAACTTTTCATCTATAGGATTAGAAGTATAGTTAGCTATAAGATTAGAAGTATTTGTTTGTCACTATCCATCTATGAGTCAATGCATCACTTATTACTAATCCATGCATCAACTACGAGTTATCCATGCATTAACTACCAGTTATTTATGCATGAGTTACCAGTTATCCATGCATCAACTATGAGTTATCCATGCATCAAATACCCGTCATTATCTATGCATCAACTACCACTTATTCATGCATCAGCTACAAGTTATCCATACATCAACTACAAGTTATCCATGCATCAGCTACAAGTTATCCATGCATCACCTACTAGTTATTCATGCATGAGTTATGAGTTATCCATGCATCAACTATGAGTTATTCATGCATCAATACTAGTTATCCCTGCATCAACTACTAGTTATTAATGCATGAGTTACAAGTTATCCATGAATCAACTATGAGTTATACATGCATCAACTACTAGTTTTTCCTTGGAATCAACTACTAGTTATTCATGTATGAGTTACCATTTATCCATACATCAAGTACCAGTTATCTATACATAACTACAATTTATTTTTTATATTTTTTTTTATAATTATTTATTTCAAATTTGAAATGCATAATATATTTATTTAGTCTTCATGTAATATAGGAAAAACACATTTACTACTTCACTCTAATTTCTAAAATATAAACACTTACCCATATAAAATTCAATAATAAGAAACGTTGATTAAAACTAAGAGAAGACATGATTAAATACAAGTCTAACCTAGAGCTTCAAGCGGACAGCATTCGATTGTAGAGTATGAGTCGTTTTAAGGGAAAGTTGTTTACCCTCTTTTATTCGTGTATAAGCTCTCTTGTCATGGGCATGACGGGGTTTACGAAAATGATTTTGGGGGATTCAAATACATTTGTTGAATCCGTTCAAGTGTTAGCTTTGGTGATGGCATCGTGGGGTTTAGGAAATTTGTTCTTGGTTAGTGTGACCTCGTAGAAGGAAGCACTTTAGATGATTTCTTTAATTTACAATGGTGATTGAAAATTGAAATAAAGTATATGTTTTCCAACCCTAGTGTGTTTGGAATGCAAACCATCGTACCTTCGCATGAAATATGTCAATTTATATGTTTTCATGAAATATACCATGTATATGTTTTCATATAGCTTTTAAACTTTAGTATTAATAGTTAATTTTAAAGTTAGTTATTTAATAATTCTAATAAAATATTAAAATATAAAAATTAAGATATCAAATAAAATATGAAATTGGGATATCGAATCATTATAGACTTATTATTTATTATAATTTAGCAAAGTTTTAACATTTTCTTAGCATGGACATTTTAATGAATTGCAATTTACTACTTGATTAAATTGAAGCTATGGCTTATCCTTTAGTTGGAATAGATATTAATAAAACAAAATCAAAATGCTAAAGAAGTAACATATTCATTATTGACCATAAAGAATTGATTAACAAATGCAAGGTATTTTAATGAATTGAAAGTTATTCATGTTACTAATTTTTTTAAAATATAAATTAATTAATTAAAGAAAAAATGTATTATTAAAATTATAGTGAATTTATGATATTAATAGGATAAAAAAAATCATTATATAATACTTGGAGAAAAGTTGAGGGTACTTTCTCTCATTTTTTAGGATGGTACCCAACAAGCTATTATGAAAATATTCTCATTATGAGTTTCACATGTCACTTACTAGAATAAAACTTAGGTGGGGAGGATAACAATCCATCTCACAACCATTCAAGCTAAAACAAATTTAAAATCTTATAATAACTCAATTAATTATCATTATCTACCCTCACCAACTAGAAAATTATACAACAACATATAAACAATATAAAACTTTACAATAACTCAAACAATTATGAATTATTCAATCCTTGCGAACTAACCCATTTAAAAGTAAAAAAATTCAATATATCTATAAATACTGAACCTAAAATAGAATTAATTAAAGACAATTTGCCCCCAAAAGAGAAACAAAACAAATAATAAAACTTCCAAGGAAATTATAATATGACATTCTACAATACTGTAGAGTGCTATTAGTGCTATTAGCAACTTAAATATGTGAATGATGATCAAGTTATTCCATAGATTTAAAATATATATATCATTAAAGTGATATTTTAAATTGAGATGCCATATAATCTGTGTGATTGTCTTAGTGTTAACTAGAGATGTCATATACACAATAAAGAAGTTAGAATGGGAAATAGCCATGGTTTTCTAAGAAAAAAAAGAAATATCTAAAAAGGTTGAAGACGATTTTTCGATACCATTTATAAAAAAAATTATTAATTATAAGATAAGAGGTGATGAATACTATTCTTGCCATTATCTATCTATCTATCTATCTATCTATCTATCTATCTATCTATATATATAATCCAATACCAATTTTCTTTAAAAAAATTCAATGCCTTTGAACTTAAAAATAAACTTGTTAAACTTTTTAGGTTTGTAATCAAATTATATTAATAACTTAATAATTTATATATTTTTATGAATAATTATATATCATTGACTTAGTTTTCATTGAATACATTCATATTTGAAAATTGAGATGATCTTAGTACTCAAGGCATTATTGATAAATCCAAAATATGTAAGGATAATGTTAAGACAAATAAATAGATCGACCCTCGCACGAAGTTGAGGGACTTTTTAGATGCAATCTTAGTTTTGCGAAATACGGGGAAGTTTATTGAAACCAAAACACTCAAGCATTATGTATGTCTATAACGATCGAGCGTTATAGAAATAGATAGTGCTCGAGCATTCTATTCAATATATTAAAATACCAAAAGCGGCCGCAACATCCATTATGTGGAACTCGCGTCCACCACACATGACAGTGAGGGGTGAGGATAAGCAAGAACACTCGAGCATTTACGGTTGCTAGATTGGAAGAGGAGGGGGAATTGGAGAGGTAGGAATTTATACTCTTCAATTTTCCCTCATTCCCTTATTAAACATATAATTTTTTATGTTGCCCAAAATTTTAAATCTAATTAAATGAAACCCAAAACTAAATTTTCATAATCAAATTACATACTAATTCCCACATTAACCACTAGGTTATTGCGAGCCTTCAAATCTCCTTCTAATCCCTCATCACCTTCCTCTTTAGCATAGTCCCGTTTAAAAGTACCCTCCTTCAAACCATGGGGACTTTGAAGGTGCCTCAAAACCATGAGAAAGGTTTATGTTGGTCCTTGGACAATATTACACAACCAAACAAACAATTGCTACCAAAATTGGTTTCACTCCCTTGAGCATAAGAGGTCCTCATCCTAGAAAGCACCATAATTATTGTAAGAAAGATCCTTAATATAAGTTTGAATCCCTGAGTAGGAAAATATAATACAATATCCCCAAACAACTAGTCCCTACAAATCTATACCATATACCCCCAAGAAGCTTTTTCTTATTACAATATATTGAGATGATATTTATGTTTGTAATGTAATCGTTCTTGCATAATATTTTTACATTTTTCATTTTTAAGAGATGTCATTATAGCATGTATATGTTTCTAACGATTTATTTTTTAATTTTTTTATTGCAATGGTGAGCATGGATGTGCACACATACATACAAAGAGAAATCTAGAGGCTCAGGGACATTCAAGCCTCAATTATTATTGTTGACGATAGACATCGTATGTTTGCATCCAATTTGTATGCAATAATATAGACCTTTAGTAGGTAAAATGGTGTGCTTCAGGACATTTCCACGTATAGAGAGAGAAAAAGGCGAGAATATGTCATTGGACTTAGCTACAAGGAATTCAAGAAATTGAAGATAACAAAACAACACATCTTTTCCCTTTTTAGAGATCCACGGATGGGTGAAATATCGGACGTAAACAAAAAGCATATTTCTATTTAGCGATGTACATATCAACCATTCATAGATAATCAGATGGATCGATGTTTCATGGTACTTGATGTACCACCACACACCAACAAAGAAATGTCGTTATATTTTTTTAGAAATATGTACGCATAATTCGTTTTGGGAAAGCATGTCAAGTATTTTGATATCTTGGAGTACCATGGCATTGGTATGGGGATGCCTCAACAACATTCCAATGTGAGGCACATAGATCCCAATCACCCAGTATCTCCAGCTCGCAGGTGGCTACCTAGGCTAGATGTGTCGCCTTCACATCAACTGCTCCCATAGACGTAGGAGTCATTCCTATAGTTGGCATAGGAGGTTGTTCACAATAGCACTTATATTCAAGGTACGTACCCAGAAGTTCCATCAGAGCCACAATTTATTGGTGGGGAAAGGCCACCACCTCCCAATGGGGTAGAGCCATGACCTTCCAGTGGTCGAGGAGCATCTAGTAGTCGGACTAGACCCACATATCATGAGTGTAGTCGAGAGCCCCACCAATGCTCAGCGTGCGGTCATCCCTGCTTCAGTCATATCCATACATATGATAGCTTTACTAGTTATTGTACTCAGGTAAGTAAATGGTTAACACTTTAGTATTGTTTGAAAAAACAAATTCCATACTATACACATATATAGATTTCTAATATTTTTAATATTTTTAAAAATTGTAATTGCTACAAGTAGAGGATGTGGGGCAAGAGTTTGCCACTGGCAATGCCTAGGATAGTCCAGAGACTCATGCACCAGAACCCTTTGATGTACGAGATGTTTTCATACCTTTGGTGGCAATAGCTCACACTGAGGTAACTATTTCAACATGTCATTTTTTAATACATGTTAGTTTCATGTCACATGTTAGTTAATTAATGCTACATGGTCTAATATTTACAAATTTCTAAATTGCAAGTTGTAGATTCCCCATAGAGGGAAAACATTTCTTCTAGTGATGTCCTCCCCAGTGGGGAGATAAGTGCTACACAGTTCACAGGGCATGAGTATATGGAAGAACTTGTCGCTGATTTGTTGGAAGCATATTGTATATCGATAAGTATTTCAACATTGTCAGTTTGTTAATGCATGTTATTTCATTGATTAATGCATTTCTAACTATGTCGGCACTTGGTGATTGTATCCATCAGTTGCTATATTTAGAAATCAGTCTGTAGTTTCCTCTCCTCGCAGTCCAATTGTGCAAATGGGACAAGTGTATACGAGAGGCTACACTCCTGGAAAGGGTGTGGATGTCCTCTATAGAAGATGCATGTGAGATCCATCTACAACTAACCTAACAAGGGTCATTGATTTTGTAGTTAGTGTTGCATCTGCAATCGCAACAAATCATACAGAGGTAACTATTTCAACAATTATACATAGTATAATGATGTAACTATATTTTTTATTCATGTATGTCTAACTATTTCATCATTTGGTGATTGTAGCCGTTAGCAAGAGCAGTGCCTAGCCCCTTCGGTCAATCCATGGTTGTGACCATGTCTCCTCTTGTGGTGAGATGTTCATTAATGACCAAGTCTTTTTATTCAATTTACATACACATGTTCATAATTGTTGAATTAATTGAGATATGATCTTTTATTTTCAAAGCACAATTATAGAGAGGAATTCCATGAGCACATCGCAGGCATCTATACCCTGACTGGATTTGGTGAGTGTTTGTAATAAATAATTTTTCCATAAGTTAATTTTTTAATTTTTTTAGTGGTAGGGTATTAGTACATTTATCTAATACAAAAAATGTTCTTTGGTTTGAAGACAACTAAGATGCAAAGCAATCCTAGGGAGATGATTGATAGAGAAAAGTTGGGGAAAAACAAGCAAAAGATTGATTTGTGATGTGTCCTCTTGGATATATGTACTTTCGCATACATGTACATCATTGTACTTAGGAAAACATGTACATTGATAGGCCATTTAAGGGCCGACTACTTTTCCATATTTTGTATTATAAACAATCGGCTATTAATGCATAATACAATTTATTGCATATTTTCTCTTGAGTTTCCACTTGTTCTTGTGATGATTTATCTCTTCTACAAATTGATAAATTATTCTACAAAAATTTACATAATTATATCTTAAGTCACTCATCGCATATTATATTTTAAGCAATATTTATTATCTTACATTTATTGCAATGATCAAGTAACATGCCACCATTGTGTTATGGAAACATTATCTTATTGGAACAAACTAATAATTTCCTTCAACAGTTCAATGAACTCATTAAATTCACACTTATTGGATATCTAATTTAAAATTGTGGTTTTTTGTCAATTCCAAGGGGTCATACTCATTGATTAGGATTATGGTTGCAAGGAGAAAAAAAAAGTTAAGAAAATAAATCAAAATCTGTTTGAATAACCTTCATCATGTAAAACATCCTACACATATCATCAATGTAAGCCTATGAGATTTTCACAAACTAAGATGAAGTTTAACAAATTCTACACATTTCATCAATGCTACCATATTTCATCAAATGATAAGTACATGAGAATCTATGAAGTTCGGTTGAAGTGTCCCTACTCTAGCATGCTAAAAACAATGGCAAATTATCAAGTCCAATGGTAAGGAGTGCATGAAATAAAGTGAAATAAAATCCATTGGTCCTTCATGTACATATGGTCAAATATACAACAATATTCATCCCTAGGGTTTTCAACCCTATTTTATCTTATATCTTCAAAGGATCGCCATGTTTTTTTCATTGTTTGAAATCTGAGTTTGAACATTTATTACAACAGTAAAACAATCATATTTGAAGCCCTAAATATACTACCAAGTGGAATACATGTGATACTCAAACCAGCCCCACAATTCATTGCATAACCCTAGTTTGTAAGGCACTAGTTTCTTCCAATATAGTGCTAACCAATAGCTTCTCATGAATTCACTTTCATAAAATTGTTGAAGGTCTCAAACCTGGCCTTAAAAAAAACCCTAGTTTGTAAGGCCCTAGTTTGTTCCAATATATTTCTAACCAATAGCTTCTCATGAATTCACTTTCATAAATTTGTTGAAGATATAAACCCTAGCCTTACTAAATCCTACTTTGTGCTTTACCTCTTTCATATGTCCATTTTCCACTTGTCATAATTCTAATTCAGGTTTGAGTGTACATATTTTCATTATTTAGTGTCCCGAACATGCCTCAAACCATGTGTCATTGCAAAAAATATCTCAGTGGTGAAACATGGCTCTAAATATTTTGAATGGGCCTAAAAAAATGTGTAATGCTTCGAAAAGACACTTTGTGATTCATGAAAATGGCTACTAAAATGTGTAATGCCCCAAAAAAACCACTTTGTCATTCATGATGATGGCTACTAAAATGTGTAGTGCCCCCAACAGTCACTTTTTCATTCATGATTATAACTGCTAAAATGTCTTCATTCAAGTGTACATCATCATAACATGATATTTTCTCCATAACAAAATGAGATGCATAATGTTCAATGGAATATTCAACAACTAGATCTTCATGAAGCTCTTTTCGATGATTTTCATTGTCTTGACCACCACCGTGCTTTCAAATCAAGCTCTATAAGTTTCGTCATGTGTATCTAGGCATGGAAAAGGTGGGCAGGTCGACCGAAAGCTTTGGTGGTGGGTTTCATGGAATTTGACCCCCCAATCCAAGATTTTCTAGGGTTTGTAGGGTTTATAATAGAAACTAGGGCCTAGCGTACAAACTAAGGTTTACATTGCATATAAATCAAACATTAACAAAAGACATAGTGGAAAGTTGCAATCCAATAAACATGAAACAATAAAAGAAGAAAATGAAGAATGAAGCAAAAAAAGAAAGGTAAATAAGTAGTGAAAATAATAAGATGTTTCAGTAATTGAGATGAAAAAGTAATTAAATTGAATTGATAGAAAATGAAATCCCTAACTAGTTTAATGATCTTCCTTGATAATGTTGTTTTGATGATGGAAAATAAGATGGTCATGGTCCTATGTTTTTAAAGCGATGGATTATACTCAAATGAAAATGTATTTAAAATTGAATGAGCTTGATTGAGACAAATGATGATATAATGGTTGTTCATTGTGATGAGGAAAGTATACCCTCATAACTTGATGGAAAAGGTTCATGGTAAACCAAAAACCTTTTGTCATGGAAAATAAACGTGTGTGGTCGGTGGGAAACTACTTGGTGTAATGAATGGACAAAACCATTTGAGGAATGTAATGGTTGAGAGTAACTTAGTGAAACACATAAGCACCTTACCCTCATAAGAACCTAACAAGCATAAAGGATGCACATAGTTGATACACCTAAGTGATGCACCTGTGTGGCTCACATAAATGAAATTGACATTTGGCATGATGAGTTTTATCTAACAAATATATGGGATGCACATTAATCATCTACCAAAAAAAAAAAAAAAGGTCATGCATGATCAACAACGCATAATAAACGGCATGTGTATGAATAATTGTATACCCGCCAAAAATTACAAATTGCTTGAATAATTGTTCAATTCACATGAAAGAGATTAGCAAGCCCCAAAAGAATTTTTTTGCAAGTGGATCCTGAGAAACCATAGGGACAATTCAAGGAAAGTGACAAAGCTATCAAGGATCAAAGGGATATCATCAATGAAAAATCACCTCCATTTTTTATTTGGATCTTTGAGTTCTTAAAAACAACATTAATTACTCAAAATGTAAATATAGTGGAACCCTACGGACATGTCAAATGATGTGGCACACTAAGGACATAGAAATCTATTAAGAGTGCAATCTGGTAGGTTTTTGTGCCACTCTTCCAATGTCTAGTTCTAGAATGAAAATCAAAATTTTGCAAAGTTGAACCATTTGTGCAAAAAATGCACAGACCTTTACTGAGTGAAACCCTAGTTTCCAAAATCGTCCTATAAAGAAATATCTAGGACATGTACCTAGGGGAGAGTGGCACCACTATCACTATATCGATGTCCCGAATCCAATGGAGATGAAGGTTCGTTAATATTAGCCACGATCATCATTCTATGGTATGTTGAATCTCACCTCCTAGAGGATTTTAGGGACACTTGTTGAATCACTACCGGGGGCATAGAATTCCAACCATGCAACAAAATTGGGTTCCAGGAGGTCCTTCAAGTGTGTTTAGATAAGATCCATGTGGGAATGCTAGCCACAAGTTCTTGATCAAGGAATTTGCAAAGTTGACCCTTATGTGCAAAAATTGCATAGTCCCTTATTGAGCGAAACGCTACTTTGAAAAATAAACCTAAAATATGATCTTTGGACCATGGAACCAGAGGAGAGGAGCTATCCCGATGTCCTAAATCCAACATATTCAACAGTTCGTCGATCCAAGCCACGGTCATCATTCTATGGCATGTTGAAGCTCACCTTCTAGGGTCTTTCAGGGACACCTGTTGAATCCCTATTTGTGGCATAGAATTCCAACTGTGCAACAAAATTGGTTCTGGGAAGTCCTGTAAGTGTGTCTAGGAAGGTTCCATGTGGGAATTCTAGCCAAAAGTTCTCAGTCGAGGATTTTGCAAAATTGACCCCTATGTTCAAAAATTGCACAGTCCCTTATTGAGAGAAACCCTAGTTTCCAAAATCAACCTAAAAGATGATCTTTAGGACATGGAACCAAAGGGGATGAGCACCACTTGCACTATCTCGATGTCCTAAATCCAATAGAGTCAACGATTTGTCGATCCGAGACACGGTCATCATTCTATGTCATGTTGAATCTCACCTCCTAGAGGATTTCAAGGACACCTATTGAATACCTATTGGGGGCATAGAATTCCAACTGTGTAAAAAAACTAGGTTATGGGATGTCCTGAAAGTGTGTCTAGGTAGGTTCCACATGGAAATTCTAGCCAAAATTTATCAATCGAGGAATTTGCAAAGTTGACCCCTATATGAAAAAATTGCACAGTTCCTTATTGAGCAAAACCCTAATTTCCAAAATCGACCTAAAAGATGATCTCTGGGCCATGGTCCAAGAGGAGAGGGGAACCCCTAGCACTATCCAGATGTCCTTATTCTAATAGAATTGACGGTTCTTCGATTCGATCCATGGTCATGATTCTATAGCATCTTTAAGCTCACCTCCTAGAGGCTTTCAGGGACACATATTGAATCCCTACCGGGGCATAGAATTCCAACCGTGCAATAAAATCGAGTTCCCCAAGGTCTTGCAAGTATGTCTAGGGAGTTTCCATGTGGGAATTCTAGCCAAAAGTTCTCGGTTGAGGAATTTGCAAAGTTGACCCATGTGCAAAAATTGCACAATCCCTTATTGAGCAAAACCCTAGTTTCCAAAATCAACCTAAAAAATGATCTCTGGGCCATGGATCCAGAGGAGAGGGGAACCATTTGCACTATACCGATGTGTTGAATCCAACGGAGTTGACGGTTTGTCCATCCGAGATACGATAATCATTCAATGGCATGTTGAAGTTCACCTTCTAGAGGATTTCAGGGACATGTGTTAAATCCCTACCAGGGGTATAGAATTCCAATCGTGTAACAGAATCAAGTTCCAAGAGGTCCCACAAGTGTGTCTAGGTAATTCTACATAGGAACACTAGCCAAAAGCTCTCGGTCGAGGAATTTGCAAAGTTGACCCCTATGTGCAAAAATTACATAGTACCTTACTAATCAAAACCCTATTTTCCAAAATTGACCTAAAATATTATCTATGGGCCATGGACCCAAAGGTGAGGGGCACCTATGGAACTATCCCAATGTCCTAAATCCAATAGAGTCGATGGTTTATCGATCCGATCCATGGTCATCATTCAATGGGCCATTACAACTCGCACCCTAAAGGATTTTAGGGACACATGGTGAATCTGAGCCCAGGCCATAGAATTCAAACCGGGAAACAGAATTGACTTCTGTCAATGTGACCACATTCACAACAACCAAACACATATGTGGGAGCTGATAGAATCCAATTATGTTGCTTGGTGTGTATGTTGACCCCCCAATGCAAGAATTTCCATGTGTTCCAATGAGAAAAATCCTAGCGTCCTATCTGGCCAAACAAAAGGCATCTCCGACCATGGGAATCGCAAGAGTCAGTAACCCCTACCTGTAATCCGATGCGAGGAATCCAATGGAATCAACTATTTCATGATATGATCCACATTTTTTATTGGAATCTTGTGCATATTTGTGCATAATGGTTTGGATCAAATGGATGCACATGAATGCACAAACTAGGGTTGTTTTTACTCTTGTGCATATTTGTAGCATAATGGTTTGGATTCAAATGGTGATGGAGGTTTCTAAGGCTATATTAGGTTTCAAATTTTATAGATTAGGTTGCTAGGGTTATATTTGTGTGTCTAGGGTAGATTAGGTCTCTAAGGCTAGATTAGGTTTCTATGACTGTAATTTGGTTTCTACAATTATAAATTAGGTATATAACGGTTATATTTGTGTGGATGATGGATGAGTATCTTATGGTGAAAAAGGGGATGGTGATGGTGACAACATGGGTAGGAGGAGGATGGTGGTGATGTTTATGGTGGCAATAAGCATGGTGACAGTGACAATGGGCATGGGGATAGTGACAACGAGCACGGGGATGATGATGGTGACAATGAGCATGAAAATGGGCTCGAGGATGTAGATAGTATGGTGTAATTAGAAAGGAGAAGAAACAAAGCCAAAAAAATCCATGACGAATCTTGTAAAATTTATCAAGTTCTATAAGTCTATGCAATTTATCAATCTATCAAGTTGTCAATGTTTGGTTTCAATAGTCAATAATCAATGAGACCATGGAACAAAATCATAACATACATGTACACCACATACATATAAATTAGTGCACAATATACCATGCATACTGATGAGTCCCCATTTCAGGTATCTGATAGTTTCTTTTTCCACCATAAAACACAAGAGAGGTTGAAAGGATACACTCGTTAGTGGGAAAATGATTTACCTTAATAATTTAATGAAGTGTTTAAAAGATTATTTCTGTTATGTTTTGAAAAGCATTGCTATGAGCTAATTGCATGTAAAATGAGGTTGCATGAGCAGGTGTAGGTGTACTCAAGGATAATGCGTGAATCAAGTGGAGAACTAGAATCACATCACCAAACTCAATGCCTTTTTCTTGATTTATAGAGAACGAACTCCTGTTCAAAAGTG
Source organism: Larix kaempferi (assembly GCA_027924585.1). NCBI lineage: Eukaryota > Viridiplantae > Streptophyta > Pinopsida > Pinales > Pinaceae > Larix > Larix kaempferi. The sequence goes on from BSBM01000014.1 coordinate 10,699,575, forward strand.
AATCGGAAGTTAGACATTTTTGTTAGGTTAAAGCATTAGGATTTTATAAATATGGACCTCTCAGGTAGCAAGAGGCCCCTGCTGCTATTTCAAAGAATTATTGTTTTCAGTTTCAGACTATTACGACGGTGTATTACAGACCTGGTTTTTAATTGATGAAGTTTCGATTTTAAATAAAGATTTGATGTTATCTACGATTCAACGGTTATAAGTTCTTTTCACTCCTGAGTACGGGTTGGAGAGGGCCCCTCCAACACGTAAGTCAGGATATCTTGTAGTACAGGTATTTCTCATTATGTGTTGTGCATCAATTGAAATTATATTGCAGATGACAATATTTTAATTAGCGTTAGATAATACGATTTAAATTATGTAGTGGTTGATCACTTTTGATTCTGTAGTTCATTACAATGCATTCCGTAGTATGATAATGGTGTGTTTGTAGTCCTGTAGCAGCATTCCGTTGAAGCATAATCAACACCCATTTCTCTATGTACTTTCATTTATCTCTGCAGCAACAATCTAGATCTTCAACCTATGTATTCGTTTCATTGTTAGAACTGTTTATAGAGAGTGATTTCTTTCAGTATTTATTTATTACATGATTTGGTTAAAGATTGTAGCATTAGATAATGGTATTCCGAAATTAGCTTTAGACTTAGATTATGTTAGATCAGACTTCGAGTTTTCTACATTCAATTTACAGTGAGATTAAAGATCAAACTTTCATTACTTTAGAGTAGAGCTGTTATAATTTCAGTATCCAATTTCATAATATAATTTTTATTGTCTACAGCAAGTTAAGTCTTAAAAATAGATTACTGTTTTATGCACTCAATTTCTTATCCATAGATTTCCTGCTTTCAATATTTGATTTCTTAGCATAGGAATTTATTTTCCATAGATTAAAATCCTGTTTACAGTTCATTTAATCTTTCTTAGGTAACTCTTTAAGAACATTGATACAATCACCTAAACTTCGACAAAGACTATCCTAGAAGAGCACATACAGTGCTAGTTCCTCTAAAGTTTGTACGTCCCCTGGTTTGATCATTAAAGTAGGCTCTTAGTACAACTGCCCTCATTAGGCATCCATATTGGGAGCTCACCACTTTTTGGCGCCGCTGCCGGGAAGTTGCTAAATCTTTTAGGAGACATCACCTAAAAACAACACAAAAAGAAAACAAAAATCACATAAAACAAAAACATAAATACTTTTTTTTACCAATGAATGCCTTGTCGGAAAAGGGATAGGTTTGGACGCTTTCTGCCTAAGCATCCCATAAGCAACAACGGTAATAATAGTTCTGACCATTCTCAGTTTGAACTCTTACACTTTGAAAACGAAACTGACCCCACATACAATCCAAACAGAGAGAACTTCACTACCAGTTCCAGCTCAAACACCACGATGGAAAACGAAGAGGAGGAACCTAGGGAGCTTTTCACCTTTCCCATTAGCATACCTCTTGGAGATGCCAGAATGAAGAACATCAATCCTAATAATCTACCAAACTTCCATGGTTTGACTTCAGAAGATCTCGACACATTCTTATTTGAATTTGAGGTAGTTTGCAGATCATTTGATTACACTACTGATGCACAAAAGCTAAGGCTTTTTCCTTCCACACTGAAAGACCTATCACTTCGGTGGTTTATGATCCTTGAAGGGAATAGTATCTTTAGCTGGGATCAAATGAAACAGGCATTCTTAGAAAAATATAGGGACTACTGCAAGGCCAAAGATACAAGGGATGAAATCTTTAGGATGCTACAAGGAGAAAGAGAGTCATTAGAAGATTATGCCCAAAGATTTCAGCTCAGTTACAAATGAGCCAGTCATTGCACCTTGGATCCTGAATCACTAAAACTTGTCCTTCTTAGAGGTGTAAAAGAGGAGAATTCTGAAGTCTTAAATCTTCTAGGAGATGGAGATATATTCCAGAAATATTTTGACCAGATCCTGCAAATCTTTAAAAACTACTCTAGATCTAGGAAAACTAAGAATGGGACAAGGGATACACACACATCTACTGGTGGATCAACATCTTGAGGACCAACACTTACAAAATATGATTTAGGAAACTTGCTAGTGACATGAATACTGACATCCTACAATCTCTAGCCATGCAACTTGATTCTCTTCAAATAAAAAAGAAGCAAGATGAAATTAACCAAGCCTTGGCAGTATTCTGTCCTCATTGTAGAAAAAAACATCAGAAGGGACGGTGCACCTTGAACACAATAGAAGTATGTGGTCTCTGCACTGACGACCATTCCACTAATAAATGTCCCCTCTTACCCTCATGTAAGGCGACTATTCAAGACCCAATAGCTGAAGGAGCAATAGAACAACTCTGTTTTATAAATCAGAGGAGGAATAATTTTGTTAGACCATATCAATAGACCAATCAAGCCTACTATAATGAAGGACAGCCAAATTGGAACTCTGCACCAACTCCATGGAAAGCACAGCCAAATCCAAACCAATGGCAACAGAATCAATAAACGTATGAACCATCCTATCAACAACTGTATTATCCACCGTCTTATCCTCAATACCCCCCACCTTTTCCAACCACCACAAATTATGCAAATCAATACCCCCATCCATCAAATTGGAGGGTGCCATTACAACAACCACTTATTATGCCGCCCCCACAACCTCAGCCACCCCCTAGACCTCCACCCATTCCAACCCAACCAATCCCAAATCCTAATAATAATAGACATCCACAACATCAATAGACATATAATGATGATATCACACAATTCCCTACCTATGTTGTAGACCCCATAGAAATAAACGAAATAAACCTGGGATCTGGAAAAACGTTGCATAATACATCCCCACACAACATCCAACAACCTGAAGCTCAAGAACAAACAGCAGAACCCTATGGTCAGTGTCCAGACAAATCGGACCCTCCTGAGGATGAAACCCAACCACTCCCACACAACAGAAACCCTCCATTTCTAGAAAAACTAGTCCGAAGTAAAAAATAAGACGAAGAGAATACAATTTTAAATGAATTCAAGCACTTAAACATCCAAATCCTGATTTTACAAGAGCTAAGGGATGTGCCCATCTGCAAAAAATTTATTAGAGAGAATTGCCTAAAGAAACTAGGAAGGAGGAAGCGTGACCCACCAACTATAAATGTAGTGGGACAATTGGTCGATTTAATGCTGGGTGTCATAATAAACCCTAAATATCTTGATCCTGGTAGTCCTGTAGTAAACGTCACCATAAATAACAAGAAAATAAATAAAAGCTTAATAGATTTCGGAGCTGCGATCAATGTCATGACTAAGGAAACCATGTTATACCTGGGACTCCAATCAATGGTCAGACCAACAACAACAGTACTCCACCTAGCAGACACATCCACTGTGAAACCCAAAGGAATGCTAGAAGACATTATGATCAATATTGAATCCTGGGAATACCCAGCTGATTTTATAATAATTGAAATCAAAAGCAAACTTAGTGGATATCCAATTATACTAGGTAGACCTTGGTTAGCAACTGCAAATGCTTACATAGGTTGCTGATCAGGAAATGTGACAATCACTAGTGGACATACCAGGAAGAAAATCACAATCTACCCACCATCAATGAAATCTTCAGAGTTAGAATATCAAAACTGGACTAATGATTACCAGAACACACCAAATCACAACCTCCGACCTATCCTAACAATTGATGCTGCAATATCACTAAAAGCAATAGACGAAGATGGCCATATAGATAGATTTATACAAAATGTATCATCTAACAGTCATGTTATTCAAGAATTTTTTTCCACAGAAACAGGTGATAGTTCAAAACAGAACATGGATGACTTATGGACAGAAGTACTAGAAGAATAGATTAAAAAAGGTAAAAGTCATGGAAATTCACCCTGGCAAAACAGTCAACATAAATTTCAATTTTGAACCAGAGCAAGAAAGGAAATTAATGAAGATACTAGAAGAACAAAGTAAATCCTTTGCATGGACATATGCAGACATGAAAGGAATACATCCTGATATCTGCAAACACTACATTTACATCAAAGAAGGTTCTACTCCTATCAGGCAACCACAAAGAAGGCTGAACCCTGCATTAAAAGACATAGTCAAAGTGGAATTACAAAAGTTATTAGATGCAGGGTTCATCTATCCAATATATGATAGTGATTGGGTCTCACCAATAGTTATAGTACCCAAAAAAGGAGGCAAATGGAGAATTTGTGTTGACTACAGGGAGCTGAATAAAGCAACCAAGAAAGATCACTTTACACTTCCATTTATAGACCAGGTGCTAGATACATTATCTGGAAACACTTATTTTTCATTCTTAGATGGTTTCAGTGGGTACAACAAAATTTTAATACACCCAGCTGATCAAGATAAGACGACCTTTACATGCCCATGGGGAACTTATGCCTATAGGGTCCTACCCTTTGGTTTATGTAACGCCCCAGCAACATTTCAAAGAGCCATATTGAGTATTTTCTCTGATTTTATAAATGACAAAATGGAAGTCTTCATGGATGATTTCACACCCTATGGACAGAACTTTGACTAGGAATTGAACAATCTTGAATTAGTATTAAAAAAATGTATTGAAATGAGCTTGTGCCTAAGCAATGACAAATGCAGGATGTTAATGGAAGAAGGCATCGTTCTAGGACATCATATATCACAAAGAGGGATAGAGGTTGATCAAGCCAAAGTCTTAGTAATCAGAATGCTGCCACCACCTGTCAAACAAAGGGATGTGAGAAGTTTCCTTGGATAGATAGGTTACTACAGAAGGTTTATTGAAAATTATAGTAGAATCGCTGCCCCAATGTTTGTACTTCTCACAAAAGACAATGAGTTCATATGGACAAGCAATTGCATGACAGCATTTGAAAGTCTTAAGCAGAAAACAATCACAGCACCAGTACTCCAAGGACCAAACTGGGAAATTCCATTTCACATCCATAGATGCATCAGATAAATCCATCGGATCTGTGCTTGGACAAGAACAAGACAAGAAACCCTATTCCATATACTATATAAGCAAAAATTTGACGGGGGCAGAACTCAACTACACAGTCACAGAGAAGGAATTTCTGGCAGTCATACATGCAATCAATAAATTCAGGCATTGCATCACAGGATACCTAAGTTTTATCCACACTGACCACTCAGCAATCAGATATCTTATGAACAAGCCTAATACTAGTGCAAGAATTATTAGATGGATGCTATTTCTACAAGAATTTGACATTACTATAATAGATAAACTAGGTAAGCATAATGTGGTAGCCGACTTTTTGTCAAGAGTGACACATGGGAAAAATAATGAATTGGTTCAAGATAACTTCTCTGATGAGCACCTTTTTGCCATATCAACATGAAGCCCATGGTTTGCTAACATAGCAAACTATTTAGTATCCGAGAAGTTTCCAGAACATTACAGTTATAAAGAAAAGACAAAAGTAATAAGACAAAGTGCAACATACACATGGATAGAAGGCATGCTTTTTAAACAGGGACCAGATCAAATACTTAGAAGGTGCATTAGGGAAGATGAAGTACATGACATAATGCATGCCACCCACAATGAACCCTGTGGAGGACACTATGCTGCAAAAAGGACAGCCTACAAGATCTTGCAAATAGGGTATTATTGGCCAACACTCCACAAAGATGCTTATGAGTATGTGTCCCACTGTGACGACTGTCAAAGAATGGGGAAGCCTACACAAAAAGAGGAAATGCCTCTTCATCCACTAATCTCCTTAGAACCATTCAAGAAATGGGGATTTGACTTCGTTGGTCCAATCAACCCACCAACAAATCAAAAGAGCTACATCCTAGTATGCACAGACTACCTTACAAAATGGACATAGGTAGCAGCACTTGCTGCAGCAAATGAAAACAATGTGGCAAAATTCTTCACTGAGAAAATCTTCCACAGGTTTGGTGTTCCAAGGGAACTAGTTTCTGATCAAGGACCACAATTTACATCCAACTTAATAGAGGACCTACAGAAAAAGAATAAGGTTAAACATAGACAGTCCTCTTCATATCACCCTCAAGGAAATGGTCAAGAAGAAGTCACCAACAGAGAATTAGAGAGGATTCTAACAAAAACAGTCCAACTCCACAAAAGAGATTGGGCTGACAGATTAAGTGAGGCATTTTGGGCCAATAACACCAACTGGAAGACAACAACAGGATTCACACCTTATGAACTAGTCTATGGAAAAAGAGGTCATGCTGCCAATCGAATTTGAAATAAAGACATTAAGAATTGCAGCAGATTTAAACATGGAATTATCAAAATTACAACAAGAACGCATGCTAGAATTGAATAAACTAGATGAGCAACGCCAACAAGCACTGGCTCACACTAAAATCATCCAGCAACAAAGAAAGAAGTGGCATGACAAGCACCTAAAAGATAAGAAGTTCAAGGAAGGTGATTGGGCACTACTCTTTGATTCTAGGTTCCACACATTCAAAGGAAAATTAACAACCAGATGGCTAGGACCTTACATCATTGAGCACATCTATGAAAATGGAGCAGTAAAAATTATTACAATAGATGAACAATAGTTTCCAATGATAGTGAATGGACATCGACTCAAACTCTACAAGAAACCACAGTCAAAAGAAGAGTTTACATAGGTACTCTACCAGCAACAACTGATGCTGATAGAAAATATCACAAAGCATTGAAAAATGAATGAAAAAGAAAGAAAAATGGAAAAAAAAGAGAGAAAATAAATGAAAAAAGAAAAAAGAGAAAGGAATGTAAAATTGATAAAGAAATTAACAGGCCAAATTATAGGGCCACGTATATCACTATGAAGATCCAGCATTACTATTGCAAAGAAAAATATCAACCACAATTCAAGCAAGCTAGGAAATTCTCAAATATTTTCAGCAATCAAGCAAGCCAGATATGCATTCAAGAGAGCCAGCAAAATTATCTACCACTACAGGAACAATCCAAGCACACTCTTCATTCAACTTTGCCATATAATCACGAGAGCCTGACCATACTTCAAGTGAGCCTGCAATTGATTCAAGCGAGGCTACCATTTAGTTCAAGCGAGGCTGCCATTTAGTTCAAGCGAGCCTGCAATTGATTCAAGTGAGGCTGCCATTTATTCAAGTGAGCCAAACATTCATCCCAAGAGCAGCAACAACCAATCAAATTCATACAAGCATTATCAAAGTCAAATCACAAATGGCACGAAAAAAGAGAGTGATGAACGCACATAACTACTGACATGCCAGCTATTACTACGGATTACACCGAATTTACTACAGCATCCAGCATGCATACAAACCAGCAAAAATCGTGAACTCAGGTATGCTAACAAAAATATAGCAAGGTAATCTTTGAACATTTTCATTTTATTCTTAAGGTCAAATCATTTTCCCCAAAACAGTTATATTTTAAAAGCTGAGGACATCTTTTCGATAACATCAGGGGGAAAGGTTTAGATTACAAAATCATGATTGCACATACTCGTCATTTCAACAAATGATGAATCTACATATAACCACCATACTTCACAATCATCGAAGAAGAAGTGCAAGGTACAAGCATAAAATGAAATAAAGAGCTTGATCATGAAAGGGAATGGATCAATCAGCAAGTACAACGAAGAATGATAAGGATAAGTGCGGAAGAACAGTTAAGTAAAGCTACATGATCGTCAAACAACATCTCATCACTTCCCGAAAGCCATCCATTAGAAGTGAGTGTGTCACGCAGAGCCTATAGTTAGTCTAGACCAGTGAGGTAAAAGACACATTCAAAATTGGTTTTTGTCGATTGGAGAAGAGATTTTAAGATGATGAAAGGATTCACAAAGAGTGAACTAGAGGAGCACAACACCATCTACCAAAACCTACAAATATTAACAACCATCCGCAGTGTAGGATGGATGCCTTTCATCCTAGGACTGAAAGGGTACAATATAGGGGTGGTTCTGGAGTTTGCAAAAAATTTTAAACATATTAAGGATGAACAGTACATCACCTGAGTGAAGGGGTTACGTATCAAGTTGGATGAGGAGGTAATTGCCAAATTCACTAGTCTACGGAGAGGTTTGTATTGGAGCAGGGATGACAGGGAGGCAAACCATGAAGCAAAAACAACATTCTTCGAGCAAGGAGAGGTTTATGACGAAGACAAAAACGGAGTCAAAAGACTCTCCATGCCAGCACCATGGAAGGACGTGGCTGAAATTGTTCTGAGGTACATCACATGCTCTGGTGGGTTAAGCTATGTTCCCATCTTTCATTTTCAGATCCTAGAGCTGTTAAGACACAGAACCCATCATCCACCAAGCAACAACATTAGTATTCCATTTTACCTGCTCCAATCCCTAGCAGAAATGAGCAAGAAGGTGGCTAAAGGTAAGGAGGATGCCTTGGACCATCATGGGCTAATCAATTTAATTGTTTGCGAGGAATTAAAGGCATAGGTACCAGAGCTTTCGTGGGAAGAATTCGTGCTGGTATCCGCTGAGGATGTTCAAAGGATGTAAATTACACCCACAGCTAGCATACCACCAGGAGCAATGAACAAAGTCGCCTTTGCATCAGGGGCGAAAAGGAAGATTGACCTGGACCATGTGGCAGAGACCCTGGTGAAAATCAAACATTCAAGAGAGGACTCCCCCAAGGCGAACCCAGAGATTCCTTCCAAAAATCAAGAGCCGAAGAGAAGAGGCAAGAGATTCACCCAAGCATCCCGAATCCGAGTTACCAAGGAAAAGAGTAGGGAACCCAGTCCCATAGTTCAAAATGTGTTGGATGGGGACGATGATTAGTGGGTCGATTAGAAGGATCCCACTACAGAAGAGGAGGAGGATGAACAGGAAATGCAGGATGAGCAGGAAGAACAGGAGGAGGAAGAAGAACGAAATGAACCAAAAGAACAAGTCAACCCCTAGGGGGACCCTCCTGAGCATAATGAAAACCATGGGGTTGTCAATCAGCTGCTGAAGCACAGGCATAATTAGAAGAGCTCAGAAAGGAGTTGGCGGCATTAAAAGTTGGATCAGCAAGCCAGACAGTATCACCCCCATTCTCATCTAAGAAGACACAAATTCTAAGAATGCATCATGCAGGGGAGCTAAGACTGGTGGAATAGAGAAATTCAACACTTCAAGAAAAGTTGGCTGAGGCACAAGGGGAACTAGCCAAAAAGGACCAGGAAATTGTTCAATTGAAGCATGTCTTGGCTACTACTAGTGGAATATACAGTAAACTACTGGAGAATAGGCCACCTTCAGCAATATATGCAGTTTACCTACAAGAGAAGTGGGGAAAATTCCATCTCCAAAGGTTGGCACAGGGACTCCCAATAGAAATCAAAACACCCAGGGAATTTGTGGATGCATCTCTCAAGGCCACAGAATTAGAGAAGGACTAGCTCAGTGAGTTTTTCCTACACAATTTTGTAGCTCCTAGCTCGTCCAACTAGTCGCCAAACCCTTACATGGGCGATTTCCAGTTAAGGGAATTATGTTCTTGGATGAACAATGAAATCGAATGAGCGCAGGACTACCACATTTATGTGGCAGCAAAATGGCAGACCCCATTATGGATCAAGGTAGAAGCATCTCACCCTGAAAGAATAATCTATGACCACAGGAATCTCACCATAGATGAGGAACTGATTCCAATTCTCCTTGAGAAACAACAGGGGGCGGTGGGTCACTTTGATATTACTCTTCAGAGCACACATAAGGAGGTTCAGGAGTCTATTGGTGAAAGATGGCGCAGAGTGGCAAATGACCTGAAAATAAAAGAACTTCACTCCCCTACCAGACTAGAAAATGCTCTCGTAAAAGCCAATCTCTACAGAGAGTCATTAATAAAGAATCGGCTTAGGTGGATAGGGATGAGGCTAAACCCCCCATTCTTCCTCCCTCTGGTCATTAAGGAACAGGTCAATGAGGAAGAAGAAAGGGGGGCATGGATCAAGGAAGATCAAAGTATGGGCTACCACAAACAGGCAAGGACCCTTAAGGCGACAGCATCGGACATCAAAGACGTCATCAGAGAACATAACATGTCACCAAAGGATGGGTGAATCCTTCAAGCATGGGGGAGATGATGAGTCCCCATTTCAGGTATTTGATAGTTTCTTTTTCCACCAGAAAACACAAGAGAGGTTGAAAGGATACACTCGTTAGTGGGAAAATGATTTACCTTAATAATTTAATGAAATGTTTAAAATATTATTTCTGTTATGTTTTGAAAGCGTTGCTATGAGCTAATTGCATGTAAAATGAGTTTGGATGATTAGGTGTAGGTGTACTCAAGGATGATGCGTGAATCAAGTGGAGAACTGGAAGCACATCACCAAACTCAACGCCTTTTGCTTGATTTATAGAGAATGAACTCCTATTCAAAAGTGAATCGGCAGTTAGACATTTTTGTCAGGTTAAAGCATTAGGATTTTATAAATATGGACCTCTCAGGTAGCGAGAGGCCCCTACTGCTATTTCAAAGAATTATTGTTTTCAGTTTTAGACTATTACGACAGTGTATTACAGACCTGGTTTTTAATTGATGAAGTTTTGATTTTAAATAAAGATTTGATGTTATGTATGATTCAGCGGTTATAAGTTCCTTTCACTCCTGAGTATGGGTTGGATAGGGCCCCTCCAACACGTAAGTTAGGAGATCTTGCAGTACAGATATTTCTCATTATGTGTTGTGCATCAATTGAAATTATATTGCAGATGAGAGTATTTTAATTAGCGTTAGATAATACGATTTAAATTATGTAGTGGTTGATCACTTTTGATTCTGTAGTTCATTACATTGCATTCCGTAGTATGATAATGTTGTGTCTATAGTCCTGTAGCAGCGTTCCGTTGAAGCATAATCAACACCCATTTCTCTATGTACTTTCATTTATTTCCGCAGCAACAATCTAGATCTTCAGCCTATGTATTCGTTTCATTGTTAGAACTGTTTATAGAGAGTGATTTCTTTCAGTGTTTATTTATTACATGATCTGATTAAAGATTGTAGCATTAGATAATGGTATTCTGAAATTAGCTTTAGACTTAGATTATGTTAGATCATACTTCGAGTTTTCTGCATTCAATTTATAGTGAGATTAAAGATCAGGCTTTCATTACTTTAGAGTAGAGCTGTTATAATTCCAGTATCCAATTTCATAGTATAATTTTTATTGTCTACAACAAGTTAAGTCTTAAAAATAGATTACTCTTTTCTGCACTCAATTTCTTATCCATAGATTTCCTGCTTTCAGTATTTGATTTCTTAGCATAGGAATTTCTTTTCCGTAGATTACAATCCTATTTACAGTTCATTTAATCTTTCTTAGGCAGCTCTTTAATAACATTGATACAATCACCTAAACTTCAACAAAGACTATCCTAGAAGAGCACATACAGTGCTAGTGCCTCTAAAGTTTGTACGTCCCGTGGTTTGATAATTAAAGTAGGCTCTTAGTACAGCTACCCTCATTAGGCATCCATATTGGGAGCTCACCACATACCACATACCTTTGGTCATTCGACTAGTCCATCTGGATCACTTCTAATACCAACAATATCATTTAACCTCTCGTGCTTGGAGTAAGGAAAGAAGTATTGTGCCTTTGATGAGTTCCGTCATTGGAATTGTTTGTAGCTGAAGGGTTGTGCCAATTACTAAGTTTGTATAATGGTTTACAATCTGACCTTGTCTATAATCTTCAAATACATAACCATTTTTCTTTAGTGCATGGGAAACCTGTGTTAAATATTCTCCTTTGATAACCATCAACCCAATCGAAAAATCATTGCCCTCGAAGTCCCTTAATGAGACATTCAGGGTCTTCTTCCCATCCAAGAAATGTGCCAGCGAATAGTCAGTGCCCCATAAAATAAAGTGCCAACATAGGAGTCAACTAAATAAACACAACTAGTTGTCAAACATTTCAAAATTATCAAGATATTAATTGAACCTAATTGTACGAGATGTGATATGTCGTCATAGTCTGATTGGTCCTCCTCCAACTGGGATAATTATGTAGCTATATGTCAAACAATGGGGAGTGATACACGATCCCATATGTCAACCCAATCCGTGGATTCACAATTGTCCCATTCACCACTATTACATGGAGAACAAAAAAAAAAGAGTTTCCCTGTCCACATTTCAACTATAGCATTGTCTGACATTCTAATTGAGTGAAATGCACGAATTCCTTGGACAGTCTTGCACTCATATAATTTTGATCGATTTACATTGACCACCTCCCAAAATATATATGTACATGTGCTTTCCTACTTGACTGGTCTTCTTTCCTTCTTGATCCCTCCCCCATGACTAAAGAACACCATTCAACAATGGTCTTTGCATCTAGGATGAATAATACAATTGTGAACTTCATTTCTTTCCTACATAATGCAGTCTTGATGCATACACCTGCTCCATCATGTTCACCTTTTATGTGTCTGGTTTCAAAATCATCCCAAATATGTGGCGCCTTGTTCCTTTTGTGGAGCATACACAACCATTGGAAGACACGAGCATTTTTTAATTTCCCTACAAAACCACCAAACCAAATCTAATGTTGTTCCATATGTATATTGTTATCTTCAAGTGATTGTCGAACAATTGAAAGTTGTGTGGTACAAAATCCAAGTTGTGACACCTGTCATCACTTATGTAGAAGTGACACTCCTTCAATATAACCATGTTGTCTTCAGTACTATCTTCCCCATGTCTATAGGTGATATGGACCATTATGCTAACCTTGTGTGAGTGATAGTATTGACTCCGAATCTCGTTTTGCGGTTAAAGATTGTAGTTTTTCGCAAAATCGACCACTGATAAGATAGTCCCAATAGGAAATGTTTCCCTGCACATTCTAAACTTCTCATCTTACTAACAATCCACATGTATATTCTTTACATACTGTTGTGTCTTTTCAAATAATCCATCCATGAAGTCACAAACCCGTACCTGGTAGATCAACAATAAAGGCATATACCAATAGATTGTTACATATGAAATTTCAATCTAAAGAAAAAAATAGTATTCAAGAACTCATTACTAACATGAGAAGTGACCAATTGCATTTTTTTTTCTTTCATTCTCTCCATCAATATCATACATGACATATTTTAATAACTAGAAGTTCACCTACTACCTCCCAAGTTCATGCTCATCAATCACATGTATGCATTTGTCTAATAATGTCATTCAACCACACCCTGGGCATGTCCCACATATGCAATATTTTTGATAAAATGTCTAAACATCTGGCCTTCTATACAAAATGCTTTGAATAAAGTCTCTAAACACTAGTACAAAATGAGAGATAAGTGACCACGCGACCAAAACAATTGGTCACCATAGTTTTTTTAAGGGATAAATGACCAAAATTGAGAAATTTTAAGTGAGCTAACTAAAAATGACCAAGATAAGTGATCAATTTGGTCACAGGATAAGAGCTAAACTAAAAATGACCGAGATAAATGAGCAATTTGGTCACGGCATAAAAACTAAACTAAAAATGACCGCATAACAATTGGTCATTTTTAGTTGTGTTACTTCGACAATGAAAAATTATAATTTTGACAATGAATTTGTACAATTTACTAAATTTTAACACTGTCGATGGATTCAGAGACCCCATCTGATTTCATCGATAGTGCTGAAATTTAGTAAATTGTAGACCCCCTCATGTGTCATAGCTCAACATTAATGCATGAAGTAAATTTGCACCCGTTACATTAACGACCTTATACATATATAGTCTTTTGTTTAGCTAGGGAAATATTCTTATCACATCTCTATGTCATTTCTCTATTTAAGATTCTATATGACCCCTTTGATAGACTTGCCAAGTTGCGTATTTTACATCGTCATAGTCCAGTTAATGTCATGTATCGGAGATTGGTCATTTCTTATTCAAAGTTGTATCACCATGTCTTGAATTTTATATCATTGTGTTCAACTTAACACATTGATCTTGTTCATATTTTGTTTGGAAAAAATCATCATCGTTTGACCCTTTCGACACTCGGTTGAAGTTTCGACAAGTAAGAGTCTTTTGCATGTCATCGGTTGAAATCCTCCTATTTTGTGCCTCCCTATTAATTGGTTGATCTTATATATGGATGCCAACTCATCAATTCTATGTCTAGAATGTTAAAAATACCATGTTGGTGTTTCCTGGAGAAAAAAAAAAACATATATCACCCATTAAAAATAAATAAATAAAAACCTCTTTTATATTAAAACTCCCATCTTTATTTACCCCTTCTAAAATTCTATTCCTTAAATAGTATAATTTTGAATATTTTCTCCTCACCTTTTAGATAGATAGAGGTAGGCCATCAAAGGAAGGTTTAAAAATGTAGTTTCCAGTTTGGTACCTCGAGCTTTGTGCATATAGAGATACTACAAAATCTCCAGTATATCATTTTGATCCTATGACATGCATATTTTAATTTTGTAAAGCTCTAGACTTATGTTAATTTTACATATAATATAAAGGACAAACAAATAATACATGTTCTAGAATTAGATTAGCTTAGTTGAGACATTATATATCAATAAATTTATAGTATATAAAAAATAAATTAAACAAAAATAAAATAAAATAAATAAATTTAAAAACTTAGAACAAATAAATTTAGTATATTAAAAATAAATTAAACATAACCATATTAAACAAACACAAAACAAATTTCATTTTATACCAAAACACACCAATAGATTTGGAATTTTGGCGCGAGGAGAGGTGGAGGGGACTTTTCCATGAGCGAGAGGAAAACGCGGTTCATCAATTTTTTCAGTACTTGGAGGGTTACCTGGAGCTCTCCATATAGGTGAGAAGATCGGTTTAAGGATCATGTTTTCTGAGTGGGGTGATAGCTAGATTTGTCTGTGTGTTAGGTTTTTAGATGGTTTTATTATGTGGATTGGTACCATATTTGTGAGATTCTGCTAATAATTTGGCTGCTTTTTTCTTCAGGTCTTGAGAGTAGCCGGCTGCACTTCAGGTTCTCAATGTCTGCTTTTACTATGAGTTTTTACTAAGGTTATTCTTTTTCATTCTTTTTTATATTATTGGGATATTTTACAGTAGGATATTATTAGGGTTTTCATTGTTTTTTTATAAGATATTATTGGGATTTATTGGGATATTTTACAATAGGAAATTATTGGGGTTTTCATTATTTTTTATCAGATATCATTGGGATTTATTGGGATATTTTACATTTGGAGATTATTGGGGTTAGTGGGATATTTAAAAAATAGAAATTAAAATATTGCAGGTTTTGGGTTTATGGGTTGTGCCTCTTTTATTGACTAAGTAGCAATTTTATTAGCAAAGAATGTCAATGTTGTTTTCTATAAGTGATAATTTTATTAGCAAAGAATGTCAATGTTGTTTTCTATAAGTGATAATTTTATTAGCAAAGAATGTCGAATGTTGTTTTCTATAACTTATATCTGACTAAGTATCCCCAACCTAGTATCGCAGCTCGCTTAGCTCTGACTTGTATTTCCACCTTTCTGGCTCGACTGCATCAACTCTTGGGATCAACACTCCTGGATCGACTAGCTACCTATCTTCGGGCTTTCAGACTAGTAACCCTTTTCCATGAGCCTCAATGGACATATAAAATGCGACCATTCTAACAAGAAACTATATTTCCTGGCCAACCAACAGTGCATAAAATCAATATCCAATAGCACCCTCGTTAATGGATTTTATTAATGAACCTATTCATGATATTATGGCTTTACTCACATTATCAAAACCGGGGCCATAGGTTTGATCCAGTGCAAGAATATTAAGTTCTGATCCCTTTGCTGAGATGATAAGCACCATAGAAAGAACCATAGGCGCTGGTAACAGACTGAGTTCCATTTGTTCCAACTCGAGTTTAACCCGTTAATGCAAAAGTTAGAGATGGTGATCCAGTTAAACGCCGTTAATGCAAAAGTTAGAGATGGTGATCCAGTTAAATCTCCGTTAATGCAGAAGTTAGAGATGGTGATCCAGTTAAACACTCGTTAATGCAAAAGTTAGAGATGGTGATCCAAAAAGTCATTACATAAAAATCATATATGTAGATGGTAGATGATCTACATGACAATGATATTCAACTTAGAAAATATGAGAGCATCCATTACACACACAATAATATTTATATTATTTATCAAATATCAAGATACAATCGATATGGATATTGAGTCAACAACTCCTCTAAAATATCAAACAAAACTCTCTGAGATCGTTATGGATTTTGAGTCAACAAACAATTGATATGGATATTGAGTCAACAATTGCAGAAATTGAAGAAGTCTCTGAGATCGTTATGGTCAGAATCAATTCATCTTTCCTCCATTGTTCCAGCAGGATGTGTACCAATTTATGTGGGGAAGGACAACCATCGTTTCATTGTGGACATACACTGCTTAAAGCATCCTTTTTTTGCTGAGCTGCTAGATTTTTCTACTGGATAAATGGGGTATTCACATAAGGGAGCTCTCATAATAGCAGCTGATATTCAGCTCTTTGAACATGCCATGGGGCTACTTACTGACAACAATCCATTGACCCATTTCATGTAAATCACAGATCTATTACATCAATTTCACCAGCATAATTTACTAATTCGCAACTCGTTCACAGATCTCAACTGCAAACCATTAATTTTTCTGTGAGCATAATGGAAATGTACATGAAAGTTGTTTCCGCAGGCTCCCATACCAAACATGAGATGAAATACTATTTGATCGCATTGATGCATATTCAATTCATTGTAGAACTATAATTTCTTTCCAGAACTGGGGAACAAAGAACTTAACCAACATAAATCTTTTGTTTTCTTTTTTGTGCAACAAACATTTAATGGAATATGAAAATTTCCATTTGGAAGTTGTAAAGTTTCAAGCAACAATTCCTATATGTACTAATTTAAATATATGTTTGATTTATTAATTGCTTTTGTTGCATTAATGTTCAATGCAATATGGAAAATTCCATTTAGAGGTTATAAGGTTTAGGAAAGGCTTCTACATTACAAGCGATCTGAAAATAGTTATAACTTACTGAAAGAGATTACAGGAACTAAGTACTCCAAGAAAACTCTAAACTAAGCACTCTGTATTAATGGAAACACTATCTCTAAACCTCGTATAGCGTATGCCTTGTAAATTGCATCCTGCCAGCTTACAGGATTGAACCTGCATGCGACGAAATCCATTACCCAACCAGTAGGTTTCACAGTAAAGACTATAAAGCTGAAAATATCTGAAAATCATATCTGCGGTGGCGGTGATCTGGCAACATGAAGATTTGGCTGCTCTGTGAAGTAAGAATATACATGCTTCCTGGATGTTGCGGTACTGTTCCCGATAGAAGTGTGAATTGCATTAATGCACTCATCGCTAATCCATTAACCATTCTATTACCTTTAGCCGGAAGGAATGATTTACTTTATTTTACCTACTGCTACTCATTTACCACCTCACACATTCCCATGGCGATCCACCTTTTGTGGAGTTTGTTTTAACAACCACTAACCACGTTTGCACTTTGCCAGATCGACCGAATTGAAACAATCAATGGTCTTCTCTGCTCTTGGTGGAGCTCATGTCTTTTTTACCACATTGAAAATAAGGCTCATTTGTTCATCATCTCTTGGCATTCTAGTCACCGTGAGAATTGGAAACCACTAGGGCATTTCTCTTTAAAGTGCGCCTGCTTGCTTCCCAATGATGTGTTCAATGCCATATCTAGAATGTTTGCTGGTCACCTGGGAGAGTTGGAACTGGCAGGAGCAGCCATAGCCAGCGTGGGAATTCAAGGATTGGCTTATGGAATTATGGTTAGCATCTGTATTACTATCTCTTGTTTCATCTACTCAATTTAATTGTAGTCGTGAAAATTAGTCTGAGTTGTGTGTTTTCCTTCTACTCTTTTGATGCAGCTTGGAATGTAGAACGCAGTGCAGACTATGTGTGGACAAGCATATGGTGCTAAATAGTACAATATGCTTGGAGTCATTTTCCAAAAGTTGATGATAATAATGACTGCAACTGCATTAATTCTGTTCATCCTCTATTTTTCAGCAGATCCTCCATTAGTCGCCATCAGGAAGAGTAAAGAAATCGTTGTCGCTCGAGTTATTTACTCAAGAGGCCTTATTCCTCAGTTATTTTCCACTTTTCCATCTGTTGTCCGATGCAGAGGTTTTTGCAGGATGAGAACATAGTGTCCCCTCTGCTTATATTTCTGTTGGCACATTTCTACTACACATTTTGCTCACTTGGGTGGGAGTAGACAAGCTAGGATTCAGCCTACTACGGGTAGACTTAATACTGAGTCTGTCTTGGTGGATTCTGGTCATTGCTACTGCTTTATATATAATCTACAGCCCATCTTACAAGCATACATGGACTGGCTTCACCTTAATGGCCTTCCCAGGACTGTGGTCCTACTTCAAGTTAACTATAGCTTCGAATTTTATGCTACAGTATGTCCTTTATACTTGTTGCAGATATATCTAATACAGGTTATGTAAACTATGTCTGCAATAGATTAGCCAGGGATTATCTTTGAAATTTTTGATAGTGGCTTAAATTGTTTTGACAAGCTTTGTTCTGTGTTGTTTTATTCTTCGATGTCACTATGCAGTCTCGAAATATGGTACAGTCAAGGACTGGTGCTTATCTCTGGTTTGCTGCCAAACTCAGAGGTGGCGCTAGATTCTATTCCTGTTTGGTATGCCGTGGGAAATCTTCAAGGGATCATTGAAGATCATAGAGTTTCAAGAAGAGAGTTTATGAATGATCGAGTTTGTTAATTATCAAGCTCGGATGGGGACATGATTGGATTAAAGAATAGCCATAAGTATACTGGGATGTTCTTGTTGGCATTGAATTGCAAGGATTAGTGTGAAGAAGAATGTTTTTCTTACTTTTACCTCCGACAAAGGTCTTTCTGGTGGTGTCAACTCCACATCTGTGAAGATACGCAAGACATTTGCAAAGGTTAAATCAGGTAACTTCACAAAACTGTCATTGTCTTCACAAAGTTTATTGGTCTTATGGATTTCATTCATAGCTTTTGGTAGCATAAATTTAATCCCATATAAAATAATTGATTCTTATAGTGACATTATTGTAATTTATTCATGTAGTTGGCATATCAAATCCAACGAAAAACAAAAACACACTACGCTAATTCTTTGGAACTCTCTGGAACAAAACACACTGCATATCACCTTTTTCCTAAACTCATTGTTGCTCCCTAATACTGCTGTCAATTCGACCTGTAGACATTAATTTAGAGGCCATTTTTTGCGAAAGAACAATCTACCAACACTTACTTCACTGCTAATGATCCGTGAATTCAACATTAATTGTTGAAAGGTTGTTAGTATGACAGTAATACATCTAACCAGCAGTCTCTCCTTCAAAGTAAATTTCTGTCTGAAATATGTTTGGATCAATCTTTCTCCATCCAAGTCCACCCTACACCAAACAACACTTAGTCGCACAAAGGTTAAGGGACCACTTCTGTGTCTTGTCAAGGTCAGCAAGACATGTTAGATTTTTCAAATTATAAACAATATCAGAATATCAGAATAAACTTTTCTTCAACATTGTTTCAAGTTCAAAATCTATAATAGAAACCATAAATGACCTAACAAATTAGCCATTTGTGGTTATTGATATAGATTTATAACTTGAACCAGGGTTGAAGGAGAGGACTTAAATTCCTTCATGAGTATATCCAAAGCCATTGCACACCATGATACTAAACACATTACCACTATGTAATGGCTTACAAAATGTAAATATTTTGGCTTCTAACACTGCATATAGCTTGACTAAATTATCCACATTAGGAATAAATGATGCAGCTAGACAATAAAATAAACTTGAATAAATAATTTGGAATCCTCTCATGTGTTGGATAATTATACACATACATGCATGCTAAGGTTAGAATGCAACACTCTTTTATAAAGAGAATAAATTGTTAGAGAAGAGTGCACAATGTGTAGGACTTACTTTGATAAGTTTGAAGAGTATCCCAAGGTCAAATTTGCATGTTTAGGATGGAGGTGGTTCATTGTCATTTTCTATAAGTGCATCTTTAAATTCAAAGTCTTCTTTGTTTTATACATGTATAGGTCGTGACTACTATATTATGTATGTAATTAGAGTGCTTGCACTAATGGATTAGTAAGGGCCAAGCTATGAAAACAATAGTATAATAACGGATAATAAGCTATGGAAAGAAAGAAGTATTAATTATTGTCATAAATTACTTGAGAGGACTAATCTTTTCGTGTTACAATTAGTTGATTTTGAACCATTTTGGGGCTTTTAGGGTTATGGAATATGCAAAAGGGCATATGGAGGAAATAGTAGTAGATTTGTTTGTGGATATTTGGCATAAATGGTGAGACTATACGGATGATATTCTTTGTGTAGTTTAGGCTTAGAGCATACCTATTTGGTTGAGAAGTAATATTTTGAAATATTATAGTCATCTTTCATATTTTGAGTTTGCATTTTATAAATCTACTTCTCTTTTATACCACTGAATTGCTCTCCAATAGGTGCACCTTTCCTTTGATCCTAGTACATTGAGCATTTCATAGTGTTAACTCTATCATACATAAATCAAATTTATGGATCTAAATCTTGGTCAATCCTACCTTAGTTTAACTTAGAGAAGTTGTGGCTTAGCAATTGACAGCTTAAATCCTCTTTAGAAATGGTTTACATAGACTCCAAAACCACTGTGTTCAACTACAGGATTATAAAATGTGCCGAAGGTTCAATAACAACAGTTGTGGATTTTTTTCATGCTCATCTTTGTTCTTCAGGGGTCTTTTGGGGCTGAGGGAAGTTTTGTTTTAAGCATCATCACTCAAAGAAATGACAATTTCCATTATCGCAAGATGATCAAAGGGATTTTATCCAACTGTTTCAGACCTCATTGTGCATAAATAACCCCTATTGTTCAATTGCATGTCTGTTTGAAGGGATGTTCTCCAAGGGCATATTGCATAGAAAGGGTTTTCATTTTTCCCAAGGAATGCAACCCTCTTGAGGACTTAGACAACAGATCCTTTTAGAGGAAGCATTCATTCATCTAAAGCCCTATTACATGAATTTTCTAAGCATTGTTTTTCGCTTTGGAGGTTTGTTCTGAGTCATTTCCAGCCAACCTCACATCAATCAAGGGAGCTACAGGAAAGGATATTAAAAAAATACCAAAGATGATTGACAGAGAAAATATGTAGAGACTGGTCTGTAGCAATATACCCCATAAAGCATTGTCTGAGAATCATTCTACCCTTTGGAGGTCTGTTTTGACTCATTTTCGGCCAACCTCAGATCAATCAAAGGAGCTATAGGAAAGGAGATTAAAAAATATACCAAAGATGATTGATAGTGCAAATATGTAGAGACGGGCCTCGAGCAATATTCTCCAGCAAGCATTGTCTGTTTGGACAACAAATCATTCACATCAATTGCAAATCTCTACAGACCAAAATATTTACGTTGGTATTCTTCTTCGGCTTAAATGAGTAGCATATGAAGATGACAAACAGAGCCATGCAAAGTTCTCAAACCAGCACCATGGCAGACTAGGTAGATTGCCATTTTGATTCTCTATTCTCGAAGCTGAAATTGCAAGAGAAGCTAATATGAGCTTGAGTGTCTAAAGGTATCCAGGACGGTGTTAAAGGGTTTATAGAAGTACTTGGGACGCCTCCAGTAGTGCATCTCCAGCTAGTTTGAGGGCATGTTTAAGATGTGAAATATTTACAATCCTTGTGAATGATCAATCCGCTAGTTGTCTATTTGAAGAGATCAAACATGAATATGTATCCCTATGGATGCAACATATGTCAAAAGAATCTCGTTTGTGTGCTTGTTGCCCTCAATTATATGATCTGTGCAGACTTTTAAATTTTTGGGTTTATATATCCAGAATATATTGAATGGTGAAATGTTATCCTTGTGACAGTTGACAATTGGAAATTAGGAGATGACATTTTTTCATTAGGGTCGAAAATTTGTCACGTTCTATTGAAAACATGTAGTCTACTGGATCATTCAAACATTATCTATGCTAGTTGTAATAACATTGAGTTTCTGGTGATTATTTCATTCATTTAACTTTTGGTATTCCAACATAAGATCTAGAGTGGAATATTTGTTGAACTTAAAATGTACTGTTGTAATTTGGTCTTTACTTCTAGTATCGACTCCTTTTTGCATGTACTGTACATCCTTGTTTTCATCAGTAATTTCTTTTTTTCTTTGTATTATTCATATGTACTTATAGATTTTTATATGAATTACTCTGGATTAAAGGGGAACACTGAATAGATACTAGAATTGCATCTGTATAGGTTACAATTAATTCAAGGGGAGTTGTTTTCTTTGCATTGTTTGAAGTTACTGAATGAAAATCCAGTTATTCAAAGGAAGGGGTAGTTGTTATGAAGTTCTCTTCCTCAAGGATGGCCACTCAATCTGAGCACTTGGGCTATGAATTTTCTAGAGGTTTCGGAGTCCAAACACGACAAGTTTAAATACTTTTTTTTGAACTCATTGCTATAGGTGAATCATTTTTTACATATAGGGTTGTGTTGCATTTGCTTCTTTATAAGCACTTATAATTTCTTATGTCCTTTTTATCCTGTATATGACTCCCCTCCCTCTGATTTAAATCATGTAAATAAATTGCAAGTAAATCTAAAAATTAATCTTCATGAAAATACAACGCAATAAACCACAAAGTCTTATTCCATTACTGGCATTGCATATAGAAAAGAGTTACTCATTAATTGGAAAACAATGTTAATTAAGCCAAGTGATGAAGTTGCAAGAAAGATGGTTTGATTATAACAACATAGATTCTCCAGCCACTTAAATGAATGAATTTATAGTCAAAGAATCTATGAAATTGATTAAGTGTATCAATGATGTGATCATGCCATAAAACATTGTAAAAATAAACCAGATCTGAATTCCTTATAAAACCTATTAAAGAGTGTTGTAGATGTTGCAAAATGTAAGAGAAATAACTCAAAAATAGTTAATAATTTTAACCCAATTAAATGATAAATGAAAGAGCTAAATTAAAACAAATCTGGAAGTAGTTTCACCATAAGTTGGCCCAAAGATTAATGTTATAATGCAAAACACATCATATGTGGTACAACAAAGTTTGTCAATTCTAGCTACAAGTAACACATATCAAGAGCTGAATATTATGCTAGTAAATGAAAATTAGCAACTTTGAATTGAAAAGTAAAGTGCTTAACCCACTCTTCTCATGCAAAATTCAAACACTTGTAGAAGAAGTCCATAATTGACATCAAACCCCTAGCTCCAACTAACTTCTCCAATATTCACCCAATACTCTCCCACAAGATTTATTTGTCAAGTTCTAGCAACCTTTCCCATCAACTAAAAAAAAGGAAAGAAGTTAGTTGTTTTTTAATTTTAAATTAATGTGTTGTTTTTGTTGAAGTCCATTATTTTTAAGTAATGTGTTGTTTTTGGTGCAGGCCACTATTTTTAATTAATGTGTTGTTTTTTGTGCAGGCCAAAGTTGTTCATAATTCCAGTATTGAGTGGCAGAGTATCAAGGATGCTATTGAGAAAGCAAGAAAGATGGAAAGTACAGAGGGAAATGATGTGGGTACAACAACATGCACTGAATTGCTAGAAGCTCTTGAATTGAATCGATGCCTATTACTTATGGGGTAAGTTAGCTCTTAATACATTGCCTCTCTAGTATATGGATATTAAAGCAATGTTTCATCGAGTTTTGGGGATGTGGGAATGTGTAAAAGCATTGCAGGGACGTGTGGAAGTCCCTTCCAAATTTTAGGGATTGTCACAAGGGAATTTGGGGACCCTGCCCAGAATGTAAAAAAAATGAAATTTAAATATATGGACAAAATGTAAACGTGGTTTTGGGTGGGTGTAGAGGATTTTATATGAAGTGCAATCTGGGTTGAGATGGTAGATGCTTTAGGGTTAGTTTTTTTTCTTATATTTTATTGATATTTTTCTATATTTTGATTTTCTCTCCATGGTGCATTGCTTGGGAAGGGAGAATCTAGAAGTACCATTTTTTTACAGTACTTGTGGGTATCCCATTTTTCATTAGGAAATTCCCATTTTTGTTTCTTGGAGTACCCTAAAAAAGGGTACTTGGGGATATGTCACCATTGTAGTACTTGCGTCCCAAGAAGGTGGGGAGCATGCTATGTTTCTTTGAACGAATACCTTGAACTGTGCCTTTTATCTTTGTATGAATACCTATTTCTGTTGTATTTTCCAAGCTTTTATTGATTATCCATAAGGAATTCTATTTAAGGGTGCTAGCTCAATGGTAGAGCACCTGCCTTATAGGTAGGAGGTTGGTGGTTCGATTCCTCCGCCCCCTATATATATTTTGAAACCACTAAAAAGAGATAAATGACTAAAAAAATGACCAAAATTTGCATATAAATGACCACCAGTACAATATGAGAGATAAGTGACCAAAAAAAAACCAAAATATGCATATAAATGACCACTTTTGAGTTGGCGATCGCTGGTAGCAAATCGGTGGTCATTTATCATGTGACAAAAAAATGTGGTCATTAATTGTGACAATTAATGACCAAATATATGACCAAATTAATGACCAAATATACGACCAAATATATGACCAAATTAATGACCAAATATACGACCAAATATATGACCACAAGATAAGCTATAAATGACAAAGCTAAATATGACCACATTTTTGGCCGCATGATAAATGACCGCTAATTTGCCACCAGTGGTAACCAACTCAAAAGTGGTCATTTATATGCGGATTTTGGTCATTTTTTTGTCATTTATCTCTCATTTTGTATTAGTGAAATGACATCGGTGGCAATGTAGCTGAGCATTCCTGCACAAGAGTGTTATGCAATACACACAATATGTGTGTGTGTGTGTGTGTATGTGTCATAATAGTAATCATACTCAATGTGGTATCAACAACAACATGTGTTACTAATTGTGTTTATTTTAACATACCATGGTTTGCATTTTTCAAAGGATATTTGGCACAAGTTAAGTTCATTATGTTTATGCCTAAATATCTCATATAATTTTGTTTGTGTCATGTCAAGAAAATGTTTAACGTGGGGTTCATGATCCCTTGAACCCCTTCTCAATATTAATACATATTTCCGGTTGGAATAAGGTCTAGTGTTGTCATGCCAAATATCTTGTACCAGTCCCCTTATTGCATAAATGAGCTTCATATTAAAGCGTGGCCACCTTCCAATGAAGGCCCAGACATCTGATTGACCAGTTTCAAGTTGTTCTCTTCTAAAAACATACCTATGAAGTGTTTTGACATTCAAATTAATAAGTTTGGATGTAGGCTTAAGAAAACAAAGGGCCCTAGTGTTTTTGTTCATGATTGATTGTGACAACACACGGTGGGCCACATTGTGATTCTTGGAACGATATTTCTTTCCAATTGTACTAAATGCATCTACTAAACTTTTAACAATATGAGAACTTGGTTCAAATTTTTTGGTCGTATTTACCCTTAACTTTCTTCTAACAACAGTCATAGACCTAGATTTTAACAATGATAAAAATAATTTTCACTTATCCCTGTCACATTTAGAATAAAAAATGTTTTCAAGTATTTGTCGAGTTTGATAAGCAATAGCACATTTAGACAACTACCTTCAACTGAACTAATGAGACTTTCATCAACCTGTATACGTTTCAGAGTTCTTCGGCATGTACTTTCTAATGGAAGTAAGGGTGTGTTAGCATGGGATTAGCCCACATAAAGTGCGGAAGCCAACAACTGTGAAGGACCCTCTGTGGAAGGAAGGGTCATTTGCGGAGAACGAGGAAGCACAAGGCTAGTTAGGTTGTCAGAAATGGGTCATTTGGACCGTTTTGTAACTGCCATAGTTGGCTATAAATAAGAGTATGAATGTAAGCCTAAGGGCATCCTAGATAAAAGAATCAAGCATTTTTTTGCTCTATTTTTGCAGTGTTGTATGTATCCGCGATAAGATGTTATGAACTATTTTCTACTGAGGTTATATTGCAGGTTTTGATGAATGCATGAAGATGTTCGGATCTGTCTATTTGTTTCTGTTTATGTCGAATAAGGAATGACTTATGATGTCTATGAAGGTTTCATTGATGTGATCTCTGATATTTCCCTATTAATGCGAATGCTAATTATGTGTTGAATGTGTGAATGGTGAATATCTTTTTAATGTGCGAATGATGAATATCTGTTTAAGTTACAAAGTATGATGTGGAAGAAAATATTTGGTTTCTGATGCGATAGAGTTAGAGCACATGTATGTTCCTTCCCCACTGCAGAAACTTGGTTCCTGTAGCCCTCTTAACCATCTCAGGTGAGACCACACTCGCTTTGTGGGTGTTGCTTGAAAGGGTAAAACCTTTCTAGGTCAATGCTTAAGGGTGTTGGGTTTGTGTTTGTTGACAACAATGCGAAGTGAACCCCTATCGACAAAAATGTGTCAACAAATGGTTCCGTTGTCGGGACCCTGAAGTTGAGGAAGGGGACATGTTG
The DNA here is from genome assembly GCA_027924585.1 of Larix kaempferi. Taxonomy (NCBI): domain Eukaryota; kingdom Viridiplantae; phylum Streptophyta; class Pinopsida; order Pinales; family Pinaceae; genus Larix; species Larix kaempferi. The sequence goes on from BSBM01000014.1 coordinate 10,726,231, forward strand.
TGGGACCCGACGAAATCGGAGATCCAGGATTGGTTCGATAAGAAGGCAGACAAATTTGCGGAAGGAGAAAATCAGAACCCTGGGCAAACAACAAGTACTTGGTTGGAAAATCATATTTATTCGGATATCCATGAGATATTCTTCTGCAAATTCTTGGTATTGATGCAGGAGTGGTTAGCGCAGCTGACATTCCTCAAGAACCATTTCCAAAAGAGTCAGCCTGATCACTAGACCCCATAACTGATCAAACAGTTGAAACAGGTCGACAATAAGGTATTGAGGGCTGTTGATTTCTGGGTAGACAGTATCCTAGAGGGATACAGTACTCAACTCACCATGGAAACGATCAGATGATACAATGACTGGGAAAGGAAGTTTTTCAAAGGACCCAGAGGGAGATTCCTTCTATCGCTGAAGCTGTGGATTAAGATGCTTGTTTCTGAAAAGGGCATATTGAGGATGAACTCCGACGAGTAGAAGATCAGTGTGTGGAAGTTGGGGGTACCGCGTGAATGTGGGTCTAGTAGAAATATGCGGGGTAGATGGACATGAGTAGTGACTAATTTTTAAGGGAAGCTGACGAAGAGTGTGGTACCTTGAGGAGTGGGGTGATATTCCGATGGCCCAAGAAGAAGAGGAGGACTAGGAGAGAGTCTCTTGAGGGGACCGAAAAGGAAGACTGTGAAACAAGACCACAAGGGATGAAGCGACATTATTATGACAAAGAAGAAAGCGAACAGTATACCCAAGAAGCCATAGAAGGACAGACCCTAAGCCACAACGTACCTTTTACCCTACGCACTACTCAGAACTTGATATGAGGAAACACAAGTTATTCACAAAGCTACCCTATGTGCCAGAATAGTAGTAAGAGTAGTGCATCAGTAAATAATAATAGTAGGAATACAAGGATGGTGGATGACGATGAAAATATGCCAACCTTCCAAGGTAATGGGACCGAGGATCCCGAAAAATACTGGTTTTTGTGCAAGCAGTATGGACCGTGAAGCAGGTCTAGGATGAAGATATCAAAAAGGGACAGTTAGCGACAACCCTCAAGGGTCGTACGCTAGACTGGTACACGAATTTTACTAAGGTACTCACGGGAACTCCCGGTAAAACATTGTTGCATATCAAGGCAGGGATGATCAAATAATTTGGAAAACCAAAATCCGAGTCATAGTAGATTATTGAGCTCAAAGAAATCAAGCAGTGTCCTAATGAGTCAGTGTGGGAATTCAACCAGCAATACAAAACACTAATCGAAAAAGTGAGTTTCGGGATGAGCGGTATGGAGCATAAAGAATGGTTTATCATTGGGTTGGCGCCACATATTTGTGGGCCACTAATGCAACATAAGGTAGCGACTCAGGAAGAAGCGGTAGAGATCGCAATGAAGCTGGAGGCTTCACCAATCAGTGAAATAGGATTAGGCATGGATCGAATACAAGCGCAGCTAGAAAACTTGATGACCCAACTATAGGACATGAAGAAAGGAAAAGAGGCTGGTGAAGATGTATGGTGTACTAGATGTAAGACAAAAGGATATCACAAGGATCAGTGTCCATATTTTAAGGAATATCTACAATCGGGTGCACCGAATCCCCTCAGACAAGGAGGGATGCCTTGGTGTCATGTCTATCAAATGAGAGGGCACCAACTGGAAGAATGTGTGTACCTGCAGAAGATCATGTCGAAACTAGTGAACTTTTATTGCAAGTTCTTCCGATCGGTTGTCCATGATGAAAAAGAGTGCAGAGCATATGACCTAATCCAAGAGAGGACTGCAGATACATATTTCGTGAAGGGAGAAGAGAAACCACCAATACAGCAGCAACAACAGTGTAATAAACCGCAGCCTCAATATAATCCGCAATCGCAGTACGAGCAACCGCAGTATGGACAGTCGCAGTATGGCCAACTGCAATATCCTCAAAAAATACAATACGGTCAACCGCAGTATGGTCAACCGCAATACCCGTAGCCTCTTTATAGTCAACCGAAGTATCCGCCCTATGGATCACTGTGAGGAGGATTCAGAGGGGGGTTCCGTGGCAGTCGAGGTATTGGCGCCGATTGAGGAGGATCTACTGGACGAGGTCAAGGACCTATCATATGTTATAATTGTGGTCAGTAGGGTAATTATTAGAGGGACCTCCCAAATCCCACACCACAGTGCACTTACTATAGCGTTGTGGACGATGGTGTCGAAGATTTTCCTCAACTCATCGTGAAGTGGAAAACTAAGAACCTTCCCCCACCTCCACAAAATCCAAATCATAATCACAATCCACCATCAGCAGTATAGAAGATATCAGCAGAGGTTAGAAGTCAAAATGCAACTGTCGTAATAGTGACTCGTGGAGGAGCTGTGACAGGGGCTGATAGGTCACGGGATAGATTCCGACCGACATCAAGGAAGTAGGTCATGTTTGATGCGGAAGTAGAATGGGATAGTTTTTTGAAAGCATAGGAGGCAGTGAGGAATTTGAGGCAGCCACCGCCTCACCAAAAAGAAGTTACTTATGACATGCCACCAACATTCGACATAAAGAATTTGCAGAAAAAGTCCAACACCTTATGATATTTCTTAGAGATTTTATTGGAGTTGGCTAAATATAAAAATGCATTGGTGTATATATCCAATCTGTTGCATCGACAGGAGGGTGCATGACAGGAGCGAATAGTCAATCGCATACACAAGACAAAGATAGGATGAGAGATGCGGTTGTCCACGCAAGTAGGAGAGTTCAATGTAAACCCCATTATCTTTGACTTAGGGTCAGATGTAAACATCTTGACAAATTAGATGTGGAAAAAAATGGGGAAATCATATTTGGCTTGGTCCCCAATACAACTATGACTAGCCAACCAAACTAAGGTCACCCTGATCGGTCGATTATGCCAGGTCCTTGTTGAGATTGAGGGACTCAAGACATACGCAGATTTCAACATGATCAAAATCATGGACAATACAAGTTCCTACCCAGTACTGCTAGGGATAGACTGGGCACTAGATAACTAGGCTATTATTAAATTCAAGAAGAGAAATATGTTGTTCGAGAACCGCGAGATAAGGGTAGTTGCACCTCCTGACCCCGCAGAAGGGAAAAGGTATGTTGAACCAATAAGGGATGAATTCAATGATGGATGGGACAACCTATACAAAATTTCTGAAGACTACATCAACCCTACTGTAGATGGAGAGTTAGGGTGGTGCAGTAGCATCTCAGCGTCATCAAATTCGGATAAAGCACTTGAAAACTAGAAGAACTGGATGCATGAAGTATCGTTTAGGAGGTGCACACGGATCACTCAATTACTGTGAAAGGTAGCAACAAAAGAATGTAAGCTACCGACATACGAGGGATTGCCAAAATTGGCCACAGTTCTTGCATAATTTGAAGAAAAATTAGTGGAACCACAGCGACTATTGGCCTTAGAAGAAGCCCTGAAGGCTACACCACCACGATGGTGGGAAACGCACAAGTCCACCATAACTACCTAGCCACTACGTAAACACCTAATGACGGTTAGGTTCGACGACATTGATGGAAACTCCAAAAGGAAGTATGATGGTAGAGGATATCTGAAGGAGCATTTGATTTCATGTGAAAGCCAATGGAGACCACGGTTAAAACATGAATGGGTCCATGCATTTATTCACATGTTGGACGAAGTACCATAGAATTGGTATGTTGTAGCAGAACTACGACATGGAACAACCTCATGGGAACAAATAACAATTGTCTTTATCCAAATGTTCATTTTCTCCGACGAAAACCCCTTCATCCACAGTGCATTACAGGAGGTCTGGGAGAAAGTATTCAACGCAGTTCCAACAAAAAAACCTATGGGACTTCAGTGGAATGTGACACCTCAAATGTTGATGGAATGTTACAACATCTTCGGAGAGACACACGATGAGGATGATTCAAGGGAACATATTCCGAGAGTCAGAAGGAAGTCGCAGTGTCGAGGCACCAGATATGCCTTCCGACAAGTTTCAGCAGTCATTGTGGATCATGAAAGTGAACATTGGGCCGGAAGAAAATCCCAAGTTCGCAAGTATCGGAGACTATTGGGATGACTCAACTATTGCGCAGATGACCGACCTACTACACGAGTTTCAGGATTTGTTTCCAACAAAGTTCTCGGAGATGAAAGGAATTTAAGGGGACCTAGGAGAGATGAAAATTCCACTGAAACCTGATGCGAAGCCAGTGAAGCAACAGCCGTATAGGTTGAATCCAAGGTATAAGGGATGGGTGAAGGCTAAGATTGAAAGAATGCTGGAAGCAAGCATTATAGAACCAGTTGAGGAATGAGAGTGGATCAACTCGATGGTGGTCCAAGATAAGAAAAACGACGAAGTCATGATCTATGTCGATTTAAGAAATTTGAACGACGGATTCCTACACGATCCATTCCCTACACCATTTACGGATGAAGTTTTAGAAGGAGTGGGTGGCCAGGAAATATACTCCTTCACAAATGGATTCTCCGATTATCACTAGATAAATATTGCAAAGGAGGATCGGCACATGACAACTTTTGTCACTGAATGGGGATGTTTTCAATATATGGTGATGCCATTTGGTATAAGGAATGAACCAACAATGTTTTCAATATTGGTAGTTACGGCATTCAAGGATTACATCCATAAATTTCTAGCAGTATATATGGATGACTAGATAGTGTACGGGTTTTTCAAGGATCATGTTGTAAATCTACAGTTGATGTTGGAAAGATGTCGACAACACTAGATTTCACTGAACCTAAAGAATTGTATTTTTTGCACTCCATTTGGGATTTTACTGGGGCACATTGTTTGCAGGGAAGGAATGTTTGTCGACCCTGCAAAGATCGTAACTATTGTCGACCTACCACTACCGACAACAGTCAAGCAATTAAGATCAATATTGGGACACATGGGATGCTACATGAAGTTTATTAGAGGGTATGCAGCAATCACGGCGCCAATGGATAAGTTGTTGAAGAAAGACGCCAAGTTTGAATGGAATGAAGAATGCCAAAAGAGTCTAGATATATTGAAATCAAAGATGGTTGCAGCACCCATCCTCGCATTTCCCGATTGGATGAAGGAGTTCCATGTTCACATTGATGCATCATCAGTTGCACTAGGAGTCATCTTGGCCCAACTAGGAGAAGGTGCAATAGACCACCCGATAGCATTCAGAAGTAGAAAGTTGTCTATTGTGGAGAAGAATTACATGACCACATAAAGGGAAGGATTGGCGATGGTCTACACCTTATAGAAGTTCCAGGACTATCTCTTAGGGGGCCATTTCAAGATGTTCACCGATCACTCAACACTTAAATACCTAGTGAACAAGCCTGTGTGGGGGGGGGAATCTTTCGATGGATATTACTCTTCCAAGAATTTGATTTCAAGATAATTTTCATGCTAGGACTCCTAAATGAAAGACTAGACCATCTGTCACGGATAGAGTGTGGAGAAGAGCCAAGGGGCATTGATGAAGGATTGTCAGATGCTCAGTTATTCAGGGTCAGAATGGTCGACGACCATTATGAGCAAATTATTGAATTTTTAACCTCAGGAAAGGCGTCAGAAGGATTCACTACCAACCAGAAGAAGCAACTAGTCGTCAAAGATGCATATTTTCAACTGATCACAGGATAATTATATAAGATGGGACTAGATGAGATACTTCGACGATACATCTTTCCGCATGAGAAGGAAATAATTTTAGCGGAAGCTCATGATGGAATCATGGGAGGAAACTATGGAGGGCGTGCCACTGCTAGAAATATCCTCTGAGCAGGATTATGGTGGCCAAAGATGCAGGGAGATGCTGCAAACTATGCCAAAAGATGCGACGTATGTTAACGGATAGGAGAGCCGTCACGGAGGGACGAAATGCCACTAGTACCTCCATTGACACTGTAGGATTTCGATAAGTGGGCAGTTGACTTTGTGGGACCCATCAACCCACCAGGAAAGAGAACAGGGTCACACTGCATAATCACCACAACAGATTATTTGACGTGATGGGCGGAAGCTGCGCTAGTGAAGGATTGCTCAGCCACAACTACAGCAAGATTCCTCTTTGACAACATGGTCACTAGGTTTGGATGCCCGAAGATACTCATGAGTGATCAGGGGACTCATTTCGTTAATCAGACAATCACAACAATGACCGAGGAATATCAAATTCAACACAGGAAGAGCACCCCTTACCATCTGCAAGAAAATGGGGCAGTTGAGGAATTCAACAAGATCTTGGAGCATGCACACACAAAGGTATGCAACAAAAATCAAGATGATTGGGATTTGAGGATCCCTGCGATACTTTGTGCATATCACACAACTTGCAAACGTTTGACTGGCCAGACCCCATTCAAGCTTCTTTACAGGAAGGAAGCTGTAATGTCTATGGATTATATCATCCCCAATCTACGCATCATAGTAGCTATAGGAATGAGCGACGACGGAGCACTAGAAGAACTGTTGGCACAATTGGTACAACTCGATGAGGATCGATTCATCGCAGGATTTCATGAGAAGGTAGAAAAGGATCGACAGAAGGCTTGGCATGATCGCCACGTTAAACCTAAGCACTTTTAGCCGGAGATATGGTTTATTTATTTGACAGTAAGTTTGCAAAGCACCCAGGCAAGTTACAGATGCATTGGTTAGGTCCCTACATAATAAATTTTGTCATTGATGGAGATGCGGTGGAGCTACAAAGTTTAGATGGGGCATTGTTTCCCAGGTTGGTAAACGAGAATCAGTTGAAACCCTATCACCATGATCAGGCACATAATAGTTGAGAACCAGAAGGATAAAAAAAAATCAATTATGACAAAAAGCGCAAAGCATGGCCAGCATGGTCGCTCATCGATGCTTCGCACGTTTAGCACGCGGGAGACAAATCCGAGCATGATTACTACATATCAGCATGATCAAATGACAACGGAGGAGTATGATGACACACTTGAGGACAGAACTGGATGGCTTTGGGAAATATTTCGCAAATTATGATGACATGTTAAGGACATGAAGAGAAAGCATAAATACCACCATGGAGATTGAAGAACACAAGTCGAAGTAAAGAGAGTCTGAAGAGGAGAATCAATAAGTTGCATGATGTGAGTCAGTAAGTTAGATGCAAAGATTTAGGAATTTGAGTGAGAAAGCACAAGGAAGCTGTGGAAAAGCGAACTGAGATAGTTTGAATGGTGCATTTCGTTTCCAGCGGAAGCACTCCAGGTGTGCTACGGGCAAGGATGACGACTGTCCACGAAAAACCAGCAAAGAAAGTGGCACAGATAATAGGGAGGAACATAGATGAAGTCCCACCCGAGATGTCTAAGAGTGTGGTAGTAGTTAGAAGAGTTGTGGTCCTTGTGACCACCAGAACACCAAGGGTGGAGGCACGCTAGCTCCAGCAATGGTCTGTCAGAAGTGCAAAACAGATGTCCCAGAGTAGTTGGCCTGTTTCCCAATTTGGTGACGTTGATGAACTTTTCCACAGATCGCAACAAGCCTGAAGCACAAGAGCAGGAGCAGAAGGGATAGATGTTGAAGGTTTCCAGAGACTAGAGGACAAGTTTGAGAAGTACATGACAATGACCAAGAGACTGGAGGATGATTTTGAGAAGTAAATTCTAGTGACCAAGACACCGGAGGATGAGTTCGAGAAGTACATGACAGCGCACCCCAGATGTCAAGAACAAATTCAAAATTTTCACATAGCGACGAATGAGAATAGTACCAGAAGTGTCCAGGTGAGGTCGAGGGTGAGCCACAAGTTTGTGTTGTGGGCCTATTGGCATGGGATTAGCTCGCATAAAGTGTGGAAGTCGACAGCTATGAAAAACCATCCACGAAAGGAAGGGTCATTCGCGGAGAACGAGGAAGCGTAAGGCTAGTTAGGTTGTTAGAAATGGGTCATTTGGACCATTTTGTAACTGCCATAGTTGGCCATAAATAAGAGTATGAATGTAAGACTAAGGGAATCCTACATAAAAGAATCAAGTATTGTTTTGCTCTGTTTTCGCAGTGTTGTATGTATCTGTGATAAGATGTTCTGAACTGTTTTCTACGAAGGTTATACTACAGGTTTTGATGAATACATGAAGATGTTCGCATATGTTTGTTTGTTTCTATTTATGTCGAATAATGAATGAATTATGTTGTCTCTGTAAGGTTTCATTGATGTGATCTCCGGTAATTCCCTGTTAATGCAAATGTTAATTATGTGTTGAATTTGTGAATGATGAATATATGTTTAATGTGTGATTGATGAATAACTGCTTAAGTTACAAAGTATGATGCAGAAGCAAATCTCTGGTTTCTGATGCGATAGATTTAGAGCACATGCATGTTCCTTCTCCACTGCGGAAACTTGGTTCCTACAGCCCCCTTAACCATCTCGGGTGAGACCTCACTCACATCGAGGGTGTTGCTGGAAAGAGTAAAACCTTTCTGGGCCGGTGCTTAAGGGTGTTGGGTTGGTGTTTTTTGACGACAGTGCGAAGTGAACCCCTGTCGACAGAACTGTGTTAATAGGGTGTTGGAAATGTACCATGTACAGCAACACCAGGATGCTCTGGTGTTTGAACAAGATCCTGTTGTCTTTCATTCTCTTACTGGTAGCTAGATGTGGGAAATTGGACATTCTATTGGATGGTCTCCATAACATCTTCTTCTTCCATCGTAAATCCTACATTCAACGCCTCCCTAACTTCATCGCTTGTATAACCACTACCCAACTAGTCCTTCGCTACCTTACTCTGAGTTTGACTTGATGTGGGAATTGAAACATCCCCCAGTGAGCACCTACGTTTTACATCTTGACTAGTTCCATGGGGTGCTTGTTCATCAAATGTTGTTGAAATTGAGGGCCCCTCTAGTGAATTCTTCCATTTTTCTTGTCATGGATTGGTAAAAACGACCGTGGAATCATCTATGGTTGGAATTGGATGAGTATCCATGGAATGCCTTCGATTCCACATGTCCAATATTTCTTTTCTCTAATTTCTTCCATGGTTTCTTGAGGCTTCTCTTTCCTTTTTGATTTCCTTGTTTGATTGCGTGGATTCCCCATTGTTATGGAGAAAAACTTCCTATGGCATATAGCAGACCACAACAAACAGATGATTGCTAGAACACTACTCAATTCTCAAAACAATGCAATACAAATGACAATTCTAAGATAATGGAGAAAAGAGCAACCTTCAACTGGATGTTTGAAGTAGATCCCCGTTGAGCTTTCAACCTCTATACTTGAACCTGTGTATAAGTCTCAACAACAAATACAAGCAAGTGCATATAATATGTGAATCACATCAGCATAATCAATGGCAATGGTCCATGATATCATAAGCAAATGTAACCCAATGTAATTTAAACAACATTCACAACATCAATTGGACGAGAAAATGAGTATTTCCATTAATTGATAACAGGAAGTACATAATACAACCTGTTGTCGGCAACCAATCTGAACCGAGAACTAGGTCCCTCCACTTGTGCCTCCACCACTTCAATCCTCCATACAATGGAAAACTCAAACTATGAAAGGAGTTTGGTAGGTGAACATAAGGAGTTCACAACAACAAGGATCAATAAGTGTAGACTCAAGTCATGGCAAAAATCCACTAGAGTTATGTTTCTCTCTCTTTCGCCTCCCTTTCATACACCATAAGAGCTCAATATATAGCCTTCCAAAGGTAAGTGAAATGTTGAATCGAGATGTTTTGGCGTATATGGAGGGCCAAAGGTCACCCTAAGACTGCTTTTTGGGAGTAAAAATAGTTTTTTTACTATTTTTTACCATGTAACTCGATGTGCGCAGGCTAATTAGGTGCAGCCTACGTGTACGCTAGCTATAATGGAATAGCAAGCGTATAGGAACAAAAATAGGGAAACTTGGTTCCTGAAGGAAAAATAATGGATTTGAGTCAATACAATGGATATTGAAGGCCAATAAATGATGATACTCACAACGTGGAAAAATACATTGTAACAGATGCCCCCTAATATGTGAGGTTAGAGAAGATACTTCAATGGCCGAAATACATTATAAATCTCATAAGTGGAGTGATGGAGACACAACTGGAAGTAGTAGCCCACTCGTCATAATACAATTATATCTCTGAATACATGTCGGTGCAATACAACAATATGATACAATGACCATGAATAGGTAGTACATAATGAACATATGTCATAGGTGATCATAGCCATGATCCATCTACAGTAAGAGATGGTCTCCTGCTGAAAGGAAACACTGGTGCAAACTAGAGGTACAAATTGTTGATTTATGAGAAATAACTTCTCATAAGTATAATCATGATCACAAGTAGCATACTGAATGCCACTAACGTCTGGGGTCTTCTACACAAATCATCTACGGTGCAAGTACCATCAAGTGAATAAAGGTCTTGAATTTGAACCTGATGTGACATCTTCTAATTACCGGTCAATGATGTATACTGTTAACAAATGCAAGATAACCCACCAATAATGAAAATGGGAATCAAGGCACAAAGTACAATTATCAAAGTGTGAATAGATGTGTTGAGGTTGAACACTAGGATGAATCCATCGATCAGGGGACATTGATGTATTCCCAAAACTGTCGATGGCGAGAGAACCTGCCACTAATGACTACAAGCCTCAAGGTACTCAACCGAACTCTAAGTCTCAAATTCTGGAATAAATGAGTTGATGTCAATGGAACAAAACTGGCTAGAAGGAGGGCATTAAGGCATTCCCCATCACTTAGCACGAGGTAACAACTAGGCTGAAATATTTGGAAGAACTCAGACGAATGGAATGACTCAATAAGGATGGCTGACATGCAATATTCAAGATATTTGAGGAGTGGCTGACTCTGGTTTCAGGACTTCCTTTGAACAAGAGCATGAGCAGATGGATAGACTCAGGCATCATAGACTCAAGTACTAGATAATAATAACACTGTGCGATGTAGGAGGCATCAAAAAAGGGCTCCATAGTGACTGGAAGCTTAACCAGCCGGTGCAGTATAATCTAAAAAATGAGTAAAACTCCTAAGGTTCAACTATAGTCCCGACTCATAATGAATTGAGTGGAATGAATGCTCTGTTCGAAGGGAACACAACAGCTTCCAGCAAGAAGAAGTAAAAAATTTCCTGTCTAACTTTTTCAGTTTTTTTTATTTTTTGGTCTTTTTCATATTTGGAAAGCTTGAAAAAGAATAAAATTGCTTATAGTACAATAGATGAGGGAACGAGTGTCAAATAGAGATCCAACTAGTCCCAAGGAATGGAACATACTTATGATTAATGCAAGGAAGCATGTGCGGGATGTGGACACTTGAGGGGGTGTTCCCTCAGGGTCAAAGGGTCATCAAATTGCGAAAGGAAAATGAAAGCTCTGCTGGGATCGACAGGGAAAGTGCTCAGGCACCAAGCTAACAACTGAGTAAGCGGGAGCCAGCACAAGGCTCAAGTGGTAAGCAGGATGATGCAATGCAATCACAACGTGATAAAAAATGGTGGATTCCTTATGGGAGATGACTAGCATAAGAGAAAGTAGAGTATGAGTCTTTATCACAAAGTCATGGCGTAACTACAAAGGACTCCCAATCCTAAGGAGAGACAATGGCATGGGCGCCAAAAGGAATAAAAAGGCTCTAACTAGGGCACCGATGTTTGGACAAGCCTTACCGCCAAATAACGACACTTCCGTAGAAATGTGAAGGCTTCGTGTCGGTTAAAAGGTGGGGTCACACCTATGGTTAATGACAAATGGTCAAAGGTCAAATGCATAATGCAGGAGAAAATGACATCTAAGCTATATAATGGGTGTGAAATATACCTGTCGTAGGTGTGAAACAGTCAAACAATCAACTCTCATCAGAAAAATCTATTCAAAATAGTACTCCAAGACGACATATTAGTCCAAAATAGCTTAAAACGGTAAAACCTATAGGAAAGTGGGTTTTAAAAACTACAAATAGTAATAAAAAATTACAATTACTATTCCATTTTCACATTTTACCTAAATAGGAGTTTTTGGTTAGTTTTCACCTGAACTTCAGTTGCGGATTCTGGGAGCTATAAGCATCCATTCCTCAAGCTGTCTGGAGCAGGTTAGTCATCTCATCCTCCTCTTCCATTTCATAGATTTTATTTCAATTTTTAGTGGTTTATCTTTTTTATTATCCAAGGTATAAATATTCTCGGCGCTGTATGCGAGCTATAGCTCTACGGGCAGAGTAATTTTTAGGGGCGAAATTTCGCCAATTGGCTATTTTTTGGGCTTTTTTTCAAAAAATAAATTCGCTATTTTGTCATTTTTTGTCTCTAATATCGCCTATATTTACATAAAATATGTTTTTTTGTCATAATATTCGCCAAAATTTACACATTTCAATAGTAAATTGCATGTTTCATATTTAATATTCGCCTACCTATCTATATACATGATTTTTTCAATCCAAAATAATCGCCTATGATACTATACTTAAGTATAATATTAGGATCCTTAAAAAATACCCTGTCTACGGGTCGCAGGTAGGGCATCCTGGACGTGATCAATGCATGTGTTGATCATGTATGGATGCGACTGTAAAAGTTTTGAAACGAGAGTCGGCCACTTTTTAGATCTCTTGACTATTGCATGTCGGCCACCCTTATTGAGTCAGTCCGTTCATCCTATTTCTTCCAAATCTTTCAGCATAGCTATTACCTCATGCTGGTTGATGGGGGATGCCTTAGTGCCCTCCTTCTAGCGAGTTTTGTTCCATCAACATCAACTCATTTCTTTCGGAATTTGAGACTTAGTCTTCGGTCGAGTACCTTGAGGTTTGCAGTCATTAGTGTTAGGTTCTCTCGTTATCGACAGTTTTGGGAATACATCAAATGTCCCCTTATCGATGGGTTCATCCTAGTGTTTGTCCTCAACACATATATTTACACTTTGATGATTGTACTCTGTGCCTTGATGCCCATTTTCATTATTGGTGGGTTATCTTGTGTCTGTTAATGGTATACATCATTGACTGGTAATTAGACGATGTCACATCAGGTTTGACTTCAACACCTTTATTCACTTGATGGGACTTGGACCATAGATGATTTGTGTAGAAGACCCTAGACGTTAGTGGCATTCGGTATGCTACTTATGATCATGATTGTACTTATGAGATTCCATTTCTCATACATCAACAATTTGTACCTCTAGTTTGAACCGAGAACTAGGTCCCTCCACTTGTGCCTCCACCACTTCAATCCTCCATACAATGGCAAACTCAAACTATGAAAGGAGTTTGGTAGGTGAACATAAGGATTTCACAACAATAAGGATCAATAAGTGTAGACTCAAGTCACGATAAAAATCCACTAGATTTATGTTTCTATCTCTTTCTCCTCCCTTCCATACACCATAAGAGATCAATATATAGCTTTCCGAAGGTAAGTGAAAGGTCGAATCGAGTCGTTTTGGGGTATATGGAGGGCCAAAGGTCACCCTAAGACCACTTTTTGGGAGTAAAATTAGAGTTTTTACTTTTTTTTACCATGTAACTCGATGTATGTGGGCTAATTAGGTGCAACCTGTGTGTACACTCGCTATAATGGAACAACAAGCGTACAGGAACAGAAATAGGGAAACTTGGTTCCTGAAGGAAAAATAATGGATCTGAGTCAATACAATGGACACTGAAGGCCAATAAATGTTGATTCTCACAAGGTGGAAAAATACGCTATAACACCCATGGCCATAATCAACAATACTATGAAAACAAATTTTATAGGTGTGCTCAACTATGGATATGGATTCTTTCTCAATTGTGAATATAGGTTCTTCAAGATTTCTCAATTGTGAATATGGATACTTCCTCAATTGTGAATATAGATTCCTCAAGCTTTCTCAATTGTAAAATTAAATTCTACCTGACTTGTGAATATAGAAAATTCTTCATTTGTGAATACAAGTTCTTTAAACTTGCTCAATTGTGAATATAGATACTTCCTCAATTGTGAATATATATTCATCAAGATTGCTCAATTGTGAAAGTAACTTATACCTCACTTGTGAATATAGAAAATTATTCATTTGTGAATATAGGTTATTCAAGGTTGCTCAATAGTGAATGTAGATTCTTCTTCAATTGTCCTCATATAGATTCCTCAAGCTTGGTCAATTGTGAATATATAGATACTTCCTCAATTGTGAATAAAAATTCTTCAACCTTGCCTTTGACTGTGGATGTGGATATAGATTCTTCCTCAAACCTTAATATAGATTCTTCAAGATTTCTCAATATAAATTATTCTACATTGCTTTTGATTGTGGATATAGATTCTTCCTCATACCCGGATATAGATTCTTCAAGCTTGCTCAATTCTGAATAGAGGTTCCTCTTCAATTGTGAAAATAGATTATTTAGGTTTGTTTGATAGTGAATGTAGAATCCTCTTCAATTATGAACTTAGAGTCTTCAATCTTGTATATATTGTTGTTAAAACTCTTCAATTGCATGGGTATGTTTACATTGTTGTCGGGGAGACAATATGTAGAGTATTCGGGAAGGAAATAGGGAGAGTATTTGGTAAATTTATGCAGAACCAAAATGATCGAGCGTTATGGTTTTACAAAACACTCTAGCGTTTAATAAATCGACAATGCTCTCATGTTCCTTTTATGATAAAAAAAAATCCCCTCACAATTAATATGTTTGTTGCACGTCTAGATAACCTCAAATGAAGGAAAACGCTAGAGCATCTCCTTCTCAATAAATGCTCTAGCGTTATAACTATTGACTATCTACACACAAAAAATTTTCCTTGAAACCTTATTTAATATTTCTTTACCAAGAAAATATTTCCTTTATTTCCCTATCACTCCTTATCTTCAAAGGTTTTGGGCTTCATGTTGTATAGGTTAGGAGGTTAATTAGGTATTTGGTGTTAGGGTCAAGGGCTTATAGTTTAAGGGATAAAGGGGTTTAGGTGTTTAGTGGTTCTGGGGTTAGAGGGAGAAGTAGTTAAGAGGTTATGGGAATTAAACTCGCTATTAGTGGTTAGTGGTTGAAGCATTAGAGGTAAATAGGTAAAAGGGTCAAGGGGATTAGGGGTTAAGGGATTTAGGGCTCCAGGTTTAGGGGATTAGGGTTTTACAGGTTAGACATTAAGGGCTTAAGTGTTTGTAGATAAACTAGGGCTTAGGTGTTATGTGTTAAGTGCTTAGAGATAAAGGGGTTTAGGGGTTAGGGGCTTTAGGGGTTAAGGGATTGAGGGTACCAATGTCATGGGGTTAGGTTTCAAGAGGTTAAGCGTTATGGGTGAAGGGTTTACGTGTTAAGGGCTTGTAAGAAAATAAGGGCTTAGGGGCTTAGTGGTTAAGGGCGTAAGGGTTAGGGGATTGGTGGCTATTTAAGAGCTGAGGTCTTTAGGGGTTAGCAGATTTATAGGCTAAGGGATTTCGGGCTCTAGGGTTAGGAAGTTAAGGTTGAGTTGATTAAGGGTTAAGAATTAAGGGGTTAAAGGATTGAAGGTTTGGGGTTTAAAGTATTAATGGCTTCTAGGAGATGAGGGATTAGGGGTTTCTAGGGAATTATGGGTGTTGGGATTTAGAGATTATGGGTTAGGGGTTTTAGGGTTAAGGTATTAACTAGGACTTAGGGTTTATGGGTTAAAAGTTTAGAGGTAAAGGAATAAAGTGGTTAACAAGTTTAAATATTTATGGGTTAGTTAGTTAAGCAGATAGGGGGTTAGGGGGTTTTATGGGTTATAGGATTTATGGATTAATGAATTTAGGGCTCAATGGTTAGGGGTATAGGGTGTAAGGGGTTAGGGGTTAAGGGTTAAGGACCAAGCAATTAAAGGTTTAATTGTTTCTAGGGGTTAAGGGATTTGGGCTTTAAGTATTATGGGTTAGGTTGTTTATGGGTTATGGGTGGACCAGGTATTAGGGGCTAGGGGTTGTGGGATTAGAGTTAAAGTGGTTAAGGGGTTTAGGGGTTAGGGGTTTTAGGGGTTAATGGATTTAGTGCTCTAGGGTTAGGGTGTTATTTTTTATGAGGTTAAAGGCTTATAAGGGTAAACTAGAGCTTAGAGGCTAATGCATAATCCCAAGCGAGAATTGCAAATCCAATACACCCCAACTTGGACTTCAGCTGGGACCCAATAACACCCGAACTTGTGGAACAAGTTCCTTATCAAGATACAGTCAATGAGATAGGAAGACATAAAGAATTCTTCCCTTTTTTGAGTCATTCCTCCTTGGTACGCTGCTACCGTTGATGCCATACTCTTTGAGACAATGTCTTCCCTTGAAGAATGTACCATGAGAGGAGACATGATACATTAGAGGCACCCAACTAAGTTTATAGATATTTTTGTTCTCCCTTCCAAATATTCTACTTAACAACATTGCTATAAATTTGAAGGGTGTTTTTAGATTCTGTGCATCATGCTCTCCACTCACCCTCTACCTCAAGTGCTTTCCCAGAATCAACATCTTCTTAGCATATTCAGAATGGTCTATGTTGACTCCTTTTATCTAGTATTCTGTCATCGTGACATTTGGAGGTGGTAACTTATAGGCTCTGCTAATGTGAGTTGGCTAAAATGACACGAATCCTTATCCATTTGTCCCAGCTATTATTCTTGAGCTAACATCTACATGGGGTAAAATCCATCCAATTATTTTTGAACATGGGAATAGATCTGGGTGAGTGGCGGCCTTATGAAGACCCGATTCCTTAATGCTATGGTATATCATCATTTATTCAATGGATTCCTCTAGCACATTCTGGTCTCGGATCAGGTGGTATGAATCTCCCCATTTATATTCAGGAACTACTCCTGTTGTAGCCCCGGTGTCTTCATATTGGGTCTCCATCATGGTTTCTGGGACAATCTCAATATCATAATTAGATTTTGTGACCTTGGATTTACAGTTAGAAGCTCTCCTTTGCATTTATGAATCCTAAGGTGAAAACAAATTTAATGTATAAATAAACAATCCAATGTTAAGGCAAGCGATTTGAAGCAAGAATGATAATGAACATATAATATTTTGACTAAACTAATTCAAATAAATTGCAGATGTATGAGTTGTCAATATGTATTATTTACAAGAAAATAAATATAGACAAGGGGATTCATACTTCCATAATATCAAGTTTTGGATCTCACTCTTGGTCTTAGTGAATACTAAATGCACTGCAAGATGAATTGCTTCATTCTTCCATTAACATTAATAGTTGAGATCTTAGTTAAAAGCTTGAAATTCTACTTTACTTAGTTTAAGATATGTGTGGGTTATGTGTGGAGAGATCTTAATCTATGTGACTAGAGAACAACTGTTATTCTACTCCTGGCACCATACTTCCCTTTCCCAACTTGCAATGCATCCTTAGCAAAGCGAAAATAGATCTCTAGGTGGCTAGTTAGTAAGATCATAGGTGAATTGGTAGTTGAGTAATGGATTTATCGTCCATCGAGTTCTAAGTGTTGAAGTTAATGCAGTAAGTTGAGAAAGGTAATACAAATCAAAGTGTCGACCCAAGCGTTAATATATCAAGAGTATGGAGTAAACTAAAGCATTTAGTTTTCATGATCAAACTTCCTTCCTGTGCCATGCCACCCACCCACTAAGTAAGCATGTTCAATATCTAAGTAAAGCATCTACCACAGAAAAAATTGAACCCAAAATTCGATGGCATATATCTCTGAATTTCGACATCACTCTGTAGACAATCCGAAAAACCTTTATTTTCTTAAACATCGAAAAAACTTTGATGGATATCCGAGAGCAACGAAGTCTCATCAGTTATCCGACACTAAAATGTCAATTAACCGAAACATTTCTTTTAACATACATGTCACATAACCGACGACAATTACTTTCCAAAAGGTCATATATTTGACCAAATTTCTGTCGAATATCTGACATAAGTTACATAGGGAAAGGTCGAATATATGAACAAGAATACATTGGATATCCGACAAAATGTACATACTCCTAAGTCGAATATCCGACCAAGACCATGTCGAAATTCTGACAGCATTTACATAAGTAACATTCGTATATCCGACGAAGGCGGCGTCGAAGTTGTGACAGATGTAACTACATACAGAAGACAAATTCCGATGAAATTTATCATCAAAGGTATGGAAACGCCGTCGGATTTAGTGGAGGTGTCGTTGGATATGCGACATAATTGGGGAATATTTAAAAAAAAACTAATAGTTCCAAACAAGGTTCACCTGGGACAAACAATATGAATGGCATGATTTATTGTGATAGGTTTTGCTTATATTCTGATGATTGGTCTATACTTTATGAGGCATACAAGCAAAGAAGCGTTAGCATGCAAATAGATATTATCCTATGTTCATTCCTATTTTAAAAAATAGTCATATTGGAATGCTTTAAAGCACAAATCCTTACAAAAGATTTCATTTAGTGATTGGACAAAAAAATGAATTTTTTTATTCATTAAGTGGGAGAATACTTGGGATGCATATTCTGTATTGAAAAAAAAATTGGATTTTAGTTTCGAGATGGACCACATATACAATATAAAGTTACCTCGTGCCTATGGTGATTGGAAAGGCTCAAGCTTGAAGTTTGGCTCATGGCTATCACATGATATAAACAAGTGTTATTGCTTAATAATTGGAAAATAAGTACTACTAGAAATCAGTTGAGCCAGGAAAATAATTACAATTAAAGGTGAGAACATAATGAAATGCAATAGCTAGAAAGTGTATTACACAAGTTGTAGATGCAATATCAAGTGCACAAAATGAGGGTTATATCTACATAAAGATCAAAATTAAACCAATACTTTTGTTTCTAATACATCGAATTTTAGCTAGAATTATAATTGGAGGAATTTGACTAACATGGACAGTTGAATTTGTGATTAATCTCAAATTATCTATTTAAACCCCCAAAAATCAACATTGTAGGAAAATTCAAAAAATGTGTATTTATTTATATAGTTGAATTTTCCTATTTTTACTTGATCCAACTCAAACTCTCAATCTCTTATTTTGCCTTGTCGAGTTTATTTAGAATTTCATTTGGTAAGCTATTAACTTTAGTTGGAGAAATTGAAAAAAAAACTCTCTCCCTAATCCAAGTCATTATAGACTCCATCATGCTTATGCTTCTCTTCTACCAAAAAACATGAGAACTCTTCAGTATCCACATACAAATATGTAAATATACACATTCGATATATTTACACATTTATAAATATTTATAAGAAAGCTTCCATATGATGCATCATTTTGTTGGAGATTTTACATTGATTTTTTACCTGGCCTTGGATCTTTAGTGGATAACTATGCTGGAAATTTCGATGTCAACCATTAATTATTGTATTTCGCTCCTAAGTAACTTGAGAACTTGTGGAGACCTGTCATGATACGCCAAAATCCTAAAACATCACCTAGATTAGTGAATGAATATTTTTTTTAGTGAATGAAAATTTGTTAACTGGCAAGGGTGATGGATATCATAAATGGATTGACCAATATACATTGCATAAGTTTCCTCATAAATCAAAACTAAAGGATCATGGATTTCTACCTAGTACCGAGGTATAGCTGTTGTAAAAGGTGTAGCACTTGAAGGATGATCATCTTCATAATGTAGTAACTTATCTAGCTTAGGCCAAACCTGATCTTTCCTGAAAGAATGTACCCATACAGTCACCAGTAAACCATTAATACTGCAAAAGGATTAAAAAGGATAATGCATTTAATCCAAAAACAAACTTAGTACAATCACCTAATGAGCTTATATGCATGACATGAAACATAATTGAAGAAAGCAATGCTAACAATCTTGTAGGATGTAGATAAATCATATTACAAACATCTATTACTATCTCCCACTATAATAAGGCAATTCCTAGGGAAGAAGCATACCAAGCAGTAAATTCATCTTCAATGTTTTGATCATCATCAATGAGGCCCAATGGAACAAGTCATTTCCCACCTACTTACTAGGACATAAATCATTATGCCCTAACAATTAACAAGGGGGAATGGAATTGGAACTGCATGTATCCTATAAAATTAATATGTATAGGAGGAACCTTATACCATGTCACAAGAATTGCAAATTTGACATGGATCAGGTTTGAAAAGAGTTTTTCTAGCTCAACCCAAGTCGAATTTGGGGTAGACCAACTCTTGGATCCTCTACCTCAGTTTTTCCCAATTACAAGTATGGAAAATTTGCTTTATACTATGTTTATGAATAGGCCCTATGACCCAATAATGACTTAATTCTTCAAAACATGCACCACTAATGCATCTATTATTCATTCCATGCATGGTAATGATTTATCAATGGTATTATATTTATAGAATTCTCAACATATTCCCTGCTTCATAAGTATGATATGAAATTTCATTATCTCGAAGGAGACCTTGGGTGAACTAAATAAATATAATAGAAATGAACACATGTATGAGAATCCTTGATGCCCATCAACTAGCCAAACTGAATTTAGTGGGTGCACGAGACATTTAGTATGTGATAAATACAAGCACTGATTTATGTCCAAAATTGTAAGGAAACATACTTGATAATTAACTTTAAGATTGCACACCAACTCCTGTATAAGTTCTAAAATATGTCTCCTCAAAATGTACCCAAACAATTGTGAAATTAAGAGCAAGATCATCATCACCTACAAGGATACAAGCAATTATTATTTGTAGATAAAGATATATTTAGGAGTTATTCCATGTAGAGGCTACAGGGGTCTGGTAATTTGGGATACAATATTCATGCATTGAGAACAATGCCACCATCAGAATGAATTCATAAATAAAACACACGAACTACAAGGATTTAGGTTAGGATATTCATGTGTTGAGAACAATGTAGCCATAGATTCATCACAAAAAAATTTAGGATAAAAAAACTAGGTTCCACTGAAGTAGAAAAGGAGTTCACAAGGTCAAACATTCCATTCCAGAATTTTTGGAAAATAAAAAAATAAAACAAAAAGCCTACCCTTCAACTTTTTTCAGGGAAGAGGACCAATGACACAATGTAAAAGAAGTTGATCAATGACATAAACTCAGATGGCCAGGGCACTATGCCCCAAACAATGCATGCAAGGAAACACCAAAGTACAAATTTTTATTCCATATCTCAAAGGCGTGGGGATCAACACTTGAAGTATTCAAGTGTTGATGCCCATGCCTTTGGCAAAAGAAAGTGTAAATTTCATAATGTTAAACAAGTAAAATTGTAAATATGATAAAGTCAAGTTTAGTTTAGAACTAGCACAACATAATGGAACATAAAAGGCACTCACATTCCATTGAGGACTTGAAATTAATAGGTAGGGGCCAAGACCCCATGTAAGTTTCCATAATGGTCCCTTATTAGCAAGAAGAGGGTGATAATGGAGGGTGTAAAACAAGTTGCAATATCATTAGAATTTTGAAGATAGGCATTGCTTCAATACAAAATTTTAGGACTTTTACCTCTTTAATCCTTTTTGTACACCCTCTACAAAAACATCTTGGTAGAAGGCATCCCATGTACACTATCCAAAGCAATCAAGGATTCTTTGCATCTTTCCAATCAACATAGGATGACATTTTCTAAAGAATCAATAAATGCTTGTACAGATACAATTACTAAATTGCAGGTAGACTTGAAAAGCATATGATTATGATGATCACACTTCTCTTTACTATACTCACACCTGAATACTACTTCATTGAACAAGGAGGAAGTGGGTTTATGACTTTTTCATGTAGTGACAAGGAGGAACCATTCCATAGAAATGTTGTGATCCCTATTTGCTATGTTATTTGCTAAGAATTCTAGAGACATAGGTATCATAATCACGATGGAATACAACAATTAAACAAACCAACAAGAAGGGCATGCATAAGAAAAAAAATAAGACAGTGATATTTGTCAACATTGATCTCTTTTTTTGTAATTCTTTCAAGACAAAGATAACACTATAGGTGGAGGAGGAATGCTCTTGTGCATCGTTTGTTTCATGATCTAAAACATGTTTTTGACTATTTAAAACCATGTTTCTAACTGTCAGTACACCTATGTGGATTCTAGAATGTAACATTTTATTTGTGAGACACAATGCCTTCCGAGGAATGTTAAAAATACATCTTCCTAAGTGACCTCGGGACAAAAACTCTACTCCAGATTTAGCTCATCAAGGATGAAATTCTTTTTCTCGTTATGGGTCTGAATATAGCATATGAGAAAATGTTGGCAAACAAAACAATAGCACTATGGAAAATATGACAAATTTCCATTGGCACAAATTGTATATGTTTTCAAACTAGAGCATATGATAAGTTACAATGATATTGTGAAAGCACTATGTTGTTATAGAGGCCTAATTGCAAAAGGCATTACACTCCATTAGACATTTGTTTCTTTGTCTTCTTTATAGACCCTAGGTGTGCCAAGTCCAGTCTCCATGTCATGGATGACTTCTTTCTATGGGAGCATCATTATCTTTGAGAATGACAAATGTAGTTGGTTTTTGAAACATTGAAGGCATGATTCGTTCAACATGTTCACAAAATATTTTCTAGTATGGGAAAACTTATCTGGTTTTGGAAAGGATATATATTGTATAGGGTAGGTTTTATTGGTGACAAATGGACCTATTGTCGACAAGAGCACTAATGCGAAGATCTTGAGCATGGTGAGATGCTTTGTTTGTATGACTTGGAGCTTGATGTGATGTCATGATTGATGGAGTTTGGAGAGATGCATTTCTTGGGAACCTGATGTGATGATGTACTTGGATGTTCACTTCTGTGATACGAATGATGAAGCGGCTAGCTTTGGTTGGAATTGACTTCTTATAGCTAGGAGGGTTTATTGGGATGAAATTTCCTTCTTGCTGTTTTGAAAGACAAGTATTTCGGTTGGTGAACCTAGGAGTGGTTATTTAATGGTGAAACCCTTGTGTGCTTGAGATGAGCACTTGCATGTGTGAAGGATTTGATGGCCTGAAACCTAGCTGATCTTGTGATCATAATAGTGTGGTCTCACTTATGATAGGTATTGAAGCTACTTCATTGATGGTAGGTATAAATACCTCAATGAGATCCTCTTTGTTTCAAGAATAATTTAATATTCGCTACTGAACAGGGCCAACCACGTGAAGGTGGAATTTCTTATGCCCCCGCCCCCCCCCCCCCCCCCCCTCACATCACTCTCAACTCCCCATACCCGATGCATGTACTTGAAAAAAGAATTATGTGCAAACATGTGGATTTCATCATAAAGAAACATTTACCATTCATTCAATAAAAGGTAACATTCATTAAACCATTCATTCATTTAGTAGGAAAAAAATTATGCATGACATTATATTATCAAAAATAAGTACATATAGTGTTTCTTCAGACACTTCTTTTTCCTCTTGAAAAAATAAAAAAGAAACTCATTGGTGGACTCGAGGAATGGATATCTAATTAGGGTGGCTATATCGGGCGTATACTTTAATTATCAAACGTGGAGAGTACAAACTTAAGAGGTGCTACACACTTTATGTGCACTATAGGGTGATCTTTGCCATTCAGGGGGTTGAATGTACCCTAAAGGTTTCTTTGAGGGAAATGGAGGTATTGTTCTAAAACTAAGAAGCCGAAAATATGAAAAGGATATAAACCTATGAACTGAAGTTGCTGAAGACTGATAGATTTATTCTAGGAATTGAATACTGGAAAAATGGAAATTTAATCTAAGAAGCAAATACTGAAAGCATTAAAACATTATTCTATTCAAATCAAATACTGAAATATTTAACTTCTATGTGATCAAACTTAAATAAGGAGAGGATGCGTGAATTTATAGATCTGAATCATTATCTGGAAAAGGTATAAAAATGTTGGAAAAAAAATGTACAATACACCTGCGCAGATAGCATACACAGGACTACGGACAGTGTGTTACAGAATTACGAGATCAATATTATCAAACTATAGAGGAAAATCCTTGAACTGAAATCAGAATTTGTTATTTAAACAATTATCAAAGGACTTTCACACATCACTGATTATTAAACTAGTTAACAAAGTGCATGAGAAATACCTGTGATAAAACACGAGACTCCTAATCTACGTATTGAGGGGGCCCTCCCCAACACGTATTTCAGGAGTGAAAAAAACTTATAAACTCAAGGATTTGAAATAACACCGGTCTTTCATTATCAAAATCATAACTTCATGTTCCAGGAAAAACATAAAACAAAATTGGCTTCGAATACAAAATAAGTTGAAGATTGTTTTTCAAAAATGTCAACAAAACCCCCTTCTATTCAAGAGGTCCCTATTTATTCTTAATTCTAACATAACTCTACATTGTAAATGTCAATCCTGGCTAACAGGAGCTCTTTCTATAAATCAGGAAAATGTGAGCGCTGAGTCACTCGTGATCTTCAGTATTTGAGCTTCATTTACTTGTTGTTTTCCAGATCACCTGCACCCCCTGCTTACACATGCCTATTTCCATATAATTAGCACATAAAAACACTTTTAAGCATAAGAAGAATAATATCTAAACTAATTTATTAAATAATCAAAACAAATACATTCTTCCCCACAAACAAAAGTATTTTCTTATCATTTCTTGTGCTTGTGTGGCATAAAGAGGGCTATAGAGTACCTATATTCTAAGCTCGTCATCTCCACCGGACTTGAAGAAGTCACCCATCCTTGGGTGACACATCCTGTTCTTTGATAGCCTCTCTGATATCCTGGCAAACCACTTGAGGAGTCCCTACATTTCTATAATTACCCAAGGTCTAGTCATCTTTGCCCATGCTCTTCTTTCCTTCTCTTCATTGAATTGTTCTTTGATATTTAGAGCGAGAAAGAATGGTGGGCTTAATTTCATGCCTATCCACCTAAGCTAGTTCTTTATTAAAGATTCTTTGTACAACTTAGCCTTGGTGAGTGGAATTTCTAACATGAGGGGGAAGTGAGGCTCCTTCTTTTTTAGATCCTTCAAGATACCTACCCACCTCTCACCAATGGCTTCCTGAACTTCAATGTAAGTGCATTGGGTGGTAATGTCAAAATGTGCTACTGCCTCCTATTGTTTTTTAAGAAGTATAGGAATTAAATCCTCATCTGTGGTGATGGCACGATGATCCTCAATTACTTTCTCAGGATGAGTTGCCTCAGCTCTGATCCATAGTGAGTTCTACCATTCTTCTGCAAGGTAGATATGAGTATCTTCGACTCTCTCTATTTCATGGTTCATCCAACAGCATAGTGCTCTTAATTGGAAGTCGCCCATCTATGGATTCAGTGACCAATTGGGTGAGCTCGGTACCAAGAAATTATGCTAGAAAAATTCGCATAATTGATCTTTTTCTAACTCTTTGCAACCAAGAGAGGTGTCTACGAACTCCTTTGGAGTGTTTAATTCTAAAGGTAGGTCGTGCTTTAGCCTCTGTAACTGGAACTTGCCCCATTTCTCCCTTAGGTAAACCGTGTAGACCTTGGATGGTGGTCGGAGCCCTAATATATCATCATAAATTTTGGCAGTGGTGGTCAAGGTATCCTCCAACCGTAGGATTTTCTGATCCCTCTGAGCCAACTCCTCCTAGGCTTGGCCCAATTATTCTTTAAGTGCTAAATTTTGCTGCTCCACCAACTTCAATTCCCCTGCATGCTACATTTTTAATATTTGGGTCTTTTCATGTACAAATGGTGGGGATGCTGGTGAAGCTAGCTGGCTTCTTTTGATCCTTGCCTCAATTTTTAAGGTGACCAACTCTTCTCGGACTTTTTCCAGCTCAGCCAATGCCTTAGTAAGATGGTCACTTATTTCAGTGTTTTCATTTTGATTTGCAGGGTTCCACTCAAAGGTATCCTCTTCTATTGGTGTAGGAGGGTCATCCTGCTCTACCTTGAATTATTCAAAGTTAGATAGGTCCTGTATTATGGGGCTGGCCTCTCTTTCTTCCTTCTCTGTATGCTTGGCTTTGCTCTGTTGTGCCAACCTTCTACTCTATCATTTTCATCCTTGTTCATTTGCAGAAACCTCTATGGCTTTCAGGCAAGAGGCATCCTTGGAATGATTTATTCTGATCAGAGTGTCAGTCATGACCTCATTATCGTTGTCCAGGTCAATTTTGTGTTTGGCTCCCGATGCAGAGGTGGATTTTTCTTTTGATCCAGGTGCCAGGGGTTTGACTAGATTAGGCATGCCTTTTATCCTTTGCACGTCTTTAGCTGAGACCAACACAAATTACTCCCACGAGAGTTCCAGAATTTGCACCTCCAATTCTTCCCAAATAATTAACTTGATCAGTGCATGGTGAGCTAGTGCATCTTCCTTCCCTTGCACTACCTTCTTGCTCATTTCCCAGAGAGACTGAAGAAGGTAGCAGGGAATGCCGATATTGTTGTTTGGTGCAGTATGGCCCCTATTCCTTAGGAGCTCCAAAATTCTAATCGGTAGGTCAGGACATAATTGATCCTCCCTATGCATGTTATATATTTCAAGACAACGGAAGCTACCTCATCTCGGGGCGCAGGCATGGTGTTTGTTTTCACCCCGTTCTTGTCTTCTTCATATCTTCCCCCCTACCCAAAGAAATATGTTTTCTCCCTCTAGTTAGTTTCCCTATAATCTTTGCCCCAATGTATCCCCATGGGAAATCTTCTATACTTTGAAACGGTGTTGCCCCGAGGCTGTTGCGTCTGATCAATGGGAGGGTATTTTCCCCAATCAACACTTTGCAAAAAAAAATACATAACATTATATAAATGAAATGAATAAACTCATGAACAGAAAAACAAAAAAAAATTATTTCCATATTGTATATGTACAATTACAAAGATGTATACATGTTGCCTCAAGGATGTTGTACTCCTCTGACCAGCTGCTAGGGAGATGCCCTGATCACTACCCTGCGAAGTAAATCTAGAAAAATTTAATGAAATTATAACAATGGACTAATGAAAAAAACATAAGATGTTAAATTTATTAATAAAAGGTTGGGTAAATTGTTAGATGTACCACTCGCATAGTAACTATGTTTGTATATATTTGATTTAGATTGTAATTAATAAGCAACTCTTCCCCTATAGCTATTCATTTAATAGCACATACAAAAACATTGTTTCCTTCACGCCCCTCAAATATGTAATTGGGTTGCTTAATTGTAGACCCTAGTTGTGTACTGTTTATAAGCCCTGCAATATTCCATGTAGCTTTTGGCCTTCCGTCAATGTACAACACTACTCCTTTATTTTGATCCTTGTATTTCAGCTATAAATAATTTGCTGAAAATTCATATATGCACATGCTTCGTGTATATTGGACCCATTGCATCCAATCTTTGTAGTTGTAACAGGTTCCAACATACTCCATCAATTCAGTACATTTGTTGTAACCAACCTTTATGCCATCCATGCAAAACAACCCAAACCATGTAATGATGATGGTGTAATTCGATATATCCTCTCGTTCACACAGAAATTTGTATTTACTTGAGGAAGATACTTGGGTACCCATTTTTTCACTATATTTTTGTACCTCAAGGGAAACTCGATGTCTCCTATTTTCTCATCATCATAAGAACATGACCCCCCTTCAGCGAGAAAAAAATCCATGCATTTATGGAATTTTCTTCTGATCTTTTGTCATCTAGGTGATATAACTCTTGTAGACCTATTGGATGTCTCACTTTCCTCTAGTCTTCCTGAAATCCCCTCGCTTGAGGAAGACAGATCTGACAAATAATTGTTTGGTTCTACCTAAAACATGGGAAAAAAATTCAATTAAGACCTTGTTGGGTATGCATAATTCACATTAGAAAATTAAAAGGCATTAAGGCATGCATTTTCCACTATCATCATACATAGTTACCATGCCTCCAAATCTTGAAAATGAATTTGTTGATTAGTAAGGGAATTTTCCTTTAATTGTTTTGCATGTTCAAGATTGGAAAAAATGACCAAAAGTAATTTTTGAATGCCTCAAGTTCGTAGAAGAAGGAATCATCAAAATTTTGAGACTATGGGGTGATAAACTATGTCAGACATACTTTGAAATATAATGGAATATGCTCTGAGATTTCGATATAAAGAAGTGGACATAAACTAATGGAATATGCTTTGATATTTGGATATAAAAAAGTGGAAATGTAGAGAGGTCAAGTATTTCTAGTAGAAGACTTGACAATTTTCAAATCCCATTTTTAACTTTCCTACATAGAATGGCTTATATTTTGGCAACTATGTAAAAAGAAGTGAAATTGGGGAAAATTGAAACTTTTGTAGACTTGTAATGCATAGCTCATAATGAACTGGAGAAACTTGGAAGTGCTGAAAGATGAGCACCTTGGGATAATTCACCTCCCTTGCTGCAAATTCCATTGAAAGATCTTGTACAAGGAGTAGTGTGTATTAACCCTCAAATTCCATGTACAATTTGAGATATCCATGAGGCATGATGAATCTCAGATGGTAGAAAGTTGGGTCTATGGAGGCATATTTGAAAGGGGTGTCTAAAAATTTTGGTTTAGAATACCCACGCAAATCCCTATATAAAGTCTATTTCCCAAAATAGAAATTCCTAATTCCTAATTCAAGCCTAGGATTGACAAGAAAGGTAAGACTATATGATGGAGGAACCCATAAAGTAAATGGTTGAACCTGTATTTCAACACATTGATACAAAGCTACTTTGACAAACGAACGACGTCAAAACACTAAATCTAGGGCCATGTTTATCAAATTTCCCAAATTGAAAAACTGATGGATCGCCAAACCAATACAAAATCCAAGTAAAACTCAAGAAAGTTGTCTCATGCCAAAGAGAGGGATTGCTTACATAATAGTATTGTGGAGGAGGGTTATGATAACCAAATCCTCCATGAACCAATCCCTACTCATACCTCACTCTTAGATCAATGAAGAATGCCATTAACCCACCTGAGTGAGTCACATAAACTAGCAGAGGTTCAAAATACCAACAAGGAGTAAGTTCAAACATGTGTAGACTTAATCCTATGATGTGATCTCCATCCTACTTCCATTTGATATCCATGGAAGTGTATTCATGTGTCATCTTGGGACATTTAATTCGAATGAAAATTAATTTGAAGGTTTTATACCCAAGGGATTACATGAAATCCCACCACCCCTTTTTTTAAATAACCCCTTAATGAAGATGAGAGGCTCTGTTGGCTTTCAAGTTTGATTCTATGTTGAGAACCCTCTATATGTAGATAATCTAGACATCTTCAAACCATAAGATCTCTTTTTTTATTTGTTTAATGAGAATGGTCAATTTATCATCATTTGAGACCTTGTCACGATTCATAAAGTGAACAATGATAGAGGAGTCACCAATGACTTGATGTTGCATGATGATCAAATACTTTATTGAAATTATTTATGATAAGAGAGAGTAGGCTTCTATATGATTGTTTGAGTTTGTCCCTAGCACCCATTCATAGGTGATTTCTTGAGTTCCTTTGAGATCATATGTGATTCCCCCCTCCCACATTTGCCACCCCTAGGTTTTCTTTAGCTTCTCTATGTGATCCCCCCCTCCCACACCTGCCACCCCTAAGGTTTCCTAATGACTTTGATTGTAAGGCTTCTCCCATTAGAATGTTAGCTATCCGTTATTTTTCCTCTACATCTAAAAGGTGAACTTGATGGTCCTTAAGGTCTTTGGTTTTGATTGATTCTACCATTAA
Organism: Larix kaempferi; assembly: GCA_027924585.1. Classification (NCBI taxonomy): domain Eukaryota; kingdom Viridiplantae; phylum Streptophyta; class Pinopsida; order Pinales; family Pinaceae; genus Larix; species Larix kaempferi. The sequence goes on from BSBM01000014.1 coordinate 10,755,972, forward strand.
TCCATGTGCTTTTATTGTTGTAAGCATGTGTTTTTCAATTTCTCGTTGAAACATAGCCTTATTCCTTGCTACCAAACTTTCCAACAAAGGAATTTTGGAAGAGCTCACCACACCATTTTGAGAATAGGTTTGTTAATGAATTTTCCCTTGTAATTTTGGTACCATATAGTGATACTTTATTTACAATTATTGGAAGCCTCCCACCTATCATAGATTTCTTTGAGTGAAAAATTCCATGTTTGTTTAGCAAAATCTAGTAAAAAATGAGTTTATTCACTTCATTAACCATATAGATCGCATCTTGAAGGTTCACTAATTCATCTTTTTTTGGGATTCTCAATCGTCAGTGGGTTGTTGTGAACCATAACCCAGTAGAAGGTACTAACCTTGGGGATTTCATCTCCTTGAAAAACATATTTCCAAATGTTGAATAAGGGAGGAATAACTTGGGAAAACAATTGAGTTTGATATCCTTGTGAAGTTGTGTATCCATCCCCCCATCCCTTACAGTCCAAATCAGATCCATTGAAGGGAGCATGTCCCTTTAAGGAAGAGAAGAAGGTTGGAACAAGGTGAGATAGAATAACAGATAGGGAAAGAGTGGTCCATCCTACCCATTCACTGCCATTGAAAGACCAAATATATATGTTGTAAACCATTTGAAGTCCATGATTGTCCACCTACTCTTTTAAATGGAGAAGCTTATTTTCCCCTTCTAAACAAGGGTTTACTATAATGCCATTCTTGCATGTATTGATAAATTTTCTATTACCTAGGATCCGAGTGAGCTTATATTGAACTACCATAGCTACTATTTTGAGAATATTCTATATATGGGATTTTTTCCTATCCTTAAGGATTTTATCCAAACATCTCTTGCAATTGCATTGGATATATTTCTTGAGAAGTGTAATTTTTCACTATTCCATCTCACCTGAGATTAGGATCCATAAAAAAAATTCCCTCATAGAAATATTCATTAAGACATGATCCTTAATGTAAAGTCCTCCATGCTCCCTTGATGATCGGATAATATTCTAGTTGATTAAGTGAAATACTTTTGTATTTGATTTTCCTCCCTTCAAAAGGAATCCCCTAATTTCTATTACAACCTATTTCATTATTCTTAAAGGTGCCAACATCATTGAGAAATGATATAATGGAACATATGTTAAAACACTTTTTTATGTCAACTATACATCCAAATAGGTTTAACCATTGTAATCCCAGTTGTTGAAACTTATTTTTTATTTCACTAAGAATATTGTGCCATACAAGTGTCGATGGATTTCTCCATGTCTATTTAGTATTCATTCCTTTTCTTGGTTTCCTTGCTCGTATATATTACTTCCTGGACCACAAGTATGTTGTCTATAATTTGTTGTTCCCACACAAAACATGTTTAGTTGCAGAGATTATCTTGAAGAGAATTTTTTTTAAATGGTTATGGTCAATATATTGTATGAGGAGTTGCAAAGAGAAATAGGGTTGAAATGAGAAAAGGAAGAAGGGTTTACCTCCTTGGGAACAAGAGCTAAGAAAGAGTAGTTAGTATAACCTTCATTTTTTGTTTTCACTGGACATAATGAAACATATACATCAAATTTGATTTTTAATTGGCAAACAAACTCTATATATATGGATATAGAATCGTTCTAGCATAGAATCTTTGTCAAGAGCTAGGCCTCATACAACTTGTATTATTTCCTCCTATTGCATTTATTTGATCATCTCTTCATTTTTCAGCTTTAGAGATTATGATCGCAATATGTTCTACCATGACATTTGTGGAATCAATATTTTCCTCATACTATTTGATAAGGATGTCCTCAAAATTTTCCTTCACTACTTCCTTAATTGCCAAGAAATCCCTTAACTTAGATCCATCTTGCGATGTGATTTCGTTGACATTGTTTTTCTAAAATCTTGATACACCTTAACATTGAAAAAATGAAGTGTTCTTGTCCCTGTATTGAAGCCAAAGGCTCCTTTATTTAAGATGCCACTATTGACCCAAAAAATATACATTGTGTTCAACATTATTTTCCACGAGGTTACCTCCCCAAATCAAAAGGAGTGTTTCTCTAAGAAAACCTCTCAAACTTTATTTCGAAATGAAGAAAGGTGTATGAATCATAGCAGTTATGATTCTTTCCCTGTCAAAGAGTGTAATAATATTTCATGCATTGATTGTTTCAGTCACATAGTGACTTATCACACATTAAAGAGTATTAGTTGTTAGTTTCAAGTCACTTGGTTTCAGTCCAAGTCAGTATTAAGGTTTTACTTTTAGTTTGGTCAGGGCTCCAACCTTATGGTTGAGGGTAGTATGGCGAATGGATTTCAAGGTTACAATATTTTCATCTGGTCCTCATCCTTATAGTTGAGGGTAGTATATTTTTGGTCCAACCTATCATGCAATGCCATTTATTAGATGGATGATGTATCATTTGTTTTGATCGCTATGGTTTTTTTATGCATTTCCATTTCAATGTTGGTTTCCATTTTTTTTATGCATTTCAATTTCAATTTATATTGTTGGTGAGGAATCTAGCTCAACTTCCATGGCTCCAAGGAAACGAACCAACTATCATTGTGGTGGTATAATTTAAACACATGCCTATAAATACATTAAATGGAAGTGTACTAACCGATTTTGGGGGCATTGCGTCCTCTCAGTGATCTTTGTGACCTCATCTCTGCGACCTATGGGACCTCTGTGACCTCTCAGCAAACTCTACAACCTCCAAGCTTCGATCTTGGTGATGTAAGTGAAAATGCAGTCTCTCGGAAACCTCTTTGACCTCCGGCCTCCGGGCTTGGTGAGGTAAGTGAAAATGCACTGGCGTGGGACCAATTAAAGCGCACTGGTAAGTGAAAACTCTATACCTTCGAGCTGACTCTTGCATTATGGTGGGGGTACCTTGAAAAAAGACCTCTGGGATTCGCGTGTGGTCATGAGGTAATTGAAAACGAATTGGTGTGGGAGGGGAGGTAAGCGAAAAAACAATGGTTGAAATGTTGTTAAATTGTTTCTTTATGTTTTATATTTTTATATTTTATATTTTTTATTATTTATTTATTTATTATGTTTATTATGTTTATTATTTTTTATTTTTTATGTAATGTTTTTTTATATTTAATATTTATGTATATGTATGTATATACTTATATATATACACAACATATATATGTGTGTATATTTATATATAGACACCACATGATCTAAGAAAGAGCATTATCACCAAAAATGGAAGACAACTTAGAGGTGTAGGTAAACATTATATTAATAATGGACTCATTCTTCCATGTGCATGGCCATATCCATGCCTTATTTATTATATTCACACTTTTCTAGCAAATATGTTGGTCATTGACCCTAAAATTGTTCTCAAGTCCACAAGTTTTGATGAGAAAGTCGTAGATCCAATGAAAATCCATAGATCGAGGCCCATAAATAGGAAAAGTGAGGGGGAAACACATGAACATATAAGGAAATCAACCTAAAGCTTAGTCGCCTAGTGTAAAAGCCACAATTCATGCACCTAAGCTAAGACAAAGGCTACTTATGGAAAAAAAAATCAACACATTCCACCAATGATAGTGGGAGGTTATGATGGCATCAATGAGTGTGGATTGCATGGTTATATCACACATAAAAATAAGTGTGATACTACCATGTTGATGATATGTGCATAATTAGCCTTGAGTGTGAAAATACATGCACTACAAGTGTGCCTTGGTATACAAAATGGACTTTATTGGCTATTAGGCCATGAATAGACAATTAGAACCAAATGACTAACATATACAATAAGTATATGAATTTTTTTTGTAATTCTTCCAGTCTTTGGTTTCATTAGGGACATAACATACCCTTATTTCAAAAAGTGCTTTGATATTGAAGCAAGAAGAGTTGGGTAGAACAACTAGCAGTACATAGAGTCAGTGTTACTTACTACACACTAATGAACTACTAATACTACATTCTCTCCCTTCTAAAGGTTTGTTATCTCGAACACATGGTATAGATTAACGCAACTACTAACTATATTAATGGGATCCTAGGCCTTATTCATGCAATTATCAATATGTTGATATTCATGGTTCTCTTTTACTAAAGAGGAAGATATTATAGCTATTATGGCCTTGAGTTTCTTTATGGTAGGATGGTTCTCTTGGATAGTGTCGATGCTCATGATTATGATCTCTTCTTCATATAGTTTAATGATTGCATGCTCATTGAAATAACCTTAACAAATAAATCTATATATGCACAACAAGATTTATATCACGTGGAGGAAGAGATTTAGGAAAGTGATTTTGAGAGATTTTTCTAGCCTCTTTTACACCATATAAGGAAGGAGATTGATTATAGTTATTTATTAAATATTAAGTCAGTAATAAGTAAGTATGAATCCCATTGTCTATATATCTAATTTCTTTCATGATGGAAGATAAATATCGATATGTTCGAGGTAAAATATTTGAGGGTGGTAACAAAAATTCAGCTATCAAGCTACCAAATATTAAAAAACTAGTTAATATAATTCATAAATAATACTAATGAAACACATTTCATCCATATTAATTTTACTTATGAATTAACAATAAAATTATTAAACGAACAGTGATAACCTTTAGCGCGATCATATATATGTTATAGAATATATTACATACCTTGACATCTGTATGATTGATGTATTTGAAAGACCATTCATAACCTTCAAGTTCATTATCAACAATATAGCAGAGAGAAGATTTGTGTCGGAGCCCTCATAAAGGGGTGTGTATGCCTTCTCAAGAAGAGGTAAATCATGAACATCATCAAAGTCATCATTTTTATGATCATCATCATCATCATCCATTCTAACATTAAATGTATCATGGATCAATGTAATTTTACCATCATATTCAACTATGTTATCAGTATGATCATCTTCTTCATTATGATTATTAACTTGTTCTCCATTATTCATAGCTCCATGTTCCTCCGATACTGGTTCTGAAATCACATCCTTCGGGTGATATGTCGTAGGAGGTATTTCCTTTATAATTACATGAAGCCATCAATAGATATTATTTAATATAAGAAATATTAAAATTATACATACATTTACAAAAACAATCAATAGAAAGACATATATAATGCAAAACTTACGAATGGACGATATTCGTGTCCCCCCTTAGCGTGTCCATGTTCCCTACAATGTCTTTTGGTTGTTGTGATCTTTATTCTTCTCCTTTTAAAGCCCCTGCATTGAGTACATGGACAATAACATTTCCCATCACCCTTTCTTTCCAGTCCATCCCACAATTTAGCAAGCAATTGTCCATTTTGTTCTTCTGGATTAGGAATATTGTTATGTGAAATTTTATCATAAAAAGCTTGAATGAAGATTATCAATCTTAAAAAATCAAGCTCCACACTTCACTATTTTTAATCACAGAAACAATTGAAATAATTGTGTATTTTTTTACTGAAAATAGTTTGTGAGAAGAATATAATTTCCGAAAAACGTCGCTTGTATAGCCAACATGTTGGAAAGTTTCCATAATTTATAGTTTCTAAAATTAAAAGTTCGTCCGATCTCCGATGATATTATCATAGTTACCATTATAATCTATACGGTGCATATCCGAACACTATCATCGGATATGCGATGAGTGTCATCGGGTAACCGATGGGCATCAAATATTCGAAAACAACATATATCAATTTAAAAAAAATAAAGTAAAATTCATAATTTTAAAGGTGAAATCCGATGACATGGTCAATTTCGTCGGAATTCATCGGATTTTCTCGTCGGATTTTGGGTTCAAATTTTGTTGTGTGGTCTATCAAGGTTGGTACAAAACAAGACTTCCGACAAACATCGCATCCCTATCCTTTGGGGTTTCACCAAAAAAAAAAAAAACTATTGTTTTATTGCTGATGCGGGACAATACATTAATTTTCATGGGGACCCTAAGGCTTCAACTAGTTGTAGGTCAACCAATCGGTGGAAAATTGCTTTGGCTCCGAGATCAAATAAAACAATGCAACTTCTATTGGAGAAGGAAATGGCTCAAAACGGATTACTTAGGTAAATAAGTCAAATTCTTGTTAGTTAAGGTTTGTACCAGCAATAAGAAGATTGGTGGATAAAAAGAAATAACAATGGGTTATAATCCTTAACCTTCAACGATCTTATGCAAACGTTATTGGCCTAATGTATAGAGTAAGCAAAATCTACGAGTTGTTTTAAGGATCTAGTGGGTATTAATACAACTCTTCCATTCCTTTCATCATCTGAGCATGCATTTCTAGGGTTTTAATCCTGTATATGTAAACTTTGGCTTCATTCCCTACCTATCTCCAGGGTTTCAAAGAAAATAAGAGTGCTAAAACAATCTTTAAATCCTACTTTTGTATCATTGAAAGAACGTCGTTTGCTTAAAACGCATGTAATAATGTAAACATACACAAATACCTACCTGGCAGTGTGCGAGTGGTATGGCGGTTGTGTCGAATCAAAATTTGCGCAATCTACCATATACTGATTGCTCCAACTCGAACGACGTTACAAAATGTTAAAAAAACTTTGAAATCCCCTCTTATATAAATAATGTAAACTCTAGCAATAAATGTGACTCGATAATTGTGCCAACAGGATCCAAAAATAAGTTTTGAATTTTTTTATCAAAAACTGTTTCAGAGTGAATTCTCATTTTACGTTGAAACTATTTCGGATTGAAAACTCATTTTGCACCGAAATTGTTTTGGATGTGAAATCATTTTACATTGATTCGCTTCTGGTGAGAAATCAATTTGGCGTTGATAGACCAACCCTTTACCCTTACATCGGTGAAAACTTTCGTTTTACTCGGAAACTTTTCAGGCCATGTTTTAGTTTTGTTCTAACTGTATAGGTGCAAAAGCCAATTTTGCGACGATACAAAAGAAACTACTACTTCAATTGTTCAAAGCATCGTATTTCTTTTGGACTCGAAATGCAGTTGGATCAAAATGAAATTTATCTCGGTCGCATCGACACAGAACCCTAATTGACTCTGACCGTTTCAGCGTGAAACCTAAAAAATTCTTCTGACTTTCTCGGAGCGAAAAACCAATTTTTCTCTGATTGGGTCAAAATTTCTTTCGACTGCGTCGGTGTAAAACTTGATTTTGCTCCAACCATTTCAGTGCAAAACTTGGTTTTGCTCCGACCGTTTCGGCCCAAAACTAGAATTTTATCTGATCAGGCCCAAACTTACTTGTTCTCCGAACGTTTCAACGCAAAACGTGATTTTTCTCTGATACAAAAAGTTTCAATTTTTCTCAAAAATTCTGAGTGTCAAAAGGGTTTGTAAAGAAAGGTGAAACCAAAAACCTTAGTCAACCAAAAATTAAAGGGGGGGGCCTACAATTTTACAAAATTTTTGGGGAAATGGTTGCAATTGCAACAAGGTCATCAGCCACCTTTAACAGGTACACCTCTCATCATTATTTGAGATTGAATCACTACTACATATATGCGATAACAGATAGTCTAGATACAGGAAAACACGACATCAGAAAATACACCTCTTCCGTCTCTGATCGGGCTGTAAGATAATATCGAATTTTATAAATTTATGATTAGATACATTCCCAAAATATGAAACTTGATATTAGAAAATCACATATTGAGTTCTCTCTTTGCACCTTATGTACTACATTCACGATGATACACCTTTCTATGATATCTGAAATCCTTGTATGGAGTGCAAGAAAGGGCTAGTGCTCTTCCCTTTTGTCCCGAGAATGACAATGACTAGTGTGTAAGAAAGGGAAACAACTTCTTCTCTTGCTCACTCAACTTAGGGAAATTGTTATTTTTTTCATATTATGGGTGAGATCCCTATTGAAAAACAATATATCATATTTTGGAAACCAAAAACTTAGATATTATAAACAGATATCCACTATATTGGAAATTGACATCACAACTATTTGAAACCGATTCAACTATTCGAAACCGAAATATCAATTATTGGAAACCAAGATTTGAAGTATAGGAAACCAATATTTATAATAAATATATGTTTTCTTAGACTGATATTAGTCTAGATTTAAGGAAAAGGGTTTTTTTAGGTGAATTTGAAATTAGGGTGGAAGTGAAATTTGATTCCAATTGGTAGGGAATTATCCACCTTGATGAGCTATGCCATCGTATTCCCAAACCATCAACCAATATCATTTCAATGGAGAAACAATGTGGGAAAATTATCTACTTGAACCCATGGTTGAATTCTCTCCACAAAATACAGTTGATAGGATGAAGGTTCTCCCCAACACTTGCCTCCATGAATTCGTAGTTGGGTTGGACTTTTGACTAGTTGTTTCATAAGAAACCTTATTCGACAGAGTGAGCGAGGGAGGAGGAGGTTTTCAACTTAAAAAATAGTATTGAAAAAAACGTGGATAGAATGAAAGTATCAAACATACGAAATGAACATATCGCTTACACAAAATGAAATTTTTGACACACGCAATATATTAACATGAAAAATTCCATGTCTTCTAATGTTTTACTATTGGGAAACCTTTTAAGATGGTGGGTTATATAAATGTGAATTGTCTTTTATCGGGTCATAGGAATACAACCAGACTCATTGTTGTGGTAAAGGAAATTTGTTGGGAATTCTTGGATACCCAGGACTATCTCCAAGAGAAGTATCTAGAGACCCTAAAAGAGAAAAAAGTTAAAAATATGGAAAATGTTTTTTCTAATAAACAATGTGTTGATTGTGTATGCACATTCACTATGGCCATTACCTAGAGAGAATGTAGCATGAGCATGTAGACAACAATCCTCTCAATGACCTTATTTATATATATGTCCTTAATAGTTCAAGCTACCAAAAAGTTCTAGGTGTCTAAACATGTAGTTTATATAGACTTTTGTCAGGTATTGGGAGCAAGAACATGATTCTTTTATGATAGAAAATAAGATCCTCAAGGTCAAGGTCGAGGATGTTTATTACCTAACAAGACCCTCTAATTGAGGAGATGAATACATCCTCACACATGGGGGGAAAGGTGGTGGAGTCTATACCATGATTGTGTATGGTAACATGTATTTTGGTCCCAATGCATGGAAGGTGAGAAGCTAAGTCCTCATTAAGAAATTAGTGAACTTGAGGTTAAGTATTATTATTTTCATGCATGTCATGATCCTCATCTCATCATTTTTCATCCCACACCCTTATGATGATGGTGATGATGACGATGAATATGACGATGATGATGATGATAGCAATGATAAGGATGACAATGAGGATGAAAATGATGAGGATTATCATGATGATGATGAGGAAGATGACGACAATGATGATGATGATGAGAAATATGATGATGATGATGGAAACGATGACGACAATGATGATGACGATGATGACAATGATGATGATGATGATGACAATGATGACGTCGATGACGACGACGACAACGACGATGATGACAACGATGACAACGACGATGACGACAATGATGATGATGATGATGATGATGGATTGAGGCATGAAAGAAACGTGCATGGCCTCTTTTGAGGATTATTGTTACTTCAAATTAGATATATGCATGCCATTAGGAGGGATTTGTCTCTAATTATGGGTCTTCGGTCATTAAGCACCATTGAGGAATGAAATGTATCTCATCTATAGTATAAGGGAAGATTCGGTGGATGTTGTGCCATGAATCAAGCCTCTAAATATAACACAAGATTTCTCAATGAGGTTTCTTGTCCTAAAGTGAGGATGGATTCTATGAGGATATTTTGAGCATAATGGATGTGTCTTAGGTCCACTACCATGTTTAATGGAGGAAACCTATGACTTATAACCTAAAGTAAGATATTTTGTTTCCACATAGATGAGAAATGCATTAAACAACCAAAAAATAGATATATAGGGAATACTCTGCCTCCAATTTTGGAACTCAATTCCAGTATGAAGTATTAAGTACCCACAATCGGTATAAAGGCCATTACCATTGTAATTGGAAGAAACTAGGGCCTTAGTATCTTAATATTATAGAACATAAGGACCTTGAAGAGGCATTGAGCCACCAAACAAGACCTCCCTAGGGGATATTTGGGTTGTGAATTGGGATATGGGCACCAATTGAAGGTTTTGAGCACTAGGGAAGGTATTTATGGACTATATCAATGTTGGATGAGGAACCAAAGGGTTGATGCTATATTTTAAGCTTCTACGACTCAAGGTACTTAAAGGAGGCCTAAGAGAAACATGCATGACCTCTTTAGAGGATCATTGTCACACCCAATTAGAGATATGCATGCAATTAGGAGGGTTTTCTTTATAAATATGGGTCTTGGGCCTTAATCAAGATTGATAGATGAAATTTAGACCATGTATAGCATAATGAATGCTTATAGGGATAATGTGCCATGAATCAAGCCTCTAACTATGCTCGTACTCTAACTATGATTGTGCAATGATAGTGATTTAATCCACATGTTGCATCATGCCCTATGATAGATATTGTGAGCTTAGGATACTTACTTCAAGGTTTATCCGTCTGTGATCGCTCCATGTTTTCCCTTGTCCATGGCTCCTCCACCCACACCCTCTCAACTATATTCCTCCTTTACCACTCCTTAATCATTAGCCCCTCTCGAATCTCTAATCAATAGGAAACCTACAAATACCCACACCCCCATTCATGCTTTCTCTCTTTTCACTCTACCTCCACTCCACTTCCCTATTCCTCCTTCACTACAATCACATTAAATTCCTACTCTACATCAAATCAACCTCTCACAACCTTTCCTTCCCCTCTCATTGTAGCCCCAATGTGGATAATCATGTTATGTTTTTCCCTCTTTCCCTATTTCTACTTGCCCTCCGTTATTTTACCTCCATGTAGGATATGGGACCCTCATCCCATCTTGTAGGCTCTTTAAATTCACAACACTCATGTTATGGGCTCCTAGTAGGATATGGCCTGCCAACCAACAACTTATGAGTAGTTTAGGGTGGAAGAAAAGATAGGCCTAGTAGCCTAGGTCATGGATATTTTGATCACACAAATATAATATTATAGCTTGTAGGCTCTAAAAAATATCATATTGTAGTTTGAGATCCAATATTTGATTCAAAGAATAAAGAATGCAGAATTAGTGAGTACCAAATTACAACCTAATGTGCAGTCTCTTACCCACATAGTCCTAGAATTGGAATCCAAAATTTGTAATTCTAAAACAATAGGTTCATGATACCAAAATATAGGGCAATATTCATTCCATGTTGGATTCTACCCACATGAAAGTATTGGATAGAAGACGAAAAAATGAGGAAATATGTTTCCAATAGGAATTATTCAAACACGAGAATGAGACTTACAAAAACACCTCAATTCATAGGTTTGTGTCGTTAAGGGGAGAGACAAATCCCATTTGGCATGCTGGTTGAAGAGATAGTTTAGGAAAAACGCATTTAGGAGCATAGCACATGAGCTTCTAAACTAAACTTGAAGGTGAGGACTTTCACCTCTACCTTTAACTACTTTAGACCCCATGCATGCATGGGTTTTGTTTCTATAGGACAGCTTATGTCATTTTGACCTAAACCCAAAGAGTGCATGGTTTAGTTTAAAATCCACTCTTTTATTTTTATTTATACCTTAAGATTTTAAATATAGGACCTTTAGGTGAATTAGAAACTCCCCCCCATAGATATTCCTTTATTTTTTCCTCACATAGTCCCAAGTTGTCAAGTCCAAACAATATAAATAACATGTTGCAACAACATGAAAGGTTGAAAAATGGGCTCTTAGGAAATAACTTAGAGTGGTTATTTGAGATTTCATCCCCCATACCCCACCCCTAAGTGGAATCCTTTTGGAAATACCAAATGATGTCCTCAAGGTATTCAACATATTAGTTGGGTGGTGGAATTCTAATGGGATATTTTTTTTTCTTTGTCCTCTATTTAATATGCACTCTAACCATCATATATTTTATTTTTAACCAAGAAACATGTGGGTCCCTCCAATATCATAACAAAATAACCCAGCTATCATTTGCTCTAAATTTATAGGCAAGACACTCATAGTTTTGGGAGCATTCATAATTTCAGGGGTGTCATGTGTTTGTTGTAGGACTCCCTTGAGGGTAGAATCATCCTAATTACCTCTGATGATTATTCAAGGCTCATGTGGGTGTGTGTTGGAAACAAGTCACCTATACCTTATGAAATCTACATTGTTGTATGTTATTTCACTTCCACTCTATAATTTTTTTCCCATTCGGATTCGAACATGGACCCCCACTACGACTTGTATGTTACATTATCCAATAGTCATGTTTAAGAAAGGCTTAACTATGATATATTTTTTGTAGGATAGATAGAATTTCCATGGAATCTATAATGTAATTGTTGTAAAACATTGATGTATGAACACATTAGAGGATAGGTTCATAGAAATCAATTATATATATATCACAAACATGAATCTTACATATTTCACACGTCATGTGAACATATTTTGCACACGATGCAAACATATTGCGCACATGATGTACAACACTTGACATGGTGCAAACACAAAATTTGAATTTAAACACAATGCACATCTGTGATGTAACACTTTAAACACTCCTACTCACATAACTACGTGTCACCTCTTATCCTAATGTTCTGCTATGTATTCTGCTTTGGACTAAACAAGCATGCTGTATGGAACTAGCTATTAAACCATGGCTAATGTGACATTTTTTTCGCTTTTCTCAATATGTATATGTTTCAAGGCCCGCTACAGTATGTTACAGACAGTCATGGATAACAAAATTGTAGATATAGAAATAACCCTTTCTGTAGGTTACAAATATGTTATTTTTAAGAAAAAATATTATTTTTTATTTTTTTTAATATTTTTCTTGTAATGTAACTCCTTACAAAAAAACACCTGGTTGGTGTTTTGGCCATAGCTTTTTTAATTTCTAAACCATTTCATAAATAAATATATGTTGCAGTACTAGAAGTCTACCTCTACATGCTATAAAAAATACAGTCCTTTATCATTACATTAATACCTTCAAAAGTTGCATCTAAACTTGGTGAACTGATTTTGAGGTCTCCTCACATAGATAGTTATAAAAAAGAATTAAAACATGCTAATTTTGTTTTGAAAAAATAGCATTGCAATAGTAATATACTAAGATCTTATTTCAAGGATATTAACTATATTACAAAATTTAAAACATAAATTAACACGGACTGAAACTAGTTATCATAACTAGTCATGAAAAACTAGACTTGGTCATGGATTAACCCACCCAAAGGTTGAGAGTTGGGATCTTTCGGATCTACAAAAATATAATAATGAGGGTGAAGTATCATAAAAAACATAATCAAGGCCAAATTTAGAGTCCTATGCACAAGGTACTGGGACCATTTATGGTTTAACAACAGCTATCGCTAAAGTCTACACCAAGGCTTCCTGGCTACACCAACATATGCATACTAGAATCCTCCACTTACACTTGAAAGAAAAAAGGTGGATATAAGGTATTTAACCGTTAATATACTACTGGAAAAAATGAAGATAGGTTTTGGGAGGATTTGGCAGTGTTTCGAGGTCAATAGAGGAAGAGTGCCATGGTGGAGTGCTCAACAAGTGTTTCTTCAGGCTCTTCCAAACAGTAAAATAGGCTCATGAATTATTAGTATGATACTTTCATGGGATTCATCATTTTATTAAGAACCTATGATGACTGACATAACTAGAAATAGGAATCCATGGACATTTTAATTAAAAATATTGCAAAACTAGTCAAAATTGGATGCCTAAAGAGCTAATCTTGAGAAAACTAAACACAAAAATACATCCAGAATCTCAAATTATTTCTCATAGGTTTAATGCAAACTCATAAATTACTAAATATGCAGCAGCAACATTAAATGATATTTATTAAGAAATAAACAAAGGTATCATAGCTCAGACTTCACAGAGAGTCATCAATCATGACTTATTACAATGATTGGAAAATAATGATTCAAAGATGAGTAAGAAGAGGAGGTGTAATCACTGAATTTGAACTATAGGAGGTCGAGTAGATACTGTATTATCATTGGAGGTGCATTGAACTTATAAATATTCTTACAGGAGCAAAATCTCTCCAACTATTCACTCTCTCTAAGTGAATTTGATCAATAGCACATCAATTCTTCCTAGATATTTGCATCAACTCTGTACGATCAATATCCCCATGAGATGACCTAAATAATACCTGCAAATCAGTCATCAATGGATGTACTGGATCATATGTAGAAGAATGGAATAATAACTATGGGGCACATCTCGAATGGGTAGAGAAGGGCGCATCTCCAAAGGCTAGAGAAGCTAAGAGCTTACTCATTCACAAATGATAAACTGTCAAAATATGTGAAAGTGGTGCACCCTCCTTCTTTTAAAGATTGGGTTAATTGTTGAGAAATTTAAGTTGCTAATGAACCTACTTGGGCTCGTCCAATGCGCCTTCCTTGACTGAGTTGGAACTTTCCTTCTTTTCACACTGGATAGCTTTCTTCCTTTTTGGAAACTGCACCGTCTTTGATTTTCCTGATGTTTCCTACTTTCTACACTAGCTATCTTTTCTTCCTTTTTGGAAACCGCTCCCTCCTTGATTTCCTGATGTTTCATGGTTTTCAAGACTGGCTACTTTTCTGCACTTTCATGCTTTGTGCACTTTCCTTCTTTATGCACTTGCCTTCTTTTCACTACTTTTTCCAGTTTCCTTATTTTTTGGTTTTCCATGCTTTTCTCTCAGTTTCCTCTTTGGTTGAAAACTCATTGAGCTGTTCTTATCTCCTTATGTGCCCTCATGAATCCCTTGGAATCTTCCAACTGATTATCACATTTAATTAATAATTAAATATCCAAATAATAATTGCATCACCTCTAATTTAATTTCTTAAAACAACTATATGCTAAATTTATTATAGTTAATTTAATTTCCTGGGGTAATTGGTTAATGTTATCCCCCTTATTAATTAATTCACTCATGTTCACTAGGATCCATGGTGGTTTTATGGGTCATTAGTTGCATCCTGGTGCTGACAAAAATGGGAACATGACAGCCCTCCCCTCCCAAAATTGCTTGTCCTCAAGGAAGGAACCAAATCCAACCATCTATGAAGCCAACTGGTGAATTCACTCCTCGAAATATGTTGCTGGATATCTAGAACTGGAATCTTCAATTCCAAGCTAAATACCAGAGGTCCACCATGTTTTTGTTGCACCACTATGATTATTACTCTCTTGCCAAAAGTAAAATTGTCTCCTTTGCAACTATCCAACACCCAATTGCAACAATTGAATGCTAGGATCCCACCTTTTTTGTTGCATTCCTCTAGATGACAATGCCATCCCAAGAAATCCATAATGCCAATGGATTCTTGGATCCAACTGTCTATGTTTCTTGACTCCCAATGGCACTCTTGTGCAAAACTATCATTCCAAATAATTCCAGAGTCCCACTATCTTAGCTGCATCCTCCCAAACATCAGGATCAACAGAAAGAATATATCATCATGGAGGATGTCTAAGTCACTCCACCATACTAGAATTTCATCACTTCAAATGGAAGATTGAATATCAATAAGTTTCTCCAACATAGAATGAATATCCTCATGTGCCATGTGAAAACTAGCACTTCCATTTCCATCCATAAGACATAGGTGAAAATCCCATGCCCATCCAGGTATACTGAAGAAATCACATATTATCCATAGATTTCGATACAACTGCTCACAAAAGATGAATGATGTGTCCATAAACTCTCTATTGATGCAAACAAAAATCTTACCCCACGGAGTACACAACTCCCTCATGTATCTATCCACCCAATCAGTGGATCAATAAACAATCCACCTTAATGATCCAAATGGAAATCTTGTAGCTTCCCCATGTGCCATCTACACTTTGGTACAACAAATCATCAACCTTCTATTTGTTCCACCTACCTGGCTCAAGTGGAACTCCCATGCACTTCTATGCATGATGGAGACATCAGATAGATGCATCTATTACTACTTATCAAACTGGTAAGGGACTGGCGCGCTTGTCAAAACCCAAGATCTAACCATCAAGTCATCAAATAAGGGTGTGGGAGCCTCCTTCTCCTCATGTGGCCCCAAAAGAAGGAATCCCTTTACCAAATATTCATTTCTATGTGTGTTGGTTTCTGTATGTGTGTGGGATGGATAATAGTGAACCAAATCTCTAGAAAAATCATCTATTAGATTTTGGGTTGGCTAAACTATAGTGAGATCATATGCCTCCTCCACAATTGTGCAACAAACTCCTAGAGGCAACTCATAATCTCTTTGGAAAAGAATAGGTGCTTGGCCTTCATCTTGTTTAACTTCAAACTCCCCAAGCACATGCAAATCAAAATGTACTTCATGTTTCCGATGCACACAAGTACCAAGGGTCAAAAAAATGTTTTTCAAATGACAAGGGTGAAAGTCCCATGTACAATCACAAAAAGTGTAGGCATCATCAAAATTCCATGGATTCCCATGTTGCTCACAAGAAGTGTAAAGTGGTTCAGAGAAGTCTCCATAGATGCAAGCGGGAATATCAATATTGTGTCTTTTTATCCAAACGGAGAAAGAAAAGACACTCCAACCCCATGATCCAACTGGAAATAAAAGTGCTTCTATATGTGCATACTCTCAATGGCTCAACTCTCTACCACTGGTCAAAAGTGCATGCAATCATAATGTGCCCTGCTTAATGAAGTCAAGTTGAAACCATATGCACCTTTATGTGTGGAGGAATCAAAGGTAGGCATGGAATTCCTTTACAACTGCTAGGAGGGAAATGGTTCTATCCTTGAATCAATGAGAGTGAATGTGGGATCCTTCTGCTCCTCTTTAGGCACCATCAAGAAGAAACTCTTGAACCAAAGTATGCCCTCAAGTGACATGGAATAAGTAGAGGGAAATGATGTAGGATCATGAACCAAGATGTCATCACTCCAAACCTAATCCATCAAGCTAATGGATGCATCAACTCCATCAAAGGATGGTCCATCAAACACGAGCTCTTTTGAATCCTCAATGGAGGAATGAATCACTCCAGGAAGAAGCTCAGTTTTTCTCTGTAACAAAGTATGTGCTTGGAACTCGTCATATACATCCCATAACTCCTTAAGCACACACATGTCATAATGCACCTCATGAACCACCATCTCCTAAGGTTCCTCCATAGATCTATGAATTTCATCAACCAAAAGAGAATGGATGACTGGAATATAGGAGGGAATATGTGATCTTTGCAACTCTTGGTGAAGTTTCTCTATCTCCATCTTAGATTCCAAGAGGGCAGTTTGAGTTCTTCTTAAAGAATCTTGGGTGGCCATCAACTCATCATTGAGCGTGCAAATCTCCTCATCATCCTTCAAGGATGCTCCATGCAACATATGAACAAGCTCATACAAATAATCTCTATTAGAAAGCATGTGTGAAAAAATACCTTGGATTGTAGACATTTCTCTTTGGGTCTTCCCCATGTCTTCAAGGAAATAGGAAACTTCCAATGAAGTAGCTATCCAACAAGACTGAGACATTGATACATGTGTGTCATGGAGAATGTGCAAGGCCTCCTTGATATTTCTTTCGCTCATCTTGAGTTTCCTTTCAAAAGGAGAAGGTTGAGAATGAAACTCCTCATGATCTATTAGTGGATCAACCTCATGAAACTCCTCGTGATCTATTAGTGGATCAACCTCATGAAACTCTTGTGGTGATAGTGAGATCGATCCTGGGATCTCTTTCTTGACTACAGGGACTTCATCTTCTTCAGGTTTAGTGGAATTTGTGCTTGCACTCTCCTCATCAAGTGGTATCTCTATGTCACCAACATATAGAGATGGACATCCATCAATAGATGTCTCCCCAAAACTTAGGCACCCATCAATAGGTACCTCATCATAGCATCCATCAATAGATGCTTCTTCAGAACTTGAGAAACCATCAATAGATGCCTCTACTTGAAACCCATCAGTAGTTAGTCTCTGATCCATAATTGGATGGTCCTTAGCAGAACCATTGGTGGTTTCTTCATGCTTACAACCATGATCAATAAGGATTGTACCTTCATCTTCTTCATATGTACATCATTCTTCACTTCAGAGACTATTGTGCCTCTCATGTTCATATGATGGTTGATTTGTCCTTCCTTATTCTTTTCTCATTGGTTTTCTTCCTTTCAATGGTTTCTCATCTACATCCTTGGCTCAAATCCAAACCTACAATAAAAGTAATCTTTGAAAGGAATGGCTTTACAATTTTTTTCTCCCAAGGCTAGATACTCCTAGCAGTGAAGGGGAAATATTTCACTTGCAGATATCATATTTGATAAATCCTTCTTAGGATTATCCATCATTGGTTCATCCCATTGATATTCACTATACATTTGGTCACAAATATAACCATCCTCCTCTCGTGGTAATCCTCCATCAATGTAAATGATCTCTTCTTCCTCAACCCAATAGGAACCTTCTTCACTGAACTAAGACATGGTTGCAAATTCTTCAAATCGAGAGCTTACTTTCCATAGGAGTAGGGGAAAGAGATATGATACAATTGCAATATCCTAAGATCTTATTTCAAGGATATTAACTCTATTATAAAATTTGAAACATAAATTAACATAGACTGAAACTAGTTATCATAACTAGTCATGAAAAACTAGACTTAGTCACGGATTAACCCACATAGAGCTTGAGAGTTGGGCCCTTTTGGATATGAAAAAATTAATGAGGATGAAGCATCATAAACAAAATAATCAATGCCATCTTTAGAGTCTTATGCATAAGGTACTAGGACCATTTATGGTTCAACAACAGCTATCACTGAAGTCTACACCAAGGCTGCCTAGGTACACTAACATATACATACTAGACTCCACCACTTACACTTGAAAGAAACCAAAGGGTGGATATCAAGTATTTACCCATTAATATATTGCTGAACAAAAGTTACAGATGTTTTGGTAGGATTTGGCATTGTATGGAGGTCAATAGAGGAAGAGCACTATGGTGGACTACTCAACTAGTTTTTCTTCAGGCTCTTCCAAATAGGAAAAGAGGCTCATGAATTCTTAGTATGAGAATTGGATAGGATTCATAACTGTATTAAGAAACTATGCTGACTGACAAAACTGAAAATAGGAATCCAGAGACCTTTTAATTAAAAATACTACAAAACTAGTCAAAATTCGGTGCCTAAAGAGCTAGTCTTGAGAAACCTAAACACAAACAACCATTAGGGCTCTCAAATTATTTCTCATAGGTTTAATGTGAACTCATACATCACTAAATATGCATAATAAACATTAAAACATATTTATTAATAAAAAAAAGGTATCATAGCTCAGACTTCACAAAGAGTCATCAATCATGAATTATTACAATAATTCGAGAAGAATGATTCAAAGAAGAGTAAGAAGAGGAGGTGTAATAACTGAATATGAAATTTATGAGGTAAAGGAGCTACTGGATTCTCATGGGAGGTGCACTGAAATTCTAAATCTTCTTACAAGAGTGCAATCTCTCCAACTTCTCACTCTCTCTAAGTGAATCTCATCAATACCACATCAATTTTGTCTGGATCTATGCATCAACTTTGTATGATCAATATCCTCATGAAATGGTTTGGATGAGACCTGAAAATAAGTCATAAATGGTTGTACTGGATCATATGTATAATACTGGAACAATAACTATGGGGCACATTTCCCACAGATGGCTAAGGGCGCATCTCCAAACCCTATAGAAGCTCAAAGCTTACTCATTCACAAATGATTAACTATCAAAAGATGTGAAAGTGGTGAGCCCTGCTTATTTTATAGATTGGGTGAATTTTCGAGCAAGTTAATTTTCTAATGAACCTACTTGGCCTCATCCAATGCACCTTCCTTGACTGAATTAGAACTTTCTTTCTTTTCACACTGGCTAGCTTTCTTCCTTTTTGGAAACTGTGCCATCTTTCCTTTTCCTGATGTTTCCTACTTTACACACTAGATAGATTTTATTCCTTTTTGGAAAATGTTCCCTCCTTGATTTCTTGATGTTTCTTTAGTTTCAATACCTTCTTCTTTTCTGCACTTTCCTGCTTTGTGCACTTTCCCGATTTATGCACTTGCCTACTTTTCATTGCTTTTGCCAGTTTCCTTCTTTTTTTCTTTGCCATGCTTTTCTCTTAGTTTATTCTTTGGTTGAAAACTCCTTGATATATTGTTATCTCCTTATGAGCCCTCATGGATCCCTTGGCATCTTCCAACTCATTATCACATTTAATTAAAATTAAACATCCAAATAATAATTGCATCACCTCTAATTTAATGTATTAAAACAACTATAGGCTAAATTTATTCCGAGTTAATTTAATTTCCTAGGGTAATTGACCAATGTTATCCCCCTTATTAATTAATTCACTCATGTTCACTAGGATCCATGGGGGTTTGATGGGTCATTGGTTGCTTCCTGGTGCTGACAAAAATGGGAACATGACAACACTAGTACTGCTTGTTGTCTACATGTTTACAAGTTTTTGTATATTGAATATATCATTTAGGCACTCAAATGTTGCATGAGCAAGGACATATACTTTATAATCTGATGAAAAAATAAAATCTCAACGATAGAAAAAATCATAAATGAGCTAGTTATGGTATTTTTCAATAAATAAAAGTTATATATTTATAAAGGTGATTCAATTTCCTACATTTCATTTTTTTATTGAAACCAAGATACATAGAGAAGATGTCTTAAAATAAACATGAAAAATGAGGGATGTTTGTTTTTTTCATTTTTCTATTGCATCTAACACATCAAAAGTGACAAACATTAACTTGCACTTACCCAATTATTAATTATAAGATAAAAGGTGATGAATACTACTTTTACAACTATAGTCTTTATATATATGAATAAGTGCCAATTCTCTAAAAAAACTGCAATTTTATAGGATGAAATTGTTTATAAACATTGCAATACCCTTGAACTTTAAAACATACCTAATATTTTTTTTAGATTTATAATCAAATCATATTTCATAACTTAATAATATATATATTCTTTTATGAAGACGGACATTGGTAAATCCAAAATAGCCGAGGATAATTCTATTAAAAATAAAAATAAATATATTCTATAAAAGGATCATACGTACTATTGTAACCTAACATTAAGAGTAGTCAAAATTCTTGAAAAGAGATGGTAGAAGAATGGTTCGTGAGATTTTTATATTAGAGAAATCCAGTTCATGTAATGTGTCCAACATTGTAATAAGATAATAATTTTTATGTTACTGTAAGCACTTTGACTTTGAATCATATTAGGAAGCATTGTTACAACGTTCTCTGGAAGAGATTCCGGAAGGAAAATCATTTGCATGGATAGCCGGGGATAAATTATCCCTTCCAAGATAATTGGGAATATAGGGTCTAAAAAATCCTCATTCCTTCACTAAACTTCACTAAAGCGTTAGCTGCTAAAGGGATTTGGCATCTTATTAAGCATGATGGTATATGGGTAAAGGTTATCTACCACAAGTATATTCACCCATTGACAATGGAAGAATGGTTTAGATTAATTGATAAACCTTCCAGGAATGTGTTTGTCTCTTGGTGGGCTCTTGTAAAATCTTTTGATTTGATTGGAGAATGGATGACTTGACGTATTGGAAATGAGAGAAAGATGGGATTAGGATCTAATCCTTGGGTAGGAAGCATTGATCACAGACTCCCTGCACATATGATAAATGTTCTCAGGATTCAAGGTAAGAATTTTCTCTCTCGTGTAGCTGATAGAGACAATTCTATAGTCCATAGAAAAATATGGTTTTCTGCAGGTAAGTTGATAAATTTTGTTGGGAAAGATATATTAAAAACCTCTATAACAGTCATATTCATTTAGTAGATAAGGTAGATTCCCTTATTTGGTCATGAAACGAAGTTGAAGGAATTTATAGATCAAAGATTGGTTATAGGGTTCTGAGATAAGAAGAAGATTATGAGTCGGTGGACTAGTGGAATTACGTTTTATGGAACTATAATTTCCCACTAAAAATCAAACTTTCTTTTTTCTGGTTAGTGCTCAAAAGGAAATTCATGGATTGGGAGAACCTGGTAAAGAGATTATGTATTGGTCCCAGGAGGTTCCCTCTTTGCAATGGGAGTAATGAAGACACTGAACATCTTTTCATTTACTGTAATTCCATAAGGAGTATGTGGTACTTAGTGTCACAATACTCTGGAATGAAATTCATATGGAATGGGATATCTGTCTGTGATACTTTAAAAGATTGGCACTCAAATGTGCATTTTGAAGACTTCAAAGCTCTACATACCCTTATCTTGTGAGGATTCTGGCTCAATGGGAACCAAGCTAATTTTGAATACAAATACATGGCTCCCATCTTCTACGTCTCAAAATGTTTAGCAATCATTAGAACTCTACCTCAGATCAGTAGTGCTCTTCCCATTGGAAGGGTGGTGGATGAAGAGATTGACAGATCGGTCTATTGGGCATGTTTCGATAGTTCCTCCCAAGCAGATCCATATTTGGGTGGAGCAGGTGGCTTGCTTCACTTATACAACCAACACTGGTATAGCTTCTCAGCTGGGTTGGGCCAGAGTTCAAACTTGACAAAGCAGAACTATTGGCCTTTAATATTATTTTGGCATTGGCTCATTCTAAAGGTATCAATAGGCTCCAAGCCTTTGGAGATTCAATGTTTGTTTTGGATTGGATGAAATTCAAGAGGGACCCTAAGAACATAGACTTGGTGACTATTTTTGAAGAACTGCTATAGCTCACATGTATATTTCAATCTATTAGTTTTCAACATATTTATCATGAAAGCAATTCTCAGGAAGACTTTCTTTCAAAGTAAGGGTTACAACTAACTGGGGGGTCATGGAAGTAATGGGAACACCTTGATGATAACTTGTAGGAACTGGATCCTGTTTCAATAATTTTTTAGAATATTAGGAGGTTGATTTTCCTCTGAGTGTTGAATTTAGACCATTGGTTCTAAATGTTAAATGTTGGTTTGTTTGAGCCTATACAATGTAAAATCATGTAGTAGACTATATTAACATTTTATCTTTTTGTTATATGTTTTTGGGTTCTTTTGATTCCCCTTGGATATTAGTATCTAATGTTGATCCGGATTTATGTGGGAACGAAACAAAAGATAGTATATACAGAATCATATACAGAGATATATTGCAAATAACACAGTGATACAGTAAACACATATTCTATTAAATAGCGGAAATAGAACAGACTGTAAAATACAATAGCTAGAATGGTGGTAGCTATCTCTGAGAAGAGATGTGGCCGCTATGCTCATTCGTGCCAAGATGAATACAAAGAGAGGCCGAAAGGGCCTATTTATCATAAGCATGAGGGAAAGAATCCCAAACATCCAAAAACCTAACCCTAGAAGATGAACCGTCATAAAGTCATGTGGGCCCCGTTTGGGTAAGTTAGTACATCAACTTCCCGGGGTCGTAACTTTTGCATACGATCTCCGTTTGGGGCGCTCAGTGGCCCGTTGGAAAGGTCTATCCGAGATTTACAACTTTTGACTGGGGCCAAATGTCTACCGGGGGAAGCCATTTGGCCCCCC
Source organism: Larix kaempferi (assembly GCA_027924585.1). Classification (NCBI taxonomy): domain Eukaryota; kingdom Viridiplantae; phylum Streptophyta; class Pinopsida; order Pinales; family Pinaceae; genus Larix; species Larix kaempferi. The sequence goes on from BSBM01000014.1 coordinate 10,779,666, forward strand.
AAATTGCCAAAAAAGGTCGTTTAGGGCCTCAAAATGGCTCCGGAAGTTCAGCACCCGAAAAACTGCTAAAAATAGTAATTTACCAAAATTGCCAGAAGACTGTTTTGAGCCAGTTGGAAGAGGTGGGCCGCCATCGATATCCACCTGGATCAATCCTCCCTCCTTAGGAAGCAATGGTATCCATTGCGTTAAATCCCTTATCATATGTCGAGCTGCGTGTCGAGTTGAGCTCTTGGTGCGACATTTGCTGAAGTGGAAAGGTTGCCTTACTTTGACATCTTCAGAGGGTTGTAATTGTTGTTGATGGATGCGCTGGAGCTGTTCAACAGTTTTGGTTATTGTGGTATCCTTGGTATGCACCGATGTGGATGGTTTCTTTTTGGAGGGGCCCCTTGAATGCGTGGCCTTGCACTGTGGAGGTACCCGAATAGGCGATGCTGCACTAACTTTGTGTTTTTCTTGTTTCTGCTGAGTAGAAGGATAATCTGCAGAGGTTGTGGATGTCTCCGCGATCTGATGTTCACCTTTAGTGGCAATTGCGAATAGGGAAAATTTCACAGTGTGGGAGATTATCTTCCTTCCCTGCTCGTTTGGGGCAGGTGCAACTATCTCTGGTATCCGATAGAGTTGTCCTCCCAAATTGACAATGACACTGCGAGGTCGTGATTCATATACAGCATGACGCCTCCACATATATGGTTGTCCTAAAAGAACATCACATACTTCAAGTGGGGCCACATCACACAATACCTCATCTTTGAAGGGCTTGATGCCATATGGTAGACGACATTGGTGACTGACACGGATCCTTCGTCCTTGGCTTAGCCATCCAATGGTGTATGGTTGTGGGTGTGGTGTTATTGGTAGCTCCAATCTCTTGATGACTTGTTCTGAGATCAGGTTCTTCTGGCTGCCGCTATCCACAACAAAGTGTAGGGGAATTCCCTTCACCCACATCTGTGAGTGGAAAAGGCGCTCCTCTGCCTCCGACTCTTCAGGGTCCTCTGGCTGAATCTGTGTGGTGGCAACAACGGCACTGGGTTCTGCATCAATGATCTGCTTCCCTTTTCGCATGGCTGTGGAATTAGGTTCCGAGTCAGAATCGGAACTGGGATCTGATTCTGAAGCTTTGATCTCAGCCACCAATGACTGTTTTGAGCGACAATCATCAGTGTTGTGCCAGGGGCTTTTGTGGAAATCGCACCACTTCCTGGTGTCCTTCTTTGGCTTTTCTTTACCCTTCTTCGCCTATGGTTGGGACTGGTTGTCCTTTTCCTGCCCCGTGTTCTGCGAGCCAGAGTTTCCCTTGCCCTGCTTCTGCGCAGGTCCGAAGTCACGCTTGTTCTTTTGCTGAAATTTCTGCTCAATTTTGACAGCATATCGATAGGCGGATCCGAGTGAAGAGATTTCCAGGAAATCCATCTTTGTCCGGATGTACCGGTGTAGGCCACTGCGATATTTCAGTACTAGGTGCCGCTCGGAGTCCTTGATACCTAGCTTTGTGCGCAAGGTATGAAATTTGTTTGTGTACTCCGACACCGTTTGGTCCCTCTCTTGATGCAGAATGGTCCATTTTGTGTACTGGTCATCGTAGTTTCCAACAGGGTAATATTGTTCCTTGACAGCATCTATAAAAGAGGCCCAAGTGGGATTGGAATATTCAAACAATCCAGACTCGTCTGATGAGTTTTGCTCACAATAAGTTTCCCACCAATTTTTGACATGGGGGATGGCCTTGAGGAGTGCAAAGACGATCTTTTCCCTGTCGGAAAAATTGTGGACAGAGAAATACCCTTCTAGTAGATTCAACCATTTATCTAGGGCATTGGCATCGATTTGGCCTTCAAATAAAGGGATATCAAAATTAACTTGTACCTTGAAGGCAGTTGTATCTCCAAAATGGCTGCTCGTTGAGGTTGCATTTGCCGCTGTTGGCATGCGTTGAAGGATTTGGGCAAAATTATCCATCATCTCGTTCCTCTGTCGCGCGAGGGATTCCTCTAGCAACAACTTGATAGGATCTACTGCTCCGTCGTCTCTCTTTTCTTCCGCCATGGGAGGCCGTTTGGGGCGGCGAGAGTGGTCTTCCCCAAGTGAAACTAGTTCGAGACCCAACTCTCTGTATCCTGACCTCGTCGGGGACATGCACTGAGAAACAATCAAAGAGCAAACCGCTCTGATACCACTGATCCGGATTTATGTGGGAACGAAACAAAAGATAGCATATACAGAATCATATACAGAGATATATTGTAAATAACACAATGATATAGTAAACACATATTCTATTAAATAGCGGAAATAGAACAGACTGTAAAATACAATAGCTAGAATGGTGGTAGCTATCTCTGAGAAGAGATGTGGCCGCTATGCTCATTCGTGCCAAGATGAATACAAAGAGAGGCCGAAAGGGCCTATTTATCATAAGCATGAGGGAAAGAATCCCAAACATGCAAAAACCTAACCCTAGAAGATGAACCGTCATAAAGTCATGTGGGCCCCGTTTGGGTAAGTTAGTACATCAACTTCCCGGGGTCGTAACTTTTGCATACGATCTCCGTTTGGAGCGCTCGGTAGCCCTTTGGAAAGGTCTATCCGAGATTTACAACTTTCGACTGGGGCCAAATGTATGTCGGGGGCAACCATTTGTCCCCCCAAATTGCCAAAAAAGGTCATTTAGGGCCTCAAAATGGCTCCGGAAGTTCAGCACCCGAAAAACTGCTAAAAATAGTAATTTACCAAAATTGCCAGAAGACTGTTTTGAGCCAGTTGGAAGAGGTGGGCTGCCATCGATATCCACCTGGATCAATCCTCCCTCCTTAGGAAGCAATGGTCTCCATTGCGTTAAATCCCTTATCATATGTCGAGCTGTGTGTCGAGTTGAGCTCTTGGTGCGACATTTGCTGAAGTGGAAAGGTTGCCTTACTTTGACATCTTCAGAGGGTTGTAATTGTTGTTGATGGATGCGCTGGAGCTGTTCAATAGTTTTGGTTATTGTGGTATCCTTGGTATGCACCGATGTGGATGGTTTCTTTTTGGAGGGGCCCCTTGAATGCGTGGCCTTGCACTGTGGAGGTACCCGAATAGGCGATGCTGCACTAACTTTGTGTTTTTCTTGTTTCTGCTGAGTAGAAGGATAATCTGCAGAGGTTGTGGATGTCTCCGTGATCTGATGTTCACCTTTAGTGGCAATTGCGAATAGGGAAAATTTCCCAGTGTGGGAGATTATCTTCCTTCCCTGCTCGTTTGGGGTAGGTGCAACTATCTTTGGTATCCGATAGAGTTGTCCTCCCAAAGTGACAATGACACTGCGAGGTCGTGATTCATATACAGCATGACGCCTCCACATATATGGTTGTCCTAAAAGAACATCACATACTTCAAGTGGGGCCACATCACACAATACCTCATCTTTGAAGGGCTTGATGCCATATGGTAGACGAAATTGGTGACTGACACGGATCCTTCGTCCTTGGCTTAGCCATCCAATGGTGTATGGTTGTGGGTGTGGCATTATTGGTAGCTCCAATCTCTTGATGACTTGTTCTGAGATCAGGTTCTTCTGGCTGCCGCTATCCACAACAAAGTGTAGGGGAATTCCCTTCACCCACATCTGTGAGTGGAAAAGGCGCTCCTCTGCCTCCGACTCTTCAGGGTCCTCTGGCTGAATCTGTGTGGTGGCAACAACGGCATTGGGTTCTGCATCAATGATCTGCTTCCCTTTTCGCACGGCTGTGGAATTAGGTTCCGAGTCAGAATCGGAACTGCGATCTGATTCTGAAGCTTTGATCTCAGCCACCAATGACTGTTTTGAGCGACAATCATCAGTGTTGTGCCAGGGGCTTTTGTGGAACTCGCACCACTTCCCGGTGTCCTTCTTTGTCTTTTCTTTACCCTTCTTCTCCTGTGGTTGGGACTGGTTGTCCTTTTCCTGCCCCGTGTTCTGCGAGCCAGAGTTTCCCTTGCCCTGCTTCTGCGCAGGTCCGAAGTCACGCTTGTTCTTTTGCTGAAATTTCTGCTCAATTTTGACAGCATATCGATAGGCGGATCCGAGTGAAGAGATTTCCAGGAAATCCATCTCTGTCCGGATGTACCGGTGTAGGCCACTGCGATATTTCAGTACTAGGTGCCGCTCGGAGTCCTTGATACCTAGCTTTGTGCGCAAGGTATGAAATTTGTTTGTGTACTCCGACACCGTTTGGTCCCTCTCTTGATGCAGAATGGTCCATTTTGTGTACTGGTCATCGTAGTTTCCAACAGGGTAATATTGTTCCTTGACAGCATCTATAAAAGAGGCCCAAGTGGGATTGGAATATTCAAACAATCCGGACTCGTCTGATGAGTTTTGCTCACAATAAGTTTCCCACCAATTTTTGACATGGGGGACGGCCTTGAGGAGTGCAAAGACGATCTTTTCCCTGTCGAAAAAATTGTGGATAGAGAAATACCCTTCTAGTAGATTCAACCATTTATCTAGGGCATCAGCATCGATTTGGCCTTCAAATAAAGGGATATCAAAATTAACTTGTACCTTGAAGGCAGTTGTATCTCCAAAATGGCTGCTCGTTGAGGGTGCATTTGCCGCTGTTGGCATGCGTTGAAGGATTTGGGCAAAATTATCCATCATCTTGTTCCTCTGTCGCGCGAGGGCTTCCTCGAGCAACAACTTGATAGGATCTACTGCTCCGTCGTCTCTCTTTTCTTCCGCCATGGGAGGCCGTTTGGGGCAGCGAGAGTGGTCTTCCCCAAGTGAAACTAGTTCGAGACCCTACTCTCTGTATCCTGACCTCGTCGGGGACATGCACTGAGAAACAATCAAAGAGCAGACCGCTCTGATACCACTGATTCGGATTTATGTGGGAACGAAACAAAAGATAGCATATACAGAATCATATACAGAGATATATTGTAAATAACACAGTGATACAGTAAACACATATTCTATTAAATAGCGGAAATACAACAGACTGTAAAATACAATAGCTAGAATGGTGGTAGCTATCTCTGAGAAGAGATGTGGCCGCTATGCTCATTCGTGCCAAGATGAATACAAAGAGAGGCCGAAAGGGCCTATTTATCATAAGCATGAGGGAAAGAATCCCAAACATCCAAAAACCTAACCCTAGAAGATGAACCGTCATAAAGTCATGTGGGCCCCGTTTGGGTAAGTTAGTACATCAACTTCCCGGGGTCGTAACTTTTGCATACGATCTCCGTTTGGGGCGCTCGGTAGCCCGTTGGAAAGGTCTATCCGAGATTTACAACTTTTGAATGGTGTTAAATGTATGTCAGGGGCAACCGTTTGTCCCCCCAAATTGCCAAAAAAGGTCATTTAGGGCCTCAAAATGGCTCCGGAAGTTCAACACCCGAAAAACTGCTAAAAATAGTAATTTACCAAAATTGCCAGAAGACTGTTTTGAGCCAGTTGGAAGAGGTGGGCTGCCATCGATATCCACCTGGATCAATCCTCCCTCCTTAGGAAGCAATGGTCTCCATTGCGTTAAATCCCTTATCATATGTCGAGCTGTGTGTCGAGTTGAGCTCTTGGTGCGACATTTGCTGAAGTGGAAAGGTTGCCTTACTTTGACATCTTCAGAGGGTTGTAATTGTTGTTGATGGATGCGCTGGAGCTGTTCAACAGTTTTGGTTATTGTGGTATCCTTGGTATGCACCGATGTGGATGGTTTCTTTTTGGAGGGGCCCCTTGAATGCGTGGCCTTGCACTGTGGAGGTACCCGAATAGGCGATGCTGCACTAACTTTGTGTTTTTCTTGTTTCTGCTGAGTAGAAGGATAATCTGCAGAGGTTGTGGATGTCTCCGCGATCTGATGTTCACCTTTAGTGGCAATTGCGAATAGGGAAAATTTCCCAGTGTGGGAGATTATCTTCCTTCCCTGCTCGTTTGGGGTAGGTGCAACTATCTTTGGTATCCGATAGAGTTGTCCTCCCAAAGTGACAATGACACTGCGAGGTCGTGATTCATATACAGCATGACGCCTCCACATATATGGTTGTCCTAAAAGAACATCACATACTTCAAGTGGGGCCACATCACACAATACCTCATCTTTGAAGGGCTTGATGCCATATGGTAGACGACATTGGTGACTGACACGGATCCTCCGTCCTTGGCTTAGCCATCCAATGGTGTATGGTTGTGGGTGTGGCGTTATTGGTAGCTCCAATCTCTTGATGACTTGTTCTGAGATCAGGTTCTTCTGGCTGCCACTATCCACAACAAAGTGTAGGGGAATTCCCTTCACCCACATCTGTGAGTGGAAAAGGCGCTCCTCTGCCTCCGACTCTTCAGGGTCCTCTGGCTGAATCTGTGTGGTGGAAACAACGTCACTGGGTTCTGCATCAATGATCTGCTTCCCTTTTCGCGCGGCTGTGGAATTAGGTTCCGAGTCAGAATCGGAACTGCGATCTGATTCTGAAGCTTTGATCTCAGCCACCAATGACTGTTTTGAGCGACAATCATCAGTGTTGTGCCAGGGGCTTTTGTGGAACTCGCACCACTTCCCGGTGTCCTTCTTTGTCTTTTCTTTACCCTTCTTCGCCTGTGGTTGGGACTGGTTGTCCTTTTCCTGCCCCGTGTTCTGCGAGCCAGAGTTTCCCTTGCCCTGCTTCTACGCAGGTCCGAAGTCACGCTTGTTCTTTTTCTGAAATTTCTGCTCAATTTTGACAGCATATCGATAGGCGGATCCGAGTGAAGAGATTTCCAGGAAATCCATCTCTGTCCGGATGTACCGGTGTAGGCCACTGCGATATTTCAGTACTAGGTGCCGCTCGGAGTCCTTGATACCTAGCTTTGTGCGCAAGGTATGAAATTTGTTTGTGTACTACGACACCGTTTGGTCCCTCTCTTGATGCAGAATGGTCCATTTTGTGTACTGGTCATCGTAGTTTCCAACAGGGTAATATTGTTCGTTGACAGCATCTATAAAAGAGGCCCAAGTGGGATTGGAATATTCAAACAATCCAGACTCGTCTGATGAGTTTTGCTCACAATAAGTTTCCCACCAATTTTTGACCTGGGGGACGGCCTTGAGGAGTGCAAAGACGATCTTTTCCCTGTCGAAAAAATTGTGGATAGAGAAATACCCTTCTAGTAGATTCAACCATTTATCTAGGGCATCAGCATCGATTTGGCCTTCAAATAAAGGGATATCAAAATTAACTTGTACCTTGAAGGCAGTTGTATCTCCAAAATGGCTGCTCGTTGAGGGTGCATTTGCCGCTGTTGGCATGCGTTGAAGGATTTGGGCAAAATTATCCATCATCTCGTTCCTCTGTCGCGCGAGGGCTTCCTCGAGCAACAACTTGATAGGATCTACTGCTCCGTCGTCTCTCTTTTCTTCCGCCATGGGAGGCCGTTTGGGGCGGCGAGAGTGGTCTTCCCCAAGTGAAACTAGTTCGAGACCCTACTCTCTGTATCCTGACCTCGTCGGGGACATGCACTGAGAAACAATCAAAGAGCAGACCGCTCTGATACCACTGATCCGGATTTATGTGGGAACGAAACAAAAGATAGCATATACAGAATCATATACAAAGATATATTGTAAATAACACAGTGATACAGTAAACACATATTCTATTAAATAGCGGAAATAGAACAGACTGTAAAATACAATAGCTAGAATGGTGGTAGCTATCTCTGAGAAGAGATGTGGCCGCTATGCTCATTCGTGCCAAGATGAATACAAAGAGAGGCCGAAAGGGCCTATTTATCATAAGCATGAGGGAAAGAATCCCAAACATCCAAAAACCTAACCCTAGAAGATGAACCGTCATAAAGTCATGTGGGCCCCGTTTGGGTAAGTTAGTACATCAACTTCCCGGGGTCGTAACTTTTGCATACGATCTCCGTTTGGGGCGCTCGGTAGCCCGTTGGAAAGGTCTATCCGAGATTTACAACTTTCGACTGGGGCCAAATGTATGTCAGGGGCAACCGTTTGTCCCCCCAAATTGCCAAAAAAGGTCATTTAGGGCCTCAAAATGGCTCCAGAAGTTCAGCACCCGAAAAACTGCTAAAAATAGTAATTTACCAAAATTGCCAGAAGACTGTTTTGAGCCAGTTGGAAGAGGTGGGCTGCCATCGATATCCACCTGGATCAATCCTCCCTCCTTAGGAAGCAATGGTCTCCATTGCGTTAAATCCCTTATCATATGTCGAGCTGTGTGTCGAGTTGAGCTCTTGGTGCGACATTTGCTGAAGTGGAAAGGTTGCCTTACTTTGACATCTTCAGAGGGTTGTAATTGTTGTTGATGGATGCGCTGGAGCTGTTCAACAGTTTTGGTTATTGTGGTATCCTTGGTATGCACCGATGTGGATGGTTTCTTTTTGGAGGGGCCCCTTGAATGCGTGGCCTTGCACTGTGGAGGTACCCGAATAGGCGATGCTGCACTAAATTTGTGTTTTTCTTGTTTCTGCTGAGTAGAAGGATAATCTGCAGAGGTTGTGGATGTCTCCGCGATCTGATGTTCACCTTTAGTGGCAATTGCGAATAGGAAAAATTTCCCAGTGTGGGAGATTATCTTCCTTCCCTGCTCGTTTGGGGTAGGTGCAACTATCTTTGGTATCCGATAGAGTTGTCCTCCCAAAGTGACAATGACACTGCGAGGTCGTGATTCATATACAGCATGACGCCTCCACATATATGGTTGTCCTAAAAGAACATCACATACTTCAAGTGGGGCCACATCACACAATACCTCATCTTTGAAGGGCTTGATGCCATATGGTAGACGACATTGGTGACTGACACAGATCCTTCGTCCTTGGCTTAGCCATCCAATGGTGTATGGTTGTGGGTGTGGCGTTATTGGTAGCTCCAATCTCTTGATGACTTGTTCTGAGATCAGGTTCTTCTGGCTCCCGCTATCCACAACAAAGTGTAGGGGAATTCCCTTCACCCACATCTGTGAGTGGAAAAGGCGCTCCTCTGCCTCCGACTCTTCAGGGTCCTCTAGCTGAATCTGTGTGGTGGCAACAACGGCACTGGGTTCTGCATCAATGATCTGCTTCCCTTTTCGCGCGGCTGTGGAATTAGGTTCCGAGTCAGAATCGGAACTGCGATCTGATTCTGAAGCTTTGATCTCAGCCACCAATGACTGTTTTGAGCGACAATCATCAGTGTTGTGCCAGGGGATTTTGTGGAACTCGCACCACTTCCCAGTGTCCTTCTTTGTCTTTTCTTTACCCTTCTTCGCCTGTGGTTGGGACTGGTTGTCCTTTTCCTGCCCCGTGTTCTGCGAGCCAGAGTTTCCCTTGCCCTGCTTCTACGCAGGTCCGAAGTCACGCTTGTTCTTTTGCTGAAATTTCTGCTCAATTTTGACAGCATATCGATAGGCGGATCCGATTGAAGAGATTTCCAGGAAATCCATCTCTGTCCGGATGTACCGGTGTAGGCCACTGCGATATTTCAGTACTAGGTGCCGCTCGGAGTCCTTGATACCTAGGTTTGTGCGCAAGGTATGAAATTTGTTTGTGTACTCCGACACCGTTTGGTCCCTCTCTTGATGCAGAATGGTCCATTTTGTGTACTGGTCATCGTAGTTTCCAACAGGGTAATATTGTTCCTTGATAGCATCTATAAAAGAGGCCCAAGTGGGATTGGAATATTCAAACAATCCAGACTCGTCTGATGAGTTTTGCTCACAATAAGTTTCCCACCAATTTTTGACATGGGGGACGGCCTTGAGGAGTGCAAAGACGATCTTTTCCCTGTCGAAAAAATTGTGGATAGAGAAATACCCTTCTAGTAGATTCAACCATTTATCTAGGGCATCAACATCGATTTGGCCTTCAAATAAAGGGATATCAAAATTAACTTGTACCTTGAAGGCAGTTGTATCTCCAAAATGGCTGCTCGTTGAGGGTGCATTTGCCGCTGTTGGCATGCGTTGAAGGATTTGGGCAAAATTATCCATCATCTCGTTCCTCTGTCGCGCGAGGGCTTCCTCGAGCAACAACTTGATAGGATCTACTGCTCCGTCGTCTCTCTTTTCTTCCGCCATGGGAGGCCGTTTGGGGCGGCGAGAGTGGTCTTCCCCAAGTGAAACTAGTTCGAGACCCTACTCTCTGTATCCTGACCTCGTCGGGGACATGCACTGAGAAACAATCAAAGAGCAGACCGCTCTGATACCACTGATCCGGATTTATGTGGGAACGAAACAAAAGATAGCATATACAGAATCATATACAGAGATATATTGTAAATAACACAGTGATACAGTAAACACATATTCTATTAAATAGCGGAAATAGAACAGACTGTAAAATACAATAGCTAGAATGGTGGTAGCTATCTCTGAGAAGAGATGTGGCCGCTATGCTCATTCGTGCCAAGATGAATACAAAGAGAGGCCGAAAGGGCCTATTTATCATAAGCATGAGGGAAAGAATCCCAAACATCCAAAAACCTAACCCTAGAAGATGAACCGTCATAAAGTCATGTGGGCCCCGTTTGGGTAAGTTAGTACATCAACTTCCCGGGGTCGTAACTTTTGCATACGATCTCCGTTTGGGGCGCTCGGTAGCCCGTTGGAAAGGTCTATCCGAGATTTACAACTTTCGAATGGGGCCAAATGTATTCCGGGGCAACCATTTGGCCCCCCAAATTGCCGCAAAAGGTCGTTTAGGGCCTCAAAATGGCTCCGGAAGTTCAGCACCCGAAAAACTGCTAAAAATAGTAATTTACCAAAATTGCCAGAAGACTGTTTTGAGCCAGTTGGAAGAGGTGGGCCGCCACCGATATCCACCTGGATCAAATGTACTTGTTGCAGATCTTCTTGAATTCTAGTTAAGACAATGATATGTCTATGCACTATATAATTTATTTTTTATAATGAATTGCGCATTTTCTCTCAAAAAAAAGATAATAATTTTTAATATAATCAAACAAACAAAAAAATTTAACTGATTTTTTAAAAATAAAAATTAGTAAAGTTTTTAGTGTAACATTTTAATGAAAGAAAGAATGATTTTTTTGGAAATAAAAAAATTGAATAAATTGTAATAAAACTTTTCAATGATAGAAAGATAAAGCTTGAGATGATTTTTTTAGATACACTATTTGTTGTCCAATATGTTTGTTGTTTCTATGAATTATTAATGTACGAAATACTTTGGAAACAAGCTAAGGGTGGTAGGTTGGGGGTGGTTATCTTAGGCCTTGATGAAAAACTTGAATTGACTTATGCGTGGGGACTTGGAATAAAAACAAATAACTAAGTTGTGTTAAATGTTGTGTCCCTTGGAATATTGTTTCTATAGTCCCAACAAATTAATTCTACTATGATTTTTGGAAAGTCCTCCTTCATAATCAATCAAGCAAGGAAGGGGAAACCTAAGGAAGTAATGGTGGTGTCAAGCATATTCCAAAAAATCCATGGATTGCTTGCCTCATGGATTATGGTAGCACTCTATATTTTTCAAGAGAAAACAATTCTATGGTGGATCATATGGCCAATGAAGTAGTTTACTTATATAAGAGCATCCGGATAAAAAATGAGGACCCCTTGAGATATATTAGATACCCTAATATTCTCATGGTTCCATATATTATCGAGAACTTTCCCAAGTATATAAACTCTCTTTTATGCAAGTTGGTGAAGGATATACTTATATGAATGAATATAAATACTAATATTTTTTGGAACATTTGTCATCTTTAATATGGGTTATGGTTAAATTATGATGTTGTAATGAATTGAGCATTATGATATAACTTTTTTTTATGAATGTGTGCATTGTTAATTAGATAATCAATAATATATGTGTTTCTATATTATTTTTTTGAATTATAATTACTATTAAGATATGATACATTAATTAAATGAAATAAGTCATCTTTAAAGGAAGAAAAATTATTTTACATTGATAGATATCAAAGATGGTCATATATATATATATATCAATTTATTTAAAATATTAAAAATTTATTAGAATAAATTAAAGATATAACATAATTATTGTACGATGATGAAATACCATACAAACATATTTTTTTTTTCAGCAGAAAAAAACTACTGTTGATATTCATTAGGAATCAAATAGTACAATGAGCATCTTGGTTCTTAAGAAGAAACTATATACAGCAAAATATTCTAGCTGGAACAACCTAGGCAAAATAGGAACTATCTACCCGAATCTTTTCTCAAAGTACCCCTTCATATACATGAAAGGAAATTAGCAATTACAATCTAAACAAAGGAGGATCAAACATCCCAAAACTTATCACAAAAGAAAGCCGTCAAAAAAGAACAATAGAATACTTCAACTATCAGCTAAAGAACTTAGTCAAAAAAATAGGTAACACCCATATCCTGGATGTCATTGTTCAACCATTCCTCCCAAATAAGATTTCCTTCTATACCATCAAGAGCTTGTTTGGACAATTTGTCTACTAGAGAGTTGCGTTCCCTATAAATATGCTCAAAGGAAATATTCTGAAGCATAGAAATTTCCTTTCAAGTGTGAATACACCAGTGTCAAAGATTAGTAACATTTAGCTTGAAATCACATGTTGCCCATTTGATGGTTACACGTGAATCTCCAAAAACTTTGATATCTACTAATCCAAATATGTTCACCATCTTTAAAACACACCAGAGAGCCATGAGTTCAGCCTTCATGTTACTCCCCGCCCCATAGTGGAGTTGAATAGTAAAGTAATGATCTTCATTTAGAAAAATCACTCCTCCAACCGCACAGATCCCATTTTGAGTAGCAACATCAAAAAATAATACAAGCTGAGTCACTTTGAAAGAAAAATGACTGACTCTATCAACCAGAAGTTTATGCTTATGATCCTTATACATATAAAACATCTTCTAAGCAGACAAGCTACAATTCAACACATTTGGTTGTAGATCCTAGAATAAAGCACAATTCCGGGAATCCCACATTGACTAGGCAATACAAATAGCTAATGTAAAGAAAGGTTTGCAATTTATGTACCAATTTAACAAATAGTAGCTGAAATATCCAACATCCCATTGATGAGCAAAACTCAGTTTCGAAGAACAAAAATTCCAAATTTTGTTTGTAAAACAACAATCCACGAATAAATGTTGAGTAGTTTAAGCTTCAATCAAACAAAGATTGCATCTACTTGGACCAGTCCAACCTCGCTTCAACATATTCTCCCAAGTCTTAAGTTTATCCTCGAGAGTAAGCCATAAAAAACATTTCAACTTTAAGGGGACCTTCCACTTCCATAATCTCTTATACCACCAGTTTTGAGGGAAAGTATATCTATCCTGAATAATTCTGTTGTAAGCAGTCTTTGCTGTCACTGATCCTGAGCTAGGATTCCCAATCCATACCACTTGGTCACTGTCCAAATTAATTTTAACTCCTATTGAGTTTATATCCCTAATATATCTATCCCACTCCTGTGCAAAAGACCCAACAAGCCCGAGATCCTTAGCATTCATCCATACATCAAATTGAGAATCATTCTGATTACGAATTAGAATTATGTTTAAAGTAGAACAACCAAGAGCCTTCAGATATTGTACCAATCTGTCAGAGAGGATATATGAATCTTCCATCCTGACAATGGGATCCAAGACAACCATGATTTTTTCACCAGAAATGACCTACCAAAACATGTCTTTTACAATCCAAATAATAACTTTCATAAAGCCCCTCCAAATTGGAGAGAAATTCCAACCAACTTGCTTTGGGTTTCTTATCCAATCATACACATCATATTTGAGATATTTGGTCTGATATACTCTGGACCAAAGAGTAATTCCAAAAATGCCCCTCCTCATGCATTTTAGTCTCAGAGCAGAGCTAAAAATTCCCAAGTCTTTGATACCCTAGCTGCCGAATCTTTTAAGTCTTGGAAGTATCTCCCAGCCAACCATAGATATCTTAGCATGAGCAAATCTACTGGTCCAAAGAAAGTTGAAGAAACACTTCCTTAGAGCATTAATGATAAAGGATGGCACTTCAATAAGGGAAAACCAGTAAACAGGTATGCTTGATAGCACATCTTTCACCAAAATAAGCTTTCCCCCAATGGACAAAAGCTGAAAAGACCAATGTGCAATACGATTCTCAACTTTTCGATGTAACCAAATACAATATTTGATAAGATAATTATTTGGTTTAAAAAAGAAACCCAAATACTTGAACCCGTCTTCCAGAAAGAAACACTTGAAGGGAAAAATATCAGAAATTTCTTTCAAAATTAGATCATTCACACCAAACTGATAAAAGTTGGATTTCAAATTGCTAACCTTCATTCCAGTAGCTTTGCAAAAGGTCTTGATTATATCACTATAGTGCTTCCATTCATCAATTGAATCCATTCCAACCACCAAGATATCATCAACAAAAAGAATGTGTGACAACAGGCAATCTTTTGCCAGCTTAACACCATTGATCAAACCTTTACTTTTGGCTGATTAACCAGTCTGCTGAAACCATCTATGACCAATCAGAAGAGGAGAGGGGAGAGTGGAAATACTTGTCGGATTCCTCAAGAAAAATTAAAGAAATAAGATGGGGTACCATTTACCAACACAACACTATTCATATAAGTAATACAGGCCATGATCCAGTTAATCATCAAAGGTGGGAGTCCTATCTGAATTAGAACAAGTCTTAGGAAAGACCAATTCACCCGATCATATGGTTTTTACAAATCCATTTTTAGTAGAAAAGCCTTCATCTTCCGAATCTTAATTGTGTGCAGAATCTCCTGAGAGATCCCAATTGCATCATGGATCTGCCGACGAGTTAAGAAACCAAACTGTTCATTAGATATGTGTTCCGAGAGAGCTGCCTTTAATCTTTGGGCAATAATCTTTGAAATCAGTTTGTAGGCTAGATTGCATAAGGCAATCAGGCGAAACTCTCCAAAGGATTGGAGTTTGTTATTTTTAGGGATTAGGGTCACAAAGGTGGAATTTAGAGCTCCAGAAATATAGCCATTAATTCTCGAAATGTTCACCATACTTTTGATATCCTCCCCCATAATATCAAAAAAATGAATATATAGTTCCACCGACCATCCATCTGGCTTGGGACTCTTTTCCTTCGCAAAGAATTTTAAAGTATATTCAATTTCATCCAAAGATACTTCCTTTCCCAACCCATAAGCATCCCGATCATTAAAGAACCGAGGGTAAAGTCTAGCAACTTTTATCTGCTCAAGTAAGTCACTATCTCCAAGATCTTTATAAATATTTCCAAAAAAATTGATAGCTTCCTTTTTTAAAAGCTCCAAACCTATAACCAACACACCTTGGGAGTCTTGGATTTCCCATATATTATTTAGATTTCTTCTAGCAGAAGCATAGGCATGAAAACATTTTGAATTTTTATCTCCATGGGCTATCCATATAGCTCTGCTTTTAAGGCGCCATTCTTTCTCCTCCTGTAAAAGAATCTCTTCTTTTTTTTTCTCAATTTTTTTCAAAGTTTCAAAAGATTCGAAATCTAATGAACCGCTGAAGCTTTCATCAAAAGAATTCTGAATTTTCTTTTCCAACTGGGAAAGTTCAAAATGATCGGTATCCTTCCTATTCTTTATACAAACAGTTACAACTTCTTTCAGACCCCTCATTTTTTGACAGAAAAGTTCCACAGGATTTGCATCTTCCACATATACCTTCTTCCAAAAAGTCTCTAACCATGACACAAAAATCATCATGTTCCAGCCAAGAGCTATTAAACTTAAAAGGATAAGAAACCTTTTGTCCATAATCATCCAATTGCAGCAAAATAGGCCAATAGTCAGAAGATTTTGTCTCATAAATCTAGGAACGATATCTCTGAAAATGACCAAGCAGATCGACCTTCACAAGGAAGCGGTCGAGCATTTTATGAATTCCTTCTTTTCCAAATATACCGTTGGTCCAAGTAGGCATCAGCTTTATAGGCATAACATCCAAAAAATCATTTTCAACAATCAACTTTGTAAAGAAATCAAACAAGCCATCCAATCTGGCTGCAGACCCCCAAACTTCAGAAGCCGATCTAGTAAAGTTCAAATCTCCTGCAATGATTAGTTTATCAAAGCTCAGTAGACCAGAGCACATCAGAGACTCCCAAAATTTCTCTCTCTCCCAATAAGGAGCATAGCAAGTTAAGATAGAGAGGGTCTGATTCAGACCAACAAAGAACCCTTTCAACAAGATACCCCAAGGCGATTTAAAAACCTTGAAGGAAAATAAAGCAGGATTCCAAGCCACAACTAGTCCTCCCGAAAGTCCACAAGAGTTGACAGCCGCAATCTCCCACCGAGGGAGAATCACACCAATCTTAGAAACAACGAAAGCAACATCACACATAGTTTCCTGAAAGAGGACAATACCAAGGCTAGTCACAAGAAGAAGATTGGTTAAGACCTGAGCCCTAGATACCTTACCCAATCCACACACATTTAAGGAAAGAAAGGAAATTAGGAATCCACAATAGGAGGGATTGTCGCTCTAAGGCCCTCAACAGAGTCACAACATTCCAAACCAGCATCCTCCAATCTTTTAGAAACTTGAGTATAAGACTCAATCCCAGATAAACCAGGCAGAGAAGTGTTCTTTTTTTTCTTTCCTCTTTGAATGGTCACATTTTGGAATTTAAGGGAATGTAAAGGAATGGCTTCAGAGTTCAAACCAGGATTTTTGAAAAAATAGGTAAAGGGGAAAGATCCGAAACCTTATCAAAAGCAACATATCCACAACCATCTAGAATAGTCTTATCTTCAGCAGAGAAAATAGCAGAAGGATCAACCGTAGGGTTTGTCTCTAAGACAGACTCAGAATTTGGCAGAGAACACAAAACCTAGGTATCAACAGAAGGGATCAGAATAGGGTTGGAAGGGCTCAAGCTCTCGGCCAGAGGAGTCTCACAAGGTAAAGCTATAGGTAAAGAACCCTATGACTCAATGAAATCCAAATCACCAGATAAATTGCGGACTACAAGGGGAGACTGAGAATCCAACCCAACTTTTTTGACCAAACGACCCGTAGACAAGTCATGACATAAAATAAATTCTCCCTTTGAAATACGTCTAGCAAGATCCTTTTCAGAATTTTCAATAATGGCTAGTTCTTCTTTTGATACCTCTAAAAATAAAGCCAAAGGCCAAGAAATACACTTACCAGGATTTGAGATCAAAGTCTTTGACATAGAGTGCTTGGGGATTGAGAAACAAAAATCATCAGAATGAACCTCCCTGCGACCTCGCAAAAAGGGACATTTAGCCTTAACATGTCCCATTTCACGGCAGGAGAAGCACCGAAAAGGGATTTTGAAAAAATCACGTTTTTGACGCTAAACCCTACTCTCCCATACCACATCAATTTCTACAGGCAGACCTAAACTCATATCCAATTCAACCATGACTTTAGCATATCTTTTATCCATCCCAAAAAGGTTATTCTTATCCATCCAAACAAATCTACAAATAGTGTTGGCCATACCAACAATGACCTCCTCCAACCAAAGCTCAATTGGTAAACCCAGGATAAGCATCCACATATGCATTTTTCCTTGAACCTCCTTTAAAGGGTCAAAGTTTACATGCCAACGTTTCAGGAATAAAGATCCTTGCTTAAAAGGCCAAAAGATTGCTAGAATCCGTTCAATAATAGCCGAATCACAAAAGTCGAACAGAATCGATCGATTAATCAATAGATTAACTTTCGATGTCATCCCAGTCAAGGGAACCCAGTATTTGTTAGCTTACTCAGAGATTTACACCTTTGAACCAAAGGAAAACTCCAATCTCCCCGCTAGGGAACACTCCGCCAACATCTCAATCCTTTCAAGATTAAAAATCAGTGTTGATCTCATACCTGCCAATAAAATCCCTTGCTTTAACAGTCTTCAAATGTCTTCTCAAGTTGGCCCTAGCTCCAAACAGATTCCTATTTTTTGTCATGCCATGACCAGAAAGAAAGGGTTTGCTATCAGACTCTCTAGGGCTTGAAAGGGATAAAGACTCCCAAAAAAGGGGAAAAGAGTCCATAAGTAGAGGTGATCGGAACCTCCAGTCAAAAAACAGGCAAATACCCTGACACAGAGGAAAAAACGCCAAGCCACAGAGCCACCACCTGTGCCCTTAATTTGAAAGAAACGGGGAAAAACCAAGAGCCAACCACGAAAAAAAATGTAGAACCCCGGACCCCACCAAGGAGAAGTAGGACTGGGACACTAAATCACAAAAAGGACAAAAAATACCAAACTTAGCACCTACATAAGAAAATACTGAAAAACAAGCTAAAGAAGACGAAAAAAGGGCAGCAACGTAAGCTAGAAAGTTCCCACTTTTTTTATACTTGGCTAGTACTGGGCTGATTCAGATGAATCAGCTTGACGCCAAGTTGTCGCATACCCAAAAACACCTCTTCAACCCTCATTTTCAGCAAAAACCTGCAGAAGAAAAACCAAAACCCTCATCAAGAAATCAAGCTCCCATGCCTAATTTCATTCCAACCATACAAACATAGTTATAATATGATGATTAAGAACTAGAAAACATGATAATAAAGTAGAAAAAATATTCTCAATAAAGACTTAAACTTCATACAATTGATTGATAAAAATTTGTATAAGATCAACTCAATAAAATTATTGAAGATATGTCGTTTGCAAGACCCCAACTTTGATTTTCCATTTTCATAACATTATATTAGCACAACTTTTGTAAATATAATTAATGGTGGATAAGTTTATTGAGAAGTTATTAAACAAAAAAAACAAACAATAAACAATAATGCATATAATGCATACTACAAATGATATAGAATAATAATACATATATAAAAGAGATGAAATCTGTATAAAAAAGAGATCAAATATATATGTAATTAACTTTATTTTGAATGTGAATAATATATTTTTATTAAACTGTTTTGTATAAGGATAAAGAATGCATGAACAAACTAAATCATTATTACAACAAGAGCCATGTGGTGGCAATGTCCCCGACATTGCCATCAGATTTGCGACTACCTACAAGGAGGATTTTTTTTCCAAGAGGGGTTGCACGTCGATCAACACAATTGAAAACTGCTAGGCTACGACTAAGTCGAGAGGCACGCACATTATTAACCAATTTTCTGATGCAATGGTGATGAAATTAAATATGCTTAATTCTAGCATGATAAAAATGCCCGTCATGATCCATTTTGTCAAAAAAAAATCATATTCCTAACTCTACCTATGAACATGGAAAAGATCGCACACTAACAATGTTTGGGAACTCAAGATGGAACTTTCATACTTTAAGGAAAGGAAAAGATAAATGGTTTTTACAGGAATAGATACAAAAATTTGAGTGAAAATCAAAGTAGAACTATGAATTAAACAAAATCATGCGTGCATGTGTTCTTTGGAAATTCCCAAACACAAAAACATGAATTGTCATTGGAAATTTGGGAATTATAATGCTTTGTATGGAAATAAATATACAAATTGTTTAATTTATTAACGATGAATTTTTATTGATTACCGTGATGATTTGGAATTGCAGTTTTTGTAAAATGCATTTGGAATCAAGTAGTTTACTCTTCAATAGCGTTTCCATGTATTGTTCCCATGTAATATAATTGTGGCCATTTAGAACCATAGATTCCTAGTTATAACTCATATACAAATCTAAACCATGATTTAGTCTTCAAGTCAAAACATGAAGCCAAACTACTAAAGATCGGCTCATGAGTAGGATTGTGTGCAAGATAAAGCCAATAGTTCTTAGAGAACATTTGAGAGCTAGGATATTTTAAAAAGTGGAGTTATGAATTCCAAGAGATGGTCATGTCTAAAGACAATGTTGGAGTAGTGAAGCACAAGTGAGCATCACTAAAGATACAATATACAACAACAACAAAACTTCAAAACATCATATATATAGGATGGTCCATAAGGTCATTTATATATATCCCAATGTACAACTAGCTTCCTTAGAATGAGGAAGATAGTCAACATTGATTTCTTAGGGTGCACACACATATCTCCCTTCTCTACCTCAATCTACAATAGTTGACTCTCCTAGTCCACCTTCTATTATTAGCTATCACTATTTACAAAATATTGAGGTGTGATAAACTCGATGTTTTAATAGTATATAAAGGATAGCAACATCCCCTCCTAACCACCCAAGCTAGACCTAATAGATAGATAATCTATTAAATATACCAGTAATTTGGCTAGAAATATTTATTGAAGGTAAATCCCTTATTTGTGAAAAAAAACATATATCATGAAAATCCCAAGGGATGTTTTTGTAGTCACAGGAACAAATAAAAAATAAGAATTTTGATATAGAATATAAAATACAATAATTGGTATAAGCTTCCACAATTGATCTATACAGTGATACACATATGTGGAGAAGATAGGTTGATATATAATAAAAAAGGGGTTGAAAGAATATTATATATTGGGTTGTATGTGTTAAATATTCTATGTATTATTGAACCGTGGGTTCTTCTCCCTCAATTCAAGGCTTTTATCATATAATTATATACATATATTTTTTGTTATTTGCCATCTTATGTTGTTTTTCTATTTTTAGTTTTCTCAATTATGATAATGCTACGATCCATTTATGATATGACTTAATTGACACGTTATGTGTATCTGATGTTGTCTTGTTATTTTCAATTTTGATTTAAATAATTAAAAGTATTATGGTTAATTTATAATATTATTTATTTGACATGTTAAGTTTGACTTGTATGGAATTATGATATGACTTAATTGACATTTTTTTTTCAGCAGAAGAAAGAAAAAAATAAATAAATAAATAAATAAAATACTATTGATATTCATAAGAATCAAATAGTACAATGATATTTTTGTTTCTCAAGGAAGCAACAAATAACTTAAACAAAATTAGTGTTGAGATCCTATTTGATCAGCCACATGCTAATTAAAAACATCTTAAAAAAGAACCAACAACATATAGTTCAGTTATGTAGACAATAATGCTACATTTTCCGATGATACAAAGACAAAAAACATCTTCAAAAAAAAACTATAGAAAATGACATAACAGAGAAGAAAGCTTAGTCAAAAAAGTAGGTGACACCCATATCAAGAATGTCATTGTTAAACCATTCCTCCCAAATAAGATCTCCTTTGATGCCTTCCAAATCTTGTTTAGAAAGGTTATCCGCCTGCGAATTGTGTTGTCTATATATGTGTTCAAAGGAGATGTTCTGAGCCTTTGAGATTTCCTTTCTTGTCCGTATGCACCAATGCCTCAGATTCATGACTTTAAGACTATAGTCACCAGATGCCCATTTGATAGTAACTCTTGAGTCTCCAAAGACTTTGATGTTCACTAAACCAAATATGTTCGCCATCTTTACCACACACCAGAGGGCTAAAAGTTCTTCCTTCATACTGTTTCCAGACCCACAGTTTAATCGCACTGAGAAATAATGATTCTGGTTGAGAAAGATTACCTCTCCAACTGCACAAATTCCATGTTGTGCCGCTCCATCAAAGAAAATAACAGGTTGCGTAACCTTAAAGGAAAAGGAATTGATTCTGTCAATCTACAAATTGTGATGATCCTCCTTATATGCCATAAACATATTTAAAGCAGTTATTCCACAAACCTCTACCTCATATTTTTTGACTTAATTGACATGTTATGTGTATCTTATGTTGTCTTGTTATTTTTAATTTTAATGTAAATAATTAAAAGTATTATGATTCATTTATAATATTATTTATTTGATATGTTACATATGGCATTTAATTGATTTGATGTTTGCATTGTAATAGGAGCAGACATGTGGTGAGAATTTTCATACAATAAGGTGATACCAAAGATATTTTAAAGTGTTACAGAGACCACTATACAAGACCAGAGGTATTTTGACACCCTAAATATCATTTGATTGCAAGAATCTATTTTTATAATGTCTATAATAGAAACTAATAACTTGTAATCTCACATTCCCATTATAACTATTTCGACTTGGCCTATATAAACACTACTATTCTTACATAGAAGAAGGATGCTATCAATGTTAAAGAAACGTAACTTTGTGGATTAGTTGGCATCCTTTATTTTATTACGAGCATAAAATGTTAAATTTTTATCTTTTTTTTCATATTTTTGGCTAAACTTTTACGAATAATTTATACAAATGATTGGAGAGATATATATTAGTTGCTGAGATTGTAAGATCAAAACGCTATAAAGATTGAAAAAGTTGAAATAGTTTATAAATTAAAAATACAATTTAAATAAAAAAAATTCTAATTAAATAAAAGATTGTATAACCCGATTCGAGTGATAATAACCTAAATATTTATTTATCCTATAAGATTTAAACTGCTTCCACTTTTCTTTATTGAATTGTTTTCAACGTAGTCGATTGTTTGGATGAGCAAACCTTGAGACTTGATAAAGATGAGGATATTAATAAGAATATTCTTGATGAAACAAAGTTCAGCCAAAACCGATAATAGCATGAAATCTCTATATCGATTGGTTGTGTTGAAGCCTATGAAAGTATTAGTTAAATGTAGAAGGTGCCAATATAAAACTAGTAGTACAGTTTTCAGGCGTTCTCGACATACAAGTCATACTCAGTGATGGTGATAAATTCCATATGAATTTAGCGATAGTGATATATTTCTTGGCTAAGGAAATCGAGTATATTGTTTATATTCCGTTGATGATTAAAATCTTGGTGGGGCTCTTGATATCAAATATTGTATATTATTTTTTCCATCACAATTTAGAGTCCATACAAATTGATTAGTGGTCATCTTAGTTTAGTATTTTGTGTCTTGCCTTAGCCCTTGTGTAGGGAAACATCACAATGAAACTATAATTTAATTTTGTCACTACTTTGGTGTTTGATAGGTACATGTGAATTTTGACCAGTAACTTGCTGCTACTGGCATCAAATAAGGAAAATATTGCATTCAAGGGCTTCAACAACTACTATATATTTAATGAAATATGCCAAAAATCCTATAGATATTGACTTTCATTGTGAGCAAACACAAGTGGAACATCGTAAAGCTGATTTTTCCATTGCAAACTTATGTGCAATGTACTTCGACCTCCTCTGCATTGCATTACTGTAGATAATGATCACGTTAAAAAGTGTTTCTAACACCAAAATAAATAAAATCCCTCCATAATCATGCAAAAAACGCTATATGCTTCTCTATCTTCCTTTCATAAAGCAGTCTCTCTCTCACCCTTTCGATTCAGGGAGGCAATTAATGCATCAAGCTAGTCAAATAGAATAATAACAATCCAAGCAGAGGTTTTTATCTTCTTGAAACAACGATGGACCTCTTTAAGATCTTCGGCATCTATCCAACCTAAAGAAAAACAAAGGAATGACTAGCTGTGATATCCTGAAAGCAAAAAGAAATCATGAAACTGGTTCCCAAGTTAGTAAAAGAGAAAATTTCAAATTTTAATGAAAAAATGTAAAAAACAATCAATTCCTCAACCATTTCAATCTAAGATTCTAAACCAAATGATACCTACAGGTGGGTGCCCTAAATTTGTAGGGCAGTATACCAACATATATAAAATATGTTAAAGCCAATGCAAAGGACACCGATAACAACAAAGAATGCCAAAAACAAATCATTCTATGTAAAATTATATCAATATTGAGAGACCAGACCTTAGTTTGTTGGTATAATAAACATGTCTCTACAAGAATTATTGAAAACTATGAATAATTGTGGCAATAAGATCCTTTCCTCACGATGACTTGTTTCTAAACTAGCCTGGTCAGCTACAAAGTAATCAAGGCCATTTAGAACGATTTTCGAATAAATATGCAAATAACCCTACTTCGTGGTGTAGAAAAATGATTTCTAACAAAAATATTGCCAAGCATGAGGATCTGTAAGCCTTATTCACTTTATTTCCATATAAAGATGGATTGAATCAGTTCAAATCCGCCATGGACTGGATTAACAAACATTCAAATGCAACAAATTTGCTTTGTTTAAAGGAAACACTAACATTTAGTTGAAATTAAAACCACCAAAACTTATATCGATGTTGTTTCATTTCTAATCTCTAGAGAGAAGTACTAATCCTAGACAAAAGAAGACTCTAACTTCCTCCAACTTGAAGAAGGTGAACGTAATCTTTGGAGATGCACCTAGCCATGGCAAGGATAGCCCGAGTCAAAGGGTGACACATTATGTATCTCAAGCATGATATGCCATTTTGGGCACGATGGACCTTTTTGTGTTTAGGACATGAGGCGTCGTTATTTCATGTTTTGGCCACAAGTGTCATTATGTACATTGGGCACAGCGTGCCATGTTGTAAAAATGTACGATTAGCCCAATTTATTCATAGATACATGATTTTGGCACATATATAGTAAATTCTTTATAATTTATTTTGTAATTATTATTACAATTAAATGTTTTATTAATTTTATTATGAAAATAAATAATGTTTTTTATTAATTAAATTATAAGTTATTAATATCATTAATTATTTACACCATAACCATTTATACTATTTAAATATATTAAAAATTTATATTACTTTTTAATTTATATAACTAAAATAGTATTATTTAAATAATATTATTTATGAAGTATTAATAAATCTTATTTATTATAAATAAAGTATTAGTGAATCTTTTCGCTGAAAAAAAATACATAAACTATGTATTGTTTCCTTGCTGATATTAAAACTACTTGATACTACTTGTGCCTCATATAAATAATAAGAGTCCTATCTCATTTTAATACCAAATGTCTTTGAATCGAAAAAAGTTATCTCCTCTATTGTGATCTGAGATGGAGATCAAATTCCTCATCATCTATGCAAAGATATTCAAGACGATTTGATTAGGGAAGCATTGATAAAAAAATTGAGATCCTTGGATGGGGATCAAACTTCCTCATCATCTATACAAAGATATTCAAGAATATTTGATTATAGAAGCATTGGTAAAAGATTTGATCAAGTATAGAGATGTTTAGACATTTAGGGTAGATGATTTCTTCTATATTTAAAATAAAATTGATGTCAATTTGTTTTTAATAAATTCAACATTTTGTACTTGCATTAAAAGTAGAGGGTCTTTACAACTTATTATGGACGAGTTATTGCCACATACTTTAATGTATATGATTGAAAAATTAAATAAAATTATTAAACTAGGTTTAATGTTAAGTTTTATATAAAAGTTTAAAAAATAAAACTAAGAAGTTGTTTTTTTGGTAAAATCTAAATCTAGAAGTGTTTAAATTGTGTTTTTGAATCAATAAATAGATTTAGTGCCTTCCAATACCCTTATGGCACCCAAATTATGCAATTTTCATAGCTAATATATGTGATTCGAAGATTTTTTAAAGATTTCCAATCAAACCCGGAACCAGGAAAATGTTGAAAACATAAAATATTTAGACTACACCTACAATTAATATACATCTATCTTAAACTTAAATCTATTAAGCAATGAGAAGGACTAAATTTCTTAAAGTGCAATTTTTTTTTAAAATCTTTTATGTATTAAAAAAAATATATCTAAAAGAATTTGATGCCTTTTACTATTAGATAAATTGAGATTTAAAATAATCTATAATAATATTAAATTATTATACTTATATAAATATATAATTTTTTAAATTGATAATAAATATATACATTTTTTAAATTGATAATATTTAAAAAATCTATTATAAAACTCATTCATGTATTATTATGTCCATGACATTATGGATCATTTTTTAGGTAGCAGGAACTTCAAATAATGCATTTTCCATTTTACAAAGTTAAACTTTGATATAGCAGATGTATTTCAGCTTTCAGCTCGAAATTTGTAGCGTGGAAATCATTTGACATCTGTCCCAGCAAATGTAAATGCTATGTTGTGCAGCAAGTACGTTCCGATGCTTGCCAATGTACTCATCTGAAGTCTGCAACCTACACAAAGGAACAGATCACCCACGTATTTGTTGTTGTGGATTGGTACAGTTGGTCTCTTGTATGTGGTAAGAAGCTGTAGCTGACGCGTACATTGATCGTGTACATAATGTCCACCCTTTCCAATGTTGGAAGACTTGTTAATTATCTGTCCAAACCCTTGCAAAAAGGCCTTGTTTAAAGTGGTCGCGACGACGGTTGAGGCAAGGGAGGCTGCGTAGAAAAACAAGAGCGATAGTTTGAACCACCCAGTTTGATCTTTAAATGCTGTTACGTATAGATATGAAAATAGTACGCAAGTGAAACATGCATGGAACGTCTATTCACACTGTAGAGGCCGATCTAACTGTATTAAAGGACCCTGATCTTTGAGGCCACGATGATCTTCCAAAGAGCCTCAATAGGAACAATATTCAAATCTACACAAGAAATGGAGTTGTGATTCTCTTTGTTAACTTTCTCGTTACTGAAACTATTTACCGATTTCCTTGGCGTCAATACAATCAGCTTAGTCAAAGCAAACATAAAAAATTCAATAGGCACCACTAGCTGTCATTGCAGAATAAATTCACTAAGCATCACTATGTACAGTTACAACAATATTCAGTAGCTGATAGTAGGCACCCAAGCACAAAAATTCCAACAGTAGCTATCCTGGATAATCACTACTAGTCCTCTAAGCATGATATTAACAAACATAAAATGTAAAAGATGGAAGAGCAGCAAACAACAGATTCAATATATTAATCTTGAAAACCAAAAATCCCATGTCCTAGAAGGGTACATTCTCCCATTCGGTTGGGTTCTACCTGATTCTTAGAAAAAGATTAATCTCCTAATCTGTTGAGGTGGCTGGTAGGTGTTCACTACTAAGCCAGAACTATATTGTCAGAAAACATAAAGGAAGACAGATCTGCAAGACCATAGAAACTTAGCGCAGATAGACACAAGAGAGATGAAAAAATATCAGAAGTCCAAATGAATCAAATGACAGTGAATTATAATTATTCACTGAATTCCTGCAGCCTGATTGATTACTTTCCTAACCAAGAAATAGGGCAGAAAACTAAAACTAAAAACCAATGGGAGGGTGCAAAGATTATGCAAAAACTATCATCTCATGCATACTACATGATAACCTTCAATTCCATCATAATACTCTTATAACTATAGCATTACAGCCATTCAGGGCCAGTCATACAATCCAGAGTGACGCATAAAATGCTCACAAAGAACAAATCTAAAAACAGTAATATACAATAAATGAATAATTGACTTGTACCCATTTCACAGTAGAGCGACTACTTGCTTAAAAATCCACAGGATTCTAAATTGCGCTATATAGGATTTTGAAATTTTAAAGTTGATAGAAATATACAGCCTCACCTCAATTTATGCTAAATTCCCATGAAGACCTCATAAGAAAGCCCATGTACTTTGTTCACAGAGTCGAAGAAAGAAGAGAAAATGAAAGCGAAATTTATTTTCAAAACTCCATCCCCATACACATCCAGAACTCTGCAACAACCACTCACTATACAACAAACATGAAAATCAGTGTCCATTCTTCTACCTCTACCACTGTCCTCCAGGATGTTGATCTCCACTATTAGCAGCTCCTGCACCACCAGCTTTGCTAGCGTTGATACTCATCTGATAAGGAGTTAGCATCTGATGTTGTCCATACATCTATGCAGCTTGGCCTCCATAGGCCTATGGATAGAAGCCCCCGCTATATTTAGTGGAGCTTCCAGGGCTAATACTGGGGTTTCCTACACTAGACCCATTAACAGTACTGCCAGTAGAGGCATCCTTGGAAGGAGACTGATAACCACTCTGTTTGGCCATTGACGTATTTTCACCCTCCAATTCTCTGTACTTCTGTAGGTAGACCTTGAGGGTATCTCACATGTTTCCGGTTGCTGTTTTTCACCAGGTCTATGTCCAAAACTTATGAAAACAATATGAAGTTTAGTTGGGGATGTTTCCCGCTCTAGTGAAGAAGTTGTGTCCGTGTAGTTCCATTCCAAAATAAATGAGATAAGAACTAAAATCTCTCAACCTGCATCTTTATCTCACAACCTAGATTCTTTGGATTTCAAACCTCTCTCAACCTGCATCCTTATCTCACAACCTAGCTTCTTTGGATTTCAGACCCAAATAATGCAAAAGCTAAGAAAATACAAAATCCACTTGCAAGTCGACTGAGATAGATAGAATGATGGATCCTGACCCGATGAGAAAAACATCAAAAGCATGAACATCTTTCGTGTGATTCCAGCCACGCTCTCTATCTCTCTAGGATTGCCAGGTGTTGCTGATACCTAGGAGTAAATAGAATTCCCGTACTCGATGCTAGTACTCGATCCCAAGAGTTAATGCAGTATATTAATGCAAGTGCGAAATAATGACCTATGGCACTATGAAATTGCTTTCTGGCCTCCATATGTGTCACTGCGTGCAGCGCATGCAGTGCATCTACTGCAACCAAGGAAGTCAGAGCATTATTATCTTTACAACAATAAAGAAAGTAGCCCTCTCTTTACCTTAACTTGATGTGACCTGACTTGCTCGGCTCCACGCTGGTGCAACATACAAATCTTAATTAATAGCTTACTCCATTAAACTTGACAGAAACCTGCAACAAAATTAAAAATTACAAGACATCATCCCGTAGCCCCCTCTTGGGAAGGGAAAAACTAAGATGACATCACAATTTGCAACCAATAAAAATTCAAATTTTTTTATTTTTTAAAATTTTGTTTAATAAAATATGTTTCCAACTATAGAATAATTATAATAGGAAGAAAATTTATAGACTATATTTATAGGTCATAGGGGAAAATAATAGGTTCTTGCTGATACATAGATGATCCCCTTCAGAGACATAATAAAAAATTTAACATGAGATAAAATAAAATTAATGTAAAAAGTATTAAAATCTATAAATGAAAATATAAAATATAAAATATAAAATTATTTTATATTTAATTGTATTAATAAATCCAAAACATGTTTAGATAAATAATTGAATAAGTATTCTTATTTTGGATTTATACTATTAGAATTTATGAAATCGTGATTAAAAACAATATACTACCAAAATATGTGAAGTGTGGGAGGTAGACATCACAATAGGCCCTTATGGTAATTATGAGGAAAAAGTTCGAGTCATGTATATGTCCCACACAAGTTTAGCACTTGGGATCTTACATTCACAAAATTTAGAATTACTTAACAAAAACAAAAACACAGTGGAAGTGCTAAAGAGTGGGGCATCCAAAACATGGTGGAAATGCTAACTAGTGGATTCCTCGTCATCATTAATTTAGATGGAGGTGGAGTTCACAAGATCTTTGACAGAGTTAGGGGGCTTTCCTTCTTGTCTCTACACATGGCAAACATTAGAGTTGGCATGTTCATGGCAAACATTATGCACTTAAACCAATAAGGATTATATATGCATATTTTCAAAGTACAGCTTTTCAAAGTGATAAGATATGTCGAGTAGTAGGATTAATATGCTTTTACACTAAGCCATGTGAGGAAAGCATTACAAAGTTTTGATATGGTTTTGGAAATTTGAGAAATTTTAAATAATAATAATAATATATTATTATTATTATATAAAAAAATTGTTTTGGTTAAAAAATAAATTAAAGAAAAAGTTCTTACACATATAAGGATGTTGATAATGTTAAAAGCATTATAAATTTTAAAGTTTCTTTCTTTTAATTTTGTTTAGGAGTAAGGGATTTTAATGTTCCTCAAGGGGAAGGAAGGTGATGGATTTGTTTTAGTTTATAAGAAGTAAAATAAATGCAAAGCCTTTACACGTAAAAGGATGTTGATAATGTTAAGAGCATTATAAATTTTAAGGTTTCTTTCTTTCCATTTTAATCTTCTTAAGGTGATTGAAAGTGAATTTGGTTTTGGGATTTTGTTTGGTATTATGCTTTGTGATTGGTATTACTATTATATTTAATGGGTGAGTATTTTAGTTTTTGGACAAAGAGAGTGAATTTGGTTTTGGGTTTTTTTTGGTATTATGTTTTGTGATTGGTATTACTATTATATTTAATGGGTGAGTATTATATTTAATGGGTGAGTATTTTAGTTTTTAGATAAAGAGAGTAAAGTTGTTTTTATTGTTTGGAGGTTGGCATGCTTTGTGCTTTATCTCTTGAATTTAATTATTGTATTTTTTATAGATTTTAATGGGTGAAATTCATTATGTGTTTAGAAACTAGACTTGGTTTTGTATGTAGGATTTCCCATGGTAGAAGTTATGGATGGGTTTATTGCATTACTTTTGTTTAATGGTTTGTTGCTTCAGATTGTGTTTAATGGTTTGTTTCTAATTATGAGAGATTGAACTTAGTTTTGTTTGTTGGTTGAGACACCGGCTGTCCAATGGTTGGGAGGTGGCTAGTATGGCCTGCATGGGTGTTCATTGATATGTTTTCCTTTAAATTTGTCAATATGGTTGTTTTACAAGACCCATTAGACAATTACTAGTGGGTTAATCTGGTTTTGCACTTTTTATATTTGACATGCATTGTGTCCATTGGTTGGGTAGTGGTTTAGTTTGGGGTATGAGCATTTATTAATATTCTTGTCCTTCAATCTAATAATATGCTTGTTTTGTGAAACCCATTAGTCAATTAGTGGTGGGTTAATTTGGTTTTGCAAATAATAAAAGTTGTCATTTCTTCATATTTAATTTGCATCATGTTTGTTGGTTGGGTGGTGGCATAGTTTGGATTGCATGAGTCTCCATTGATATTTTTCACCTTCAATCTATAAATATGGTTGTTTTATGAAACACAATAGTGAGATAGTGGTGGATTAATATAGTTTGTCACTCATAGAGGTCATTGTTTTCTTTGTTCATATTTGTTTTCCACCTAGACAACATAGAATATGGTATCTTCTGACTTATGTGGCTTAGCTTAGTTGTTTCTTAATTTTCCATTGGTTGATTGATTACTACCTCTTTTTAATGACATGTTCCTTCTTTGTATTCTAGTAGAGACCGAGGTCTATATAATTTGGTTGTGTGTGTTTCCTCATCTCTTCTGAGCATTCCTTCTCAACATGGATTCAAGTTCAAAGCATTTCCTCTCGATCTTAAATGTAGGTTTGATTAAACTCAAGAAATAAAGTAAAAGAATCCTTAATCTATGTGTTGCTTCCTACAAATGGATTGTAACATTTTGCTAAAATAAATTTATTACATTTTCTATTGAAATGATTGAAGGATTCTTGTAGATAAGACAATATTGTTTTAACACAAAAAATATAAGCATGGTCCTTTGTATTAGTTCCATGACTAAAAATACATCTCTAATTGGAAGTTTGGAGTTGATTACTACACTGATGTCATTAGCAGTTGAGATGCAAAGATAGAATTACAAAGCTAATATTGTGACATGATACTCCTTTGTGTTTTTATTGGCCTTCACACTTATGAATCCTATAGAACTAGACTTAAATACAAAAACATGGATTGGAGCATGAAGTGATGTAGTTTGCAATGATTGACTTCCCTATGACTACAAAGGTATGACATATACTTGAAAATATTCAAATTTTCTATAGGTATTTTCCTTTTTTTAACTGAAATGGGAAGTAATTTTAAAGTAAAGGGATGATAAAAATAGTTAAAAAGTTACAATTTATTCCTAAAAAAAAACAACCCATTATCCAGTAGATTGCTTCCCTGCAATCTACTATCTACATGTAACCTCAAGGCTATTACACCTAGTACAAATATAAACTAGAATCTATAAACTTTAACAAACTGTTGCAACAAGAAACACAAAAATAAACCATAAACCAAAGAAATTAGGGAGAACTATGACCACTTTGAATTTCTTGGCCATCTTTTTTATCTTCTGCTTGTCTGAGAGAGATGGAGATATCCACAATGACATTGAAAATTTAATGGGTTGAGTCTTCATCCATAGGTCTAGAGGTTACAGGTTGAGTGCACCTTGATTGACCACCAACCAACATGTCATGGTGAATACCAACGGTGATGGACAACCTCTCAAGTTAAGCACCATGCACTCTCACTTTCCCCTCTAAATGATCAAAACAATTATCCAAATGAGAAAAATGGGAGGTGACCTATTCAATGGAAGCCACTACCCCTTCAAGCCATGTGTTCACGAAAGGCATAATCACCTTCATCTCCTAGTTGTCAACTTTGACCTCCCCTAAGCTTGTAGTCTAGGTTAGTTCCCCCATATCTGAATACTCTAACTTCTTTGTTGTCAAAAGAGCACTAGTGCTCCAAAACACCTCCCATCCTAAACCACAATCAAGACTCATAAAGAGGATGCGAACATGAAGAGACCCGGTACCAAACAAATCACCTTCCCACCTCCTAGGTTCAGGGTGCCAACACCAATCCAAGAAAATACTTGGATCTTCAAAAAGAATCCCTCATAAATCATCACATAGACGCCTCCTCAACCATTAGGAAAGAATGCCACATCCAGGGAAATTGCATAATTATCTGGAAAAAAACCAGAGAGCACCATATAACTTAAATGTGGAGAAATACTTTCTAAAGAGAAGGACCATTTAAAGTCTTCTCTCGTGTGTTTGTTTAAATGCGGAGTAACTCCAGTTCCTTAGTTTGTGAAACGTTGAAGGGAAACATCTATGTACATTGTAATTAGAATATCCCTTCATCGAATTCTCATACAAAAAAATTTTAGGGGAGCCACTAGTGTTGTTGGTGGCCCCCATTTTGAACTAATACTCCCCTTGCCAAGATTGTGACTTGATTTACACGTTGATTAGCCATTATCGGTCTTGTCCTTATGAGGAATTCATTCCACTATTTTCCTCTCTAACTACCTAAGCAAATTTGTTCTCAATCTCTTTCAAGAGAGTAGAGTGTACACATGGCAATAGTAAAATATAGTAATAAATATTATATAATCTGAGATATACACCATTGTATTTGGAGTGCTTTAGATCTAATAACAATGTATATTCCAATTTATAAAACATTTATGATAATTCTATATTACCATTAGATTTGATAAACCATATGCATCTTGAAGCATATTAATAAATATTGTGTAGAGTGGGCTACCGCTAGATTTGAGAAACAATATAAACATTCAAACAAGGTAACAAATATTGTACATACTAAGATATACACCTTTTAATTTTAACCGTATATCCCACCTAACACAAATCTCACATCTCAAAATTAATATTAAAAAAAAGTTTTAAAAACCTTTTCCACATGCATGGTAGATCAATGAATTTCTCACCAATATGTAATGTAATCGTCGTCTAGTCATATTACCATAATAAGTAATCCTCGGCATAATGAATATACAATAACACAACAATGGAGGAAAGAATGCAAGACGTGTGCACCTGTGCACGATTTGGTTAAACTGTTAACAATCTTTTTCGCTTATCTAAGGAAATATGGTGTCAAGTAATCTTTTAACTTGTGGTGACCATTATTGTAAGTCTTATTATATTCTTCAGCCAAATTAGTTGAATGTTGAAGTGATAATATTATGGTGTCTTTCTGTTTAAAATAAATATATTTTAATATGTGTGGTGATAATAACTGCAAGTTTTATTATATATTTACGGTAAAGGTTTTTTAAATGATGATGAATTTCTTATTAAATTTTGTTTTTTTTCAATTTTCATTAAAAAAAGGCATATCAAAGTACAGGTAACAAGGAGGTGTAAGTCACTATAAAATGAGACATATTGCTCGGTTAATTAAGCTTTTATTCCTTTTGTATCCATGTCTCCCTACATGTTTAACTAGTATTTCTTAAAGTTTTATTTGTTTTTATTGGTTTTTGTTAGCTTTTCTAATGGGAAAAAGCTAATCACAAAAATCTACTTATTAGTCATCCTCTTTTTCTCATCAATGCATTGGATTTGACATGTTTCCCTTTTTCACCGAATGAATGTTATCGAGTGCATCCATCCTATGGTTGACAATTCAATATGTTGTTAACATTGAAGGCAAATACCATCGACCTTGAGGTCAAAATGCATACAAAATTAAGTGTTCCTAACACAACACCCATCTTCTAATACATTAAGGGACTTATTATCTTCTTGTGTCAACATGTAATCACTAACTAACACCATACCGACCATTGGTGATTGTATCATAATTAAAAACGTAATTATTTTTCAAATACAATCAATACCTTATTGCACTCGAGCAATTTTTTAAAAAGAAATGCATAAACAACATAATCAATCACACCACCCAACATGACTATTCATAATGCAAAACCCTACCAAGGCATAAAAATTATTATCAACAACAATTTTTATTTTATTCTAAACATTTTGTGCCACCCAACCACTTTCATTCATGAGACATTATCCATAGACACCATCACACCCACATACATGGTACCTAGCCATTACAAAACCTTATGATGTGTGTGTGTGTGTGCACTAGGGAAAATGTCATGGAAGCCACACAAAGACCCTGAAAGCCACCTAGATGTTACCCTTTCCATTATTTGTCATTTTTGCAAGAATCCTTGTCCCTTAGTTGTTTGTAATGTTTAATCTTACAATCACACTTGCTTGCTTCATCATCTAGGGTTTTTGTGATTCTTATATTCATAGTTATCAAGTTTCATAGTATAACCTCATAGGGGATTCACTCAATAAACTGCTATCATAACACGTCCATTCATGGCATATGAAACAATACCCTAATTTCACTAAATATTGGAAAATACCTTCCAAAATCATTTTTTTTACTCCCTCCCAATATGCCTTCCCAATTTTAAAAAACCCCTTATTTTCACTAGATATTGTATGTAGCAATTTTTTCATTAACATTTTTTATACCCCTTTATATTTCTACCTAGTATATTGATATGATACCCCTCTTATGACACCACATGAATTCTACAATGCACCTTGCTTCTTTCGATGTATATTGTGGATGCACATTACTTCACCCACAATGAAATTACTCAACCACATATCATTATAATTTGCAACATCTAATGGTCTAATGAAGAGATAGGAGATCACTTCTTGTATGTCACTAGAGCCAATGCACATAGTACAACATGTAGATTGCATGCTGCAGTTCCCCAATCGCTGACTAAGCCTGTTGTGGACTAGGTATCCAAGCCCCCAGGGCCTGTAATAAGCTCTGGGAGGCTGAGTAAACCTCCCAAAGCCTATAATAGGAACGAGTGGTTGGGCATTCAAGCCCCCAAGGCCTATGGAGGGCCTATAGCAGGCCCTGGAGGCTTAGAGCCTCCCAAGGCTATTGGTAACAACTGGCTGTCAATGACCACTTTCTCTCGACTATGATCGACTGGAAACCCACTTCACCACGAAACCCCTGGCCTCAAGCATGCCTCAAGACGCGATTTATGTGCGTACTGGTAAGCTCGAGCCTTGCCTCAACCCGATTTCTCATCCGACCGTGATCCCGCCATCTCCATTTGGCGGATATTTGTCAGCCCACCCATATAAAAAAGACCCCAAAGTATTTTTGTATTGTTACATTAAATAAAAAAACCCTTTGCCACTTAATATATAAGCAATATAATTTTTAGGTTTTCATGAATATTTAATACCGCAATATGAATGAACATGATATTATATTGCCTTCTAATGAAGCCCCCGTGTATAACCTTCATGTATGCCTTTGCCATATATCTCCTCATGATTTCCAATAACGTCTCCATGCTCTCTTCAACCTCATAAATTTTTCTTGGTCTTCAAATTCCTTGGGGTTTCTTCATGATGATACTCCCCAACTTAATTAAAACATGGCATGCCCTCTTGCTTCCATAATTATCCTTTTTTCACAATTCTCATTTTTTATTATACACTTTAGCAACCTTCTTTGAAATTACTTTTGAAAACTTTGCAACTAAATCATTTCATTTTGAATCATTTACAACTTAGACAATTTAGATGACAATCCATGTTCCCTCTACAAGTCATGTCTAGTACACATGACCAAATACGAGCTAGAAAATACTCTACAACAATAATATTGTTTTAAACTAGGAGTCCCCCTGGTGCCTTGGGTGTAGCTAGCATCACATGTTCTAAGATGCACAACTTGGAGCCCTCTTGCTGTGTTACACTCTCACTCTTCATTGTAGATGTATTTCCTCACAACATCTACCCAACAAACCAACTCAAGTGACTCTCCTTGCACCTAAAAAAATTATCATTGTACTTCCTCTTTGATGTCAATCCACCTCAAGAATTTCCATGCTTTCGTATTCATCATTCAATTTCCATTACACTTCCTCTATGATATCAATCCTCCTCAAGAGATTTTCCATGATTTTTACTCCATCATTCAATTTACTTTGTTGTTTCTTCACGTCAAGCTCATAGGCCCAACAACTCAAGTAAATAGACACCACTTCACATAGTATTTCAACCATAAACTTTCAGAATTATTTTCTTTTTCTAGAACATATGGTTTATTGCCCACTAATATTCCTCTAGTTGCCAACCTTCCACTTCAACATTAGATACATAAACCATTTTATGTATTTCTCATTTTTTAGGATTGTCAACATTTAAACACATCCACTCTCATCCAATGCATATTTTCATGCAACGGTTATAAACCATATATTCAACATCTCAATGATTTAGGATATACTCTAGTCTCCTTGACCATTCTCACAATTGGGTCACATACCTCTAAAATCAATATAAGTGGAACCTGCATTCACTATCCTTCTTCTCCAAAACCTTCAATCTATTAAAGCCTCTTGCAACCACTTGATTTTCCCAAGCTCTTCTAAAAAATATTTGTGCATTCTAAACCTCCAGAATCCTTCCATTAATCATTTCTCTTTTGTTCCTACACAATATACCCTTGACCATTCTTTATTGAC
Organism: Larix kaempferi; assembly: GCA_027924585.1. NCBI lineage: Eukaryota > Viridiplantae > Streptophyta > Pinopsida > Pinales > Pinaceae > Larix > Larix kaempferi. The sequence goes on from BSBM01000014.1 coordinate 10,816,492, forward strand.
TCTTGTCTCTTGTGTTTGAATCAATTATATATCTCTCTTATGATCTCTATAGTCTCCATGATTTCTAGCCTCCATGATGAAAATTACATTATGAACCTTTTGAGCTACCAATTCCCTTGAGGTATTTCTTGCATTGATCTCATCTCCCCAACCTCATTGTGTGTTGTACTACAACTCAACATGTAGTAATTTTATTCACTAATTATTTGCAGTCCCTCAACCTCAACCAACAACACATATTGTATTAGGTGCTAACACCACACACCGAAAGTAATTAATAAACAATCTTGTATGCATGTCCTTAGAATGACTTTAGTGTTTCTTAGAGTGTTCAAAACTCGCATTGTTGCTTCACATAGAATGTTGTTGTTCCCATTATCTAGGATTATTGTAATGGAATATGGTTCTACAAACATCAATCTCATCAACATTTCCTCAAGTTCTTATCAACTCCTTTCTTGTATCTCTTCTTAAATAAAACTTTCATTTATTTGTTATAACATAATTCAGTGCATTACCTTCTACAATTAACTTTGCATATCTCAACACCAACTAACTCATTGACATTATTGTGATGCAAATAAACAAACAAAGCCTCCCTTTATGCAAAAACCAACTCCACACAGGAAATTTCCCTCTTTGATACCACTTGGTGCAAACATTGTAGGTGAAGATCATCATCCTTATGGTTGGAGTGTTAATGAAACTCAGTGAGCCCAACATGAAATTCATCTTCCAATGCATTAAGGGACTTGATATCTTTTTGCGTGAACTTGCAATCACTTGATGACACCATAACAAATACTTGTGATCATGATAGAACAATAATTATTTTGTAAAGATTGTTAATTCTTTAATGCACTTAGGAAACATATTTATAAATAAATGCATAAATAACGTAACTGTTTTCACAACTAAACACAATTATTTTTTTAGTGGAAAACCCTAAAGGGACATAAAAAAAACACTATCAACACCAATTTTAGTTCTCTTTAAATTCACATGTACACATTCCATGGTGCAAACTTATTTTTATTCATTAGACAATGCTCTTAGCCATTGCACACCATCACACTCACACTCATAGACATGGTACATGGTAATTACAAAACCTTCTACCCTTCACTCAAGAATATATTTCTCTCATCCCCAGGGAGAAGGCTATACCAAACAACATAAAGCTCTCTCTATTCTTCTCCCTTTGTAGTCATGCTCACCTCATTATTTAGTGTTTTCACTTTCTTGTATTCATTGTTATAAAGCTCTCTCTATTCTTCTCCCTTTGTAGTCATGCTCACCTCATTATTTAGTGTTTTCACTTTCTTGTATTCATTGTTATAAAGCTCTCTCTATTCTTCTCCCTTTGTAGTCATGCTCACCTCATTATTTAGTGTTTTCACTTTCTTGTATTCATTGTTATAAAAAGATGATTGTATTAACTTATCCTTTCCCATACCTTTGACATGTTCATGGATAAAGATGTGAAGGATAGATCTCCCAACTCCAACCCACAAACAAGCTAGCTCAAATCTATGATGCATGCAGTTTATCCTAGGTGTCTAGGCGTAGCAAACAGACATACAAAATCTTTATGTAAGCTTATAAACAATCCACTTCGTTAACATGGGTCGTAACTTGATAGCGATTCATAGGCCTTTATTTCAGAGCAATTCATAGGCCATTAGTTCATAGAGATGGCTTCTCTTTTACTCAATGATTACTTTAATTCATGTTGTAATGATTAGTTGAATTCATGCCCTCAATTATTAGTTTCATTCATGCTTAATTCTCTCCACATAGGTAGTAATTATTTGTATGGACGCAATGGTCTGAACAGTATTCCTCAATGCGATGGGGATCAAGCTGCTATCAAATCAAGATAAATGCAAGGTTGTCTCCCTCCATCAGTCCATTAAAGTATCTTCGTCTATCTATCTAGTAATATCATAGGTTTGACATCCATCCATTAGATTTACTTTAGTATTGGCGTTATTAATGATGCACCAATAGGATACTATACGTCAAATTTCAACAACAATGCCCATAGTATGTAAAGATCAAATTTCAACCACAATGCCCATAAAAAAAATGTTTTGTACAAGCTTACGACAATGGATTAATTGAAATTTGTAATAGCACATAACATGATGGAATTAGGCTGGGGTGGCAGGTGCGGGTGGGATTCTTTTTGATCCCGGCGGAAATAAAATCGCAGACTTTGCTTGGGGACTAGGCAGGAAAACTAATAATGAGGCTGAATGGTTAGCTCTTATCCTCTCCCTTGAAATGGCCTCCAACTACAGCATAGCCAATCTCAAAATCTATGGAGATTCTAGGCACGTCATCCAAATCATGCGAAGAGGATATGCCTCGCCAGGCTCAAAAGCAGATAGATATTTGCAAAGAATTACGACCATTTCTTTATCTACAAAGGCCTCCTTCTTCCATATCCTCCGAGAGAACAACAGGGTGGCGGACTTAGCGGCAAATCAAGGAATCACGCTCTCAATTGGGCAAACTAAGGACCACAAAGGAGATTTAGGATTTCATTTTATCCCCTAACTTATCAATGTCTTGGTCCCTTGAAGTTTTGTTGTGGATTTTGGTTAGGGATTGGGGCTTAAGGGACCATCCACTCCCTTTGCCAAACTTTGGCCTTCCCCTCTCCTCGATTTCACACCCGAGCTCGTCCTCCACGTACCTTTTCACTCGCTCCTCCATCTGCCCTCCCGTCCTTCCCTCCACCTGTCCCCTTGATCTTCCCCCCGGTGTCAGCTCCCACGGGGCCTCCTTAACTCCTCCATCCGCCCTCCCTACTCCTCCTTTCGCTATGGCTCTTCCTCCCCATCTCCCCGACTCTCTGAGCCATTTGTCCCTCGAGGAGTTTGCCCCTTCTGCTCCTCGTCTTTCGCAGGTGGAAATTTGGGATAGGAAGCTTGCCCCTTCTGCTCCTTGTCTTTCGCAGGCGGTTAATTGGGATACGATGCCGTCTATCAGGGCGGCCATTGCTGCTTTAAGCAGAACCCTGATAGACATCAAATTTGCAATCCGAAGAACTTACGAGACGGTCTGCTCCAGCGTGAACCAGAACTCTGATATGGCGTCGGTGATAACGCACGTCTGCACCCAGTTGTCATGCCAGGATTCCAGGATTGATGACCTGGAAAGAAATATCATAGAATTAATGGGAAAAGTTGATAGAATTCAGGAAGATTTGGCTGTTTACTTCAAAGCAACGCAGGGAAGCTGGATTCATGAGAACACAACGGTGAACCAGGAAATAAATCAGTTGAGGGTGGACGATTCGTCTGTCAAGCTCAGGAAGAAAGGCTAGCCTAGCCCAGGTTTCATATAATTTTTGATTTGGTTAATGTATTTTTGCAAACTTCTCTGCAGTCAGTTTGTTAAGGTGTATGCCAGCTCTATGCTGGACAATTTCAGGAAGACTAAACTTAGAGACTACAATGTAATGCAGATAGTTTTGGTAGTGTTAGCTGTTCCTATCATCTCAGCTCTGTTAAAAACTCTGTTTGCAAGTCTGTAATGAATAGCTGTGCACAGCTTTATAAATATTATCTTTTCCCTGTTACTGTTAAAAAAAAAAAACATGATGGAATTAGACAGCACAATGTTCACACAGCTACAGTTGTTAATCAGACAAATACAAAATATATATGCATGGCTACAGCTCTATCACACAGAAATAGTAAAATATTTCTTTGCTATTGAAATAAATAAAAAAAATGTTTTGTACAAGCTTACGACAATGGATTGATTGAAATTTGTAATAGCACATAACATGTTAGGAATTAGACAGCACAATGTTCACACAGCTACAACTGTTAATCAGACAAATACAAAAGATATACTCAAGCTTTATATATAAAAACAGAAAAGCATGTAGTTTGAAAATATATGGAGAGAGGAATAACTTATTTGATAAACAATAGCCTGTGTAGATCATGCAACAGTGCAACTTACTTCCAAACTTCCAATGTAAAAAACATGAGTACATCATGCAACTTACTTCAATAACTTATTTGATAAATATAGGGAGAGAGGAGTTACCAAATAACACACCTTAAAAATAATGCTGCAACACAAAACACCATAAATATTTCATGTTTCCTAACAACTCCTAAGAAAGGGTCATGTCAGTGACGCCCATAACCTTGTTCAGGGAGCTGATCATCATGTCGCAAGAATTGTTGTCCAGGTACATGAACAAAGAAATGCGGTGGAGTTAATGGTAGCGGTAAAGCCATGTTTGCAGGATGATCTCCATCCGAAGAAGTGTAGTGGGGGTCGTAGCAGTGGAGGTATAACTATGTAATGAGGCAGATGACCATGATCAAATCTAAAGAAATGTGGTGCAGGTAGCCATAGAAGACGTAAGGCCCGGGTCCTTTGTTGAGCTTGTAATTGTAAATGACGGCCGTAACCTTGTTGAACTTGTAAATGCAAATGCATGTTTGTGAGCTGATAGTCATGTCTGAAGAAGAATTGTTGTGCAGGTGCATGAACCGTGTTTGCAAACTGATCACCATAACCAAATCCGATAAATAAATGCGGTGGAGGCCGTAACTGTGGATGTAAAGCCATGTTTGCATGCTGATAACCAAATCCGAAGTGCACTGGGGTCGTAGCAGTGGAGTTATAGCCATGTTTTCAAGTTTATCACCAGGTCTGAAGAATTCTTAGGGAGATAACTGGTGAGCTCTCAGAATGGATGCCTAATGAGGGTAGCTAGACTAGGAGCCTACTTTAATTATCAACTCGGGGGACGTACAAACTTCAGAGGTGCAGGCACTATATGTGCTCTTATAGGATAGTCTTTGTCATGGTTGGGTGTTGGTATCAGTGTTTAAGGTTTGCCTAAAAGAAATCAAATAAGATGGAAAAGGATTGCCTAATCTATGGATGAAAGATACCCATGCTAAGAAGTTCAAGTAGTGAGGACAGTAAATCTATATTAAAGAGTTTAAATGCTGAAAACAATAAATATGTTCCTAAGAATTGACTTGCTGAAAAGAATAGAGAATTTAGACTATGGAAGTGAATACTGAAAACATAGCAGATCTATTCTAAAAACTGGATCTTTAATCTAAGAAATAATTACTGTAAATCAAATGCATAAAACTGGAAGTCTGGTCTAACCTATTCAATTGCCAAAGCCAAGTTTAGAATACTATTATCTAATGCTACGAAGTAATCAGAATTTCAAGAAGTGAATATCATTAATTAACCACAATATTGAAAATAGCGATCTCTATGAGCAACCATAATTATGAGAGAGTGCCTAAGCTTTAAGATTAATCGTTGTTCAAAAGTAATGTAAGTATAGAAGGAATTAGATGCTTAGTATATGCTTTGGAAGAATGTTGTTACAGGACTACTGAAATAGTGTTATCGAACTACATAATGCATGATAAACTACTACGGAATCAGACTAGTCGCATTACTACAGAAATCAAATCATACTAGTTGGCGCCATTCAAATGCGTTCATGTGTAATATAGATTTCAGTCAATGTAAAACACATAATGAAAAAAAATACCTGAACAGTAAGATCTCCTTACTTACGTGTTGGAGGGGCCCTCTCCAACCCGTACTCAAGAGTGAAAGAAACTTATAGACGCCGAATTGAAAGCAACATCAAATCTTTAATTAACATAGCACCTTCATAGTTTGACAAAAAGTCTGTAACTCAGAGTATCTCAATAGTATAAAGACGTAACCAATGATTCTCAAAAATGGCAACAGGATCCTCTCGCTAGCCGAGAGGCCCGTATATATATTCCTCTAATGCTTAACCTAACTTCTATGTCTAATTGCCGATTCTGTTTGAACAGGTGTTCTCCCTAGAAATCAGGAAAAAGGCGCTGAGTTTTGCATGAGCTTTCCAGTCCACCGCTTGATCTGCATGGGTATCCTTTAGTGTACCTGGACCTGCTCAATCATACTCGATTTTCACATAATTAGTTCATTGAACACGCATTTAAGCATACAAGAATAATCTTTAAAACAACTTCATTAAATAATCAAGGTAAATCATTTCTCCCACAAAACAAGTGTATTTCTTCACCCCTTTCTTGTGTTTTTGCTGCGGGGAAGGGCTATCAGATACCTGTATCTCGGACTCATCAGTAACAATGGATTCACAGCCATGTTTATGAAGAACTGTGGCTCAGGTTGATTACGAAGTTTGTTGAATTGTTCCAGAGGTGCAATCTCCTGCTCCATCTCTATGGGTTGTTGTCTTCTCATCCATTTGAGGGGAGGTCCAATTTCCATATCAAGAAACTTAGGTTCCTTCTCTACCAGTTCTTTCAATGCTTCCTCCTTAGCATCCAGCACCTCATTTTCTTCTATCTCGTTCTCTACCAAACTACATCAGCTACAGTTTTGACACCATTTCCCAGCTAGTTCTGCAATATATATAAAACATTCACAAAAATGCGGTTCGTAATGCAGATCCAGATATGAAACATTCACATTTTGTCTGTAAATGTAACACATTATGTTTCCACACTTGCATCTCACCTGATTACACCCACCAATCTTTATCAACTCTGACTTGCAAATGTTGCATTCTCTTATGACAGCTTTTGTCATCCTCTCTTCAACTTCTGTACGAAGAGCAATCTCATTCTCATATTTCTTCTCAACATTGTCACAACGTAATGGTAAGTGATTCAGTTTCATGCATTGGATACAGGAAGCCTTTAAACATTTTAGGTTTGGACAATCCAAAACTTTTACACACTTGTCTACTTCATATGGAATTTTACAAAATGGGCAGTAAACCAAACCTTCAATTTTGGCTTCTGCTACAGCTTCTTGGGCCTGGAGAGCTTAATATCTTTCAATGGCATCGTTTGAAAGAGCTCTCTGAATCTATGGCAAAAGAATTGACTCGTTGTAGTAATCAATAGCCATGCAGGATAGAGTGCTATGTGCTTTGAGACCTCAATAAATGATTTCATCTATCCGCTTCCTTATACATGAAAAACAAAAACGATACCTAGTTGTACAGTGTATCATATTTTCTAATTGAAATTTCCAATAACAACATTCACATTCCATAGAGGCTGCCCATACTCCATCCATTTCAATACTTATTCTTTCAAGATTACTGATTCCTGCCATATCAATGTGAGAGCCTTTTGCATATAAATTCTTTGTATTCACAACTTTTCCACCAATTGTTTCATCAAAGTCACTAATTATTGTCTTTCCCTTCTCCTTTTGGGAATGATTAAGCTGTTTCATGAAATAATATCTTTATGCTTCTCTCGCCCTTTATTTCACTCCCATTCTCATGACTTGTGAAGGTCCCATCGTGGAACAAATCCAAAGTAACCAACTTTTCATCCGGATTAGAAGTATAGTTAGCTAAGGATTTATTTCTATAATTAGATCGAAATTAGAAATTTTGTTTTGCGTATAAAGAATATCACTAGTATAGCTACTTAACTTGTGGTTGGTGAACACAATAAGTCACAAGTATCATCCACCTTCTTCTAATTAAATGAGTTGTTTGCTTGTTATCTATAAATCAATTACGAGTAATCCATGCATCAACTACTAGTTATCCATGCATCAAGTATAGTTATTTATGCATCTACGGGTTATCCATGCATCAACTACCAGTTATTCATGTATGAGTTACTAGTCATCAATGCATCAACTACGAGTTATCCATGCATGAGTTATGAGTTATCCATGCATCAACTACAAATTATTCATGCATCACTTACGAGTCATCCATGCATCAAATACTAGTTATTCATGCATGAGTTACAAGTTATCCATGCATCAAGTACTATGATTTATTCATGCATCAACTACGAGTTATTCATGCATCAAGTACTATGATTTATTCATGCATCAACTACGAGTTATTCATGCATCATTCATGCATCTATGAGTTATCCATGCATCAACTACAAGTTATCCATGCATCAACTACCACTTATTTTTTATATTCCTTTCTTATAATTATTTATTTCAAATTTTGAATGCACAATATACTCATCTCATTTTCATCTTCATGTAATCTAGGAAAAATATATTTGCTACTTCACCTTAATTTCTAAAATATGAACACTTATCTATATAAAAATTAAAAATCATTAATTAGAAATGTTGATCAAAACTAGAAATAAACAAAGTTAAAACCTGATTAAATACATTCTAACCTAGAGCTTAAGTGGACAACATTCGATTATGGAGTATAAGGCGTTTTAAGGGAAATTTGTTTACCCTCTTTTATTCCTGTATAGGCTCAGGTCATGGGCATGACAGGGTTTATGAAAATAAATTGGGGGATTCAAATACTTTGAATTCATTAAAGTGTTACCTTTGGTGATGGCATCGTGGGGTTTAGGAAAGTTGTTCTTGGTTAGTGTGGCCTTGTAGAAGGAAGTAGTTTAGATGATTTCTTTAATTATTTTAACCATTAACATGATTTTATATTTTCATTTTTGCAATGTAATGGTGATTGAAGATTGAAATAATGTATAAAGGTTTTGGTTTTTTTGATGTGGCATCGTATTTAGGGCTTTGTGGAGCTGGCTTTCTTTTACATTGTGGAGATGATATTATCTATAAATTTAGACTTCATTGTGGTTCTGGAATGAACACAAAAGCTAAATTGCTTGGTCTTTGGGGCATCCTTAAGGTGTCCATCTGCTGCGGGTTAGGTTCACTTGATATTTTTGGTGACTCTTTGGTTATAGTGAACTGGTCCAAGGAATTATACCATCTAAACAACATCTATCTTTCTCACTGGTGTGATAGGATTTCTGTCTTAATGTCATGGTTTTATGATCTTACCATCGACCATGTCTACAAGGAGAACATTAATGATGTTGCGGATGCATTGTCACAAGAAGCACTTGATGGGGAGGCAGGCTGCTTAATATGGGAAGAATGGGTGGAGGGCTCTCTCACTCATTCAGGGTCCATGATGTTTTTTGGTTATGTGATCTAGATCGTCCAGATTTGGATCAGAATGTCTGGATGTGACTCAAGCTACATTCTAGTTTGTTTTTGTATGACTTTTATGTAGTATGCTAATGTGTTCTTGTGACATGATTTGTTTCCAATCAATCCAGTGAAATTTTGTACTTTTTTTATTTCACTGAAATAACACGAGTACAACTTTTTTTTCTTTCTAAAAAAAAAACATGTTTTCCCCACCCTAGTGTGTTTGGAATGCAAACCTTCCCATGAAATATGTCAATTTACATGTGTTTATGAAATATGCCATGTGCATGTTTTAGTAGAGCTTTTAGACTTTAGTATTACAATAATATTTGATGTATAGTATTAATAGTTAATTTTAAAGCTAGTTATCTAATAGTTATAATAAAATATGAAAGTTAAAGGGCGTGTGCACGAAGTTGGTTCCACATTTTAGTGCCACTTTAGGAATCGAAAAACGCATTTCCGAAATGAAAATCCATAACACATATGCGCTATTGTGGCTAGGTTTGGACAAACCCGAGCCCAAAACCGACGCTAAGGTTAGTTAGCATATATCACAAGTGCGATATATCACACTTGCTTTTTGTAAGAGTTACAAATCACAAGTGCGATATATCACACTAGCAATATATCGTACTTGCGATTTGTAATACCAAAAAAAAAAAACAGTGGCCTGCGGCCTCATTTGCGCATACACAGTCAAGGCCGACGATTTTGGGAGGGCGAAAAAATGCACTGTCGATTTGAGTTTGAGAGAAGGAGGAGGTAGATTAGGAAGATCCAATTCACACTTGGGATACAATGGAAGGTAGGTTTCCCTTTCCTTCCAAATTCCTTCCAATTTTCGTTCTTGTGTTTGTCAATTTAATAGTTTTTGTTTTTTGTAAAACCAATTTAATAAAATTTGCTACATATTAAACCAAACAATGAAATTTATTAATTAAATTTTGAACTTGTTGTTGTAATCTTAACAGAGGATAGAAACCCAAACAAAACCGAAATCCAAACCCAAACCAAAATCCAGACACAAACCCAAACACCGAGGAGGAACATGACCGGAATACAAAGATTTTGGTTCGTTTGGGTGCATTGAGGCGCCTTAGCTCACTGTTTAGAGGGGGGGACCATTTAAGACAATCTTTAGCCGAGGAATTAGATACCATAACTAACACAATTTCCAATGCCCAAGTAGGACTATACAACATTAGCTCGTACAGAGATTCCCAGAGGTAATACTATTCCACTGGGTTGAGCTACAAAGACGTCGAAAAACTAAAGATAACAAAAGACCAATAGTTTTCGTTATTCTGAGACCCTAGCACTGGATTGGTTCCACCCACTAGTCGACCGCACATTTCCATAGATTGGTGCATGGAACCAAATATTAAAGCCAATTGGATGGATCGCTGGTACATGGTCTTCGATGAAGACCCTCACGGGAATAGAGACATCCCATTTTATTTCCTTAGGAAGCTGTATGCATAATTTATCTTGGGGAAACACGTAAACTATTTTGACATTCCATAGTTCTAGGGGGTAGGTCCTAGGATTCCCCAAGATAGGGAAGGGGCTAGGACTGATCCTAACCATGTGTGACACCCTCCATGCACACCAAACCCCCCTTGGGTATATCCTCTCGCTAGTCCCATTCTTGATGATACAAAAAAGGCCTTATTCCATTTGGCAGATACATTGGTTCAACATGGGACTGCTGTTGAAGGCAATGTAGGCCAAGGGGTTGGCACTTCCGAGGATGGCCCATCTGGGGTTGGACCATCTCACATTGAGGATCCACTTTTTAGGTCTCCAAACCAAACCAAAGCTACACATCGCACCAGTGTTGCAGAGTCTTCAGAGCATCGGGTTATTGCACACCCTTACACATCGTGTCGAAGCATATGCTATGGGCCTACTTCAAAGTTTTGGGGCGTACTCCGATATGTAAGTAAAATTCATTCTTTACATAGTATATATTTTGTTTTATATCACAGTTTTCAATTGTTTCGTAATTCATTTCTATTTAAATAACTATTTGACAATTTATGTGAACAAATATACATCTGGTGTCCAATGAGACCCCAAATTCACATAATCTGGCCATTGATGCTGATGTCATTGATGCAGTGGTCAATGCTGCATATGATTTTGGTGCTTCACCATTAGCTGTAAGAGCTTTACTTTTTAATTTGTCATCGAGTGATTAACATATTTATAATTTAGAGATTGCCACATTCAATACGTCTTAAACTCGATACAATATGTTTTATGCAGGGTGAGCACGATGAGTTTGTGGAATCCTAGGTCGGTCCCTCCCATGTAGAGGAAGATTCCCAAACTCAGGTATTCTTTTAATTATGCTTTTAATTATGATTTTAATGATTTGAAACATGTATGCATTTAATTATTAGAAATTTTCTAATTGTATCTTTATGTTTTGTTACGTAGCATGGTTACCAAGCTATGTTTCACCATCTATTTAGGCCAACGTCATTTAGTCCACCCACGGGTGACCCTCTTCCACCCCCAGGTATGTGTACATGTCTCGCTTTCTTTGAAAAAGTCATTGTCTGTCCATGTAGTATATCTACAGTCTTGTTCTCTTTGTATTTGCTGACATTGACATATATATTACTTTATTCAGGCATCTAGTGATGCAATGGTGCTTGAAGAGCACCAAATCGACGTTGTTGGTGACCCACCTCTCCCCCCCAGGTATGTGTATGTCTCTCTTTCTTTGAAAAGGTCGTTGTACGTCCATGTATTATATACAGCTTCATTTTCCTTGTATTTGATGACATTGGTCCACATGTTACTTTATGCAGGCATCTAGTGATGCAATGGTGCTTGAAGAGCACCAAATCGACGTTGTTGGTGACCCACCTCTCCCCCCCCAGGTACGTGTACGTCTCTCTTTATTTTAAAAGGTCATTGTATGTCCATACATAGTATATACACTCTCATTTTCTTTGTATTTGCAGACATTGGTCCATATGTTACTTTATATGCAGGAATCTAGTGATGCAATGGTGCTTAAAGAGCACGAAATCGACGTTGTTGGTGACCCACCTCTCCCCCCCCCCCAGGTACATGTGTATGTCTCTCTTTCTTTGAAAAGGTCATTGTACGTCCATACATAGTATATATATAGTCTTGTTCGCTTTGTATTTGCTGACATTGGTCCATATGTTACTTTATGCAGGCATCTAGTGATGCAATGGTGCTTGAAGAGCACGACATCGACATTGTTGGTGACCGACCTCTCCCCCCCCCAGGTATGTGTATGTCTCTCTTTCTTTGATGAGGTCATTGTACGTCCATGTAGTATATACAGTCTCATTTTATTTGTATTTTCTGACATTGGTCCATATGTGACTTTATGTAGGAATCTAGTGATGCAATGGTGCTTGAAGAGCACCCAATTGGGGCCACTGATGACCCTCCATGCCCCCCTAGGTACATGCAGTTACACGGGCGAGTACCTTGACTTACACACGCATGGTAAGCAAAAATGTTATATTTGTTTGGAATTTGAACAAATGTACATAGATTTGTTTCTATTTTTATATCTTGGTAAACTAACTTACAAACTTTGGTAACTTGTGTCTACAGACTCCGGAAATGAGAAGCAATCCTCCCATTCAGCATTGGGGAACGCCATCCAGCAACCAAAAAAGAAAGATTTACTTCTCAAAAGCCACTGACATTGGCAATGAAAAGGGGGATAAATAGAAATCATGTATAGGGGGGGTAAATAGAATCCATGTATAGAGGGGATACATACATGTACTGTTTTGTTTGTATGTACACATAGATGTACAATATGATTCACTATTTTGTATAATGGCCATGGCATGCCATTTTTGAAAACATTATATTATGTACATATAATATATTTAGCAATGTTCAGATTTATATATATGGTTGACTTTACATGGTTTTTATTGGATACATATATATGGTTGACTTATCATCATGCCAACTATGTGATTTTGTATCATACTGCCAAGACTTATGACTTAGGATCTAGATATCATATCTCAATAACAAAGTGTGATGTACCACTTGACATCTTATATATCATTTTTATTTTTTATATTTATGTCGCAATTTGTTTGTTTGATGTTGTTGTTGCATTAGATGTTTAAAATATTGAAAAAACCTGTCCCAAGAAAGCCTTGAAAATTAAATGAGATGGTTGAAACAAGTCTGTCACAATACTTCAAACAAACTCAACAAACATCTTCACAAGCAACACCAAAATGTTTCCATACTTGCTTGTATAATTGTTAAAGAATACTTTTAAGATCTCATTAAATAGGCAATTTTTTTGGCAAAATGTTGTGCACATAAAATAAACTTGTTTGCAATTATTATCAAAATCAACCCTTTTAGGATATTTAAGACCAACAAGTAACTTCACACTAAATACATATACCAATGGTCTGCCACAACTGTGATCTACTTGCATTAACTCCCAAAATACCACTTAACTTTGAAGGAAAGTCCACTTCCCTAAAGTATTCAAAGATTTTGCCATCCCAAACATGCTACAAGAATATTCTGAGGACTGTCAAACAACAATTCTACCTTTATTCTCATCTAAAGTTAGCATAAAAAAGTCGCCTTTCTTAACACTTTTAGATCTTTAAGAAATGCAACAAGAAATTAAAGCTTGAAGGACTAACTGAAAGTAAACTACATGTGTAAATGTTGAGTTACAAGGAATTAGTATAACCAATCGATTATGAAATGGTTAGTTACAAGAAAATAGTGTAACCAATAAATTATCAAAATAAACCCATAACCAATAAATCAAGTGAGAACCATGAATGTAATTTAGCATTTTTGAGATTATGTAGCTTGAATGTGCACAATGAAAATTTATAGATTATGTACCTTGCACATGTAATTTCCAGAATTAGCCAAGAGTGTGTAAAACACTTGGTTAGGGTGAATATGCTTTATTAAAACAAGAGATTAATGCTCAAATGTCCCTGAACGACATTTTCATGCGACTTGCAACTCGACATAAGTCGGCAACCAGAGTTCGGATCAATGAACCGTCGACTCCGTTGGTCTCCTAGCATGTGCTTACCTCTAGGTAGCTCTTTTCCTCATGTTTTCATGGCCCAGTGACTTCATTGTGCATTCATTTAATAAACTAGGGTTTTGCTCAGTTTCCTTCAATTCAATCTCGCATTGGTCGGTCAACTCCGTAAAAACCCCACCGATCCAGTGTTGGTAGTGTTCCCACGTTGGCATTTCCCATACACACTTGCAAGAGCCATTGGCACGCAATCTTGTTGCTTTGTTTTTTTTTTCACTCCCGGACCAAAAGTCACCAAGTGTCCCTGAACGACATTTTCATGTGACTTGCAACTCAACATAACTCGGCAACCGAAGGTCGGATCGATGAACCGTCGACTCTGTTGGTCTCCTGGCATGCAATTACCTCTAGGTATCCCTCTCCCTCATGTTTTCATGGCCCTGTGACTTCATTGTGCATTCATTTCGTAAACTAGGGTTTTCCCCAGTTTCCTTCAATTCAATCTCGCATTGGTGGGTCAACTCCACACAACCTTCCACCGATACATTGTTGGTAGTGTTCCCACGTCGACATTGCCCATACACACGTGCAAGAGCCAATGGCACGCAATCTTGTTGCTTCGTTTGTTTTTTTGCTCCTGGACCAAAGTCACCAAGTGTCCCTGAACAACATTTTCATGCGACTTGCAACTCTACATAACTCGGAAACCGGAGGTTGGATCGACGAACCGTCGACTCCGTTGGTCTCATGGAATGCAATTACCTTTAGGTATCCCTCTCCCTCGTGTTTTCATGGCCCAGTGACTTCATTGTGCATTCATTTCGTAAACTAGGGTTTTGCTTAGTTTCCATCAATGCAATCTCGCATTGTTGGGTCAACTCCGAAAAACACTCCACTGAGCCAGTGTTGGTAGTGTTCCCACATCGGCATTGCCCATACACACTTGCAGGAGCCAATGGCATGCAATCTTGCTGCTCCATTTGTTTTTCGCTCTCAGACCAAAAGTCACCAAGTGTCCCTGAACGACATTTTCATGTGACTTGCAACTCGACATAAATCGACAACTGGAGGTCGGATAGACGAACCGTCGACTCTATTGGTCTCTTGGCATGCGATTACTTCTAGGTTTCCCTCTCTCTCATGTTTTCATGGCCCAGTGACTTCATTGTGCAGTTATTGCGTAAACCAGGGTTTCACTCAGTTTCCTTCAATGCAATCTCGCATTGGTGGGTCAACTCCGCAAAACATGTTGCAGCATTAAGAAAACATGAATTATATGCACATACATGAATCAAAATGCCATATACCTCATAATAATATGCAATGATACAAATAGTAGATACAAATTTGCGACAACAATGGACATATGCAATGAACATTTGTCAAAGTAGGATAGAAAAAAATATCGTAAACTACAGTAATTGCGACCATAATACAGTAAACACTTTTGTCGAGATATTGCAGCATAATTTCAAAATGAACTAAATTTTCAATACACCATCCAACAAAGGCAATTGCAATTGATAATATCAATTCCAAAGAGGAATTGACAAAGATCAATTCCAAAGAATAAAAGAAAAAGCATTGATTCCATCAAAAGCTATCTTCCCCAAACCAACTTGGATGCAAATTTCAAAGAATTCTTGTTGCAATAACATGCATGGTTTTAAAATATTGAAGCAGAAGACCCCCCATGCGATCTACAACGAATACATATGACCTACTATTTTTACATAAAATTGGCACATTGATAAGCTACATAAGGATGGCAGTTTGCAGAAAACTAGTAATTTAACATTTATGCAATGTTGAACATATATATTTCCTTGATGCATTCATAAACAATAGACATACCGATGACTTGTTCCAGCAACAACAATTGCAACAACCTACACAACTTCTGACTGTGATGTGGGTGAATGGATGCAATACAAATACAATTACATACAACGTTCTTTCGAATAGCCTTTCCAAAGAAGGGAATATTCAAATAGGCCAAGGGTTCTAAAATGCTATGCAAACAAATAAGTATTATTGAAAGTCAAATAAGATACAATATATGTTTTAAATAGGGAAAATAATTTGTTGCAATAGACACAACATGAGGAAACTTAGAGCCAGGCTATCTAATGGAAGTACAAAAATGGATGGAGTATTCAACAAGCACAACATGCACAAATCTTGGAAAGTATTCTATTAAATGCAAAACCATGATCAAGGTAGTATCTCTTGTAAATGCAATAGAAGAATAATGCTTTCAAACACTATCAATATTGTGAAAGAAGCCCATTTTTTCCTACAAAATCTACTCACCGTAGAATTCTATATGGGCCATTTCTATATTGCAATTTAACTCTGTTCTATATTCCATTCCCATTTTCAACAACCAAGAAGTAGGTGCACCTCATTTCTCCATGCAAAATAACTTAGAAGCATGGAAAATAACTCAATATCATGAAGTTTCCACCTAAGGATTCTTTAACACTAAAGAGGCCTCTTTCATTGTGCATCATTTAGATGAGAGGCATCTTTTACAATTTCTAAAGTCAAATTTTACTTGCATACCACTATAAAAATCAACATCATTATAGCTGGAAATTACTTATGTTTGACAGTCCTTAAAATGTTCTTGTAGCATGTTTTGGATGGCAAGTTGTTGAAGACTTTAGGGAAGTTAGGATAGGGATGTTAGGGAGTGAAACGATGTGAAGTAGGGCTGCAATAAAGGGTTAGGACAGTTAAAAAAAGTGGCAGTCCTGTAGGTGTATGTCCTAGGTTCAGTTTAGGAAAGTTTAGGGTGTCAAAATAGGAACTTAGGGCTACCCAAAAGGGAATTTACAGTCAGTAAAAGAGGTATTCCTATAGGTTGTTTAGACACAAAAAAAAATCAGCAACTAGTGCCTTACGTTGAAGGATTATGATACTAGGGATGTAAGTCTAGGTATTTAGGATATGTTAGAAGCCTAAGGAGTGGGAAATAAGGGTTAGTTAGGGCTGCAAAATAGTTGAGGTCTGCATTTATTTTAGGAGCAGCAGTAAGTTAGTTAAGGTTTATTGGTCATTCATAATATTAGGGTTTATTGGTCATATGTAAAAATTGGCATATATTCATAAACTTGACATACAAGAGAACTTTTGGCATATGAACATGATGATGATAAACTTGACTCGAGAGCATGTTATTTTCCGATTTCTATTTGGTGGTGTCTAAAGACACCGGTTGTTCTTGGCACCTCTAATGTGCCATAAATAGTGTTTGTATCCTAGGCACACGAAAGGCTAAACATTAGTACTCTCATAAGAAAATAAAGAAAATGTGCAAACATTATTTATAGATAACTCACCTAAGGTTGTAGGATCGTGTTTATAACTTGTCCAGTATCCTCTAAATAGTAAATTATGTCTGTGAATGGTATCTGACAATCACAAATTAGTACATTGGGAATAAACTAAAGGCTAAATAATTGAAATTGTGCTTTAGCACACACTTTAAGGATTAAATTTAACGCACCTGATGATCTAGCCACACTAGAAAATCTAGTAATACTTGACAATGCACTCCCTCGAGTAGGCCATCTAGATCATCTCTGTTGTCGATGGTGTCCATCAATCTCTCATGCTCTAAATGAGGTAGCAAGTATCGTACATGTGACCTATTTTTGTTCAAAATTGTGTGCATCTTGATGTTTATACCAACTACCAGGTTAGTGAAGTGGTATACAATAGCTCCTAGTTTATAATCCTGATATACATACCCACCCTTCCTTTTTTGTTGTGCTGCTAGTGTCAAGTACTCCCCTTTTATAACCATTGAGCCAGTTGGGAATTCAATATTTTCATCATATGTAACAAGTTCGAGAATGGTTTGTTTCCCCTCTAAGCAACGTGCCAACCAATAGTCAGAACCCCACTCATTATTTTTTGGGTAAACCACTGCATATATCTGACCTGTGAAAGGAAATCGAAAAAGGTTAAAAATACATAAATATTAAAAAAGGTCTTGCATGTAACATAAATAAAATTTCTTTCAATGTAAAGGCTTGTAGTGATTTAGGTACTACTAATTTACTTTTTTGTACTTGCTTGTATGAGATCCGATATGTGATCATAGTTTGTAGAAATATATGTTTGATCATCTTCCAAATGGTCTATTTCATTAACCCCCTTGAAATCGGTGCCAAGTGTCACTCGATCTCGTGTATCAACTGTATCTGTATACTCACAATCATCCCATTCATCGATGATATAGGAACTGCAAAAGCAAGCCTTCAATCTTGTCCAAATTTGTAGGGCCGAGTTGTCTGAGCTTCTAATTGAATGAAAACCTCGAGTTCCGTGCAATGTGTTCACCTGATGTATTTGGGATCGGTCCACATTTTCCACCTCCTAGAATATTCTCTGCACTAGGTGTTTCCTTGTTGCTTGTTCTCCCATCACAGATGCACACCATTTGACTACAGATGAAGCATCTCGAAAGAGAGCACATGTAAACTTCATCTCTTCCCTTCGAAGGGCAGTTTTTATGCATGCAACAGCACCATCGTGCTCTCGTTTTCCATGACCTGTTTCAAAGTAGTTCCATGTATGTGGCACCTTGTATTTTATGTGCAACAAACACAACCATTTAAATACACGAGCATTCTTGAACTGTCCATCACAATCATCTGACCTAATCAAATGACGATAAAATGGTATATCCATAGCTATCACATGATCATAGAACAATTGAAAGCAATGTTGCACGCAATGGATGTCATGGGTCCGGTCGTCACTTATGTAAAAGTGACTTTCTTTCAATATCACACGTTTCTCTTCATTGCTATCTAGCCCATGTTGATAAGTGATATGGACCATTATGCTCACCTGCTCTGAGTGATAGTATTGACTTTGTATTTCATTTTGTGGTTGTAGGGTGTAATTTTCCGCAAAGTCAATCACTGATAGTATTGTTCTACGAAGGAAGGTGTCCTGGCATATTCTGAATTGCTCATCTTGCCACCATGCCATATCGACATGTTGAATGTACTATTGGATCTTTCCACGGAACTCTGGAATAAAATCACATGCTTGCACCTGGTGGAAAAAAATAAACAATGTTATATCACAACATAAAAAGATTTACATGAATATTAATATACATCAATATTTAACAATGTTATCAAAACAACATAAACAATGTACACTCAGTTAAATGAACATTACTCGTGTAGATTGTCACCTGTGAAGTCACCAATTTAATTTTCTTCCTTTCTTTCCCATCACGTAGCTGATATGTCTCATACTGAAAGTTCTACTTCTCGACAATTGCATTCCTGAATGCTTGATCTTCACTCTCACGGATGCAATTGGACCATAATGATAGCCCACCAAAATTGTTGCAAGAACCCTCTAAACATTGTTTTAAGTAATGTGTCTTCCCATCTTGCCTCGGACACATTATGCTATGGATGAAATCTCTAGATGACATTGGCGGTACTGTACTTGAGCATTCCTGCACATGGCTAGGATGCAAAAAATGACGTATATGTGAAAATATATGATAATATAGATCAAACTCTATGTGGTATCTACAACAACAAGTGTTCCAGATTCTATTGATTCTAACATACCAAGACTTGCATTTTTCAAAATATCTTTTCCCGAGCCTTAGCTCTACGTGGGAAACTTTAAACATCTCGAACAGTTGAGTTTGTGTCATGTCAAGATAATGTTTAACATGAGGTTCATTGTTCATAGAACCCATACAACGTTTTAACACATCCTTCGTGTTAGAAGAAGGCCTAGTGTTATCATGCCAAAAGGTGTGCACTAGTCCCTTCACTGCTTCAACCAACTTCATTTCTTTGCGGGGCAACCTACTGCTAAATGCCCATAATGTTTCCATTTGTTCTTCTACATCAAGGTTGTCTCTTCTAACTGAATATTTTTTAAGTGTCTTTGGATGTAAAGGGACAATTTCTGATGTGCATTTAATTAAACGACGTCGTCTTATGGATCTAGATACAATTGATTCAGCCAATACGTGGTGAGCCACATTACATTCTTTTGAACGAGTTTTTTTACGAATCGATGTGAATGCAACAGCAAGAGATTTAACAATGTGATTACTTGATTCGGTATTCTTCAATGTTCTTATGCCTAACTTTTTCTAACAGTTGCCATACTTCTAGATTTAATCAAAGCTAAAAACAATTGACATTTACCGGCTTCAGATTTTGGTTCAAAATATTGTTTCATTATTTGAGAATAATGACGAAGGATTGTGCGTTTAGCCACCTTACCTTCCATGGAATTCAATTCGTTCTCATCCACTTGTATGTGTTTAGAAGTTCTCTTTTGTTTTGATGCGACATTTCTTATCGTTTGAAATGCTGGAGAGACGTTTACATCCATTGCACGCTGACAACTTTGATTAGGATATTGAACCACGTAGCATCGTTGTTGCGGAGTCTTGTCAGGAACATAATCATTGAACTCTTCAGAGGGTTGTCCACTTAATAATACACCAAGATTTTCATCTTGGTTATAACCAGCTTGCATTCAAGTTGCAATATCTTCCTCAACCTCTCCATTAGGTATCTGTTGAGTGGGAATGGAAGGTATTTTCTCATCCAATGAATGTCGATGATTTCTTGAATGTTCCCTCTTCTTTTATTTTTTAATTTCAGCTTCTTCGGGTGTAAGCATCTTCCTCACTGACTTTTGAACTCTATTACGTGGATTCCCCATTGAAATCCACCCAAAATTGTACAAAACCTATGTATCTGTGTAATAAATGATTAAATTGTGGGTTGAGCAGTATGCTCTACGCGGGTTTCAGAAGAATTATGTCTTTTCCTGTACAGTAAAACTGGCCCACGTCCCACAACCCAATATTTTTTATTAAACAAATATCGCATATGCAATATAACACATCTCCGTTTTAACGCATATGTGTTATATCGCATATGCGATATGAAATCTATGCTTTTTATGCTTTTTACTAACAACCATTTTGTTATAAATGTGATCACTAAATCTCATATGCGATATATCGCACATATGCTATATCGCATATGCGATTTAGTGCATATCAACTATTGAAACCTCATTTCACTGTGAACCATAAAAACATCATGTAATGCCTAGAAGATTGGATTTATCCTTGGAACATGGTAGTGTCTTCAGAACTATGTATTGTCTGGAAATATTTGTAATGGTTCTTATATGACCATGGTCAATGCCTTGAGAACAATCTTCAATGCATAAAATAGTCTAATGGCACATATATCCCATATTAAGGCTAAATATCCCCTTTAAAGGGCATGTGTAGTGGTTTAAGATTTGTTTCTATTACACTTTTGTCCCATTACCATGGTTAAGACCCTGAGACCCATCCTTAGTGCATAAAACCTCATAATTACACCCATATCCCACTAAAGGCCAAATTTTCCATCTATAGTGCATGTGTGTTGATTTAGAGACTCATTGGACAATCTTTTCTTCCATGACTATGGTCAATGTCTAGAGACCCATCCCTCCCATCCAAAACCCTATAATGTCACCCTTATCCTCTTATAATACAGTTTAGACTCGCATGATTCCATCCAGACAATCTATGGGGTGGCTCATGCCCCAACATTACATTGATTAAGCTAAAAGAGGTGTGAGGGGAGTCAAAGGACGGAGAGGAATTTGTAGATGGAATCATGGGAGGGAGGGATGGGTAGAGGAGAGATATGGGGGGGATGAAGGGAGGAGAAATAGAAGGGGAAGGGAGGGATGGGTCTCTGGACATTGATATGAGGGGGGACTGAAGGGAGGAGAAATATAAAGGAAAGGGATTGGATGGAGGGATGGTTAGAGAGAGAGAGAGAGAGATGGATGGAGGAATGGTTAGAGGGTGAGAGAGTGGGATAATAACAATGAGAGAGTAGGGATTTAGGGAAATGAAGGATGGTCAAGGATGGTTACACCAAGGGATAGAGATGAGGGATTGTGTGTGTTTGAGAGAGAGAGAGAGAGAGAGAGAGAGAGAGAGATAGAGATCATGGATATTAAGGAAAGGAGAGAAATATGGAGAGATGAAGGAAGAATGAATGCTTGAAGGTGGAGAGAGGAGGTAGGGGGAGAAAGTGAGGGATGGAGTGAGTGATAAGATGGAACACATGGAGGGAGGGGCAACAAAGGAATTGTTGTAGAGGGTGTGTGGATGTGTGTGAGAGAGAAGGGGTTGGAGAGAGGAGGTAGGGGGATAAAGTGAGGTATGGAGTGAGTGAGAGGATCAATCATCAAGATTTCTAGTTAAATGATTTGTTGCAAAATTTCTAGTTAAATGATTTGTTGTTTTTGAATCAATAGTGTAATGTGATTAAACTATTAAACATCATATAGAAACAAATCACATTAAAATGTCGTCTACACCCACATTACATCCCAAATTCAAAATATTTTTTACAATACCAACCTTCCTAACATTTTAACTCCTCAAAACTATGGTGATTTATGAATGTTTCTCTTAAAAATTTTGAGCACAAAAATAAAATTCTAAAGAAAACCAAGTGACTCCTTACCTTTTTAAAGGTTTGATAGACCTAAATTGGTCTCAATGGACGTTAATAACAACCATAATCATCATCAACTCAAGTAGAGCATTATTAAGTTATATAATAAATCTATCATTAAATAAAAACCCTACTTGAAGTCATTTAACTACACTAATATCAAAGAAAGTTTGATTAACAAAATAAGTGCAAAGATGTGTTGGTTCTCATGAATAACATCAATCAATAGATGCATAGTGAACTATAGGTCGAAGCCACACACTTCAACTATATTAGTGTAGTAAGGTGAAGTTCTATACTAGGAGACTACACAATAGTGAAGATGGAATTCTCGATATATATTTGAATCGAATTTTCTTTGGTGCTTATTAACTCTCATACCTAGGATAGGATACAAGGAAAATTATTAAAACGGCGAGGATTAAATCCCTAATCATTGAAAATGGATTGAAAACCAAATTATACTCACCATGATATCCCAATTACTTCATCAATAACAATCCACAATCCACCATTTGGCTTCTTAGATGTCCCCTTCACTTTATTGTGAGTTTATACTTTATACCATACTCCCTAATATATCAAATATAACTTAGTTCAAAATAGAGATGTATTGTTTCCGAACCCATTTGTAATGTTAAACAATGTTATATTAACCATGATGGGATGCTATCTTACCTTTCAAAAGAATAATCTTTATGCCACTCTTTTATCTAATAATCTTTATTCTCTTTTTACTCTTTTTTACTCAACAAAAAAGCATATCCGTTATATCGCATATGCGATATGAATCACTTATGCATTATAACACATATGCGTTAATTTAAAATTTAAAAACTTGGTGGGAACAAGGCTTGGGATGATGTTCGGAAATAACTTCAGACTACCGAACCTATAGGCTAAAACAAAAAAACCAGGGTCATTGCCTGTATTTTAGAACTCTATCAATATGCTCAGTTTCAATGGCGTGCTTTGCTATGAAAAACTCAATATTTTTTTATGAAAATATAGAATATTGTAGAGTATGATCTGACGATTCTGAATATGTAATTTTTTCATAAAAATGTATGTTTTATTTATTTATTATTAATTTTCTAAATGACACATGTCAACTTTCGAAAATACATACATCGATTGGTTTTTATATAACTTTTGGTTGCCTTCACCATTTCCCAAGAAAACTATATGGTGCACTAGAAGAGACAGAGCTCTATAATCTCGTATATAGAAATCAATGATTTCATTAAATTTTGCCCCTAAAGTGTTGCACACGCACATAACATTTTCATTTCAAGGTTTTCTGACTTCAATAATTATTAATAAAAAAAAGTTCATGAAAACTTTTGAAAAAATAGTGTTGCACTAGGCCCATATGTCCTTTATATCTCTGCAACATTTTATCCAAAATTGACATCATTTACCTCAATAAGTGCTGCACCCGCACAAACATATATGTTATGATGTGCTGAAAATTTGAAAACCCAATTTAATGGAAACTAATTTTATAATCATTTACACAAATTTTTTTATAAATAAATGTTATATATTATGAAAGCTGATTCAATTGCCTATCTTTTTTCTTTTTACTTCATCTTCAAATCCGTTATGGAAGTACCCCTAATTGTCACTCAAAGTCAGAGGTTCCAGGTTTCTTAAGTATTATGTGGCATCTAAAGTGTCTTTAAAGGAGTCCATGATTGTGCATCAACCCTAAATTATCAAATAAAATATGAAAATTGGAATATAAAATCATTAGATATTAATCATTTATCATAATTTAGTAAATATTTTAACATTTTCTTAACATTAACATTTTAATTAATTACAATTTACTACTAGATTAAATTGAAGCTATGTCTTACCCTTTAGGATAAATGGATACTAATAAAATATAATCAAATTACTATTCTAATCAAAATATCGAGGGAGAGCATAATAAAAAGAAATGGCATATTCATTATTGATCTTAAAGATTTGCCTAACAAATGCAAAGTCTTTTAATGAATTAAAAATCATTCATGTTACTATTTTTTTTTAAATATAAATAAATAAATAAAAGAAAAAAATATATTATTAAAACTATAGTGAAATTATGATATTAATCGATTATGAAAATATTCTCATTATAAGTTCCACATGTCACTTACTAAAATAAAACTTAGAAGAGGTGTATAACAATCTATCCTAAAACCAATTTAAAATCTTACAATAACTCAATTCATTATCATTATATAACTCTCACCAACTAAAAAAATATACAACAACATATAAACAATATAAAACTTTACAATAACTCAAACAATTATTATGTCCCCGACATATAGTTTTGAGTCGGGTGGTATTAATTCGGGTGGCAAAAATCGCGGATATGAAATTGCAAAGTTTCTGTTAAAGTTTATATTTTTTGTATTTTTTTTATTTTTTAAAACTTCATTTTACGTGTTTGTGGTTTGATCCGGACGCAGTGACGTTGGCCTGGGGCTGTGTGCTCCAGGCCCCGGCGGTGGGGTGACGTTTGCTGTTTTAAATGCGGTTTAAATGGTCTCGGGACTGAAGACTCCTGTGCGATTTATTCACCAGTCTTGTCCATTTATCGTCCCTTTCGTCGAGCTCTATTGTGCGCCCGCTGGCATTCGGTTGAGGTTTAAACATGTTGCAGTTTAAATGAGGTTTAAATGGTCTCGGGACTGAAGACTGCTGTGCGATTTATTCACCAGTCTTGTCCATTTATCATGCCTTTAGTCAAGCTCTGTTGTGAGCTGGCGTCGGGTTGAGGTGTTGCAGGGGTTTAAATGGTCTCGGGACTGAAGACTCCTGTGCGATTTATTCACCAGTCTTGTCCATTTATCGTGCCTTTCGTCGAGCTTTGTTGTGCGCCCTCTAGCGTCGGGTTGAGGTGTTGCAGGGGTTTAAACGTGTTTAAATGAGGTTTAAATGCAGGTTTAAATGAGGTTTAAATGGTCTCGGGACTCAAGACTCCTGTGCGATTTATTCACCAGTCTTGTCCATTTATCGTGCCTTTCATCGAGCTCTGTTGGCGTGGGGTGGCGGTGGTCTCGGGACTCAAGACTCCTGTGCGATTTATTCACCAGTCTTGTGGATTTATCGTCCCTTTCATCGAGCTCTGTTGTGTGGCCATTAGCGTTGGGTTGAGGTGTTGCAGGGGTTTAAATGGTGTTGCAGTTGGCGTATTCATGCGGTATGGTCCAGCGTTTCGTGGTGTTGATGGAGTATGGTGTTGAGGTGTTGCAGGGGTTTAAATGGTCCCGGGACTAAAGACTCCTGTGCGATTTATTCACCAGTCTTGTCCATTTATCGTGCCTTTCGTCGAGCTCTGTTGTGCGCCCACTAGCGTCGGGTTGAGGTGTTGCAGGGGTTTAAACGTTTTTAAATGAGGTTTAAATGCAGGTTTAAATGAGGTTTAAATGGTCTCGGGACTCAAGACTCCTGTGCGATTTATTCACCATTCTTGTCGATTTATCGTCCCTTTCGTCGAGCTCTATTGTGCGCCTACTATCGTCGAGTTGAGGTGTTCCAGGGGTTTAAACGGTGTTGCAATTCGAGCTCTGTTGTGCACCCGCTAGCGTTGGGTTGAGGTGTTCCAGGGGTTTAAACGATGTTGCAGTTAGGGTATTGATGCGGTATGGTCCAGGGTTCCGGGGTGTTAATGCAGTATGGCGCGGGGTGACGTTTGCCGGTTTAAATGAGGTTGGTGGTCTCGAGACTCAAGAATTCTGTGCGATTTATTCACCAGTCTTGTCGATTTATCGTTCGTTTCGTCGGGCTCTGTTGTGCGCCCGCTAGCGTCGGGTTGAGGTGTTCCAGGGGTTTAATGTGGTGTGCTCGCTGTTTGCAGGGGTGAAGGACGGTCTCCTTGTTTGGGTGATGGAGCACTCTGAAGCTATATTTTAGAGGTTTTCTGGTGTTCAAGCTTGTTCTGTTTGGTGCAGCTTGCTTTTGTGTTGTGGCTATTTTTGTTGGATTTTTTGCGGTGGCATGGTTGTTTGTGGCTTATTTGCGGTGGTCCAGCGAAGGTGGGGTGGTTTCTGGTGGTGGGTATTGCTGTCTGAATGGGCTTCAACGAGCTGTGTCTTCTGCAATTTCATTGACGGGTTCTTTGGACGGGTAATTCTTGGAATTTTCTCTTCAGCTGAGACTTGTGTTTTCTGTTTTATGAAAAAAATCCAGTTTTGTTATACTGTATGATTAATTGGTTATAAAATTTTATAAATGTAAGAATTTTACAAATGTATGGTTTTCATTTCACAAGCTGCGTCAAGAAATATTGCTGAAAATTTTGTTCTGTTTGTGGCTTATTTGCGGTGGTCCAGCGAAGGTGGAGTGGTTTCTGGTGGTGGGTATTGCTGTCTGAATGCGCTTCATTAATCCAGTAATTTGCGGTGTTCGTGTCTGAACATGTGGAGCGGTTTCTTGGTGCAAGGAGCTGTGTCTTCTGCAATTTCATTGACGGGTTCTTTGGACGGGTAACTCTTTAAATTTTCTCTTCAGCTGAGACTTGTGTTTTTTGTTTTATGAAAAAAATCCGATTTTGTTATACTGTACGATTAATTGGTTATAAAATTTTATAAATGTAATAATTTTACAAATGTATGGTTTTCGTTTCACAATATGTGTCAAGAAATATTGTTCAAACTTTTGTTGCATAATTTATTCCATAGGAATTGTTTGTGACTGTGGTTTAAAAAACACAAAGACTGCGTAATTGGTCATTGCCATTTCTTTTCTTGGGCAATGACCTAGACTCCTTGAAATGAATCTACGGGGAACGGAATTGGATGTATGTATGTATCTGAACAGTTAATGCCAAGAGTAGCAACCTCCCTGCATCTCGTGTATTTCGGCGAGGTATGGAATGGGTCATGATATCATGGGCTGCGTCGGCGCTGGGATTAAATGCTAATACCAGCCTACCACCCAGGCACCGGGTAGCTGTAATGCCCGCCTCAGTACCTTAACTGTTTATAATAATGAGGTACTAGTTTTGAAATGAACTGGCTAAGTAAATGTAGTGCCCCTAGACTACTGTAGACATTGAGGGCACCTACTGAGTCACCCGACTGTTTGAAACATTAATAAAATAACCCTAGGATTTTACTTTGAGTATATTTATGATTACGATTGATTGATATATGTGCATTTGGGTAGTTATTGTGAATGGACGATTTCATGTTGTTTAACAATTAACTTTGATATGAAAATTGTACACATGAATAATGCTTAACGACTAGCTGTATGGTGATTATGTATTTGGCGACGAAATGTATATTTGATAAGATGAATGAGCAGTTTGAATAAATCATAAATGTTTAACAATGCTAGAGTTAGAAACCAGATGATGATTGTTGAGAACAGTGCTACTGATAATTTGTTGTGAGAAGTGTGTGTAGAAACAAGTGAGACGGTTCACCAACGGACACACAAAGGAACATGGAGGGTCGTAGAGTATGGGTAAATCACACACAGGGGAAGTGACGACGGTGTCGACTTCCGACAAGAATACCACGCATGAGCAGATAAGCATTGATCCGCTTGCTCAAGAGGAATGCGTGAGGGCGTACGAGGTGGGCCACGACGGAGCTGGTCACGTACGAGTTGAGGGGCGCGCAGTGAGAACGGACTCACTCCTCAGCGCCATTAGTCCCTAGATAGCATGTAGACGGAGGATGGATGGTAACGATTCCTAAAATCCCTACAAGAGTTCCCGCAAGTCAAAACGGAAAGATGGTGGCAAAAGGGCCCAACGATGCGGTACCCTGTCGAGAACGGAAAGAATGGACGCAAGGACCCAACGAGGTGGTACCATGCCAAGGAATGGAAACCATGGATGATTGGACCCGACGGAGTGGTGCCATGTCAGGGGATAAAAAAAAAAATTAAGGAACCAGGATCCCAACGACGCGGCACCGTGATCCTAGTGAGTTTGATTGTTAAATTAAACTGCATAAAAACTTAGGAGAATAACTCTAGATTATTACTTAGCAAATGAATAACAATAGCTTAGACATTTGCACATGAATAGTTATTTTGTTAAGCATTTAAAATAATAGAAATTATTATTTAGGAGCAAAATAGATTAGTCACCTAGTCAACTAAAAGCTAGGAGTTGATTAAAATATATGGGGGACAAACTAGAGCAAACTTAGGGATGTAGGTGCACTTCCCAGAGAAACTGACACTTGGATGGGTGAGTGTTTTAATTAAATAAATAATTAAAAATATTTATTTATGCATGAAGCGACATGTGTCGCAGGAGTTTTCCCTTTATAAGGAAGGCTTAAGGAATGGGTAAGGGGCCCATAATTTGGACGATTGTCGTAATTTTCGAATGCCTCAAAGACTTGCTGCTATCTAAGGGTTTGGCTTAGAAATCCTGGTGGGAAGGGAAGCCCAAGCTGAATTTCTGAAATACTTGTGTGAGCTCTACGACCCAAAGCTCGGGGGAGGCCATGCGACTGAAAGCATGAGCCTATGGTTGGGTGGCGAAGCTAACGGTTGCTTCGCCAATGGTTAAATGAGCTTTGCTGGAGGGATCCTACGGAAGACGCAGACAACAATGGGCCAGCTGGATCGGGTTGACAGGTTAAGGTTTGCTTATTTTTGTTAAGTTATTCACTCTTTTATTTTATTTTTCCAATAACTATAATGGCTAATTTGTTTGTATGAAGTTTTTAAAGTTTCAGGTTCAGTTCAAGGGGACCCTAAAGGAGGGACCCTACATTTGGTATCAGAGCCGGTCGAGCCTTGAGGGCACCGGACTCATATTTCAACCAAGGGGTTGTTGATATCTTCGTCGAAATTGGATTGCTATGAACAGCGAATTAGCCGCGACTACAATGAACTCCTCAATCTCAAACGCGACGATCAAATCAGGTTCAATGTTTTCAGATTTTGTTACCAGTATTTGAGATTTATGTTAGTTTCCATTCAGATTTATATTCTTAGTATATAATGATTCGGCTAAATTGTATGTATACAAACTGTAGAAGTCAAGAATGAAATTGGGAAAAACGAACCCTGACTGAAGTAATGTTTATTATGGACCTATGTAAATATGCAAATCGAATTCTGATTGTGATAAGACTGTTGTAGATCTGTGTGTTGGGATCGCTATTCCCTTTCTTTGCCAACTCGTACTACAGATATGATCTCTGTAAATCTAAAAATAAAACCCCCTTACGTTTCGATCTCTGTAAAATTGAAGGGATGACTTAGAATTTGATCTCTACTAAAATTATAACTTGGTTTGTTTACATATTGAATCCTGGAAATTTACTCTGTCGCTATTATCCCTCGAATTCTATAACTGGAATAAAGATCTGTGTTGACGCCATTATTCTTTTTATTGATTACACTCAAGACTCTGTTTCGATTATTATAAAACCTCTTTTTGCCGCTCCTTGAAATTTGCACCAGCGTATACCTGATCTTTGCTTAAACTAAATTTGATTTTGTTTATGTAATCGAATCCATTTCAAGTTATAGTTCTGAACTTTGGAAATATCTGTCATTTACCACTCCTTATCGGCGTATTTAGATTTGATATGGGATCTTTGCGTGGATCGCCTATATTATTTTCTTACCTCTGTCAAACTAAATCGGAATGCCTTCTTCAAAATAGATCTCTGTTTATACGAGGATCCATTTTTGTTAGCGTTCCCAGATCTTAATTGGAATTTGATTCGATGTATAAAAAGAATTATTCAAATTATGTTTGTGTCCTATTAAATGATCCAGAAATGTTTATTGTAGTCGATTGAGATTCAATTTTATCTTAAGAATTAATTGATACTTATTTAAATCTATGGAAAAAATATCTTATATTTAGGTAGATTAGGAAGCTATAAACTCTGACTGCAAATTCCTTAATGAGTTCGAATTGCATTGCAGATCTCGTAATATAGATCTATCCCCTTGTATAGAATTAATTTTTTTTATTTGAAATTCTGTTGACAGTCTTATCAGAGATTCGAATGCATTTTCATATCTAACTCTGTTGCAAATTTATCTTGGGTGAATTCAGTTACATTTTCAATTCGAAACTCTGTTGCAAATTTATCTTGTGGAATCGATTGCACCCATAGATCTAATCTCTGTTGCAAATTTACATTGTTGAATTCGATTGCATTTTCAGCTCGGTTAGCTGGAAGATTTAAAAATGGTATTCGCAATGTATCTTTGTAATTTTTATGATATTATTTACTTTTATTGATGTAAAAGTTGATTAGAACCAATACTTTCTCATTTCGTAGGACGTTGTGAATATTCCTGTGATGTTTGTGGTAGAACTTAGATCTGTAGGCGGATCAGGTAAGAGTAATCCCTTGTGTTTTTAAAAGGAGGACTCTGTCTCTTGATTATTGCGATCAACATCTCGGAGGTTTTCTTTCTTCCTCTGTTATATAGAGTCGATGTGTGATCGAAGAGGTCTATGTAACCTGGGTTATGTATATATAGGACCTTTTGGCTGTGTCTCCTTATGAAATCGCTAGAATGTATGCATGAGTTAGAATCTGCGCCACCGCTTTTCTTGTTTACAGTTGATTAGTATGGGCCGGGAATGGAGTAAGATGTTTCCAGAACTTGTAAAACAGACTGTAAATTAACCTTCAAAATCTCTGTGTGTATCCATATCGAAAATTGATTGGCGTTCCCTGAAATTGTGAAACAAAATGTAATTTGTCCTTAAAGATCTCAGAGTATCCTTTTCGAAAAACCGTTGGGCAACAAAATGTAATTTGTCCTTAAAGATCTCAGAGTATCCTTTTCGAAACCCTTGGGCATTTCCAGAATTATTTTATCATAAGTTGATTTGGGCATCAGATCATTCAAACCCTGTTTGCATCTCCTTTCGTTTCCAGAATTGTTCTATTAGTTTTGATCCTTTATATGTTGTTTATGAATTTTTTTTTTTTTTTTGTCACCATAATTTAACCCGCACGCGTCTAAGTTCACTTAAAACCCTGCTCGGATCCGCTCAGTTCCATTGAGATTGTGCTCATTCTAAACCCCTGTGCTCATTCTAAACCCCTCTCTTCAGCACTAATGTTCTAATACTTCGGTATTGAGCTTGTGAATACCTTGTTCCGGATCGCAGATCCTTACCTGCTCGCCTTTCAAGAACGTTCCATCTAGATCTATGTAAAAACGAATGGATCGGCTTTCTTTCTATCTCTGTCAATTTAAAGTGTATTTGATCTCTGTCACATTTGAAATGAACCGCCCTTCCATTTATCTGGGCATCGATTTCTTTACCATTTTCAGAAATCATATTGTGAAATAAATTCTCTTTCCACTTAACTGTGTACCGATTCTTGATGATCTTTTTTTTTTTCTTCAGAATTTGCGATTATAAAATAAATTTGCCCTCATGAACTAAATCCTCGCTTCACTTAACGTTTACCGATTCCTGGATTATCTTTTACAGAGTTCATAAGCACAAAATGAATTTCCACTTGCTTTTATTTGTGTATCGATTTCTGGATGCAGATTGAAAATCCATTCTTTAGTTATCTACTCTGTGTAAACGACCTCTT
The DNA here is from genome assembly GCA_027924585.1 of Larix kaempferi. Classification (NCBI taxonomy): domain Eukaryota; kingdom Viridiplantae; phylum Streptophyta; class Pinopsida; order Pinales; family Pinaceae; genus Larix; species Larix kaempferi. Next base: position 10,848,627 of record BSBM01000014.1, read on the forward strand.
ATTTAAACGTTTCTAGATGGTCGAACCTCTGTTATCTATTGAATCTTCATGCATATGAGATCTAAAGTCATTAAACAAATTACGATTGCTGAAATGAAATAACTCCTACGCTGTTAAAAGATCCGAATTTTATTGTCTACCCCTGCTTACTCCTTACATTTGACCCTCCCTTCGTTTAAACCAACCGGTAGAACCACTGACGCCGCACAGTGATCGGAACGCAAACCCCACGCACTGGTCGCACCATTTTCAGAAATCGTAAATGAGGAATGAGTTCTTTCTTCACTTAACTGTGTATCGATTTCTTGATTACCTTTTTCAGAGTTTGTGATTATGAAATAAATTTTGCCCTTGCTTTATCTATACCTCGATTTCTTGTTGTCATCTTCGGAAATCGTAGATTTGAAATAAATTGATCTTTTCATTTAAAAATAAAAATAAAATTATGCAATTAAATTGTGCTGTTACATTGAGACCAGATCGACCTCAATAGGAACGCGTAGATCTTGTTTGTATTAAATAACCTCTGCATTAGTGAATTGCAGCTAGTAGGTTGGATTTAAGCGTTGGTTTACTGTTTCATAAGGTAGTTTCGATCTCTGCTATACCGAAGTAGTGTGGTATTAGGCGGTTCCTGCTGGACTCGTGGTAGATGATAACTTTAGGATCGTGCCTCAAGACGCCCAAGACGAAGGGGGAAGGGGTTAAATTCTTTGTATCCAATGGTTTGTGTGAGACCATAGATCCATCGCCGTGAAGAGGTGAGATTCCATGAGACTTCTATCCGACGCTGAGCCTTTTGAATCTGTAGGATCTCATAATTTGTGCCCTGATCGGTTTTCAGTCTTTTAGAAAACAGTAATAGTCTGAATTTCTTTTACAATGATGAAATGTAATCTGTTTGGAATTCTGTCTATTTTTTAGCAAATTGTTGATGTATTTGTTTGGATCTAAACTGAAGAGTTGATTTAGGTTTATTGTAGTATTTAAACCAGGGCTGAGTCAAGAAAACTTGAGATACACCAGTCCTCTTCTGTGCCTCGTGATTTCAATGAGGTATTCAATTTGTCTATATTAAAATTTTTGCAACTTCTATATATCTCTTAACCAAAAGGGTACACAAACTCCTTTTGATCAAAAGTTAAGGTCTTATTCATATTTTCATAATGCATACTTCCTTTCAACTATGAATTATAGAAATCTGCATGCTATGCATTACGTATTGCATGATTAGCAAACGAACTGCGGAAGAGAGTAGTTATTTTTGTAAGAAAATAATAGCCATATAAATATATCTATTTCGGTTCATCGATACCCGTGAGAGTATTATATATTGTTTAAACAAAATTCTTTACATATATGTATAATTTTAATAGAGCAAAAATGGCATTTAATCAAATTTTGAATTTAACTACTTCTATGTATATAGTGAATATTAAAACGGTACTTTGAACAAAGGGTAAAAGGGAATAGAGATGATCAAGTATTATCTCTTTGTAAGGTAAAGATAATGGTAAGTGTGATAGAATATGTCAAAGTATAGAAATTGATATGCTAGTATATGCATATATATTATTTCTATTGTTTTAGAAAAGGGGGAGGGGGAATTTGAACTTAGTTTAGTTTTATATATATAAAAGTCTTTATTGTATATAAAAGAATCTCAAAAATATATATATATATATATATATTGTGTAAGATGAAACAATGAAGTCATATTGACCCAAGTATGGGACATCAAATGGATGGGAAACAATTTACGTCAGAGGGTAATATAGAGCTTGTTATGTATTATGTATTAAAAATTCAATGCGTTATGTCGAATATGATCCATTTTATGTACTTAAAAGGTTGATTCACAGTCTATATGTTGCATAAAGGAATTTTACATATATTTTATAAATGAAGAGAGATGAACTTAAAAGAAATTGCATAAAGGAGTTTCACATATATTTTATAAATGAAGTGGCAACATATAGTTTAAATTAATTGTAAGCAATGAATAGAATATAATGGAAGTAAATAGCATATTCCTTATTTTAGAATGGAATTTTTGTCATTTTATATATTTACTTATTTATATTTCGGTTGTGAACTTTGTCAAATAAGGTGTTGGAAGTGAACATTTATTTCTTAGTGATATAATTGTTATTATATTCAATATGTAAAGGATACATGATTACATTTGCCACATAGGAGTTTGATGATAGATAAATTTACTTGCAATATTAATTATTGTGGTTGCGCTCTATTTGAAACTCTTAGCATTGACATACTTCCAGTTTGGTTGAGGTATGGCACAGAAAATTTGGTAAAAATGGTGGACAATACTGAGGTATATTAAAGATACATATAATAATGTATGAGCATTAGTAATACTTGATACGTGGGTATATTAACTTAGATTAGGGGATACTTATGATAAATAAGGTAAAATGACTACAATATCGTAATTTCACATACATGTCGAGAATTCTACAGATTGTCGAGATGGTCAACTAGACATGAAAAATAGAAAACGAGATATCAAGGTGATTAGTAGGATGCACCAAACTCAACGACATGCACTTTGCATTATGACAAAAACATTTTTGAAAACTAATGACTAAGAACTTGAAATTTAACCATGATATCGAAATGGTCAAATGAAGATAACTTTCATAAAATGAAGTACGGAGACGTTTAGCAGAGTAAACTGAACACAGTGAACCTAACCTTAGGTCATGATCAGACCTTTTTGAAACGACAACTAGAAGTTGAGATGGAACTTGATGGGATTAATAAAACGCTCATAATGTGACTTTACAAGCTTGTCGAAGTGATCTTATTGACAACAAAATGAGAAAATGAGGTAAGGATGTGATAAACTCATTAACCTAGACATGATGATACTGATGAAAGGACTATGGTATAAACTTTAATACATTCGACCCAGTCTCTAAGTTATGACACTTTCGTATCGAGTGGAGAATCATTTTATTTAGCAATCGTGGAATTGGAAGTAGTCTTTTGTGGATTGGATTATGGAACATTTGGTAGTCGCTCCTGATATGATAAAAATCGTGATTATCTCTTACATATGTGTATTTGACTGTATGTTGTAGGATGTATACCTTCTCGCCTTGAAGGGAAGATAACCAATTAGATGGGGATCCATACTTGGATTTGTTATGCGAAATGATGATTTGATAAAATTTTGGGTGGCTATTGACACAATGCAGCTTGTAGATATTTCGACATTGTAAACCTTCATAGATGACTAGAAGGTATAGAAAATCTAAATTTGGACTAACAATTATGAAGCTATTATTTGATTTGCATTCCACGAAAATTATGATTGAGTTCCTAGGGAGGTATTGGAACCATGCTAATGAAATAGAAAACTAATGAATAGAACCACCAGCACTTATGGCCTTGATTGTTTGAGAATATATATATATATATATAGAAGAGAAAGACAATATGATAAAAACGGGAAACTAAAGATAAATCCTAGCATCAGAATTACTAGAACAAAAGTTAACTTCGGGACGAAGTTTTAATAAGAGGGGGTGTATGTAATGCCCGCCTCAGTACCTTAACTGTTTATAATAATGAGGTACTAGTTTTGAAATGAACTGGCTAAGTAAATGTAGTGCCCCTAGACTACTGTAGACATTGAGGGCACCTACTGAGTCACCCGACTGTTTGAAACATTAATAAAATAACCCTAGGATTTTACTTTGAGTATATTTATGATTACGATTGATTGATATATGTGCATTTGGGTAGTTATTGTGAATGGACGATTTCATGTTGTTTAACGATTAACTTTGATATGAAAATTGTACACATGAATAATGCTTAACGACTAGCTGTATGGTGATTAGGTATTTGGCGACGAAATGTATATTTGATAAGATGAATGAGCAGTTTGAATAAATCATAAATGTTTAACAATGCTAGAGTTAGAAACCAGATGATGATTGTTAAGAACAGTGCTACTGATAATTTGTTGTGAGAAGTGTGTGTAGAAACAAGTGAGACGGTTCACCAACGGACACACAAAGGAACATGGAGGGTCGTAGAGTACGGGTAAATCACACACAGGGGAAGCGACGATGATGTCGACTTCCGACAAGAATACCACGCATGATCAGATAAGCACTGATCCGCTTGCTCAAGAGGAATGCGTGAGGGCGTACGAGGTGGGCCACGACGGAGCTGGTCACGTACGAGTTGAGGGGCGCGCAGTGAGAACGGACTCACTCCTCAGCGCCATTAGTCCCTAGATAGCATGTAGATGGAGGATGGATGGTAACGATTCCTAAAATCCCTACAAGAGTTCCCGCAAGTCAAAACGGAAAGATGGTGGCAGAAGGGCCCAACGATGCGGTACCCTGTCGAGAACGGAAAGAATGGACGCAAGGACCCAACGAGGTGGTACCATGCCAAGGAATGGAAACCATGGATGATTGGACCCGACGGAGTGGTGCCATGTCAGGGGATAAAAAAAAAAATTAAGGAACCAGGAGCCCAACGACGCGGCACCGTGATCCTAGTGAGTTTGATTGTTAAATTAAACTGCATAAAAACTTAGGAGAATAACTCTAGATTATTACTTAGCAAATGCATAACAATAGCTTAGACATTTGCACATGAATAGTTATTTTGTTAAGCATTTAAAATAATAGAAATTATTATTTAGGAGCAAAATAGATTAGTCACCTAGTCAACTAAAAGCTAGGAGTTGATTAAAATATATGGGGGACAAACTAGAGCAAACTTAGGGATGTAGGTGCACTTCCCAGAGAAACTGACACTTGGATGGGTGAGTGTTTTAATTAAATAAATAATTAAAAATATTTATTTATGCATGAAGCGACATGTGTCGCAGGATTTTTCCCTTTATAAGGAAGGCTTAAGGAATGGGTAAGGGGCCCATAATTTGGACGATTGTCGTAATTTTCGAATGCCTCAAAGACTTGCTGCTATCTAAGGGTTTGGCTTAGAAATCCTGGTGGGAAGGGAAGCCCAAGCTGAATTTCTGAAATACTTGTGTGAGCTCTACGACCCAAAGCTCGGGGGAGGCCATGCGACTGAAAGCATGAGCCTATGGTTGGGTGGCGAAGCTAACGGTTGCTTCGCCTATGGTTAAACGAGCTTTGCTGGAGGGATCCTACGGAAGACGCAGACAACAATGGGCCAGCTGGATCGGGTTGACAGGTTAAGGTTTGCTTATTTTTGTTAAGTTATTCACTCTTTTATTTTATTTTTCCAATAACTATAATGGCTAATTTGTTTGTATGAAGTTTTTAAAGTTTCAGGTTCAGTTCAAGGGGACCCTAAAGGAGGGGCCCTACAGTAGCAAATAAATGGCATTATATTATATTATTAATTAAATTTACAGATCTGTTTGTATTTATTTTATTTTGCTTTGTTCTTTTTCCATTTCCATTATGCCATGTGGTATGAATGTGATATTTTTAAATGGTTCTTTGGTCTGCTTCGTTTAAGTGGTTGTGCTTTTCGCATGGACCTATTTTTCAAGTTTTCTCAGAAAACAGATACTATATAGATTTACTGAATCTAGAAGTAGAAAGCACTTTCAACTTAGGTATATGTACTTGACAATAGAAGTGTACCCCAAAACAACAGACCGGGAGCTTAAGAGAGGGGTGGTCATTTTGCATTGCCTTTGGCAAGTGCGGATATAACACAAACAACATTTCGGGTGCAGTATAAAATCTGGGTCTTTGGCGAGATACTTCATTGTCTTTGACTTTGACATCTGCCAAATGAGGTAACGACTAACAAGTATTTCAGTTCCATGTGGCTGAAGGGGAAACCCTTAGATGCAGTGATGCTGAGATTCACAACCTACTATTTTATTTAAGGATAAATTTTTGAAACATCTAATCTGAAATGAAGTCTATGATAACTTAGCAAGAAGATGGTTTGGTTTCATCTAAAGGAGAAAACGTGGACAGTGTTTGGAAGAGAACACTCCTATAAATTCACAGGAATCCTGTGAATATTTAGAGAGCCCTATATTGGCAAAGTTTGTTATTTGTCATGAGTACTGTTACAAGAAACATGAACGTTAACAAACTCTTAGATGCAGTGATGATGGTATTGACAAAATACTGTTTTATTTAAGCAAAAATTGATGAAATATCCAATCTGAAAATAGCTTTTTCTTTAGATGAAACCAGATCAGCTTGTTGCTAGGCTACCATAGACTGCATTGGTCAACTTGGGTATGCTCGAGTGATCTATAGTTTGTCGCAATAATGTAGACGTATACTTTTTTGGCCTGTGTGGACAGGGATTTGACACCAACACAAAGGTTAATGGCCCACACGAAACCCTCGACCAACTGCAACACGTGTTGCATGAATACGCCAATTGCAACACGTTTAAACCCCTGCAACACCTCAACCCGACGCTAGCAGGCGCACAACACCTCGTTTAAACCTGCAGTGTTGCATGAATACGCCAACTGCAACACGTTTAAACCCCTGCAACACCTCAACCCGACGCTAGCGGGCGCACAACAGAGCTCGACGAAAGGCACGATAAATGGACAAGATTGGTGAATAAATTGCATAGGAGTCTTCAGTCCCGAGACCATTTAAACCTCATTTAAACTTGTAGTGTTGCATGAATATGCCAGCGTTTGAATTAGAGCATAATTTATTTTTAGTTTTTATTTTGCTAACTTGGTGTAGTCATGATTTTTTCAATTGCTTTCACGAAGATGTTTTAATCTCTTTCGCTAAAATGAGTTGTTCATGTATCAAAATGTTTCCATGCATAATTATTAGGAGGGTTGCACAAACAGAAATATGAACCCAACTCACATTTCCTAAGTAGATGCATCTAGCTTTGTTAATAAGCCGTTTGCAGCTAGATTTTTCTTAGCCTTTTTGCAAAAAATGTCGAAGTAAAAAACCTAGATTTGCTCAGCTGCTTTGATGACTTACCAAATAACCGAGACAAGTGATAAACTGCTTCATATGTTAAATATTAAACTAGCAATGCAGCACCTTGCTGAAGTTTGCTTCTGCACCTGCATTACGTGTTTCAGCATATGTAGATGCAATATGTTCTGATTTTTGTAGGTTATCGCCATACAAACACCTCAACCCAATACTAGCGGGCACACAACAGAACTCGACGAAACGCACGATAAATCGACAAGACTACTGAATAAATCGCATAGGAGTCTTGAGTCCCGAGACCACCAACCTGATTTAAAGCAGTAAACGTTATCCCGCATCATACTGCATTAACACCACAAAACCCTGGAGCATACCGCATCAATACGCCAACTGCAACATTGTGAGAAATTTATCTCGCAACAAGTACTGCTTCCACTTGACCAAGGCATGTGTTATTGCCAACGTCTTTCCATCGTATGTAGACTTTATATGCTGATTCAGTTGTAATTTTTTCTTCTCAAAGGCAATGAGATGTTTATCACTTATGAGCAGAACTCCTAAGCATGTTTCTGAAACATAGTATTCATGGACACATGTTTTCCTGACATCTGGATTTGTCAAGACCAGAGTGAATGTCATTAAGGTTTTCAACCTTTCAAAATAGTCTTTAGCTTTTTTATCCCATATAAAGGCATCACTTTTAAATAATGATGTTATTTAGTGCCACAATTTGTGTGCGTGTTCTCAGTGTTCTTATTATGTCCATGACATATAGTTTTGAGTTGGGTGGCATTAGTTGAGGTGGCAAAAATCACGGATATGAAATTGCAAAGTTTTTGTTAAAGTTTATATTTTTTTGTATTTTTTTATTTTTTTAAAGTTCATTTTACGTGGTTGTGGTTTCATCCTTACGCACTGACGTTGTTCATATTTATCATCTAAAACATATATAATAAATTTTTATTAAATTAAAAAATATAACATATATTCTTAACATCTCATCATCTCATCTTTGCAAGCTTCTTCATTGTTGGCCAATTAACAAATTAATATTCCTCCTCTCTATGCAATGGGTTCCCTTTAAAGCTTTGATATTTCCAAATTGATATCATTAAGCAATACATGTTCAAATTTGATGAACCGATTTACACTTAAAGACTAATGACAATATTTTTTTTTCATATTAATGAGCTTATTTCTGATAATCAATGTTGTAGATGACATCTCTAATAAATTCATTAGTGTAAACTAGTATGTCTCATCTAAAGAGATGCAAACTAAGCACCTTCTAGCGAAAAGTTGTCCAAATATCCAACAACATTGCAACAAGTAGTTGAGCTATTTGCATCGGTTGTTTGTCTGTGTGTTAAAGCAAAACCTTGTGGGATGCCCACCTTTCCTCGAAACATTTGGAGGGTGCTTCAAATACCATCTATAATAGTGGATGGTAACCCCAAGAAAGTTGATCAAATTTGTATATATGATCTATGACCTTCCATTGGCATGATTCTTTGCGTGTACACTTCAACCATTTGAGCCACCACTAGGGGGGTTTCTAAGGAAAACCTCACGACATCCCCCTGTTCCCTAGATTATGTAAATGAAGGGAAACTCAAGCACCAACAACAATAGTGTCTAATAATCCCAAGTGATTTGACCAGATTTGATCGTATGAACTATGGCATGTTATCAACATAATACCTTGTATTGATGATTCGACCGGTTGAAATCACTCTTGAAACTCCGTACAAACATATACATATCTATGGATGCAAATTAATAAATTTATTATTGTTATTATTAACAAAATATATGTGATTTTTTTCCTAGTTTTTACAAATTTAAAAGCTATATACATTATATAGATGTGAACATTACAATTTGCCTGAGTTATAAAACACACCTCTATAGTAGTGTACAAGACTAAGAAATCCGCTTGATGATGTCATTGATTTGGGGATAGGTCACTTAGTAATCACCACAACTTTCTTGCGCTTAACATTGATGATTTCAGTTAAAATGACATGTGCTAAAAACACTTTTTAATTTTGTCCAAAACTGCATCTGGATTTGTTAGCTGCAATTGGTCAAAATGTGTATATTTTTAAATTTCTGCACACATATCCCAAGTACAGACATCCTTTAGGATAGAGACATTTCAGAGTCATATAACATATAGAAATTTCAGAATCACATAGCATCCAGAAAATTCAGTGTAGCTTGAGTGTGAGTAAGATTTAGGTTTTGTGCAAAATGTCTTTGTTTTTTGTAGTAAATAAAAGAGGTCTGAAAATTGGGATTTTTGTTATTTAATAATATAAATAATTTATTAATTTTCTGTTTACGAAATCTGGTTACAAATTTTTTCTTAAATTGCTGAATACTGTATTAATTAGATTTTATTATTCATTTCACGTTAGGGCTAAATCTAGAGAAATTAGTTGCTGTCAAGAATTTCTTTCTGCAAAGCAGTTGTCTATAATGCTTAGCTATAGGCCTTAATAATGGAAAATAGAAAATATAAGTGCTTCATGCAAAAGAATGAGTACTCATTATTGCATAATCATCCCAATTGAATGCTGATTTAAAACTATGTAATAATGCACCAAAAACATGTTCTTGGTTTCTAACTCTTTCATTTCATTTGCAAAGTGCAAATGTGAATAACTATACTAAGCAAGCATTTACAAACAGGCATTTTCAAGTGTATTTTCTTATCCTTGGATGATTGTTAATTCATTTGATTGAATATGTTTGCAAATTGTAATTTCCTTGATATGGTTAAAGCACTAGATCTAGCTATAGGATAAGACTATAACAGCACATACATCCTCATAAATTAAGCCATAGGAAAGAAATATGCAAGACAAAGCCAGGGTATGTATCACATTTAATGTTTGTTGTTTCCTATCTACTTTATATGTGTTTAGAAGATTGTGCAGTCATGCAATGGTTATTTGTGTAAGCAACTTACATCTCAAGGACCAACTTCAGCATAGGGACCACACAGGAGTGCTCAAGTTGATAGAGATCAAAATTTTGTTATAAATTCTTTTGCTATTGCTTTAGCGCTAGTCAAAAATTTCAATGGTAATTGTGAAAAAATTTTGCTTCTGTAAATCATATTTCTAGATTGAAAGGTAACACAGGTGGCTTTTATTTTTTATAGTACAAGGAACTATATTTGTACGCACACTTCAGATCTGATTTTTGATTTAATGTTGATGTGTAGATGTTCAGTGGCACCTCTTTTATTGTTATTTGATCAATAAAGAGAAATGAGCGATATTTCTATTTCGCATCCCACCACTCTTCCCTATACTATGATGATGAGCTTTTAGGCTATATTGGACGGTTGTACATTTGAGAGAGATATGACTGGTTGTACCTTCCGCACCTTGATTGAGTATGATTGGTTTTGTGGTACCTTATCTTTCACTTTTGTTTAATGGGGTCATTTATCCTCCTTGAGTAACTTTTCTAAAACCACCTTGTTGAAGTTTTGCTCTTATCCAATACTACAGTTGTTTGGCCACATTTGGAGCATACCCTTGGTTCTAAGGGTCATGCGTCAGGAGTCTTCAGTCCCGAGACCATTTAAACCTCATTTAAAACGGCAAACGTCATCTTTCCGCCGGGGCCTGGGGCACATAGCCCCAGGCCAACGTCACTGCGTAAGCATCAAACCACAACCACATAAAATGAACTTTAAAAAAAATCAAAAAATACAAATAAATATAAACTTTAACAAAAACTTTGCAACTTCATATCCGCGATTTTTGCCACCCCAACTAATGCCACCTGACTCATGCCACCACCTTCAGGCTTGAAGTATAGCTGACAATGGAAGACACAAGTGTAGTTTATTACCACCATGCAAATTTAATTTGACCTTTCAATTCCCATTACCATTTCCTCTCATACGACGTCTTGCAACCATTTCTCTTGACACCCACTCCTGATTCATTCTGTATGCATTTAACTGTGCAACCGTCTCAGATTCTCATTGCATTTTCCCTCAATTAGTTTATCAATTCAGTTTGACCCATGCCCGCCATTCGAGGAGTGTTGCCAGCAGTTGTGGGTCATACTGAATTGATCAACTAATCGAGGAAAAACGCAGTGGGTATCTGAGACGGTTGCATAGTGAAATGCATACAGAATGAATGAAGAGTGGATGTCAAGAGAAATGGTTGTGGCACGTCATATTAATGTGAGTGTAAGGAACTCTTTGAACGTGAAGTCCATAGTTTTAAGTCTTTTTCCTCATTTTCATGCCTTTTTGTAAGACAATAAAGAGGGTAGTGGCATCAACATTGAAAATGCTTTCCATTCAAACCTATGAAGTATAATTTTAGGTCAGTAGTATTCTTGGCTCCGAACTATAGCTACAATTCGGAGAAAAGAATACTGCTGACATAAAAGTACACTTGATAGGTTTGGATCGAACAAATTACCATCGACATGTATGCTGTTGTATTTTTAGTTTAATGTTGACGTGGAGATCTTCAACTATACCTCTCTTATTGTTGTATGATCAATACGTTTATTTTATTACTTGTTACTGATTGAATTATTAAATACTTGTTGCACCTTCTCCACCTTGATTGAGTTATTATTGGACTTTTGTTACCTTGTCTTTGACTTGTGGTTAATGCGAACATTTACTCTCCTCCATTTTTTTAATACCACCTTGTTGAATTTTTGGTCTTATAAAGTACTTGACTTTGATCACCTATGGTCAATTGTGATGTGCTGATAATCACTTCTTTTATCCTGAGACTTGGTTGAAGTTTATAATTTTTGTGACTTTATTTGTGTTGAGTTATGTACTGCGCTTGATTGTCATTTCCCTAATCAACTCCAGTCATTTCTGTCTCTCTGGTTTGTACACACCCTCTTGTAGGGTTAGCTGGTTCCTACAGAAGACTGACCTCTCCGAGGCACAAACAGTCTTTTCTGAAAGTAACACTTCTGAGTATATTTCCAAGAATAGTTTCACACCCAAGTTGGTATCTTAAACTATATCTCTTTTTTTGTTATATGATATGTATGTTTATTTTATTACATGTTACTGAATATTAATAGTTTATCGTTTTAGTTTACTTGTCAGTGTAACTCATTATAACAGTTTTGAATATACCAAACAGCCTGTGTTAAGAACTTATGGGTTGTACTTTTGGGGTTCTTGGTTTCAAGAGGTAAGTATTTATACTGACTAATGTATATCCATGGAATGCTTTTTTCTGGAAATTTGTTTTTGTTGTTTCTATTGGAATTTGTGCTGTGGAACTAATGTGAATTGTGTTCAGTATTATTAGCTATACAGGGAAGGCACATACTATCTTAAAGGTGTTTGATTGCTATGGCATTCTTGTTTTTTATTAAATTTTTTTTTGCACACTGATTTTTTGCTCACATCATTCAAGAAATGTTTATAACCCTGCACTGTAATCACGTCATCTAACTACATGCAAGTTAGGAAACTGTTACTTTATTGCATGTGCATGTGCTCTATGTTTTCTACCTTTGAATGCAAATGACACAAAAACCTATCTCAGTGGTTACAAATATGCATTTGGATATTTGTATATTGGGGTAAATTGTGAGGTGCAACATGTTGTCATGTCCTTCAAGGCATTGTTCATGCCATGTATTGATATTCAACATGGTGCTTAATAATTATGTATTTGCTTGTTTTAAACATGTAAGCTCACAACTAAATTAGTGAAGTTTATATCTATAATGATCAAAAGACATCTGAAGGCTCACTACTGTCCAGGGTCTCAAACACGACCTTTCACAAGAAACTAGCATTTCATTAGTTCACTGTGCTATCAATTAACCATAAAAATATTATATATATCCTAGAAGGGCAAGGCAAAATCAGTTGATATTCCTCGCTCGACACCTAATTCATATTCTTCACTTGCATTATGCTCCCTGACAATATCCTCCAGCTTGTCAATATTTATAACAAACCAAATAATCTTGTTAACAACCTTATTGATGTCTTGGACTCTGTTATCTTACAAAACAACAAGAAAATGCTAACCATAATAACTGATGACTTTAACATTGACATGTACAAAGAAACAATATCAAAAAGGAGGTTGGAATTGTTTATGCAGAGTAAATGTCTACAGTTAAAAACAAACATAGCTACAACAGAATATGGTTCTATGATTGACCATTTTTGAACAAACATAGACATTGACAAGCTTTCATTTACCATTTCTGATGCATATTGGTCAGATCATTTTACTAGCATCTTATTAGTACCTGCAACTTGCATATAAGAACTGATACAGCTTTTTGTCTTTCTTGTTTTTGTCTTTTTTTAAGATGCTTTTCTATTTGAAATATATTCTTGAATATTTTAACATGCTCTGAGTCTTCATTGGATGTGCAAATTGGAAAGAAAAAAAAAACAGCATTTCAAAAAAACAACTAATCAGAAACAATATTCTCGCCCAAGGAGAGAATTTAGCTATGTCTATGACATCAGACAATTCTTCAATAGAAAGAAATGTTTCTTCTTCACAAGATGCTCCAGAGACTACTGCAATGGGAATACTGTCGTAGCCAACAAACAGTGCTAAAAAGTAATGTTCCTATCCAACAGCTTTGTTGATTCAATATCTTTGACTACATTACTTTATCTTGTACCTAACACAAATTCAAACAATTGAATGAATCATCTAGTTCAGCTTCTCTAGTAATTTCATTTTAATGTATTCGATACAAAATTCAACATTCAATCAAACACTAATCCATTTGTTCTTTCACTTTTTGATATTTTTAAATTTGCACAGATTAAAGCAAATGGCAGTTGAACCATCATCAATAATACAACTATGTACTGCAACACATAGGCATGTATTTGAGGGGGATGTTTTGGTTGTCTATGGACCTGCACAAAATCGTAATCAAAACTCCCCTGTTAAGACAAAGATTCTGCATGCAGATGTTGTTGACAAAAATGGATTGATGACAATGGCAATTACAATTAATGATAGTTTGATAAATCGCTTTGGCAATTTCTTTTTTCCTGGCAAAAGTGTTAGAATTTCTGGTTTTGAACTGAAAAAGAAAGGTCAATATGACCGAGGAGATGCAATAAATTCAATAGCAATATTGCCAACAAGTATCGTAGAGACAATTGACCAAGTATGCAAAATGCATTGCCTTCCATCAGATACAACAATCAATGAGTTGGTTACATCAGATGAGGCATATGTCGTTGGTTCTGTTGCAGTCATAGTTGTTGCCTGTGAATGCAACAATAAGCAATTGGACTTCTACATAAGAGATGGTGAAAGTGCAAATGACTATGCAACTGTAAAGTGGATTCTCTTTAAACAATTTTTTTTCACTATATTTGATTTCATTTTTTTATGTTTTTTGTTTCCTGCTGCATCTACTGCTAGATGGATATACAAAAAAAAAAGATAGAACCCATAACAAAAAACATTTGTCTATTCCCATCTCCTTCACTAATTCTTCTTTAGTTATTCATGTTCAGTTTCAGGTTAATGAAAGCTATACAAATTTCTTTGTCTGAGTGCAACAACAACTTGCACTTGACGAACCGCCTCTGTATCTAATAAAAAATATCGTAAGACCAGGTGCAAAAGCAACTCATCTTACGAAGGCTTCACAAGCAACTTTTATAGATCCTCTAAATGATGACTTCGCAATACAAAGTTTGCTTCCAATAATTGAAGCTAAAACACAGGTGAGATATGAACAATGTCTCCTGTAATGTCACTTGAAATGTTTTTTTGTCATTTCATTGTCAATTAAGCAAGTTCTTTATATGTAGTTTCAGCAATTTCATAGCTATTAAAACAGATTTTATTTTTTCTTAAATGTTCAGCCTGCTGCATTATTGACATCAAAGTTTTATGCTTCTGATATGAACAAAATATAGACTTTTTACTTGTCAAAATGTCTTCTTTACAGTTCCAGATTTAGTATTCCAATTAGGAGCAACACAACTTAGTACAATGATATGTTTTCAAACACCATGTTGCAAAACCTGCATTTGCAAACATGTTTTCATAAATTCGATTTTGTGCTTTTCCGTAGCATGGCCTTTGTATCAAAACATGCTCATTGCAATGTTTTTTTATGTTTTCTGTTTACTTGGCTAGAACAGGTATATGGGACATTGAAAGTAAAAAATGTTTTTGCACCACCCTACCATTGCATTTGCACACAGTGTAAACTGCCAATGATACAAAGCACCGTTTTTTGTACATATTGCAATCGTGAAACACCAACTACTTATGAACATATATTACAATGTAAGCTAGAGACTGAAGAAGGGACTATTGAATGTACACTTCGGGGTACACAATTAAAAGAATGTTGTCCCGATGTTTTAGCTATTTCTTATGAACAATACTCCAATAGTGTTTCCTCAGCCATTTACAATCTTCGCAAATTGAAGCAACAAGGGCTTTACACTTTGGCAATGAACAACAGAATTGTCGAAGTCAAAAAATTTTGAACAAAAGGTATGATCATAATTTTCCTTTTTGTTCAAACACTTTGAACAACTTTCCAATTATTTCAGCTTCGATTCAATATTTCAAAATAGATTACAAACACTCTCTATTGCAACTTCTTTTATGATTTATTTGAACCTGTTTTTTACAAAATACACACAATTTTAAATAATTTTTCTTTTCCCATTCACACAACCCTTGCATTGTAATCATGTTCATCGCTTATATATCTGTCAGTTGTCCTATTTATTGTTTAATCAATAATAAACTTCAACGGCTTTTTCAAGATTCAATTTTAATGTATCTGAAGTTCGCTTTTGTTGCTGTGTTCATTTATTTGAAGATTGCAAAAAGCACTCAGCCTAGTAAAAGCAGAGGAATCATCCCTAGTATAAGATTACCAAAACCCTGTTCACTTTTAATAGATTTTTTGCCTTTTGCATCGGTTTACTGTCAATCACAAGGCTCTTGCAATTGTTTTTTTTTCTTATATTTTGTCCATTTCAATTGCCAATGTATGGAAAAGAAAAAAAGACATAGAAATATAACAGTCAACAGTATTTTTTTTTCATTTAAATTAGCATTTGCTACATATCTTATCTTCATATCTGTTTTTATATTCTTTCCATAATCGCAAAGGTCTTGCAATTGTTTTCCTTTTAATATTTTGTCCATTCCAATGGCCAATGTATGCGAAAGAAAAAAAGACAGAAATATAACAGTCAACAGTATTTGTTTTTCATTTAAATTAGCATTTGCTACATATCTTATTTTCAAATCTGTTTTTATACTCTTTGCATAATTGTTGATAGTAATGCACGGCCCATATGCAGGGATGATAGAAACTGCACATGCTACTGCAACATGCCTTATGTTGTCACTGCTCCAGATTTTGCCAAAGCGTGGCTTCTCTTAGCTTTTGATGCAAAGTGCATATTCTATGACTTGAACAAATGCATGTTCTCATTACACATTTTATAAATTTATGTGGTTTTAAAGCCTTTTACATATTTATAGACTTAATGCAACTAAAAGAACTTCCGTTAAAATATTGCTAAACTGTTTTTTTCTCTACCTCTTTCATGGTTATCAAATTGTTAAAGCTGTATAAAATGATATAGAATTATTGATACATTATATTGACTAGATTCACAATTCCGGTCATTTAATTGCTTTGCTTTTTCTTTATCTAGTGATTTTGATTTCAGATTTGGGATTCTGCTCATTATTGTTGAATCTGATTTTGCAATTCAAATCTTTGCAATGTTTTCTGAAAAAAGCCATGCAATGTGCAAACTTTGCCTCTATATGAAAACCATATATTGCTCAATGCCAGCTAGATAGGAATTATTTCATGAATTTACGCTTGTCATTATGAGTTAGAATGGTGAATGTTGAATCTGATTTTCCAATTCAAACCTTTGCAATGTTTTTTGAAAAATGCCATGCAATGTGCAAACTTTGCCTCTATATGAAAACCATATATTGCTCAATGCCAGCTAGATAGGAATTATTTCATGAATTCACCCTTGTCATTATGAGTTAGAATGGTGAATTTACGCTTGTGATCATGATTATGGATTTACCGTTGTGACTTGAAACAAATACTAAATCTTCGATAAGTTCACTTCATCAAAAATGCTACCTCTCTTGCCTGAGGCATATTTTCATCATTGTTTTTCCCCTGATTGATTCTCAGCTTTAGCTAGATAAACCAGAAGAAAACAAGTATAAGTCATTCTTTAGATTTTTGGTCCATTCTTCATGTTTGGGAAGAATGAAAATTGAACTTTGTTAAAAAACTCAAATTATGAAAGAAAGGGCAGAGTTAATCACATCTTCAGGTATCATGGTTGCTGTTTCTGAATGCTCTAAAACAATGCATTCCAAAAATGAGAACATCGTTGTTAAACTCTCGAAGAAGTACATTCATTATTCTAAAACCAGACATCAACATGCGCTGACAGATAAGGTCATTTTCTATCTCAAACTTGTACATATACACTTATTTATGTCTTCTAATTGTCTTATTATATTTTGAATACCCAAATGAAATCAAACAATCTTACACAATGACAGTGATTGTATCATGATAACTTGTAGGGATCAACCCACTTCACTCTATTGTGTGTTCATAGACTCTTCCTTTTCACTTCCCGGTTCCCATCCATCACAGTGTTCACCGCGACAATGATCTTTTTCTTTACACAGTCTGGTAAGAACTCTCAGATAATTCCCTGAATGATTTTTTCAGGCCATTGTACTTGTTTGTAGCTGAATTGTAAAATCATCTCAGAATAAGGACTGGAATCCAAATCATCTTCTGGCATTTTTGTTGAAAATTGATGTTTTTCTATTGTACATTGCATATTTTTTATTTTTGTTTGATGCGTGCTTGAATGTGTCAACTTCTCCAAGATTTATCTAAGTTGGCTTTGACTATTTTAGTTTGTTGGAGATTTATCTGAGCTGTGTTTCAATTTTTAGCATAATAGCAGTTTGTTTGACATGAGTATGGATTGTTTGTCATCTTGGAGTTTTATTTTAGTGCAGTTACAGTAGCTACATTTAATATATGCTTGAGGCTTTTTTGTTTCTGTTATATCTAGGGATGCTCGATATCTGGAAATGCTAAGTCTTTGATGTGTATTTAGTTTCACTTTGTCCCTGGATTTTTCTAGTTTTCTCTTAATGATGGTTTCTAACTTTCTGCTATGTTTTCAAGTAGTTTGGTTTAGTTATAGTTCTTGGGTTTCATTCTTATTAGTTTTGATTCTGAATGTTCGTGGTTCTTGAATGCTATTTATAATCAGTCGATAAATCAAATGTGGTGATGTACCAGTAACTGCTTTGCTTTTGTGTCTTCCTGATTCTTGAAAATGTTCTTGATTACTAGAATCAATGGCTGAATACATGTATGGCCTTGTAACAATAATAATCATTTATTTGTTCTCTTTGTTTTGCCTCAGGACTGTTAAAACGTTCTAAGCAGCATTGCTCTCTCAGTAGTAGAGTTTTCAAATATAGCCGTAGAAATTAGTTTGGAATTACACATTTTTGCTCTTTTAAAATGTCAATGCATCAGAAAACTGTTAATGATATCCATTTTTGCTAACTTTCATTATCAATTTTCATGTTTTAATCAATACAGATACACAGTCAAATCTGGGCAACAAGAAAAGAACTAATCGCTAAAATACTTTGTTAAATATTTTGCCTTTTCAGTTTTGTTCAAAAATAAAGTTGAATTGTAACTCTTCTTTCAATGTAATTTTTTTCTATCATATGCTGAGCAAGTTAATTTTCTAAATGATACTTAGCAAGGGTTTTAACTCGTCGTGCATTCAATCATGACCAATATGATTTCTTATGTTTTACGTCTTTTAGAGTTACTACAGAAATTATATTTGAAGTTTTACTGCTTTGTTACCATTTTGTGTACATCTGTCAACAACAATGCTCATCAACCAAAGTGCTGTGATTGATTTTTTGTTGCCGAATCAAGATGTTGACAATCCATGGAAGATTAATTCCGCTAAGGTAAAACATGAAATCTAACTCGAGACATGCTTACCTTGGATTTATGTCATGCAACCTTTATTTTTATTTTTTAACAATTGAAATGTCAAATTCTGTTGCCTTATTTCAGACAAAACAAATGCTCCAAGGACTCCCCATTGTAACAGTACACACTAATATGAAGTTTAAGATCCTTGGTTTTGGTAAAAAACCATGCAAACACAATTTCTCCAGGCATGATCGTAGCTGACAACAATTCAAGACAGGCAGAAGAACATGGTGCAGACTTGGCAGCATCTATTTTTGTAAAGAAGTACATTATTATTTTAAACACAGACATCAAGCTCTGCTCAAAGATAAGGTCATTTTCTATCTCAAACTTGTACCTATACATTTATTTATGTCTTATAATTGTGTTGTTATATTTTCAATGTTAAATGCAATCAAATAATCTTATTTAATGACAGTGTTTATATGGCGATAACCTACAGTCATCACAACATATTGCATCTACATATGCTAAAACACATAATGCAGGTGCAAAACCAAACTTGAGCAGGCTGCTGCATTGCTAGTTTAATATTTAACATATGGAGCAGTTTATCATTTGTCTCGGTTGTGACAATTCCACCTCCTTAAGACTTGTTCAGGTAAAAAAGTCTTTGTCAATACACTCTACTTATTATTTATAATTTTGTATTTGTTATTCATTATGTAACTGGAATGCTAAATTCCTTTCAATAACTTTGAAGGTAGTGGTCACCTATTGAAACAGAAGCCAAGGATACTCTATGTTTACCCCCAAGGTTTTGAGGAGGATGGGACCACAGCAGTGGAGTGATCGAAGGGTAAAAACGTAGGGTTCAGTGGCAGCAAATTTGATCAATAGTTGTTACACTATGCAGCTGCTTCAATTCTTAGCCACCCATTCATTTAATTCATTTCGCCGGGAGGTTTAAATTAGAATAGATCCTCTTCAATCAAACTTATCTAGAAAGATGTACAAATAACGTTTATAAGGGATGTATCTGTTGAAAATTAGGCATTGGGATATAAAAGCTTATCTTCTAGGCATATCTATTATTAATCTTATGAACTCAGGTATTTCTTATATGGAGCAGTTTATCATTTGTCTCAGTTACTTGATAACCATACAAGAATTCGCATGGCTTAATGCTTCAGCATTATACAACCAATTGTGACAATTCCACCTCCTTAAGACTTGTTCAGGTAAAAGAAAGTCTTTGTCAATACACTCTACTTATTATTTATAATTTTGTATTTGTTATTCATTATGTAACTGGAATGCTAAATTCTTTTCAATGACTTTGAAGGTAGTAGTCACCCATTGAAACAGAAGCCAAAGATACTCTATGTTTACCATGCAGGAGATCAAGATCACTTTTATATCATCTCTTGAATATTTTTGTACTTCCAGGTATGCCAAATTCACTTGATTACTTCATGAAGCTAGGATTCTGTATGCTAATGATCTGCACGTTTTCAATTATTTCTTTTGAAAATATATAAATTTCTTGTTGAACATTTTGATAATGATAAGCCATGATTAGATACTTGTTTAAATGAGCATACCAATGTTTGACACATAGTGTGGTTTTCAATCAGAAGAGATAAGCTTCGTTGCAAACTTAGTTTACGATCAATTGCAAAAACCATGCAAACATAATTGCTTATTATCTTTTTGCAATGCGCAGGAAAAAAACATTGCCAAAGCACCGATTATGCCACTGCAAAATGCAATTTTGAATATGGCTGGCATTTTTCGGTGTTCAAATACAAAGCAAGGGTTTACCACTTGCCCTCAAGATGATTGCGAGCTCTTTGGGCAATGAACCCCAGCAAATTTTTCAAAATGCTAGCAAACTTTCAAGAGCAGAATCTATATCAAGGACAAGTATAAATGTCCTTGATGATGAATCCGAGGAATGCTTTTTGGACTTGGCAGCATTTCCCAAGGCTAGAAAGTTCAATGTAAATTCACTCTTGGATATTTGGATATACATTTGTAGGAGAGAAAGGCAGGAAGCTTTTGTGATCTTGTTTTCAATGCATTTGTTTATCACCCATGGAATGTAACTAAACTAGTTAGTGATCAAAATACTCTGAATTTATATTAATATTCAACCAGCTCTGCCATATTTCTAATTACACTGTGAGTTATTTCCTCATCTGAGCATTATGTTTTTCTGTCGACTTTTTGTTTGCTTAGTGTCATCCATTTTGTTAAAAGCACATGGCTTCAATTCAAGCCCTTCATATTGCACTTAGTTGTTTCCTGCCTTTAGTGCTCACAGCTTGTGTTTGCAACAAAAAAATATATCCCATGCAAGTTGCATAGACTAAAGTCTCGGTGATCCTCCAACTACTTCAGACAAGTTGTTTTCCTGCAAATGTCGAGTCTCAATGACCCCATACTTGACTGTTTTCTTTTGTATTTACTAATTACATTTATTGTCTCTCCAATTCCACTAAAAATAATCCACATCTGCAACGATAACAGACATTGCCCATGGTATTCCAATATTCTTATCTTACCAGTGTTGCAGATTTTGCTACAGCGCATCCTCCCTCAACCTTTGAAGTAGAGTGCATATGCTATGGCTCCAACAGATCTATGCCTGTAGTTTTTGTTGTTTTTGTTGAAGACATTGTGTCTTCCTTTCCTTTTGTACTAAACGCACTAGTTCATGGTCTTTGAAACAAAATGCTTGTCACATAGAAAAAATATTATTTTCATGTTCTATAATACAATGTAGGTATGTTATAAAGAAAACAATTGTTCACAGATCTAATATAAATGCAAGTATGTAATAGGTATACGATTACAATTTTCTATTCAAGTTCCGAAAGTATTCTCTCTCTTTTTTATCATGCAAAAGAACTACCTCTTTCTTTTTTTCTACATTGCATTTTATATACCCATTTAAATTAAAAATTATTTACTACCTTACTTGACTACTTTTTTATGCAACTCACAAAAACAGAAGAAAAGAAAAATCCTTTTGCCAAAAAAATCGCTTTTATCAATTAATGACAATTTCATATACACTTGACAATGCCCCCACTAGCAATGTCGAGGACATCGCCACTTTGTGGCTCTTGTTAATTATTCAATCCTTACCAACTAACCCAATTACAATACTAGGGGGTGTATTAAAATATTACTCAAAGAATAGAGAATGATTCACTTTTTCATATTTTATGTAGTAAATTTCCAAATAATCAAAACTACAAAAGACAATAAATATATCAAAATCTAGAAATTCAATATATCTACTATTAATAATCAACCTAAAATAGCATTCATTAGAAACAATTTGTCATCCAAAAAAGGAAACAAAACAAATAATAAAACTTCCAAACATTCCAAACAAGTAACAATATGAAATTCTACAATACTATAGAGTGCTATTAATACTATAGAGTGCTATTAATAGTATAAATATGTGAATAATGATTGAGTTGTTACATAGATTTAAAAAATTATACCATTTAAGTGAGATTTTAAATTGAAATGCCATATAATTTATCTGATTGTTTTAATGTTAACTAGAGATATTATATACATAATAGAGAAGTTAGAATGATAAATAATCATGATTTTAAGGATTTCAAGACCCGTGAGAATTTTTAAATATTTTTCGATGCCATTTATAAATAAAATAAAATTATTAAATATAAGATAAGAAGTGATAAAATTCACTATCAATTAAAAAAAAAAATCAATACCTTTGAATTTAAAAATAATTTTTTAGATTTATAATAATTTAGTAATTTATATATTTTTATGAATAATTATCATTTACTCGGTTTTCATTGAATATATTTAAATACATTCATATTTAAAAACTGAGATTATCTTAGTACTCAAAGTATTATTGATAATTCCAAAGTATATAAAGATAATATTAAGACAAATAAATATATTCTATCAAAAAGTTTATTATATTCAAAAGGCATGTTCTACATGTAACTCCTTGTAACTCCTTCTATACTCATTCTGGTGTCAATATATGTTCTTTTTTTTAAATAAAATATTATAAAAAATAGCATATTGACTATTTAAAATATTTACAACCATATATATAACTAAATAAATTAGATAAATTAAAATACTTTTCATTCTAAAAAAATTTCCACTCTAAAAATAAATATACACCTAAAGAGATTTAATCCCTTTCAATCCTTAATAAGAATTAATTATATTAATAAATCCAAAACATGTTAAAATAAATAGTTGAATAATCATTCTAATTTTTGGATTCATATATAATTAAAAACTATGAAATTATGATTAAAAAAACCAAAATAAATTTAAAAAATAAAATATTTAAACAACTCCGATGCAATGACACATCGCACACTATACAAATTTCACAAATTGCTACTTTGGCATCCACCTTTCCACTTTTGAACTTATAAGATAATGTCATGTCAAGTTTGTATCTTCACCTATCTACCGAGAGTTTTTATTTTTAAAGGTAATGTAAATATTTTAATTGAATTCGACTTGCAACGATGATGAAAATTTCGCATTGTCCCCATTATTGAGATTTCGTCTATATCTATTTATATATCCATCCACTTCAATAATTTTATGCTGCATTTAATTGATCTCGATCCAATTTGAGTTTAAAGTGTGGGAGGTAGTTCTGGTAATTATGTGGAAAAAGTTTGAGTCATGTAAATGTCCCACGCAGCACTTGGGATCTCACATTCACACAATTTATAATTATTTTTGTGTTTCAATATTCCTTAACAAAGACAAAGACAAAGACATGGTGGAAGTGCTAAAGAGTGGGGAGTCCAAAACATGGTGGAAGTACTAACTAGTGGGATTCCTCGTCATCATTAATTTAGATAAAGGTGTCTTTCACAGAGTTAGGGGGATTTCCTTGTTATTTCTCTTCATATGGCAAACATTAGGGTTGTCATGTTCATGGGAAACATTAGGATTTTATATGCATATTTCGAGAGTATAGTTTTTCAGGGTGATACGATATCTCGAGTAGTGCAATTAATATGCTCTTACACTAAGCTACGGAAGAAAAGCATGACAAAGTTTAGATATGGTTTAATTAAAAAGATAAATTAAAAGCAAATCTTTGACGCGTCGAAAGATGTTAAGAATTTTGAAAGATGTTAATAATGTTAGAACATTATAAATTTTAAGGCTTCCTCTATTAATTTTGTTTAGGAGTGGGGATTTTAATGATCGTGAAGGTGATAGATTATCCACTGAATTTATCAATGGGTGAATTTGGTTTTGGATTTATTTTTGATATTATGCTTTGTGATTGGTATTATTGTTATATTATAGTGGGTGGGTTTAGCTTTTAGGATAAGAGAGTGAAGTTGTTTTTTGTTTTTCACTGGTTGACATGTTTTCTGTTTTTGTCTTTTGAACTTTTATTTTGTTTTATTCATAGATTTTAATAGGTGAATTTGGTTTTCTATTTAGAGGCCACACTTGGTTTTGTATTTAAGCTTTCCAATGGTTGAAGTTGTGGAGGAGTTTATTGCTTTTATTTTTGTTTAATGGTGTGTTGCTTCATATTGTGTTTAATGTTTTGTATTTATTTGTGGGAGTTTGAACCCGGTTGTTGGTTGTTGGTTGAGACACTAGTTGTCTAATGGTTGGGAGGTGGTTTAGTGTGGCTTGCATGAGACTGTGTTCATTGATATTTTTTCCATTCAATATATCAATATGGTTGTTTTGTGAGATCCATTAGACAATTAGTAGTGGGTTAATATGGTTTCACACTTTTTATTTTTAATATGCATTGTGTCTATTGGTTGAGTGGTGGTTTAGTTTGGCTTGTATGACTGTTCATTGATATTAATGTCCTTCAATCTATCAATATGGTTTTTTTGTGAAACCCATTAGTCAATTAGTGGTGGGTTAATTTGGTTTTGCAAATAATAGATGTCACGTCCCCATTTTGACCCTTATAATATTTTGGGCTATAATGTAAATATTGTATGCATATTATGTATGATTCCTAGCGTGGAGCTCAAGGCCAAGCCCCGCTAGTAAATGTCCAACCTTGAAGAGGCAAGAATTGGATATTATGCTACCCATGTGCTAGTGAACCATGGGAATTGTAAATATACATTTTAATATAAATGCCCACAACTAGCTATGCAATGAAACAAGAGATGGGGGCATGATGTTTACAAGGAATTGGGAGGGAAATATTCAAACCTTTGAGACAATCGAGTCAAGCCAAGTGTCAATGAGACAACCCATCAACCCTCAACTACCCATGCTGACTTTTGTACCCAATCATTTACTCTTCCAAGAGTTGGTTGAGGTAGTTAATGCCTCGGGGAATGGAGAGGTATGGCTGTCCAAATTTGGGTATGGGAAATCCACCCTTCATGGAAAATCGCATTTGGCTTCTTGGGCAAGAAAAGAGCCATGAATTGATCCCCAAGCCATTATTCACCCATCAGTTTTGCTCTCTCACAAGTTTGGAGCTACTTGGGTGTTTTCCTCCATGGTTTTGTTGTGTTTTCCTTCATTCTCCTAGCCGGGAAGGGCGTTTTTGTATTGTATAATAGTGGGGAAGAAAGGGAAATCGATTTGGGGACCATAGAGGTTGTTTTGGCCCACTGATTGCTTGTATATCTGTGGGAGAAATTGTTTTCTTTCATACGGTCGATTTTCTCTCTCACAAATCTGTTTATGGTGTTCCCACGTTTGGGGAAAACTCATGCCCATCCAGTTTCTAAGTCCCATTGTTGAAAGTGTGTTTCCAAGCCCATATCTGAGTTTTGTGTGCAAGTGAATGCTAGGGTTTGGATGGGTATCCATTGCTTTGGCTAAGTTGAGCCTGAGAGTCCCATTTTCCTTGTATATATCATGCCCAGCTCGGGGGTGGTCTTTGAGTGCTGAAAGAATATAGGCTAGGCAGAGACCTATGTTTGGGTGGAATGTTGCAGCCACATAGCTAGTTGCTTGGGACAACATTACATCAAGATGAGTATTTTATTGTGTTTTGCTTCTGCAATGTTTAATTTGATGGTTATTTTTATATGCTGAATGAGTATGAAAGGTGTGTGGATGATGTTTTATTCCGCTGTGCAAATTCAATTGATTTGCATCTGCACACATATGCATTTTATTGTAATGCCATATCCTTTTTTCGTGATGGATTTGGCTAAGTTGTTCTAAAATCCCATATTTTAGTGCCTTGTTCCCTTCCTTGCATTGGATAGATGGGTGGGTACATGACAATAGAAGTTGTCACTTTTTTCATATTTAATTTATGCCATGTTTGTTGATTGGGTGGTGATGTAGTTTGGATTGCATGAGTGTTCATTGATATGTTTGACCTTCAATCTATAAATATGGTTGTTGTATGAAACCCAATATAGTCAATTATTGGTGGATTAATTTGGTTTGTTACTCATAGAGGTTGTCATTTTTCTTGTTCATATTTATTTTCCACCTAGACCGCATATAATATGACAACTTCCGACTTATGTGGATTAGCTTAGTTGTTCCTTGATTTTCCATGGGTTGATTGATTGCTACCTCTTTTTAATGGCATGTTACCTCTTTGTATTCTAGCATAGACTAAGGTATAGATAAGTTGGTTGTGTGTGTTTCCTAATCTCTTGTGAGCATGCCTTCTCAAGACAGATTTGAGTTCAAAGCATTCCCTATCGATCTTAAATGAATACTCGGATCTGAAGCACCCATCCAAGTAGATACTTGGATATTCACAAAGAGTCCATCGTAAAGCATCACACAGATTCCTCCTCAACCATCAAGATAGAATGTCGCTTCCAGGGAAATCCCATTATTATAATTTGAAAAAAAAAACAAAGAGCGCCATATAACTTAAATGCAGAGTAATACTTTCCAAAGAGAAAGACCATTGTATGAAACATTTATTATATTTCAATATTGTGGATATATACCATTATATTTAGCAAAGAATATGTACCTTGAAGCAGAGTAATATTTTGTTTTCCTCAGAAAATAAATCACATTCTATTAATGAAAACCAAACACATTGTTCAGAGTCATTTCAACCTTCATATAACCCTTAGGTTAACAAGTGCATAAGCACATAAAAACTGTCACATACCCACCCATCCATCCAAGGCAAGGGAGAGTACGTGATGGCAATCTATGGGGCTTTTCATAAAAATTCAGCCCATTCGTTAGATTCACACCATTAAAAGAGATGTGTGCAGATGGGAAACAAGAAATTATGCACAACGAAATTTAAAGCATTACCCACATACATATCATATGCATACAGCATATCAAAATAGTCATCCATTTAAACATTGCAGAAGTAAATCGCATAGACAAACAAATACTTATCTTTATGGTAGAATGGTCCCCAAACAACTAGCTATGTCGCTGCAATGTTCCACCCAACCATAGGATCTTTGACAGCCTATACTGAGTCCGTCTGAAGGCCATCCCCGAGCTAGGCATGGTTCTCACAAGGAAAGGGAACATTCTAGCTCATTCACTGCCAATTACTCATTTCATCTCAGCCAAGCCAATCCACAGCTGGGTTTATCAGGCTACATTTGAACCCTGGATGCTTGCTCTCAAGCTCAAGCCAAAACAATGGATTTCCCATTACCCATACCCCAACACATTTACCACAGAGGTACTCATAGCACAGGGACCACATTGGCTCTCCCAACTCGTGGTTCACCCAAACGAACTGTGAAATTTTGAATTCAACCCCAGGGAGCAAAACCGATTTCTCCCACTAGTTATGATCCTTTCCAATGGCCTAAACGACCTCCAGGAATACCCAAAAAACGTTCTTCTCTCTTCCCCCCTGGTAATCAACACAAAAACACCCCTTCCCAGGTAAAAGATGAAGGGGAACTCAGAAAACCCAGGGAGGAAAATGCCCAGGCAGCTAGAGCTGCGTGAGAGAGCAAGGCCATGGTTAATAATGGCTTAGAGAGCAATTTTGTGGCTCTTTTCTTGACCAAGGAGACAAACACGAATTCCCATGTAGGGTGGCTTGCCCATACTCGAATTTGGATAGCCATACCTCTCATTCCCCAAGGCATTAACTACCTCAACCAACTCTTGGGAGAAAATCAATGAATGGGTACAAAAGTCAACATGGGTAGTTGAGGGTTTGATGGGTTCTCTCATTGACACTTGGATTGACTTGGTTAGCTACAAGGGTTTGAATGTTTTCCCTCCCAATTCCTTGTAAAATCATGCCCCCATCTCTTTTTTGCATTGCATAGCTAGTTGTGGGTATTTTATTAAAATGCATATTTACATGATATTTACAATTCCATTGTGTCGGGCTAGTACGTAAACCATATGCATCAATAAAGCGATGGCGGGGCCTTGGCCTTGAGCTCCTCACCACGATTATATAACAAGATTACATCATTTACAATTTTAATGTGATAAGGTCAAGATGGGGATGTGACAGTCCCCTCCGCTTGGAATAACACCGTCCTCAGTGTTCCAATACTTCAGAGTATATACCCACTTTACACATGCTTCAAAATTCACAAATGATGGCAGGTCTGTCCTGCATTTCACCTCTTTACTTGTGTTTTCAAGACCAAGTCCTTTGGTCTTCACAAACTGCTCCTGCTGGCTTTGATCTTCCATCTCTGTAGGTGGGCATCGCTCCACAGCAATCCCTTCCATTTGTTTATCTTCCAACTGATCTACAAGTCTGGAATTTCATGGATTTCATCTTCCTTGTTGTCCTGGAAACTATTTGAGGAAGATCTTTAGCCAAAACAAATAGCTTTTGGCCTGCTGCCATGATCAATGTGCACAATTAGCTCTCTCTTTTTTCACCAGCAACACTTGGCTAGTAATAGCCGCAATTAATGGCTTTCAATTTCTCACCTATGAGACTCATCATGGAAATTCCTGTTAGGACAAGCATAACACAATATTAGAATTAGTCAATTATTTCCCAATTGACATGGAACGTCCACACTTCGTTCATGCGACTTCCAAATTTTTCATGCTTTCCCAACACACACATGATCTCTTTCATGTTCATCCTTTCATAGTGAAATAACTATTTCGGCATTCACAATTCATTTCAAGCAATTAAACACAATCCATTCTGAGCCATGACATGCACTCAACAATCCTTTGTTTTTAAGATGCATCAGTCAAAAGGGAAAGAGAAGAGTAAGAGTTTTCCCCCTCTTAGTCTTGTTCCAATCTAGAGCCACACCATCACTTGTGGTTCTATGCTCCTTAGCCTCTTTCACTTCAATGTGAGTGCTTGGCGTGCCATTTCTTGGCTATGACTTTTTAGTGTCTAAGGTCTTCCTAATGTATTTCAACTAGGGAAACCTTCCCTATTGTTGCTTACAGAACCTTTGGCTGCTAGGACCCACACAGTTCCACTAGTACCATCTTTCATTACTGCTCATACTGAGCTCTCTTTAGGACAGTCACATGTCCACATGCATCCTCCAGATGCTTTCATAGCCCTTGCTTCCATTAGTACCTATATTGGATGTCTTCACTTTACTTCACAAGATCCTTCTTTACTTTGCAAGGATTGGATTTCCCGTGGATAAAACAATGAATGTTGGGTTAGCACGCAGGCTACTCCACAACCATTCGAATAGGAAATGCCAGGCCAGTACGCTAACTGGGTTTATCAATTATTTAAGGAATGTTTGGCTAGCATGTCGGCTGCTCCACAACATCAAGTGGTTAATGTTTCCACCAACTATTCTCTGAATTTATCAATCATCAGTTACTCTCTGGATTTACCAATAATTTTATCGTGCCCGACCAGTTACTCTCTAGTTCTAACAAGAAATTTATAACGCCCAACCAGTTACTCTCTGGTTTTACCAAGCATTTGCGGCTCTTTCAGGGTCCTTACTTCCTGCAATGACCAAGGTTTCCAACAAAGAAACAACAGTGTATTAGCTTGGTTGTCATAAGACTTGTACCTGAAATATTCATTATTCCAAACAAGAAATAAATGAAAATGGATACTTATCTGTATTGTGCATTTTCCTCGCTACTCCACAGGTTTCTTTCTCTGCTTTACAAACCTTGGATCACCTATGGGGTGGATGCTTGGCCAGCACACATGCTGCTCCATAACATCATTCGAATAGGCAATGCCAAGCCAGTGCACCGACTGGGTTTATCAGGCATCCCAAAAATCAGTATGCTAAGCCAGTACGCCGATTAGGTTTATCAAGCATTTCAAAAATCAGTATGCTAAGCCAGTACGCTAACTGGGTTTATCAAACATTTCAAAAATCAGTATGCTAAGCCTATACGCCGACTGGGTTTATCAAGCATTTCAAAAATCAGTATGCTAAGCCAGTACGCCAACTGGGTTTATCAAGCATTTCAAAAATTAGTATGCTAAGCCAGTATGCCGACTGGGTTTATCAAGCATTTCAAAAATTAGTATGCTAAGCCAGTACGCCGACTGGGTTTATCAAGCATATGACAACCATTTCCAAGCCAGTTCCCCGACTAGGTTTGTTAGGAAATAACACCCTTCACCAATACCTCCACAACATCCAAATAACCAATGCCAAGCCAGTACACCGACTGGGTTTGTCAGGCATTCAACAACCCTTAATAACCAATGCCAAGCTAGTACACCAACTGGGTTTATCAGGCATACAACAACCATTTCCAAGCCAGTACATCGACTGGGTTTATCAAGCAATATGAACAACATAACATGATTACGTGGCTCCTTCTCTTATGCAACCAATGGTTCCCTCCGGGAACTCCATAGGTTACTCACTTGACTGCAGGCTAGCATGGCCCCAAAATACCCACTCACACTACACAAGGATGATACCCCTTTTCTGCAACATAACTCCTCGGGCCTATCCATCTCTTCTAGTGTCCTTTAGTGTGAGCGTAGAAAGGTTACCACTGCCCATACAGTCCTCTTGAGCACCCTTTCTTCACTTTTTCTCTTACATGCAACACGAAATTGTATCTGTGTAAGTTGATAGCACAAGAAGGATAAGCAGACTCATCATTATTGCTGCTCTAAAATCGTAACCATATTTAATATCATTCACTATAAGGTATTGAAACACCAGGAATGCATCCATTCCCTTAGGGTGTAGTCAATATTGAAAACCCTTATCATAACCCAACATCTGAAAGGTATGCATCCCTTTCCGATGTGAGCCATGTAGGACCTAATCATACTCAAGCAGTCTGGAATAATAATGAAATAATAAAACATGCTTTGCATATTAACCCTAGTATCCAGACATGCATATTCTTCAGCTGGGGTTATAGAATACTCATCCGTTTCATAGATGTATATTTTCTTCATTTGCGAAGAATGGGGGCTCCCTTCTCTGAGTCAATAGTCCTTCGGTTTTCCACCCCAATATTTTCACATGCCATAACCCACATATGCCTTCTTGGCATAATTTACTGTCTCACTCACATGCTTTACCAACATGCAGTTCGGATGAGACATTATCAACATTTACAATGGCGTTTCACCCGAAACCCATTTCCAAAGCATATGATATTTCCCACCTAGTTTGGCTTATGCAGGCCATCAGACATGGTCTTCCTGCAATGTGTCATTCTGGCACACTTTATCAAATAGCCAAACAGTCAGCAACATTTAGCAATAAGCTTCAAATATGATTGTTCCATAACCAATCAATACCATTAATAATTAAATTCAATATGAATTTACAATTCTGTCTCCTACAGAAATTGATTTGCTTAGCAATGAGGCCCTCCTCATATTGTTTGGCTCTTGTAAGTGGTATCACTCTGCCCATTATGGTTTCACCCTTTCTACCATACATGAACATCCACCTATAACATGTCCTCCTAACACAATTCTATATAAGCCAAACATTCATCAGCAATTATAAGCAAATTCTCAAATCTAAAATTGTAAATCTGTTTTCCTACAGAAATTAGATTTGCAACTATGAGACTATTCTCATAAACTTAAACCAGATAATTTTCAGATTTGTTTCATGCATAAATTACAACCATGAGAACCTTCTCATAACCTTTGGCTTCTGCACATGGTAGATCTCGGTCTTTACTATGGACTTATCCTCATTTTCATACGCAAGACTTTTCTACCTGAAAATTGAAACTTCAATCAGCCAAACATGTTGTGAGTATCTATGCACATAATCATTCATTGCCATAACAGTCACTGAAGTGATCTCAGAATTATAATATTCAATAATTCAAACACCTTCAGTTGTTTAACATTTGAAATGCAATGAAATATATACATTTCTATATATGCATCATTATCACAATAAAATTGCAAGACATAGTCACACTATCCATGCAATTTAAATAACTGTAAATACTCATTACTTCATATTCCATGCAGCTCTATCCTTCCAACAAAGTGCTCTGGTATCCCATCACATGTCTACATTCTTCATGCAATCCTTCTCCTGCATTCATAGCAGCTTATGAAATGGTCTCAGGATTAGCAATAGTCCACCATTTCATCTATTATCTAACTACATTGAAACATATATATGTCACACCCATGCATTCATACAATGCATTTCAACATGTGCACCTACACATGCATGCATATTTACAACATTTACCGAATATTTCAATGCACATCTCTTCAATGCCATCTTGCATGATTTCATGAATACTATGCATTCAAACATACAATGGCCTAACCATGATCACTACATACAGCATGCACTACCATGACAGGTCCATAAGTCCTCAGTTGCTTTGGTTGTTAAACTCACAACCAATATTCACAAATGGCATGATATGAATTCATATGAATGCATTGAGGTTTCTAGAAACTATAGTGTGTAAGGCTCCCTGCCTTCACCTACCCTCACCTCACCATACTTGGTGGGTTGGCATTCACATTCAGTCACTC
The DNA here is from genome assembly GCA_027924585.1 of Larix kaempferi. Classification (NCBI taxonomy): domain Eukaryota; kingdom Viridiplantae; phylum Streptophyta; class Pinopsida; order Pinales; family Pinaceae; genus Larix; species Larix kaempferi. Next base: position 10,881,486 of record BSBM01000014.1, read on the forward strand.
AATGCAAACCAAATCACCTTAGTTTAAGCTTAGTTGAAGAGACTCGCCAAATACTCTTTCAACATTCATGCAATTAAGCACAGTTAACCCTTACCTGCATGGTTGTTATTAATATCACTTGATGTTACCTGATCAGTCGGCCTCTTACCAAGGCTACTCAGTCTTTTTGCCAACATCATGATCATGGATTTGTTGCACCATCCTCTCTTCATGAGGTTGTATCCAACAATCATCATCCACATCCTTAGCACTTGTGCAATATTCCATCTATCTATCCCTTTTGCATTTCCAGCATTCCTACGCCATAGCTTTTATGCATATAAAACTTGTAAAATACAAAAACAATAGCAATAGTGGAGTTAAGGAATTATCCCTTTCCAAGCATGACATGGGGTCCTTTCTTCACGTCATAGCTGATTCTTTTCTTGGTTTCCCTACCAAGCATGCAAGGAATCATTAGCTGTCATTTCTCACCCAGTAGCAATTTAATACAAATGTAAAACATTCTTAGTTGCTACTTTTCAAGTATGAAATTCCTATGCTATAATAGAAATACTTAAGGCGAGAAGTTTCCCTCTTCTCAACGTTGTCTTACTGCTCCCATTGCTCTTCTGCAATTCATATTACAGCCAATTACTCTCCACAACCTTCTATGCAATTGCTGCTTCTCATCCAAAGAATGCATTTCACACTTTCGACGACTGTCTTCCGAGGGACGACGGGGGTCAAGGGGGCTTTCCCCCTTGTGGCTGAAATTCCTTGTTTCGGAGCAACTCAGCGAGTTCTTTTGACATGTTTCAGGCCAACTCGCTGAGTTCTTGCGATCGAAGACTCAGTTTTTCCTTCCGATCCGTTGCGGACCAACTTGCCGAGTCCTTCCGCCGTTGCGGGGCGACTTTCCGAGTTCTTCTGAAATTTTCTCTTGGACGCCGAAAAATACTTAGAAAAACCTTCCACCATTTCGGACCATCTTGCTGAGTTCTCCCGCTGTTTCGGAGCAACTCACCAAGTTCTTCCGAAATTTCTTCTTTGATGCAAAAAAAACACTTAGAAATGTTTTTGAAAATTTTCGGACCAACTCGCCGAGTCCTTCGCCATTGCAGACCAATTGGCCGAGTTCTTCCGCCGTTGCGGAGCAACTCGCCAAGTTCTTCCACTGTTTCGGAGAAACTCGCCAAGTACTCTCGAAATTTCCTCTTTGACGCCGAAAACACTTAGAAAGTTTTTCGGACCAACTCGCCGAGTCCTTCTGCCGTTTCGGGGTGACTTGCCGAGTTCTTCCGATCGAACTTAGCTTTTCCTTCCGAAATTTTTCCATCTTTCCACCAAACTTAAAATTTTTGGGTGATCCGTTGCGGAGCAACTTGCTGAGTTCTTCCACCGTTTTGGATGAACTCGCTGAGTTTCTCCGTCATTGCAAACGAACTCGTCGCGATTCGCTGGCACAGTTTTTGGCAGAACTCATAGACACTTAGAAAATTTTTGAAAATTTGAAATTTTTCTTAACTATCAGTGCTGAGCAGGAAGCATACTTACGTCCGCAACTATGATAGGTATCCCATAAAGGCCCAATGCTGCAACCAACAGCTCTGATACCATCTGTCACGTACCCACCCATCCATCCAAAGCAAGGGAGAGTACATGATGGCAATCTCTGGGGCTTTTCATAAAAATTCAGCCCATTCGTTAGATTCACACCATTAAAAGAGATGTGTGCAGATGGGAAAAAAGAAATTATGCACAATGGAATTTAAAGCATTACCCACACACATATCATATGCATACAGCATATCAAAATAGTCATCCATTTAAACATTGCAGAAGTAAATCGCATAGACAAAGAAGCACTTATCTTTATGGTAGAATGGTCCCCAAACAACTAGCTATGTCGCTGCAACGTTCCACCCAACCATAGGCTCTTCGACAACTTATACTGAGTCTGTCCGAAGGCCACCCCCGAGCTAGGCATGGTTCTCACAAAGAAAGGGAACATTCCAGCTCATTCACTACCAGTTACTCATTTCATCTCAGCCAAGCCAGTCCACAGCTGAGTTTATCAGGCTACATTTGAACCCTGGATGCTTACTCTCAAGCTCAAGCCAAAACAATGGATTTCCCATTACCCATACCCCAACACATTTACCACAGAGGTACTCACAACACAGGGACCACATTGGCTCTCCCAACTCGTGGTTCACCCAAACGAACTGTGAAATTTTGAATTCAACCCTAGGGAGCAAAACCGATTTCTCCCACTGGTTATGATCCTTTCCAATGGCCTAAACGACTTCCAGGAAGACCCAAAAAACGTTCTTCTCTCTTCCCCCCTGGTAATCAACAGAAAAACACCCCTTCCCAGGTAAAAGATGAAGGGAAACTCGGAAAACCCAGGGACGAAAATGCCCAGGTAGCTAGAGCTGCGTGAGAGAGCAAGGCCATGGTGAATAATGGCTTAGAGAGCAATTTCATGGCTCTTTTCTTGCCCAAGGAGACAAACACAAATTCCCATGCAGGGTGGCTTTCCCATACTCGAATTTGGACAACCATACCTCTCATTCCCCAAGGCATTAACTACCTCAACCAACTCTTGGGAGAAAATCAATGATTGGGTACAAAAGTCAACATGGGTAGTTGAGGGTTTGATGGGTTCTCTCATTGACACTTGGCTTGACTTGGTTGGCTCCAAGGGTTTGAATGTTTTGCCTCCCAATTCCTTGTAAAATCATGCCCCCATCTCTTTGTTGCATTGCATAGCTAGTTGTGGTATTTTATTAAAATGCATATTTACATGATATTTACAATTCCATTGTGCTGGGCTAGCACGTAAACCATATGCATCAATAAATCGATGGCGGGGCCTTGGCCTTGAGCTTCTCACCATGATTATATAATAAGATTACATCATTTACAATTTTAATGTGATAGGGTCAAGATGGGGACGTGACAAAAAACACATCCACATGATTATTAAAAGCACCCTATTACATGGAAAACAAAAACTATGCATTGAGCACCATTACAAAAAAAATCCTCAAAGAGTGCAAAAAATCTCCTAGTAGAGGTAACACCCATCACACCACCACCACCCTCCAAAGAAAAAATAACGCCACCCCACCTCCCGAAGTCGTCATTGTAGGAGCCACACCACCTCTAGAAACCACGTCGCCATTGCCAGAGAAGGGAGAGAGCATTGTCGCTGCCATAGAAGAACAGAACACCACTACTTAAAGCCATGCAACCTATGGAAACCCCAGCACCACTGCTAGAGAAGGAAGAGAACATCATCGTTGCTAGAAGAGGGAGAGAACGCTGCTAGAATAGGGAGAAAATGCCACAACCATGGGAAACAATCTACTGAAGGAAAGCAAAAAGATGAGAGGGACATATAAGGTAGAAACCCTATCCGCTTGTAAGATACATTGTCAACTCTCAAAATGACTTCGAAGCTCCTGATCTTTATTGCGACCAGAAAATATTCCATTACTCCTTTGGCTCCTACAAGGGTAATAACTTTCAATATATCGACAACAACAATACATTCGACACTTCATACACCAATCAAAGAGATGACTAATTTACAAGGATCACATTTAATCACCTTGCAAGAAGAGATGAAACATGTAAAATATATCGTAATAGATGAAATGAATTTTATTGGAAGAAATCTATTGATAAAAATTGATTCAAGGCTTCAACAAGCTTTCCAAGAAAATGCAAGTATTCCTTTTGGTGGAAGGTCAACTATATTGGTTGGTGATTTGGGCCAATTTCCACCTATCATGGACAAACTTGTATATGCATATAAAGGTCCTGCAAAATAATTATGGATCTCATTCACAACAATTGTTACCCTTGATAATTTGTTTAGACAAGATGGATAAAGCAATGAGAAAAAATGTTTTCGACATTTTGTTGATGAATGTTAGAGATGTAGTGCCAACGGTGGAACACTAGAAATTGCTTATGACTCGTATAGATACTTCATTGGATTCTTCTACAAAATAATCCTTTGATAAGGCCATACATTTGTTTGCATTAAATGATGATGTACAACAACATGATAAGCATTCTATAAAAAATTTGAATTGTTCCAGTGTAGCCAGTGTTGCTACAACAATAAGAAACAAGTATTCTATTGAAATGGATGAGGAAGACTTGGAACAAGAGTTACTTATTGCAATTGGAGTTAGGTTGATACTTACATCGAACATGTGGATAGATGCAGGAGTCATTAATGGTGCTCTTGGAGTTGTAGAACAATTTGTGTATAACCCTGGAACATTACCCTCAGAACCACCCACATATGTTTTGGTAAGATTTGATAAATATGTGGGGGTTCCATGGAATGAATAAACCCCTTAAAATTTTCCAATTACACTAATTGAAAGCAGTAATAAAGAACAATTTCCATTGAAACTCGCATTGGGGTTAACAATCCATAAGTCACAAGGATTGACGCTTTACAAATATACTATTAATATTTGGAAGCAAGAGAGGTAGTGTATGCCATTTACTGCAATATCTCAAGTTAAAGATTTGAATGGTATTCAATTTCAACCTCCCTTTTCATATGATCAATACGAAAAGATGACAAAAGTAGCACGTGTGGCTATTCGAAAAGCCGAAGAATATAGATTGAGATTGATTATTTTATAATTTATTTCTTATTGATTATACACATCTTCTTAATTTCTTATATTCACATGTTTCATCAATCAAAATTGTTATTCATTTTATTTCTCATTTAAATTTTGAAGTTTTCTTCTGTAGACTTTATATATATATATATATATAATCATGATCATCTACAAAATTCATGTGTCTGCCTCCCAAACTGCAACCAATCTAGATTCATCTAAACTCTAGATCTATCATGCACTGAGAGGTATCAAATCCCTCTTGGTGCAAACCTTCCAATAAGAGAGTGACATTAAAAAAGGTTTACACCAAGAGGGATTTGATCCCTCTCAGCGCATGGTAGATTCATAGTTTAGATGGATCTAGGTCGGTTACTATTAAGATAAAGTACATTAATTAAATAAAATAAGTCATCATTAAAGGAAAAAAATCATCTTTACATTGATAGATATCAAGGGCGATCTTCTATGTGCCAATTTATTTAAGATATTATAATTTGTCTAGAAAAAATTAAAGATATAACATAGCTATCACACAATGGTCAATCACCATCCAAACATAATTATAACATGATGATTAAGAACTAGAAAAATTGATAATAAGGTAGAAATCATTATATGTAAAAGTTAAGAATTAGAGAACATTATGATAAAGTAGAAAAAATGTTATCAGTAAAAACTTCACACAGTTGATAGATAAAAATTTGTATCAAATATGACCCAACAATAAATTTGAAGATATGACTCATCACTCTGTCTTCATGTGATGAAAATTTTATATCGTCCCCATTACTGAGATTTCGTTGTATCTCTAATTATCTATCCATCCACTTCAATCATTTTATGCATTCTCACCTTCATGTCCCTGCTCCATTTAATCGATCTCGATCCAATTTGAGGTTAAAGTGTGGGAGGCATACATCACAAGGGCCCTCCTTATGGTAATCACGTGGACAAAGTTTGAGCCATGTATATGTCCCACACAAGTTTAGCACTTGGGACATTCACAAAAATTTAGAATTATTTTTATGTGCTTCAATATTCTTTAACAAAAACAAAAGCATGGTGGAAGTGCTAACGAGTGGGGAATCCAAAACATGGTGGAAGTGCTAACTAGTGGGATTCCTCGTCATCGTTAATTTCGATGGAGGTGGAGCTCACAATGTCTGTGACAGAGTTAGGGGGCTTTCCTTGTTATTTCTCTTCATATGGAAAACATTAGAGTTGTCGTGTGCCATTATGTACAAAGACCAATAAGCATTCTATATGCATATTTTCAAAGTATAGCTTTTCAAAGTGATAAGATATCTCATAGTAGTGGGATTAATATTCTCTTACACTAAGTCATGGGAGAAAAAGCATCATAAGTCATAGTAGTGGGATTAATATTCTCTTACACTAAGTCATAAGTCATAGTAGTGGGACAGTTGGCTCTGGTTTAGTGTGGAGGATCGGCGACGGGAGGCTACTTCGGATAGGGTTGGACCCTTGGGTTGGTTGCAGGGGTGGACATGTCCTTTCGATGGCACTGAGGACTTATTTGGCTACTAGAGGCTGTTATAATCTGTATGATTTAGCGGATCAGGGAACTTCAACACTATGGCAGCAGGGGTGGCTTTCTGCTCGACAACTTGGGATTTCGGCCGAACTGCAGGAGGAATGGGAGGATTATATACGGCGGTTAAGACTTACACATATTAGGCTGACCAACAGGGCTGACGTTCTTATATGGGATCACCATCCCTCCGGAGTATATTCACCAAAATATGGATATATCCAACTCAATGTGGAAAACCATAACAGAGGTTTGGTGTGGTGGTGGAAATTATTGTGGAAATTCAGATGCCCGGGTAAAGCTAAATTACTATTCTGGGCGATCCTGGAAAATAAGGCCCCTACTTGGGACATTCTGCAGAAACGTTTTCTTCAGGGTCTAGGGATCTGTCCACTATGTATGGTTGCTGAAGAGAATCTGGCACATCTTTTTATTCATTGTCAATACTCACAGACTGTATGGTCTGAAATCAGCAAGCTTTTGGCTATTAAGGTGGGGTGGAGGGGAACGAGTGTGCTGGAAGCATTCCACTTATGGTGGTCTGAACAATACTCATCCCCTCTCCGGGCTCTCCCGTGTATATACACTTGGGGCATATGGCTTGCCCGCAATAAGGTGATTTTCCAGGACAGCAGGGTACCTCTGGATTCGGTAGTGGCTCAGTTGGTGGCAGTCACTCTTCATTTTGTGGCACCTGTACAAATTAGCAGAACACGACCTATGCGGGTAGAACAGATAGATCGCTCCATGCCATGGGCATATTTCGATGGGGCCTCTGACCTACAATCAATTTGTGGAGGGGGGGGAGTACTATACAAATCTGAGGCACATTATTTCCACATGGTGGCTGGACTGGGAAGAGGCACTAATAACTACGCAGAACTCATGTCGCTAAAATTGTTAATGTTATTTGCCCTGGAACAAGGATGCATGTCCATTCAAATCTTTGGTGACTCCTTGTTAGTCATCAACTGGGCAAAGGAGAATACACTGTGTCATGTGATGGATCTTTTTCCTATCCTGGAAGAGGTGAAACGGATAAAATTGACTTTCAACCACATCACATTTACACATGTTTATAGGGAGCGGAATGGGATAGCAGACAAGCTATCAAAGGAGGCTACGCAGCAGGCTTTAGCCAATGGTACCTGGAAGATAACTATTCATTCTCCGGCAGGCACATTCAGTTACTATCACCGTCCATTTTATGAGGACCAGGAGGCACTGCATTGAATACTGATGATAGATGGGGGAGATAAATGAAAGCTGCTCGCTGTATAGCCAGATGGGAGACATACAACATGAGTTAATATACATTAGAGGACCGGCCTACACTGGACGCGCTGTCACAGATCGCCGAGTACCAGAATATGGTAGTGAAATCGCATCAGATTAATATGTTAATCTGTGCGGAATGTAGCAGCAATAAAATTGGTAAACAGAGACTATGAAGGGAGAAATTTTATAGTTACAGGCTGGGACAGCCTTTATTTGAATTCAGAGGGTTTTTTGTAACAGGCAGTAAGGACAACAGCTGATCTAAGATGAACAAGACATTGATGAGGTAGATTGAACTTGAAGTAATGCATTTGGGATGTAATCTGTGAAAATGTAGGGATCTTAGTGATCTTATTACATGTGCTGAATGTAATTTTGTTCCAATTTGAAATAAAATTACGAATTTTTCCTAGGGAAAAAAAAGTCATAGTAGTGGGATTAATATTCTCTTACACTAAGTCATGGGAGAAAAAGCATCATAAGTCATAGTAGTGGGATTAATATTCTCTTACACTAAGTCATGGGAGAAAAAGCATCATAAGTCATGGGAGAAAAAGCATCATGGATTAATATGCTCTTACACTAAGCCATTGGAGAAAAAGCCGGACAAAGTTTTGATATGGTTTAGTAAATTTGAGTATATATATATATATAGTTCGTTAGGTTATAATATTTTATTATTTTTTAATTTAAAAAAATAAATTAAAAGCAAAGTCCTCACATGGGGAAGGATGTTGATAATATTAAGAACATTGCAAATTTTAACGCTTCCTCCTTTAATTTTGCTAGAAAGTGGAGATTTTAATGTTCATAAGGTGATGGATTATCCATTGAATTTTTGAATAGGTGAATTTGTTGTTTGGTGGTTGACATAATTTGTGTTTGACATTTATGTCAGCAGTTATAATCATTCATCATCATAGTTAAATATTCCTCATTGAATTTTATATAGATTCATTTAAATTGAAATTCATTAAACTTAACCATTGTTTATAAGACGATATGATTATCCAATCATGTCTATGAAAACATGACACTCCAAACTCATCAATAACATGATATCAATCTCTAAGAGAAACATAGAAATAACAGCTATATAAATGCAACATTCACATTAATAAAATCTAATAAATTCATCATAATCTTTTCAATGAATCCATGATACTCAATGCATAATACATACCATACGAGATTAGCTAAAGAATAAAGAGTTAAGAACAACATATATCCCTTTATTAGCATAAACCAATTCCTTGAGTCGTCAAAATATTTGCATGATTGTCGTCCTAAAGTGTGCCAGCACTACTATTATTTGATCACATAGTAAGCTTAGACTGATCTTACTTCTACTGGCTTGCTGGGTAGCTGGTGGGATGGCTGGACCAAAGAGTGGAAACACAGATCCAGGCCCCACTACATATAAAAATTCTGGGAATATTTAAATACAGTTCTGATGATGCCACAACAGTTGCTATCCAACCTGTACCAATCTCTATACGATGAACTATATAATTTGCTTCTGCTCAACTATAACATTGATACAGTATTATTCCTTTTAATCTATGTGCAACTCCGCTTCTGCTCAACTATAACATCGATAAAGTATTATTCCTTTTAATCTATGTGCAACTCCTCTGCGTGTGATACAATGAATGTACCTCACACATAGTGTCATTGTATCAGCGGCATAAATTGATCGAATAATAGACATGGAAAATTTTAGGGGCTGCAACAATGCTCTTGGCGGCCTGTCTAACTATGTATGCCCCACTTCGGTCCACCTTGGTGGGATCTTTCCCAGAGAATGCCCCTCCTCCATGCGGTCCCCACCCTCCATAGGTGTCTATGATGATCTTTCTCCCAGTAAGCCCTGCATCTCCATGAGGCCCTCCGATCACAAATCGGCCAGATGGGTTCAAGTGGAATCACCGGCTTGACCACATGATTGGTCACCGTCTCATCCAGGTACTTCTCAGGAATCACCGGCTTGATCACATGCATGTCATCATGCTGAGTGGAGATGAGATCTGTGTGAACGCGCAGAGGAACCATGGCCCCGCCGTCATTTCTGTACTCAATGGTCACTTGGGTTTTTCCGTCAGGCGAGCTTTGCTCCCAGCTTGGTAGCCAGCACATGGGTGAGAGGCATCAGCTCAGGGGTTTCATCAGTTGCATAACCAAACATGTGACCCTGGTCACCGGCTCCAATCTCCTCAGGCCTCTTGGTAATGTGGCCATGAACGCCCTGGGCAATGTAAGGGCTTGCTGTTCAATGTTAACTAGCACTTTGCAGTGGTCAGCATCAAGACCCACATCGTCGGAAATGAAACCAATCTCTCTGGAGGTCTTGCGAACGATCTGCTCGTAGTCAACATTGGCCTTGGTGGCGATTTCACCAAAATTTTAGGGGCAATGGTCTGAACAGTATTCCTCAATGCGATGGGGATCGAGCTGCTATCAAATCAAGATAAAGGCAAGGTTGTCTCCCTCTATCAGTCCATTAAAGTATCTTCGTCTATCTATCTAGTAATATCATAGGTTCGACATCCATCCATTCATTAGATTTACTTTAGTATTGGCGTTACTAATGATATACCAACAGGATACTGTACATCAAATTTCAACAACAATGTCCATACTAACTAAAGATTATGTAGAAAAAAATGTTCTGTACAAGCTTACGACAATGGATTGATTGAAATTTGTAATAGCACATAACATGTTGGAATGAGACAGCACAATGTTCACACGGCTACAGCTATTAATCAATCAGACACATACAAAAGACATATACACGGCTACAGCTCTATCTCACATAAAAAATAGTAAAATATTGTTTTGCTATTGAAACAGAAAAATTCTCTCGACAGCATACTCAAACTTCATGTATAAAAACATAAAAATATGTCTTAAACTAGTTTGAGGAATTTCCCTCGTTAACTAAACTACCTAACTTCTATTGTTAAAAGCCTCTCTGTACATAAATATAGGGAGAGAGGAATTACCAACATAACACACCTTAAAAATAATGCTGCAGCACGAAACACACCATCAAAATTCCATGTCTCCTAAGAACTCCTAAGAAAGGGTCAGCTCAGTGACGACCATGAACCTCGTTTGCAAACTGATCTCCAAATCCTAAGAAATGCGGGTGGCGGCAACGGTGGCGGTAAAGCCATGTTTGCACGCTGATCTCCAAATCGGAAGAAGTGTACTGGGGGTCGTACCGGTGGAGGTATAACCATGTATTGAGGCAGACGACCGTGATCAAATCTGAAGAAATGTGGTGCAGGTAGCCATGGAAGACGTAAGGCCCCGGTCCTTTGTTGACGGCCGTAACGGTCATGTCGGAAGAAGAATAGTTGTGCAGGTACATGAACCGTGTTTGCAAACTGATCACCATAACCAAATCCCAAAAAATGAGGTGGAGGCCGTAACGGTGGATGTAAAGCCATGTTAGCACGCTGATAACCAAATCCGAAGTGCACCGGGGGTCGTAGAGGTGGAGTTATAGCCATGTTTTCAAGCTGATCACCAAGTCTGAAGAATTCTTGGGGAGGTAACAATGGATCCACAGCCATGTTTATGAAGAATTGTGGCTCAACTTGATTACTAAGTTCGTTGAATTGTTGCAGAGGTGCAATCTCCTGCTCCAGCTCTATGGGTTGTTGTCTTCTTAGCAATTTGAGGGGAGGTCCAATTTCCATATCAAGCAACTTAGGTTCCTTCTCTACCAGTTCTTTCAATGCTTCCTCCTTAGCAGCCAGCGCCTCATTTTCTTCTATCTCGTTCTCTACCAAACTACATCGGTTACAGTTTTGACACCGTTTCCCAGCTGGTTCTGCAGTATATTTAAAACATTGACAAAAATGCGGTTCGTAATCCAGATCCAGATACGAAACATTCGCATTCTGTCTGCAAACGTAACACATTGTGCTTTCACAGCTACATGTCACCTCATTGCACCCATGAACCTTCAACAACTTCGCCTGGCAAATGTTGCATTCTCTTATGACAGCTTTTATCATGATCCTCTCTTCAACTTCCGTACGAAGAGAAGGCTCAGTCTCAGATTTCTTCTCAACATCGTCACAACGTAATGGTAAGTGATTCCGTTTCTTGCATTGGATACAAGAAGCCTTTAAACATTGTAGGTTTGGACAGTCCAAAACTTTGACACACTTGTCTACTTCATATGGAATTTGACAAAATGGGCAGTAAATCAAACCTTCAATTTTGGCTTCTGGTACAGCTTCTTGGGCCTGGCGATCTTCATATCTTTCAATGGCATCGTTTGGAAGAGCTCTCTGAATCTCTGACAAAGGAATTGACTCGTTGCAGCAATCAATAGCCATGCATGATAGAGTGCCATGTGCTTTGAGACCTCCATAACTGATTTCTTCTACCCGCCTCCTTATACATGAAAAACAAAAACGATGCCCAGTTGGACACTGTATCATATTTACTAATTGAAATTCCCAATAACAACAATCACATTCGATAGGCGCTGCCCCTACTCCATCCATTTCACTCAGACTTTTGCTTTCAAGATTACTGATTCCTGCCATATCCATGTGAGAGCTTTGTGCATGTAAATTATTTGTATTCACAACTTTTCCACCAATCGTTTCATCAAAGTCACTAATTATCGTCTTGCCCTTCTCCTTTTGGGAATGATTAAGCTCTCTCATGAAATAATCTCTTTATGCTTCTCTCGCCCTTTATTGACTTCCGGAGGTCCTCCCATTGTGGAAAGAATCTAAAGTAATCAATTTTTCATCTTTACGATTAGAAGTATAATATAGCTACTTAATTTGTGGTTGGTAAACACAATAAGTTACAAGTATCACCCACCTTCTTCTAGTTAAATGAGTGGTCTACTCGTTATCTATACATGAATTACGAGTAATCCATGCATCAATTATTAGTTATCTATGCATCAACTATAGTTATTTGTACATCTATGAGTTATCCGTACATCAACTACTAGTTATTCATGTATGAGTTACTAGTTATCAATGCATCAACTACGAGTTATCCATGCATCAACCACTAGTTATTCATACATAAATTATGGGTTATCCATGCATCAACTACAAATTATTCATGCTTCTAACGAGTTATACATGCATCAACTATAACAACTATAAGTTATCCATGCATCAGCTACCACTTATTTTTTATATTCTTTTCTTATAATTATTTATTTCAAATTTAGAATGCACAATATACTTGTCTCATCTTCATCTTCATGTAATCTACTAAAAACATAAATTTACTACTTCACTTTAATTTCTAAAATATCAACATTTATCTATATAAAAATTAAAAATCATTAATTAAAACTAGAAATAAGCACAGATAAGACGTGATTAAATACAAGTCTAACCTAGAGCTTCAAGCCGATAACATTCGATTGAAGATTGAATACACTGGTGATTGAAGATTGAAATAACGTACATGTTTTCCCACCCGTGTTTGGAATGCAAACCTTCGCACCTTTGCATGAAATAGGTCAATTTATATGTTTTTATGAAATATACCAAGTGCATGTTTTCATATAGCTTTTAGACTTTAGTGCATGTTTTCATATAGCTTTTAGATATAGTAGTACCAAACACCTGATGTAAAGTATTAATAGTTAATTTTAAAGCTAGGTACTTGATAGTTTTAATAAAATATTAAAATATGAAAATTAGGATATTAAATAAAATATGAAAATTGAGATATCAAATCATTATACACTTATCATTTATTATAATTTATATAGTTATAATTTAGTAAAGTTTTTAACATTTTCTTAGCATAGACATTTTAATGAATTGCAATTTACTACTTCATTACATTGAAGTTATGGCTTACCCTTTAGTTGGAATAGATACTAATAAAACATAATCAAAATGCTAAAGAAGAGCATAATCAAAATACTAAAGAAGTAGCATATTCACTATTGATCTTAAAAAATTGAGTAACAAATCCAAGGTAATTGAAAATTATTCATGCTACTCATTTTTTTAAATATAAATTAATTAATTAAAGAAAAAATGTATTATTATAATTATAGTGAACTTAAGATATTAATAGGATAAATTTTTTTTTTTTTCACAATACAACATTTGGAGAAAAGTTCAGGGTACTTCTTCTCATTTTTTAGGATGGTACCCAATAAGCTATTATGAAAATATTCTCATTATGAGTTCCACATGTCCCTTACTAGAATAAAACTTAGGTGGGGAGGATAACAATCCATCCCACAATCATTAGCACTAAAACCAATTTAAAATCTTATAATAACTCAATTAATTATCATTATCTAACCTTCACCAACTAAGAAATTATACAACAACATATAAACAATATAAAACTTTACAATAACTCAAACAATTATGAATTATTCAATCCTTACCAATTAACCCATTTACAATACTAGGGAGATATATTAAGAAATTACTAAAGGAATAGAGAATTCTTCATTTTTCCATATATTTATGTCTTAAATTTCCAAATAATCAAAACTACAAAAATGAACAACAGAAATATATCAAAGTAAAAAAATTCAATATATCTATAAATAATCAACCTAAGATAGCATTAATTACAGACAATTTGCCACCCAAAAAGAAACAAAACAAATAATAAACTTCCAAACAAATAACAATATGAAATTCTACAAAATTGTAGAGTGCTATTAGTAACTTAAATATGTGAATGATAATCAAGTTATTCTGTAGATTTAAAAAACATATATCATTTAAGTGATATTTTAAATTGAAATGCCATATAATCTATGTAATTGTCTTAGTGTTAACTAGAGATATCATATACACAATAGAGAAGTTAGAATGGGCAATAACCATGGTTTTCTAAGAAAAAAAGAAAGATCTAAAAAGGTTGAGGATCCATAAGATTTTTCAAATATTTTTCGATATCATTTATAAATAAAATTATTAATTATAACATAAGAGGTGATGAATACTTCTTGCAATTATATATATATATATATAATCCACTACCAATTTTCTTTAAAAAAAATCAATGTCGTTGAACTTAAAAATAAACTTATTAAACTTTTTAAATTTATAATCAAATTATATTAATAACTTAATAATTAATATATTTTCATGAATAATTATATATCATTCATTCAATTTTCATTGACTATATTTAAATACATTTATATTTGAAAATTGAGATTATCTTAGTACTTAAGGCATTATTGATAAATCCAAAATATTTAAAGATAATGTTAAGACAAATAAATATATGGGCCCTCGCACAAAGTTGAGGGACTTTTTAGATGCAATCTTAGTTTCACGAAACGTGCAAAAGTTTAGCGAAACCAAAACGCTCGAGCGTTATGTATTTCTATAATGCTCGAGTGATATAGAAATACATAATGCTCGAGCGTTTCTATTCAATATATTAAAACCCCAAAAGAGGTTGTGACATCCAGTCCACGATTCGCGTCCAACATACACAATAGTGAGGGGTCAGGAGAAGCAAGAACACTCGAGCGTTTATGGCTGCTAGATTGAAAGAGGAGGGTGAATTGGAAGAGGAGGGGGAATTGGAGAAGTAGGCATCTATACTCTTCAATTTTGCATCATTCCCTTATTAAACATATAATTTTTTTATGTTTCCCCAAATTTTAAATCCAATTAAATGAAACCCAAAACTAAATTTTCATAATCAAATTACATACTAAGTCCCACATTAACCACTAGGTTATTGCGAGCCTTCAAAACTCCTTATAATTCCTTATCACCTTCCTCTGTAGCATAGTCCTCTTTAAAAATACCCTCCTTCAAACCATGGGGACTTTGAACGTGCCTCAAAACCATGAGAAACGTTTATGTTGTTCCTTGGACAATATTACATAACCAAACAAACAATTGCTACCAAACTTGGTTTCACTCCCTTGAGCATAAGAGGTCCTTATCCTAGAAAGCACCATAATTATTGTAATAAAGCTCCTTAATCTAAGTTTGAAGCTCTGCGTACGAAAATATAATACAATATCCTCAAACAACTAGTCCCTACAAATCTATACCATATATCCCCACGAAGCTTTTTGTTATTACAGTATATTGAGATGAGATTTATGTTTGTAATGTAATTGTTCTTGCACAATATTTTTACATTTTTCATTTTCAAGAGATGTCATTATAGCATGTATATGTTTCTAACGATTTTTTTTTTCAATGGTGAGCATGGATGCGCACACAGACATACAAAGAGAAATCCAGAGGCTCAAAGACATTCGAGCCTAAATTATTAGTGTTGGAGATAGACATTGTATTCTTGCATCCAATTTGAATGCAATGATATAGACCTTTATTAGGTCAAATGGTGTGCTTCATGACATTTCCACATATAGAGAGAGAAAGAGGTGAGAATATGTCGTTGGATTTAGCTACAAGGAAGTTAATAAATTGATGATAACAAAATAACACATCTTTGTTTATGTATTTGTAACTTCAGAAGATATTCACTTCTATATTGTATGTATTACATTTGTACTTTATTGTATCCCCAATGGAGATGTATTATTCCTCCGATTGGAAGTGTCGTCATTTGTATTTGCAAGTGTCACAAGTTATATTGTAAGTGTCATAACTTATACTTGATGGGTTATTAGACCACCTTGGTGGGGTCGGCCCTGCATGAGTTAAAGGGTTATTAGAACACCCTAGTGGGGTTGGCCCAGTGACAAGTGGTAATGGGTTATTAGAATCTCATAAGGGAGGTCAACCCAGATAGAGTAAAATGCAAGTAAAGGTAGAGTATAAATAGAGAGGAGCACCTCTCTATGTATCCATTCACACACTCACTCACTTTGCATTAGTGAGATAGTGGAGGAGTGTGCACAAGTGGAGGAGGAGAAGCTACTAGGAGACTATCTCTATATTTTGGGGTTTGATCTTTGTGATCTTTGTATTGGTGCTCATTCTATCTCTGAGGAAGTTGCGGGGTTTTTCACCTTCTTGGTTTTCCTCGGTGAAATGCTTTGTGTCTCTTGTCTCTTGTGTTTGATATGTTGTACATGTTGTTCTCTCAGTTAAGGTCCTAGATGATATTGAATTAAATGTTGAAAAAATAATGATGTATCAGGGCTATCCTGAAGGAAGGAATTGTATGGCATTTACGACACTTGTTGCACTTGTGACAAATTGGAAGCTAGGACTTGATATAGTAAAAACTAGTCATCGTAGCAATTTCACTATAAATCTATTTTGGCAAAGGTTCAGGGTTTGAATTTTTTACATGCCACATATAAGACACAGATGTACCCTGTGTAAAACTTTCAGTGTCAAATTCATTGTACTTTGTGAGATATGATCCGTACAAGTTACGGT
Source organism: Larix kaempferi (assembly GCA_027924585.1). NCBI lineage: Eukaryota > Viridiplantae > Streptophyta > Pinopsida > Pinales > Pinaceae > Larix > Larix kaempferi. Next base: position 10,898,312 of record BSBM01000014.1, read on the forward strand.
TTCTGCCTCTTCTAGAATGCATCCAAATTAAATTTCATAAAAAGTTTCAGTTAGGGCACGGACTGTAGTTTCACAAGTCCGATTTGAAGAGGCCTAAGTTGAAACAATGACACGTGGCACTCCGTACAAGTTTTCTATGTTGTTTCATACCATAAATAGGTCATGTTGTGACACTTAGCATATCTCTCTCATGGAGAATCCATTGAAGCTCAGATCTATGGGGCTCAAAAGATGACATGTTAGTCTACCATAGGCATAAGTTTTAGACCCTGAGGATCCGAAATTTCAAAGATACATCAGAAACAATATGGCATATATTTCTGTCAAAACATAATTGTATTATGAGCACTTTCATTTTTGACTTGTCATTGCTGCGGGAAATTAGGGCTTTTGATAGAAGTGGAATTTTGGAGTGATCTCAGCACAACATTTCTCTACTCAAAAAAATCAAAATTTAGAGACCAAGATCAAAGTTTTTGGTTGGGTAGAACCTTGGGATCTATCAAACCCTAGTTTGGGTTTTGGACCAGAAAACCAGAAAACCAGATTTTGACAGAAGTTGTAGATCCAAAATTCGTAGGTCGTTTTTGGAGTTTTCAAAATATGAGCAGACCAACTTGCTTGCCTCAGTCAATTGCATCTCCCTGTCTAGACAGAAGTTTGAAATTCCAAGTTTGGATTTTTAGGTTTTCTCTGTCAAACCCTAGCCAGGTCCAGATCCAGTTTCAGTAAATCAAAGTGGATTGGGTTAATCCTAGAAGAGAATGAATTGGACACCTACATAAGTGAAGAAGCTTCGGTTCCAGAGGGAGATGAGGCTAAGGACTTACATAAGAAGACTACAGGAAATCCCGACAGGTATGACTTGAGGAGATATAGGTATGTTTTGAAATCTGTTCATGATTAAGTTTTCCGTCATATTATTGAGGTTAGTACAATCTTGATTAATTTTAGACATGTATGATCAGCTTAATAAAAGTATGAATGCATGTGAATGATAAAAGACATTTGTTTATTAGGGTTATGACACTTATGATTGCACTAATGCACTGTGGTGTTGTATGAGGATGATATTGTCCGCTAACATGAAAGGCACATCAAGAAAGACAAATCATGACCATGGTGACATGAAGACAAAGACTCATCCATAGCCATTGATCACATAGAATCTCTACTTACGAGGTATATATAATTTGATTCTATAATGCTTAACTTATGAGATATGCAGGTTACTAGCACAAGGTCTCTAAATCATTGAAGAGAACAAATAAGACATTGTTTGGGTATGTTAGACATAACTCACAAACATGATAATACAGGTATGTTTTTCCTATATCAAGTTAGAATCCTACCTTGTGTTAGGATCTCATATAAGTATACTTTTGTATGATTGATAATGATTATTCATGAAGTCATTTGTTTGAGTAATCATGGGCTTATGCATATTATGCTTCTTACTTTGAATAATGATATGACAAACCAGAAGAGTCCTATGGTCAAATAAGAATATGCATGAGTAAAAGAAGTCCTCCATGAGACCTTGAATACTAATGCTTGTGATAAATTAACTGTGTATGAAATGACCATGACCATACATGTTAAAGACTATTTAAAATCACAATATTTTGATAGTATTAAGATTATACTAATGAATGTATGATTATGTATGAGATCTTGAGGATGACACAATGATGACACTAGTGCACACTTAAGCATGCATAGTGGTCTAGGATGGATAGAAGTTCAAAGAAATAAATGATATCATAAAGGAAGCAAAGATCAAGAGGGAGCACACTCTAGTAGTTCCTACAATGAAGCAAAGATTGAGAGGGAGTCCACCCAACAACCAAACAAAGATAAGTATTTGAATTGTTATTTCCTATATATATGATTACTTAAATGATGTTGTTATCTCATGTACATATGTTCCTATATTTAGGATGTATATTATGCATTTTAGAAAAGTTTCATAAATGAACAAGATACTACTAATATGGAAGTAATGGGTAAGTGGCCTATGGTACTGTACAACATTCCATTGCTACTTATGAAACCTCTTTGCTGACATATTGGGAGTAGTGCACACTCTTAACAATGTTTTGGTAGAGATGGAAGGCATCTAGAAAGTTACCGTATGAATACAGGATATGGATGAATGTTGTATTAAAGCATTGGCTAAGATAATTGCATGACTGCATGACATATGTCTTTATGTGTAAGAATTTTGTTCTGAAACCTATGAGATATTTCTAATCATGTAATTGAATTTGACTTATAGGAAAGATCATGTACAATCACCTACAAAAGAAGGACAACGACATTTGTTCCAGTGACGAAGTTCAAGAAAAATACCTATTGAAGATATTGAAGAATATGAAGTTCCCAGGATCAAGGATGCAATAATGGAAGGATGCCATGATCGAAGAATACCAGTCGATCATGAAGAATGATTTTTGGGAGGTGGTCCCAAGACTAGAAGGGAAGTATGTTGTGAATTCCAAGTGGATCTGCAAGATTAAGCATGCTGCAGATGGCAGCATAGAGAAATACAAGGCAAGGTTTGTGTCTCATGGCTTCTCTCAGAAAGAAGAGATAGATTATGAAGAAAATTTTGCACCTGTAGCCATATAAACTTCCATCAGAACAGTACGTTCTCTGGATGCAGCGATGAAGTCGAAGATACACTAGATGCATGTTAAGACAACTTTCTTGAATGGTGTAGTCGAAGAGGAATTGTATGTGGAGAAGCCACTCGGATTTGAGACACATGATAGGGAGTCACATGTGTGCAAATTAAAGAAAGCCTTGTACGGTTTGAAATAAGCACCCAGGACATGGTACAACAGGATTGACAGCTTCCTGACTAGTTTGGGATTTACCACGATTAAAGTAGATTCCAACCTTTACTACAAGGTTGAGGAAGAAAATACAGTGATACTCCTACTATATGTAGATGACCTATTTATTACAGGTGAGATTGGGTTGATTGTTGATACAAAGAGGAAGCTTGCTGTTGAGTTCAAGATGAAGGAATTGGGTATGATGCATTACTTTCTAGGTATGGAGGTGTGGCAGAGTGCAAATGGAATCTTCCTTGGACAAGGGAAGTATGCAGTAGAGATCTTGAAGCGGTTCGGGATGATGGTTTGCAAGGCCATGGCCACACCTATGGCATCAAACCTGAAGCTATTGAGTGATGCTTCATCAAAGTCAGTTGATGCCACGATGCATCGTCAGATGATTGGGTCCTTGATGTCCCTGATGAACATGAGACTAGATATTTTCTTTGTTGTGAACACCTTGATCCAGTACCTGACAGATCCTAGACATGTTCGCTTGATTACTGTAAAGCATATTCTAGGTACCTGAAGGGTACGATTGATTATGGGCTCAAGTATGATGCGAATCAAAATATTAACTTGGAGGGTTATGTTGACTCAGATTGGGAAGGCAGTGCTGGAGATAGGAAGAGAACTTTGGGGTACTGCTTCAGTATGGGATCAGGTGTGATCTCTTGGTTTAGCAGGAGCAATCCTCCGTAGCACTGAGTACAGTCGAAGCAAAGTATGTCGCAGCTTGTTTGACTAGTTGTGAGGCAGTATGGCTTAGGAAGCTACTGTCTGATTTATTTGATCTCTAGTTGGATGATGACAACCATAGTTGTGTGAAGTTGTCGGAGAACGCAGTGTTCCATGACAAGTCGAAGCATATCGATATCAAATATCACTATATCCGAGATATGGTGTAGAGAGGAGCAGTGAAGCTCCTGTATGTTTCGACGGATGAGCAGGTAGCAGATGTGTTGACCAAGCCACTAGCCAGAGTGAAGTTTGAGTACTTCAGAGAGAGGCTTGGTGTCCTGTATATTTAAGATACTTCCAAGAGGAAGTGACGAGACACATATGTTGGAGCGATTCCTAGCATGGTGGCAAGAGGGTTCTCCCATGGTTGTGGATGTAAGTGTTGGGTGATGAGCATCCGGGTGATGCTCTGTATGATGAACATCCATACGATGTTCCAGATGATAATGATCCGTATGATCATGAGATGACAATGTGCATCCAGGTGATGCTCACTATGATGATGATCCGTACGATCATGAGTAGTGGCGATCTGTATGATCATGAGCATCTGGATGATGCTCTGTGGCCGTGGATATGTTGCAATTTATGCTGGTTGGACATGTAATGGATCCTGGTAGATCCCATAGGTTGTGTTGGGCACGTAATAAGTCGTGGGATGATCTTGCAAGGTCTTGTATGTAGGCATGTAATCAATCCTGGAGATCCCATAGGTTTTGCTGGGCACGTAATGAGTCCTAGGATGCTCTTTAAAGATCTTGTCGATCATAAGATGCTATTTTAAGGTTTTTCCTGATCACATGTAATCAGTCCTGGAGATCCCATAGGTTGTGATGGGCATGTAATGAGTCCTAGGATTCTCTTTAGAGATCTTGTCAGTCGTGCTGGGCACATTAAGGATCTAGAGATGCTCTTCTAAGGTTTTGTGAGTTTGCATGTAATCAGTCTTGGGATATCTTGTCGATCATGCTGGGCACATAAAGGATCTTGGGATTCTCTTGTCAGGTTTTGCAAAGATGCACATAATGAGTCCTGAGATTCCATCAGTTTCCATGCATAGAGATGATGAAGACCTACATGGAGGCTAGGCCTACATCCAGCATGAAAAAAGGCTGGCTCTGTAGAAATTCCTATGACAAGAAGAATTGAGAGATAGCACTAGTGATCGATATGAAGAGTAGAACATCAGTGACGATGATGCTCTGTGATCCAATTACGATGATCCAACTCCAGTATTGAAGACTTGTGCCTATATGTATTGTATGTATTGATGACCTGTGTCAAGAGAATACCTTCCTAGTTAAGAGCGAGTGTTGATGTATTTGTAACTTCGGAAGATATTCACTTGTATATTGTATGTATTACATTTGTACTTTATTGTATCCCCAACGGATATGTATTATTCCTCCGATTGGAAGTGTCGTCATTTGTATTTGCAAGTGTCGCAAGTTACATTGTGAGTGTCGTAACTTATACTTGATGGATTATTAGACCACCTTGGTGGGGTCAGCCCTGTATGAGTTAAAGGGTTATTAGACCACCCTAGTGGGGTCGGCCCAGTGACTAGTGGTAATCGGTTATTAGACTCTCCTAAGGGAGGTCAACCCAGTTAGAGTAAAAGGCAGGTAAAGGTAAAGTATAAATAGAGAGGAGCACCGCTCTATTTATCCATTCACTTACTCACTCACTTCGCATTAGTGACAAAGAGGAGGAGTGCACATAATTGGTTTTGGGGAGCATGTCAACTATTTTGATATCTTGGAGTACCAGGGCATTGGTATGGGGATTCCTCAACAATGTCCCAATGCGAGGCACATAGATCCCAATCACCCAGTAGATCCACCTCGCAGGTGCCTTCCAATCGCCTAGTAGATCCACCTCACAGGTGCCTGCCTAGTCCATATGTGTTTCCTACACATCAACTAGTCCCACATATGCAGGAGTCATTCCTACAGTTGGAACAGGGGGTTGTTCACAATAGCACTTATATTCAAGGTACATACCAGGCAGGGCCATCAGAGCCACCATCTATTGGTGGGGAAAATCCACCACCTCCCGATGGGGTAGAGCCACCACCTTCCAGTGGCCAAGGATCATCTAGTAGGGGACTAGACCCGAATATCATAAGTGAAGCCGAGATCCCCACCCATGCATATCGTGTGGCCATACCTACTCTAGTCCTATCTAGGAATATGATAGATTTACTGGGTATTTTACTCATGTAAGTAAGTGGTTAACAATTTAGTATTGTTTGAAGAAAACAACTCCTTACTATACACATATATAGATTGCTAATATTTTTAATATTTTTAAAACTTGAAATTGCTACAAGTAGAGGATGTGGGAAAATACTTTGCCACTAGCGATGCCCAGGATAGTCCAGAGGATCATGCACCAAAACCATTTGATGTACGAGATGTTGGCATACCTTTTGCAACAATAAATCACACTGAGGTAACTATTTCAACATGTCATTTTTTTAATACATGTTAGTTTGTTGTCACATGTTACTTAATTAATGCTACATGGTCTAATATTTACAATCTTCTAAATTGCAAGTTGTAGATCCCCCATAGAGGGAAATAATTTCTTCTAGTGTTGTCCCCCTTGGTGGGGAGATAAGCACTTCACAGTTCGCAGGGAATGAGTATATGGAAGAAGGTGCCACAGATTTGTTGGAATCATCTTGTATATCAGTAAGTATTTCAACATTGTCAGTTTTTTAATACATGTTATTTCATTGATTAATGCATTTCTAACTACGTCAGCACTTGGTGATTGTAGCCATCACTTGCTATATTTAGAAAACAGCCTGCAACTGCCTCTCCTCGCAGTCCAAATGTGCAAAAGGGCCAAGTGTATACGAGAGGCTCCACTCCTAGAAAGGGTGTGAATGTCCTCTATAGAAGACGCATGCGAGATCCATCTACACCTAACCTAACAAGGGTCATTGATGTTGCAGTTAGTGTCACAGCTGCAATAGAAACAAGTCATATAGAGGTAACTATTTCAACATATGTACATAGTATAATCATGTAACTATATTTTTTATTCATGCATGTCTAACAATTTCATCATTTGGTAATTATAGCCATTAGCAACAGTAGTGCTTGGCCCCTTCAGTCAATCCATGGTTGTGATTGGGTATCATCCTGTGGTGAGATGTACATTAATGACCAAGTCTTTTTATTCAATTTACAGACACATGCTTATAATTATTGAATTAATTGAGATATGATCTTTCATTTATAGAGCACAATTATAGAGAGGACTTCCATGAGCACGTCGCAAGCATCTATACCCCGACTGGATTTGGTGAGTGTTTGTAATAAAAAATTTGGCCATAAGTTATGATTTTAAGTTTGTTAGTGGTAGGGTATTAGTGCAGTTATCTAATAAAAAATGAATAATATTTGATTTGTAGACTTCTGAGATGCAAAGCAATCCTAGGGAGATGGTTGATAGAGAAAAGTTGAGGAAAAACAAGGAAAATATTGATTTTTTATGTGTCCTCTTGGATATATGTACTTTTGCATACATGTACATCATTGTACTTAGGCACACATGTACATTGATAGTCCATTTAAGGGCTGGCTACTTTTCCATATTTTGTATTATAGACAATTGACTATCAATGCGTGATACAATTTATTGCATATTTTATCTTGATTTTCCACTTTTTCTTGTGATGATCTATCTCTTATACAAATTGATAAATTATGCTACTAGAATTTATATAATTACATCTTTAGTCACTCATTGCATATTAGATTTTAAGCAATATTTCTTCTCTTACATTTATTGCATTGATCTAGTAACATGCCACCATTGTGTTATGAAACCCTTATCTTAATGGAACAAACTAATAATGTCTTTCAATGGTTCAATGAAATCATTACATGCACACTTATTGGATATCTTATTTAAAATTGTAGTTTTTGTCAATTCCAAGGGGTCATACCCATTGATCAGGATTATGGTTGCAAGGAAAAAACAAAAGTTAACAAAATAAATCAAAATATGTTTGAATAACCTTCATCATGTAAAACATGCTACACATATCATCAATGTAAGCCTATGATATTTTCACAAACTAAGAGGACGTCTAATAAATGTTATACATTTCATCAATGCTACCGTATTTCATCAAATGATAAGTACATGAGCATCTATGAAGTTTGGTTGAAGTGTGCCTACTCTAGCATGCTAAAAACAATGGAAAAGTATCAAGTCAAATTCTAAGGAATACAGGAACTAAAGTGCAATAAAATCCATTGGGCCTTCATATACGTATGGTCAAATATACGACAATATTCATCCCTAAGGTTTTCATCCCTATTTTATCTTATATATTCAAAGGATCATCATATTTTTGTTCTTTGTTTGAAATGTGAATTTGAACATTTATTCCAACAGTAAAGATATCATATTTGAAGCCCTAAATATAGTACCAAGTGGAATACAGGTGATACTCAAACCATCCCCACAATTCATTGCATAACTCTAGTTTGTAAGGCACTAGTTTGTTCCAATATAGTGCTAACCAATAGCTTCTCATGAATTCACTTTCATAAAATTGTTGAAGGTCTGAAACATGCCTTAAACTAAACACTATTTTGTTCCAATATATTGCTAACCAATAGCTTCTCATGAATTCACTTTCATAAAATTGTTGAATATATAAACCCTAGCCTTACTAAACCCTATTTTGTAAGACACTAGTTTGTGATTTACCTCTTTCATATGTGCATTTTCAACTTGTCATAATTCTAATTCAGGTTTGAGTATCCATATTTTCGTTATTTAGGGTCCTGAACATGCCTCAAACCATGTTTCGTGAAAAAAATATCTCATTGGTGAAACATGGCTCTAAATATGTTGAATGTGCCTAAAAAATGTGTAATGCTTCAAAAAGTCACTTTGGCATTCATGACAATGGCTACTAAAATGTGTAATGCCCCAAAAAAGTCACTTTTTCATTCATCATGATGGCTACTAAAATGTGTAATGCCCCCAAAAGTCACTTTGTCATTCATGATGATAGCTACTAAAATGTCTTCATGCAAGTGTACATCACCATAATGTGATATTTTCTCCATAACAAAATGAGATGCATAATGTTCAATGGAATCTTCAATATCTAGATCTTCATGAAGCTCTTTTCCATGATTTTCATGGTCTAGGCCACCACTGAGCTTTCAAATCAAGATTTGTAATTTTGGGCATGTGTATCTAGGCATGGCCAAGGTGGTTAGGACGAACAAAAGCTTTAGTGGTGGGTTTCATGGAATTTGACCCCCCAATCCAAGATTTTCTAGGGTTTGTAGGGTTTAAAATAGAAACTAGGGCCTAACCTACAAACTAAGGTTTGCATTGCATAGAACTCAAACGTTAACAAAATACATAGTGGAAAGTTGCAATCCAATAAACATGAAAAAATAAAAGAAGAAAATGAAGAATGAAGAAAAAAAGAAAGGTAAATAAATAGTGAAAATAATAGCATGTTTCAATAATTGAGATGTAAAAGTAATCACATTGAATCCATAGAAAATGAAATCCCTAACTAGTTTAATGATCTTCCTTGATAATGTTGTTCTGATGATGGAAAATAAGATGGTCATTGTCCTATGTTTGTAAAAGTGATGGATTATCCTCAAATGAAAATGTATTTAAAATTGAATGTACTTGATTGAGACAAATGATGATGTTATGGTTGTTCATTTTGATAAGGCAAGTATAGCCTCATAACTTGATGGAAAGGTTCATGGTAAACCAAAAACCACTTGTCATGGAAAATAAAATTTTGTCGTCGGTGGGAAACCACTTTGATCCAGGTGGATATTGGTGGCCACCCACCTTTCCAACTGGCTCAAAACAGTTTTATGGCAATTTTGGTATTGTACTATTTTTAGCAGTTTTTCGGGTCCTGAACTTCCGGGGCCGTTTTGAGGCCCTAAATGACCTTTTTTGGCAATTCGGGGGGCCATATGATTGCCCCTGGCATGCATTTGGCCCCAATCAAAAATTGTAAATCTCGAAAATACCTTTCCAACGGGCTACCGAGCGCCCCAAACGGAGATCGTATGCAAAAGTTACGACCCCGGGAAGTTGATGTACTAACTTACCCAAACGGGGCCCACATGACTTTTGGCGCTTCATCTCCTAGGGTTAGGTTTTTGGATGTCTAGGGTTTTTGACATTCCTGTTTATTGTAAAAGGCCTTGAGAGCCTCATTGTAACCATCTTCTTGCGAAATGAGCGCAACCGTCACATCTCTTCTCAGAGATAAGCCGCCACCATTCCAGCATGCTTGTTTTCCGCTGCATTTTACAGTTCTAGCTTATTTCCTTATTGAATAGAAAACAAGTTTTACTATATCTCTGTTATTTTGTGTTAAGCATCTGATAATAATCTGTATTCATTTTGTTCTGCTCATAAAATCCAGATCGGTGGTATCAGAGCGGTCTGCTCCTTGTCGTCTTAATGCATGTCCCCAACGAGGTCAGGGTACAAAGAATTGGGTCTCGAGCTTGTTTCTCTTGAGGACAAAAGCTCTCGCATGCCCAAGCGACCTCTCATGGAAGGAGAAAAGAAAGATGACGGGACAGGAGATCCTATCAAAATGTTGCTTAAGGAAGCTCTCACGCAGCAGAGGAACGAGATGATGGATAATTTCGCGCAAATCCTTCGGCGACTACCAACAAGTGATGCATCTTCCTCGAGCGGAGGCACCGCCCCCTTCAAGGTACAAATCAACTTCGATATCCCTATATTTGAAGGACAGATAGACGCAGATGTTGTAGATAAGTGGTTGAATCTACTAGAAGGGTATTTTTCTGTCCATAACTTTTCGAATAAAGAAAAGATTACTTTTGCGCTCCTCAAAGTCGTTCCCCATGTCAAAGATTGGTGGGAAACATTCTGCGAGCAAAAGGACATAGAAGAAGCCTCATTATTTTCAGTCACAGCCACCTGGGAATCCTTCAGGGATGCTATTAAGGAACAATACTACCCTGTTGGAAGTTATGACGACTTGTATACCAAATGGACCACACTGCGACAAGAAAGAGACCAAGCAGTGCCAGAGTTCACAAATATCTTCCATACCTTGCGCACCAAGCTGGGTATCAAAGATTCAGAGTGACATCTGGTGCTCAAGTATCGCGGTGGTTTGCACAAATGCATCCAGACCGAAATGGAATTTCTAGACATCTCTTCCTTGGGCGCGACCTACCGATATGCCGTCAAAATCGAGCAGAAGCTCAAACAAAAGACGCAGCAATTTGGGCTTGGGAACCCTTCACAGCAAAAGACAGGAAAGGGCAGCCCCAACCCACAGAATAAAGGACAGAGCAAAGATGGACAGTATCAGGACAACTAGTCCAAGCCGCAAGCAAAGAAGGACACCGGAAAAACAAAGAAAGATACCGGGAAGTGGTGCGACTTCCATAAGAGCCCTTGGCATAACACTGTTGATTGCCGCTCAAAGTAGTCGCTGGTGGCCGAAGTGAAAGCATCTGAATCAGATGCAGGTTCTGACTCTGAGTCCGAACCAGAAAGGGGAAGACGGATCATTGACGTGGAACCCAGTGCCACCATTGCTACCACCAAGCTCCAGCCTGATGAACCAAATGAGCCAGAAGAAGGAGAATGCCTCTTCCATTCATAGATGTGGGTAAAAGGCACCCCACTGCACTTTATCGTTTATAGCGGTAGCCAGAAGAATCTCATCTCAACAGAGGTTGTCAAGCGCCTGGCCTTACCGACAACGCCGCACCCAGAACCCTACACCATTGGATGGCTCCGCAAGGGAAGCGATCTCTACATCAGCCAACAATGTCCACTGCCATACGGCATCAAGCCCTTCAAGGATAAGGTATTGTGTGATGTTGCTCCTCTCGAAGTTTCAGATGTTCTTTTGGGCCAACCTTATTTATGGAAATGTCATGCTGTATATGAGTCTAGGCCTCGTAGTGTTATTATTTCTTTGAACAGGAAATTGTACAGGATACCCGAGGCAGTCCCTCCTAGTGCTATTTCCTTGATCTCTGCCAAGCAATGTAGGAAGGTCATCTCTCAGACCGGGAAATTTTTCTTCTTGGTGATTCGCTCTCAGAGTGAAAGAGAGATCGTAGCCACATCCCAGGCCTCCATGACCAATCTATCCACACAACAGAAGCAAGTGGATAAGGTGGTGGAAGGATACTTAGATATCTTCTCCTCTCCGACCGGGGTACCTCTGCACTGCCAGGTCAAGCATCCCATCGATCTGACCCCAGGCGCACTACTACCCAATGGGCCAGTCTATCGCCGCTCTCTGTTGCAAAATGAGGAGATCAAGAGGCAGATCCAAGAATTGCTCCACAAAGGGCACATCCGTCCCAGTTCATCACCTTGTGGGAGCCCAATCGTGCTGGTGTAGAAGAAATATGGGACCTGGCGACTCTGCATTGATTACCGGTCCCTAAATAAAATCAGAGTCCGCAACCGGTACTCGATTCCCTGAATCGACGACCTCCTTGATCAGCTCGCGGGGGCCAAATACTTCAGTAAGATCGATCTGAAGTCTGGCTACCACCAGGTCCCAATAGAACAGACAGATGTATGGAAGACTTCCTTTAAGTCAAAAGAAGGTCTTTTTGAATGGCTGGTCATGCCTTTTGGTTTGACAAATGCTCCAGCAACTTTTATGAGGATGATGGACGATATCCTACGACCTTTCACCAACAATTTTGTAGTGGTGTATCTAGATGACATCCTCATCTACAACAAGACTTGGGAGGAACACTTGCAGCATATTCAGCAGGTTCTGCACACCCTGCGGAAGCACAAACTATATGCAAACTTGGAAAAATACTCCTTCGGCATGGACAGGTTCCATTACTTAGGCTACATTGTTGATCGACATGGTGTGCATGTGGATCCAGCCAAGATCCAGGTCATCCGTGACTGGCCAACCCCAACGACACTCACTGAACTTCGGAGCTTCTTAGGCCTCGCCAATTCTATCGTCAATTCGTGCTGGGATTCTCTCATATCACATGGGCCCTCAGCCAAGTGACCAGGGGTGGTGGTAAGGCAAAATTTGTGTGGGGCCTGTCCCAACAAAAAGCCTTTGATGACTTGAAGAAGCGTTTGTGCTCATCGTCGGTACTCTCATTACCGAACCTGCAACATCCCTTTGAGATCGAGACAGATGCTTCAGATTATGCTATGGGCGTCGTTCTCACTCAACATGGCCACCCCGTGGCATATCATAGTGAGACACTCTCAGATGCTGTCCGCAAGTAACCTACCTATGACAAAGAAATGTACTCCATTGTACAAGCCTGCCGCCAGTGGAGACATTACATTCTTGGGAAGGAGATAGTCATCCACACTGATCACAAGCCACTACAGTTCATGCAGACCCAAGGAAAGTTGCAGATTGACCGCCATCAGAAGTGGTCAACATATCTACAGCAGTTCCACCTCAACATCAAATATAAAACAGGGAGTACCAATCGAGTTGCTGACTACCTCAGTCGACCTCCAGTCACGGCGCTTACCATGGTGCTAGACTCTTGTGGCCATGAGACCTCCGGATGGCCCCACCTCTACGAGACAGACCCTGACTTCTCCGCCACCTATCAAATGTTGGGCACCAACTCAGTGGTTGCTAATTTCCATCTTCAGGACGGGTTGTTGTGTCATCTGCGCCATCTTTGCATTCCATCAAGCGAGCGCACGAAGCTGATTTGGGAAGCTCACTACAGTCGGGTGGCAGGACACTTTGGCATCGAAAAGACAGTGGCAGTGTTGCAGAAAAATTTCTACTGGCCGAAACTTCGACAGGATGTCGGCAAGTATATCAGGTCCTGCACCGCTTGCGCCATTGCCAAACCGACCACTAAGAAACAGGGCCTATACACCCCTCTGCCTACTCCTGACAGGCTGTGGGAATCCATCTCAATGGACTACATGTCGGGCCTCCCGTCCACCAAGAGGGGAAATGACTGTGTTTTCGTGGTTGTTGATCACTTTTCCAAGATGGCGATTCTAGCCGCTTGCAAGAAGAACATCACAGAAAAAGCCACTGCCAAGCTCTTCTTTGAATGAGTATGGGTACATTTTGGGATCCCACAGACCATTATCTCAGACTGTGACAGTTGGTTCCTCAGCTCATTCTGGTCAAGCCTCTGGTCACTGCTGGATACCAAGCTCACCAAATCCACTGCCTTCCACCCCCAGACCGATGGACAAACGGAGGTCATCAACCGGATGGTCGTACATACCCTGCGCATGTACAATTCAACACACCCCCGCACATGGGATCAGAGTCTCCCCTATGTCCAACATAGCTACAACCGAGCCCTGCATAGCTCAACTGGCCACAGCCCCTTTCCGGTGGGGTTGGGATTCCAACCATTGGGCCCCATGGATGTTGCACTTCCCCTTGCAACCACCTCGGTCAACTCGTCCCCAGAAGCTGAAAAAGCCACCCAGTTCATTGAACGGATCCAGCATATCCGCCAACAGGTTCAGGATATTCTACAGAAGTCTAATGCCAAGTACAAGCAGTGCCATGATCAACATCGGGTGCCACATAAGTTTCAAGTGGGCGAAAAAGTTTGGTTGCATTTGTAGAAAGAACGCCTTACAGGGCCCCATCAAAAGCTTCGCCCACTCCGTTATGGGCCGTACACCATCACCAAGGCAGTGGGTGACAATGCTTTTGAGCTCAACATTCCCCCCTTCCTTGGTCTGCATCCGGTATTCAATGTGGCTCTCCTTCGACCATATTTCCTACCACTATTAGACACCTCAGAGATAGCAGAGAAGTTGACACCAACAGAGCTCAACCCTGACTACCTACAACAAGCATCCAGTGATCATATTGCAGACACACAGATCAAGGGCACTCGACATCAAAGGATCCAGCTTTATCGAGTTGTCAAAGCAGGGCAGCTCCTGTACCAAGGCAAGTGGCTCACCCGAGGCCAAATTCAGCAGAAATTTCCTCATCTGATGGGGGTACTCAACACAATGGAGACCATTGCTTCCTAAGGAGGGAGGATTGATCCAGGTGGCTATTGGTGGCCACCCACCTTTCCAACTGGCTCAAAACAGTTTTATGGCAATTTTGGTATTGTACTATTTTTAGCAGTTTTTCGGGTCCTGAACTTCCGGGGCCGTTTTGAGGCCCTAAATGACCTTTTTTGGCAATTCAGGGGGCCAAATGGTTGCCTTACGCACACATTTGGCCCTATTCAAAAGTTGTAAATCTCGGATAGACCTTTCCAACGGGCTACCAAGCGCCCCAAACGGAGATCGTATGCAAAAGTTACGACCCCGGGAAGTTGATGTACTAACTTACCCAAACGGGGCTCACATGACTTTTGGCGCTTCATCTCCTAGGGTTAGGTTTTTGGATGTCTAGGGTTTTTGACATTCCTGTTTATTGTAAAAGGCCTTGAGAGCCTCATTGTAACCATCTTCTTGCGAAATGAGCGCAACCATCACATCTCTTCTCAGAGATAAGCCGCCACCATTCCAGCAAGCTTGTTTTCCGCTGCATTTTACTGTTCTAGCTTATTTCCTTATTGAATAGAAAACCAGTTTTACTGTATCTCTGTTATTTTGTGTTAAGCATCTGATAATAATCTGTATTCATTTCGTTCTGCTCATAAAATCCGGATCACACTTGGTGTAATGAATGGCCAAAACCATTTGATGAATGTAATGGTTGAGAGTAACTTAGTGGAACACACGAGCACCTTACCCACATAAAAACCTAGCAAACATAAAGGATGCACATAGTTGATACACCTAAGTGATGCACTTGTGTGGCCCACATAAATGAAATTGGTATTTGGCATGATGAATATGATCTAACAAATATATGGGATGCACATTAATCATCTACCAAAAAAAAAACAGAGGTCATGCATGATCAACAACACTTAATAAAACATGTGTATGAATAATTGTATACCCCTAAAAAATTACAAATGACTTGAATACTTGTTCAATTCAAATGATGCACATAGTTGATACACCTAAGTGATGCACTTGTGTGGCCCACATAAATGAAATTGGCATTTGGCATGATGAATATGATCTAACAAATATATGGGATGCACATTAATCATCTACAAAAAAAAAAATAGAGGTCATGCATGATCAACAACACATAATAAAACATGTGTATGAATAATTGTATACCCCTAAAAAGTTACAAATGACTTGAATACTTGTTCAATTCAAATGAAAGAGATTAGCAAGCCTGACAAGAAATTTTTTTCAAGTGGCTCCTAAGAAACCGTGGGACAAGTCAAGGAAAGTGACAAAGCTAGCAAGGATCAGAGGGATATCATCAATGAAACATCACCTCCATTTTTTTTTGGGAACTTTGAATTCTTAAAAACAACATTAATTACTCAAAATGAAAATATAGGGAACACTAAGGACATAGAAGATATTAAGAGTGTAATGTGGTAGGTTTATGTGCCACTCTTTCAATGTCTAGTTCTAGAATCAAAATCAAAATTTTGCAACGTTGACCCCTTGGTGCAAAAAATGCACAGACCCTTACTAAGTGAAACTGTATTTTCCAAAATCATCCTATAAGGAAATATCTAGTCCATGTACCTAAAGGAGAGTGGAACCCCTAGAACTATATCGATGTCCCGAATCCAATGGATACAAAGGTTCCTCAATCCAGGCCATAATAATCATTCTCTGATATGTTGAAGCTCACCTCCTAGAGGCCTTCATGGACACCTATTGAATCCCAACCGAGGGCATATAATTCCAACCGTGCAACAAAAATAGGTTTCAGGAGTTCCCACAAGTGTGTCAAGATAAGATCCATGTGGGAATGCTAGCCACAAGTTCTTGTTCAAGGAATTTGCAATGTTGACCCCTATGTGTAAAAATTGCACAATCCCTTATTGAGCAAAACCCTACTTTCCAAAATCGACCTAAAATATGATCTCTGGACCTGGAACCAAAGGAGAGGGGTACCCCTAGAACTATCCTGATGTCCTAACTCCAACATATTCGACGGTTCATCAATGCAAGAAACAGTCATCATTCTATGGCATGTTGGAGCTCACCTTCTAGAGGCTTTCAAGGATACCTATTGAATCCCTACTTGGGGCATAGAATTCCAACCGTGCAACAAAATTGGTTCCAGGAGGTCCTGTAAGTGTGTTTAGGAAGGTTCCATGTGGGAAATTGACAGAGATAGAAGTTGCATTGGAAGAACTCAAACTCACCTCACACATGTAGGAAATTAGTTGCAACTAGCATACTGAATGGTTTCCATTTATGTTTTTTTCTAGTGTATTGGAATAACACAAAATAATAAATTGTTGATATTATCTTTTAGACGTGATGGTAAGAAAAATATTGTGTATAATCTTTTGGATTAAATTATGTTAAATTTTAGCAATTTCAAGTATACACTTTATTTATCATCATGGGGTCTAATAAGAGCTCATAAAAAGATAGAAAATAGTGAGATTTAGGTTAAATAAATAAGAGGTCTAATAAGAGGTATATGACTAGATGGTTAACTCAACCTTCTTGTTGTTTCTTTGGTCTCCCCCCCTACTATGGTCCCTTTGGTTTTAGGATTATTTAGGTTTTTGTATATTTGAATCAGGTTGGAACTCAAGGTAGTCTGAGAATAGGCCTCCTGCATGTTTTGTTTTGGCTTCTATTCTATGTTCAATTGCTAGTTGTCTTCTATTTTTTTGTGCAATCCATGTTGTTAGCCCAAAGTCACACAACTGCAATATAAATTGACACAAACAATATATAACAAGGATCTTAATATTATGGAATGTAGAATCCACATGCAAATTACAATGGAAATAGATCTAATCAATACATGCAAACCAATAATTACATTACCTTTGTCATTTTCTGAGATGATAAAGGAATGTTTGAGGGTTTGATATCTCTATGAAGGACACATTTGTGAGTGTCATTATGCAAATAATCTAGACTTGGAAATTCCTACTGCGACTCGAAACCCATCGTTCCAAGATAGAAAGGCTTTCCCTTTCGTTCTCTTTTCTACATTTAAATCAGAACATTAGGAATCAATCTTCCTCTTTTCATCCTAATAGACAATAAACTGCACAGAAGAATAAGAATAACAAATATAACAGTACCATGATGATGGTTTTCCAAACTTTCACCATCAAGACACTAATAAGACTTCTTTCTTTTCTATCCAACAAAAAATAAAATGCCCCCAAAAAAAATAATTAAAGGTATAACAATACCATGAAGATGGTACTCTAATCTTCCACCAGAAATGTGAACACGTAGATTAGAAAGAGGCCCATGTAATCAATGTAGTAACGAACCACATGACGATTCTTCAAGCTTCCTACAACGTGAAGCTCTTTGTAGAATGCCTCCGGTAAACGTAGTTGTGAGCTCTCCTCCTGAGCACTTTGGACATAGATGCAACTAAACCTTCGGAACACTCCAGAACGAACCCGTGTTAAAGCCTTACCTCAAAATAAAATGTGGCAGTTTCTTACTCGAGAAACACATGGCATCTTTTCATTCGCGGGAGGGAAAACAAAAGTGCTACAATGTTTCTCAAATTCTCCCTCAAAGAAAAAAAACACCTATTGACGTAAGTAACATGGAAGTTAAAATTAAATTCAAATTTTGCATAAATTAAACACATATGATGTCTTTGCTTGAGATATTGTTGCATCAAGGTTTTCAATGAAGTATTTGTCATTACATTTTATCGTGATCAAGATTTTAACCCTCCTATGTGAAGGCTATCTAACACTACTATTATTGATTGTTTTGGCTTTCTCAAGTAGATATCGAGTGCCTCTAACTTTAATACTACAATTGTATTTTTCATTTTAATGTCTTATGACACATTTAATTTTTCATTTCCATGCCTGATGACACATTTAATTTTTCATTTTCATGTATTATGACATATTTAATAATTTATAAGGTTATTTTACCAATATAATTGTGATTAATCCTAATCCTAATGTCTATATCTCTTGGCATGTTAAGCAATTAATCTTAATGTCTATATCTAGTTCTCTTTCATCTAAGTTTTACCTACCTTAATCATGGCCATTGGTGGCATCTTATACAATGGAAACCAATAAAAATATAGTGATCAATAATTAGTGAGTGCCATGTATAGAATACAAAGCATTTTATACTCTACAATTGTGTGTTTATTGACCTCCACAAAAATATATGACGAAATTTCAAAAACTATTATATAAACATTGCAAACCTTGACTTTGCAAAGGACCATAAATCAAACATCAAAACATAAAAACTAGAAACCGATAGGTTTATTATCCTTACCAATTTGTCCAAGGCATGGCCAATACAGACACAAATAGGCATCTTACAATGGAGTTACTCAAGCATTTAAATAGGCTTCATCACATGCTGATACCATGGGGAAATATCGTGGCATACTCAATACCATGGGATCATAAACCCATTTGACAAAAACAAGGTTATCTTAATCACTCTTTATCCGAGTCAATATTAACATTTCCTAAGTCCTTTAAACTTGACTTGGGGTAAACACTCACCCCTCTCAAATTTTTAATTGGGTATTAGGAATACAACTTGCCCCCTATCACCAAAGTCTACATCTAGACTTTACATTGGTGAATTAATAAACCAAGGGTATGCATGCCTAAACAACTCTAATAGTTGTATGCCCATTTACATTGTGATTAAATCCAACTTAAAAAAAAATGCTTACAGTACAGTGAGCCAATTACTTCTTCATCATCTCTGTTCCGCATGCTTCTTCCAATGCCCTACTTGCTAGCTTTCCAATGAATTTCCACTTGGATCTATCTCTTTCATATTTCTTCCATAGTTACCTTCATGAAAAAACATAATACCACGTTGGAGAACACTATGCACAAGTTTACACAAGCTTTAATCATTGGCCTACAAGAATCAAAATACCTCTTTCAACATTCTACAATAAACAAGTCCCACAATGGCACAATTCGTTGAACCTCACACAACTCCCAAGGGTAGTTTCTATGAGATGAATTTATGTGCATTGGTGCACCAAAAAAATCATATCGATGATTGAATTCAGAACAATATGACCTGCAATCACAATATATTTGTGCCAATTACAATAGCACGTCCATGCTTTTAGGGGATCTGAGTTTCCATGCCAGTTCTTCTTCCATATTTGTAGCTTGAACTTCAATTTATCACAAACTAGTGCAAACCTTTGAGATCTAATTCCTAGTCCTTTCACTAACAAATCTAGTTCAAGCACCAATATATAAGTGTCATTTGCATAACCATATGCTAGAAATTTGGCATGCATGTTGTTTGTATATGTCTTCATCCATTCTTGCTTACAGATATCAACAAAGCTAGATCCTAAATGTGCAAAACCCCATAAAGAGTTTTAAACCTACCATTTCCGAGTAGCAATTTGACCCTTCCACATCCTATGATTTTGGTTGTTGAGTCATATCCTAAGAAAGCATCACCTCCATTGTACTTTTCATATTCACAAACCACTTCATTTGAGGATTCATATGAAATGAAGCACCTGATCCAATAAACCATACATCATGATCTGCATGTGTACTTATATATGCCAAGTAAACATTGACACCTCCTTCTTTTACAGAGGGTTTCATTTTTTTGGAAGGGGTATCATTAGATCCCTTTATCAACACTCTTAGATTTGTAGTTTTTCTTATAAGGAACAACTTTACCACATTTTCATCTTTTCTTTTCAAATTGTCTTGGAGATTTAGGGCTACCTCTAGACTTAGATCTACCCCCAAAATACTTATTTTTCCTCTCTTAGGAATGACCTCTCATAGATAAAACATCCTTGGTCACACCCTCCATGGATTTTCTCCTCATTTTCTCTAATAACAAGGATGCAACTACATCCTCAAACTCTAACATGGATTGAGTGGCAATACCAATTGCTACAACTATATTATCCCAAGAGTCTGGCAAAGAACATATGCATGTAACACACTTATCTTCTTCCTCCATCTTAATATCAATAGAATCCGGTTGACTTATTTGAATACTAAATGCATATAGATGATCTTCTATGATATCACCATCCTCCATCCTAAGATGATACAACTTCTCTTGAAGAAATAAATGATTCACCAAAGACCTTGACAGATAAAAATCATGTATCTTATCCCACAACTTATTTGCATTGCCTTCTCCAAATACATTCAACATCACTGAAATTGAGTGGCAAATTTCACTACTACATATGGGCGGATTGTTCCACGAAAATTTTCCACGTTTTCAACATTCGTGGGTTCAAAAAATGATTTTTTAACCTTTTTTTTGTCAGGGTGAAAAAATCGTGGCAATATCCACGTTTTTTAAAGTTCCACGAACATTCGTCGATATAGGGACGAAAAATCTAGGTTTCAGTTTTCGTGGCAATAGGGACGAATGTCGAGCTATATAAACTACACACTCTCACCATGATTTTCACATTTTCTTTTCTTGCGGCACATTGAGCACAGATTTTGGACTTGCGGGGTGATTGTATGAGCTTGGATATTCTGCATAGATCTGATTTTGAACTTGCAAGGTTAGTAATGTGTAATTTTTTGTCTATATTTTTATAAGGGTTAGATTTTAATATTGTTTAGTAATGAGCTGGCTTAGGTCATGTTAACTTTCTTTTTTTCCTTTCTAATATTTTTTTCAATAACTTGCTATATTTTTTTCAAGAACTTGTTTTTCTGGCTTAAGGTCATGTTAACTTGCTTTTTGAAAATGGCATATTTGAAATTGTTTTCTCTTGCAATTGGTACTATCTCTAGTGTGTTTGCGGTCCTATATAACATTTGACATACATAATGCTTGGGATCTATTACAATACTTTCTTCTACAATATTGGTTAAGAGCCTACCCTCTTTGGTGGTCAAACTATATGATCAGGTCTTCAAACTATACAAGTAGTTATCAATTTTTCAATATTTTTGGTTCCTTAACATTTGACATTTACCATTTTTTTTAGTAACCAACCAGAACCACTTCTAATTTTAGTGTTCTTGATACAATGCATTCCTAAAAATATGGAAAGAATATTTATTTAAAATTCCAACCACTGCATGGGTACAATCTCCCTCCAAGTGTTCACATTAAACGTTAGATTATATTAACTTACCATCTTTCCATTCTCAATTCACTTTCTCACAACCAACTTATAATGGCATCTTTCCATTCATATTTACTTTAGTCTTCATGTTTTTCTTTATAAATATAGAAAATATTGGATTACAATATACTATATTCAGAAATGGACTTATAATATCTAATGTAATTGACAAGTTATTGTTTTGTATGGTGTAGGTAAGACAATTACTTGTACCACTACAAGGATTTGTCACTATGAATGAAAATGCAAGGAAGCTTGCTTAGTTTAGAGATGCATTAGATGCGAGAGGAGATGGAAAATGTTATTGTCCTTGCTTTGATTGCAGGGGCTTGCAAAAAAGAAGACTTTTAATAGAAACAACTGAAACACATTGTAGGGAGAAGGGGCATGCCGAAGGGGGTTATGAATATTGTCCCCTGGTAAGACTATTTTGGGGTTCAATTTTTAATATATTCACTGTAATATTCATCATGTCTGCATGAATTTTAGTAAAATGTCTTATTTTTTTACTATATGTTCTATACAAACTAATTTTTCTATGTTGTTTGTAAATTTATAGACAATGCCCCCAAAATGTTGCGTTCCAGAGAGTTATTTGCCAAGTACTAGCAGAAATACTCATTCACGGCCTGAGGAACTTCTACATTAGAATATTGAAGATGGTCAAGTAGTTATTTCTGATGATATAATGGATGTAGATAACATTAGTGACACAAATCAGGAAGATGAGATACAAAGATTGATCCAAGACACATTTGCTCCAATGGATGAGAACAACCAGGATGATAGTGATGATGTTGATCCTCTACTTGAGAAGTCACGTCAACCTTTTTATGAAGGCTCAAAAACAAATCTTTTATATGCTATATTGTTGTTATTGAACTTGAAGGTTTTGAATGGATTATCAAACACCTGTATGACACAGATACTAAGGTATGTAATTTGTTTTTTTTGTTTTTGTTTGCATGTTCACAATATTTATATATAGAAAGGGTTGACTTTTTTCCTTTATTATTGCTATTGTTATCTAATGTGTAAAGTTTGGATGCGATATTGATGATTAATATTGTTTTCATTGATTTATTCTTTTGAATTTTGTAGATTGTTAGGTGATTTTCTATTACCAGCTTCAAATATTTTACCACACACATATCGAGGGATATATGTCATTATGAAAGCATTTGGTATGGAGTATCAAGCTATTGATGCATGTCCTAATACTCATATCATATACTATGGACAATATGCATTAGAAAATGAATGCCCACAATGTCAAACAAGTAGGTATCGAACCGATAAAGTGACAAAAAAGGTGCCTCAAAAAGTTCTTCGTTATATTCCGATAATCCCACGTTTCCAGCGATTGTTCAGGTGTCAAAGTATAGCATAGTTTATGGATTTCCATGCAAAGAACAGAAGTCGCGACGATGTTCTTCGAATGCCTGCAGATGGTTATGCATTGAGATACATCGAAGAAAAGTGGCCAATTTTTAAAGAAGGTCCTCATAATGTTAAACTTTCTTTGGCAGCTGATGGTGTCAATCCATTTGGAGAGCTTTGTTCTACCTACTCAATGTGGCTTGTTTTTGTTATAAACAATAACCTTCCTCCTTGGATGTCGATCAAGAGAGAGCACACAATGTTGGCAATGATTGTTCCAGGTATTTAATTAATAGGTTTTTTTTTAATTGAAAGTCTGATCAATAAATATTTCATTGATTTGTTTCGTGCATGATAATTATGTCTTTTATATATAACGACATATAGGCGCTAAATATAATTAATCGTGTATGTTTGACCAATTAGGCAAGTACCAGGTTAAAGATATGAACGTATATCTTGAGCCTCTTATCGATGAGTTGTTGAAGTTCTGGGTTGGCGTCACTATGTATGATATTTCTAGACCAATCGGGAAAAGACGATTTCAATTCCATGGAATACTTGCATTTACATTTCATGATGCTCCCGAGTTAACACATTTTTGTGGTATGTTGTTACTTTCTTTTGTTCCTTAATATTTTATATATCTGTTGATAATATCATGCATTATTTTAAATTTTAATGCTAATTTGCTACACCAATTCATATATCTTGTAGGTCTTCAAACCAAGGGTAAATTTGCATGTCCATTATGCGATCCCAGGATAAAATCTCGTCGTTCAAGAAGTTTAGCAAAGGAAGTGTTCGATGAGTATAGGAACTTTCTGCCTAAGAACCATAGTTATCGAACTACAGACAAAGAAAAATTTAATGGTAAAGAAGAGAATGGAAAAAAACCACGAAGAATGACACCTCACCTATGGAAGGTGGAATATAATAGAAACCGTCGGGGTATGCCAATTTTTTTTTTTGTATTGAATTATGTTCAACGCGATATTTTATACCATTATTGATTAATTGGTTTTAATTTGATTTTGTTGATGTTTCATGAATGTCGTTAAGGCACACAAGGAATCAAAATTTACCCGATTCAATTCAGTAGGTTGCCATACTACGAGCACCTGCAAATAGTTCATTTGTTTGACACAATGCATATCGGGAAGAACATAACAGAAATGTTATGGCGAATATTAGATGGAAAAACTGACAAAGAAAGAATTGGAAAGATTTGTAGTGACATCCAAGAATCTAATCACGCATTGCAAAGTGTGATCATTAATTCTAATGGCGATGGCCGTCAACAGAATATTAGTCTTCCTTGGTGCTTGACGGAGCAACAGAGCAATATTGTAAGAGAGGTCATCAAAAATATCAGGTTTTCGATGGGTTTTTCGTCAAACATAAAGAATATCTTGACGAAAAAAGGTGATTTTGCAGGGGTTAAAACACATGATTGGCATACATTCATTAAGGTAATCATTAGTCTATAATATATTTCATTATCGGTATGCACTATTTTATTAATTTTATTCTCTTATCTAGAAATAAATATTAATAATTATGTGTTTTTTGATACAGTATGTTCTACCTTTGTCTCTCCCAGATGACTTTGACAACAACATAAAACATATTATTTATGTTCTTGGAAAATACATGAGGTAAGCCTAATGTTTTACTTGGAAAATGTACTTGGTCTGTGGTCTGTAGCAGAACTTATTGACATATAATATGTTTTTCCCGCAAATATTATATATGCCTTGACATATTGTTTTATTGCATCATTTGTAGGTGGCTTTCATCAAAAGAAATCCATAAAGAAGATATAAGGCATTGGAAGAGAGAAATTCCCCGACTAATGTGTGAAATCCAACAATATCTACCTCCAGCATTTTTCAATGCACAAGAACACCAAGTTGAGGAGATTGAATTATGTGGACCAGTACACACAAGGTCGATGTGGATGGTGGAGAGGCATTTGAAGTCATTGAAGGATTTTGTTAGACAAAGAGCACGTCTCGAGGGTTCTATGGTTGAAGGATATATGATATATCAATGCATGGTGTACATTAGTGAATATCTACCTAAAATAGCAGAAAATATGAATGTGCCTCGCATTTGGCATCTCGACTCCATCAACAAATTTGAAGGGGAGGTCCTACTGGGGAGAGGTACATTGAGGACAGTGAAAGGTAATTATTATTATACGTTAATGTTGAATTAATATGTTACACATTTATTTTTTTCAATTTTATATTATCATACTGTTTTTTATTTCTTTGTAATAATTATGCATTTTCAACTATATTAAACTATGTTCCTTTAATGATGATCTAATTAATTATGAAATTGAATTGTTTTTTATCATATAGTTGGTCGAGTGTGGGATGCTTTACATTTATACATTGCAAACAACCTTGATTGGATGGAGCATTGGATAAAAGATTGTGAAGAATTCTTCGGTAGGTTATCATGGGAAGGGGTCAGTAACATGATTAAAACAACTCATCGTCTTCGACATGAAATTCCTAACCTTACGTCACAAAGGGAAGTTGATTTAGCCTATGGTTTAAAAGATAAAAAGGCAAGTAATTTTTTTACCCACACTTCTTCTAGTTACTTCGATCCATTTTTCCAATTATTTCATTTCGTTTGTTTAAGTTTTCAATTATATTTACTAACTCCTATATGACGTTTATTAATTCACAATGTATTTGTAACATGTTGTCAATGTTGTAGTTGAAACATCACAAGGCTATGTGGTGTAATGGTCGTAAATTTCGTATCAAAAAGTTGGATGATAACAGGAAAACCTCAGATTGTGGGATAACTACAGTGTTTAAGGTCACCAATGTTTCCTCTAGAAGTGATAGACATCCAGAAGAAACCAAGAATAGGTACTATGGCTATTTGGAGGACATTCTTGAGTGTGATTTTAATTCCTTTAAAATAGTTTTGTTTGAGGTGAAGTGGTACAGGCTACGGATGCATGAACGTGATCCTGAAAGAACTGTTATTGAGCATGCTAATGGATTTACGATGGTTAATACAAGGACATTTGAACCGGGTACAGAGCCTTATGTTCTTCCAAGTCAATGTGAGCAAGTCTACTACTCCGAGGTACTAGGTAAAGCAGGTTGGTCATACGTTGTTCATTACGATCCAAGAGGAAGACCAGTAAACTATAATCATGTACTCGATGATGAAGATAATCAGGGAGAAAAAGAAGATGATGATGATTCAGATCAGGCTGCAATCGATGTGTTAGATGAAGAAGTTGAAGAGGTTGATCATGAAAATGTAGCAGACGATGATCTCATTGACGATATGGATGACTATATTAGCGAAGATGACTTTGATGATGATGACGATGACGATGTGAATGATCCTTTCATCAATATCTATTCAGAACCAGATCCGGATACAGATGTTGAGTTGGATGAAGAAGAAGATGAATGATATTTAATTGTTGAAAAGTTGAGGTACGCAATGTTTATAGGTTAAAGTAAATGCACTCACGTACCATATGTTCATTGTGTTGATTAACTTGGTTATATTTGAAAATTAGTTTTCTAATCTTATGTTCTACATGTGCAGAAGCGTGGGTGTTCCTCGAGGTTGTAGTGGTAATGGTTTGAATCAAACATGTGTCGATTAACCAAGACACAAAATCAAGTTATAAGATTTATGTGTTATTTTTTGGGATATTTCAATTACTAATTAGTGGATTTGTATAATGTAAAGAAAAGTATATTTTTTTCTTAATTTTGAATAATGTATAGAATAATTAATGTACCGAATGGGGCCAACGTTGAATTTTTTTCAATGGGTGGTTGTACGGACTGGAGTTTTGCATGGTTATACTAGACACATGTAGTGACGGTATGGGAGCGTTTCTAGACTCAATATAGGGTGGTAAATGCTACATGTATAGTCTCAAAGATCCATAAAAACCCAAGAAAGAGGGGGTTCCTTCAAGAAATGATAAAGTAATGCTAAGAAGTCTCAAAATAGCCTGCAAAGGCTAGAACTCCAATGCATGCAAAGTCATGCTAAAAATTGGGCATTATAGCAAGTGGATCCACCAAATACAAATGAACTCCACAAAGTGCTTAATAAGACCCCAAAAAATCGAATTCCTCTCCATAAATCATGCATAAGAAACCTCCTTAGGTGGGATTTGGCTTCAAATGGGTGAGAATCCTCCACAAAGTAGGATAGAAACCATACAAAGTTGAACGTTCTTCAAATAAAGGCACAAATTAATGGATATAACACCTCTAGGTTAAATGTTATGACAAAAATTCCATGCACTCATGTGTAGGTGCTCTATAAAGCTAAATGTGCAATGCTAGGGTTCCCTTGAATGCTATTTACTCCATGCAATGAGACCTCAAAGGGGACGCTCCTCCAAAGGTGGCATATAAAACCTCTCAAACGTTGAGCGTTAATAACCTAGATCCATAAATCACTTCCGATAACTCCTTCTGTTAGGATTAAACCATGGTATGTACCATATTATCCTCAATATGGTAGACACTTGCTATTGGTTATTACTCTCAAACCTATAAAATTATTCTTTTACTATTGTTTAAAGGTTGCAAAGAGATTGGAGTTAAGGTACCATGTTGTAGGTTGCTAATTGTACACACAGGTGACAAGAAGATTCACCCCAAATTTATCTTATTTATGACTATTGTTTATCCTCTTTGTTGTTGTACATTTTGTCTATAAGATCGCCGCCCCTTTGATTCATTGTTCAATTTGTTTGCACCCTTTAACACACATGAAAACTAGATCTAACATGAAATCAATGCAATGGGTGGCACAAGGAGTCCAATATAAGGTTTGAGACCTCTCCATAAGCAATGTGCAACATAATTAGCATCAATGTCCATATCATATTTCTCCACCCCTCAAGAAAATATCACCTACTGAGGATGTTACCAATGAGTTCATATTGACATGTAGTTGGTTTCAAACAAAACACCAACAAGTCTAGAAACTTCCCCATAGACTACCACTCTCATGTGGGGAGCATGATTATGTAATTCTATTTATTATAGGAATCCAACCAACCAATGTGCACCAATATCAACATCCTATTACACACAAAAATGAGATGGAATAGTTCATTCATGAATTGTTGGAAACATGTGTGATCCATATAGCTAGTACCAACCCCCACTCTCTACTCATCATGGTTCTTCATTTTAAGTTAAAATTTATTTTTCAAATAAAAAAACATTACATAAAAAATAAATATTAATCATAGTAAAATAATAATGATAATAAATAATAAATAATTTAAATTTAAATTTAAAAAAAACATAAAATAAAACAAACATTTCAACCTTACCTTATATGAAACTTACCTCCCCTCCTACACACGCACAACATTTGCATTTTCACCATTTTTCACTTGCCTCACCAAGCGCAGAGCCCTGAGGTTTGCTGTGAGGAGGTGAAGGAGGACGCATAGAGTTCACGAGGTGAAGGAGGACTCCAAGGGGTTACCTCCCCTACCGCACATGCACAACATTTGCATTTTCACTGATTTGCACTTGCCTCACCAAGCGCAGAGCCTAGAGGTTTGTTGCAAGGAGGTGAACAAGTACACATAGGGGTTACGAGGTGAAGGATGAAACCAAGGGGTCAAGAAGGACGCAAAGGGGTCGCAGAGGTCACCAAGAGGACACAATGTCCCCAAAATCAGTCAGTATCTTGTCATTAAACCCCATTACTATGTCAAATTTCTTTGAAAGAGGTCATTTGGATTTAGGGATAAGGCATTTTATGTTTGATTTTTTGCAACTAATCTGAATAAATCCACCATTTGAGTTTATTTTGCTATAAAATATGAAAACGAGTTGTATTTGCAGAAAATCCAAATCCCATTGTAGTGTATGGGGGTTGTCTTACTTAATGAAAAACATGACGACACTCTTTGAACAAAATCGAATCATTTTGGGCATAAATTATATTATAATTTGAGTTTTTCTTGTCAAATTTTGAAATTGCACTTCAAAATGAGAGGTATTTGGCCGTAAATCATCTTTCTTGTGGCTATAATTATTTTGGAGAAAACAAATTTTGATCTTGTGGTTGGATATTTTCACAATGAATCGAAGTAAAGTACCTCTCAACATTTTCACTATCAATAACTTTGTGGCAAGGAGGGGTTGATGTTATTTGGGAGGAATAATGGATAGAAAAAAAAAGGAAAAAACCTTGAAAATTGGACTTGAAACCCTTGAAAAACCAATAGTAGGAAGAAAAGCAAAACTAATTAATGACTCCAAAAATAGTAAAATGCCCTAAAAATAGTTGTTATTTAACCCTAAATAACTAAGGACAACAAAGAATGGAGAATAAAATTGTGTTGAGATACCTTATATGATAAAAAAGATAATGTAACAATTACTCCCAAGTGGTATAAAGCTTGCGCGTCAAAAAAACTTGTTGCTTTGATGCCCCATTTTCCCTAGATGTGTCAATGGATTCCCAACAAACATCTATGGACTCCCTAAGATGTGCCAATGTGACCTCCTCTCACTCTATTTCACACAAGAAAATCATGTGATAGAGGAGAAATGCACTTTGTAGAGATAAAATTGACCAAATTCAAGTAAAAAATAAGTTTTAATAGGTTGTCATGCAATTTTGAATAAGTTAGATTAGTGATTGATCATAGTTAGGGCTAACCATGAGTCAAAATTGTGTTGAACATCAAACTCGCATTGATGGAGTCAAACTTGTGTTGAACATCAAACTCACATTGATGGAGTCAAACTTGGTCAAACTCAAGTTTGACAAAAGTCGTTCATGAAAAAAAATTTCCTACCCAATCCAAGTTAAGCTCATTATTTGGCGAGTTTGACTCACAATCCTCATAAACTTGGTGACAAGTATCATGATGCAAAAATCAAAATTTTGATGATTCCTTCTTTTATGAACTTGAGGCATTCAAAAATTAAATTTGGCCATTTTTGCCAATTTTGAACATGCAAGACAATTAAAGGAAAATTCCCTTCCTAATAAACAAATGCATTTTCAAGCTTGGGGGAGGCATGGTAACTATGTATGATGATAGTGGAAATTCTTTTCTTTCCAAGGATTCCAACTACATGCTTGGAGGTTTGGTTTAAAATTAACCATGAAAAATTTATACATAGGTAGATCATGGACATGACTCTAATTTTGTGAAAAATTGAAGTATAATATCACTTGTTAACATTGGATCCATATGGAGATAGAGACCCCATTGTAAGGTGATAAATGTCCTCAAAATATAGATTTAACCCTCTTTTTTAGACACCCCTTTCAAATATGCCTCCATAAACCCAATTTGCTACCATGTGAGATTCATCATGCCTCATGGATATCTCAAATTGTACATGGAATATGAGGGTTAACACACACTCATCCTTGTACAAGCTATTTCAATGGAATTTGCAGCAAGGGAGGTGAATTGTCCCAGGGTTCTCATCTTTCCACATTTCCAGGTTTCTCCATTTCATTATGAGCAATGAATTACAGGTCTACAAAAGTTTCCATTTTCCCCAATTTCACTTTTTTTTACATAATTGCCAAGATATAATCCATTCTATGTAGGAAAGTTAAAAATGGGATTTGAAAATGGTCAAGTCTTCTACTAGACATACTTGACCTTTCTACATTTACCCTTTTTTATATCCAAATCTCAAAGCATATTCCATTAGAACCTAGTAATTTAGGTCTAAATGTGCAATAAATTTGAGTTGGTCAATTAGATGTTTTCAAGGGTTAGTATTTTAGGGTTATATGGAATTCAATAGAACAATAATATGCTTCAGAGATTCGCTTATGTTCCAACCTCTAGTTCCATCAAATTTTGGGGTGCACAAAAATTCTTACCTCCAATCTCTTTATTTCAAAATTTGTAAAGTCATAATTGTTGCAAGGTTCCCATAATAGGTTCCATTTCCCTTCAATGTGGGAATAGTGGAACACTTACAAGGAAATATTGAAAGACCACTGCACACAAAGAAAAATAATAATGAAAATTATAACCATGGAAAGAGGGATTCAACCATTGCTTGCAACTTTAGAGCGGACCCTTACTTTGAGGAAAGCCAGTTGTTGAATCCTTGAACTGAAATTTGATATGAGAAAAGTTTATTTTATCTCTCCATGGGTGTAGTTACAGATCTACAGGGATATTCAATCTGGATCGACCCTCACACTAGAAATAGAAATAGCCAATAGGGTAGTCTGAAAACCTTTCATCTGACTTCCATACTACACATGATAATGATGAATTAAATGTTGATTTTTTTCTGTTGAAGAGATGAAACTTTATCATGCTGAGCTAACTGTCAATATAACCCTCCATCTGCCATCATATAATTAACCAAATGCACAGATCATGCTACAGGTCAACATTATTTTAGGTAGCAAAATCACCATCTTAGATCTTAATATACCTTGTAATGTTGTAATATGATGAAGGATCTACTAGTGGTGCATTCAAAATCCGATGCCATGTTGCTACAAACACATCAATGTCATCTTTAGGACAAAAATATCCAATAGACCTAACATTGCAACAAACCCCTGTTGAAAGGTGGGCAGATCCATGTGTTGTTTTTCATCAGATGGAAGAATAAATGTATGCTTTTAACTGCCGTGTGAATTTAGGCCTAAGATACTAATTTTTTGTGAGTCTGCAATAGTCTTCAAATATGAGTGAATGGATTGTTTACCTAAATCATTATCTAAGATTTCCATGCATGAAACAATCATCAAAATGCTTCTATGAAGTGACCATCCATGCAATCAATCATGTCATCCTAAGTATGAAAGTAAAATGACGTAACCAACACTCTAAATTTCATCAATACGTCATATGAAAGTGATCCAAATGAAAGAGATGTATCATTGAATATCCAACCATCATCCCATAGCTACTAGCATGAAGATCCATAAAATCATCTAAGGTATCAAATTTCCAACAAGATGTAACCCCCAATTGGATATTTGATAAGAATCAAAAGTGGGCACCGATGCAAAATGGGGGGTAATAGGAAGAACTAACACCTACAAGGTTAGGTTGCAAGAATTTTGATTGAAGGACCAAGCCCCACAAAATTAGGTTGCAGGAAGTGAAAGACATATGCAGACCAACAAGGTTAGGTTGGGTGAATTTTGAATATCTAGAGCCGTCGGTTATTTGAAAACTGGTGTGGATACACAAGGTTTAGCTGCAGGCCATAGAAAAAACTATAATGTCAGGTTACGATTTTTGGAGAGAAAGGATTTTGACAGGTTGTGGAATATCCAATGCAGAAAGTATGGAGAAGTTGAAGCAACATACAACAAATTGAAGATAAATAGAGTAGAAGTTGAAGAGTTGGAAGATTAAACGATTACTTTTGTATTTTTTGTATCATATGAACTAAAGGTACAAATAGTTGAATGCCTCTTGTAACAAAGTTTGAGAATGGAGTCTAATGAAATTAATGTATTGTTCTGCAGTGCATCTATACTTAAGTGAAATTAGTATCTATGGCATTGCACCTCATCTCTTTTTTGTTACGTATGTAATGATGTTTTTCTTGTTATGTGTTGTGCTATTTGTTGTGGTGTTTGTATTTTATGCACCTACACAACTAAGGTTTGGTTAACTGTGGTAGGACAAATAGAGTTTCAAAAAGAAATTTAGTTGTAGATGTGCATAAGCCCTATACTGTGATATCCAATGATAATGGCATGGTCTACCCATATCATGTCCCTTATAATAAGATATCTTCCAAATTCAAAGATCTCATAGCAGAGAGAAGTGTGGTTGAATCTGAAAGTACATTTTGCTAGCTATTACAGGAGCCTATTTTTCATTAGAAAACCCATCCACTTCTTGTTTTACAGCTTTAGGAGCAAGTGAATTTACCATAAATAGTTAAGAGAGAAATTTGTGGAAATTAAACCATGGGAGCATATATGAATATGTATCTTCACCTCAATGTTCATCTCTCTTGCTTCACAGCTTGTGCTTTTCCAACTATTGTGAGTTATGCCTAAGTCACTAACTGTTGTGTCTGATATGCAAATTAGGCTCAGATGTGTATGACAAATCAAATCAAGATAATGTGTTTTGATTCTAATTTGTATTGAATATTTGTAAATGTTCTAGTTTCTAAATTTTATTGGATCTATATGTCTATATTTTTAAATTTAAATATATTTTAAAAATATATATATGTATATAAAACGTTGTACTTAGATATACACATAATGTCTAAAAATAGTCTTTGAAAATCAAATTTCTCATGGCCATTTGAGTGCCAAGTAGGTACCACCAAATAGGTATCTGTCAGATCTATCTTCCTCAAGTGATGATGAAGATATACTCGGAGAGGTTGAAAGTGAGACGAGTTGTACTAGATCTACTGGTTTTATATCAACTAGATCAGAAAAGATAAGGAAAAGATTTCATAGACGCATGAAATATTTTATTGCCAACAGTGGGTCGTGTAATTATGATGCTGAGAGAATAGGAGACATTGATTTTCCATTGAGGTATAAACATGTAGTGCAACGATGGGTACCTAATATGCTACCTCAAGTGGACATAGATTTCTTCATCAATGGGAGGATGTATCACATCGCTCCTTCGTCCTTACATGGATTGGGGCTATTTTCCATGGATGGAATAAAGGTCCACTATGGCACTGTAACTGAATTGATGGAGTATGTAGGACCACTATACAGATACAATAATTGGTTGATCTTGGTCCAATATACTCGAAGTATGCGGAGATACGGAGTTGCCGCGAATTATATTCAAATAGCAGAAAACAATAAAAACAAAGGGGCGTCTATGTATATTGATGGGAGACCAAAAGCGTTCAGAAACGTTGCTAGATTTATAAATAGTACACGACCAGTGACAACAAATAAGCTACCAAATTGCAAATTCGAGGCACGTGAACATCATCGTATATTTGTATGTGCAATAAAAACAATACTTGCAAGTGAAGAGCTGTTGATCGATTACAACTTAAATAGAATAGATGTGGCTTTCACGGTCTAGGGGAACTGTGGACCGTCAGAAACTATGCCTCATCAGGTAAATGCTAAATGTAGTATCTAAACATGACTACAATAACTAAATGTTTCGTTTTTTTTTCTGTTAACATTCGATTTCCCCTGTTGTCATTCACTTTATTCATGCTTATTATGAATATTTTCATGTGATTACATGGTGATTACACTGCTATGAATATCTCATTTTTGTTTATGATGCATTTATTGACTATTGACGTTTGTTTAGGGTGACGACAGTGGAAAGGCACATGCTTCTTCCACGGTCCAGGGTGACCGTGGAAGGTCAAAAACTATGCCTCGTCAGGTAAATGTTAAATATAGTAAATAAATATGACTACACCAACAAGATGTTCCGATTTTCGCTGTTAGCATTCATTTTTTCAGTGCTTATTGTTAATATTTCCATATGAAAGCATGCTTATTAAACTGTGGCAGGAGTCTACTCATGGCCATGGAGTAGAACATGTATCTTCCACTTTTGAGGTAAAAATTAATACTAATGCAATATCTCATTTTTCTTTATGTTACAATTATTTAGTATGAGGTAGATGTTTATTTATTGATTGATTGTGTCAGTGTGGCGCCATTGGAAAGGCACCTGTTTCTACCATGGTCGAGGGTGAGCGTGGAAGGTCACACTCTGTGGCCCGTCAGGTAATTGTTTAGTAAAATAACTAAATTTTTCAATTTAGTATGTTAACTTTCAATGTCCACTTGACAATCACATTTTTATGAGCTTATGATGGACTACTGGTTCATTTTTATGACATTATGATGGATTACTGGTTCATTCAGGACCATGGAAAGGCACCTGCTACTTCCACGACGACGGTTCATCATGGACACTCACTAGCCATAACACCGCGCCAGGTAAGTGTTAGTGCATAATAGTGACTTAATATTCATTACAATATCAATATTTGAATGATGTTAAAATTATATTGCTTAATTTAATTTATTGTTTGATGAATTTAGTCACGTGCACACGATCTGGGTGATGAGGGGTTTGAGGAAGAAATTTTCTATTCCACTGACCCACTACACACTTTTAGAACAGCCTTGAAAAAGGAAAACATAGAAATGATTTCCTTGGCGCGCAAAAATCCCTTGACACAGGAGGATAGGGCAAGGATTCTAGAGCTGCAAGATCAAATACAATCTTATGGGGTAAGTGGCATCTTCACAAATTTTTTAATCTATGTTGTGATTTCATATCTGATATTATGTTTTTTATTTTTCCAAGTGATCTGATAAAGTAAAGTTTATTGTTTTTAGGAGTTTTTAAAACCCGTGACTACAGAACCTGCCCCGACAGGTATAGGTAGCAGTGATGGTCCAATGAAGCAAAAAAGAAGCAATGTACCAATGAGGCTTTTTGGCACTCCTGCGGTTGGCCTCAAATCCATTGATGATGACATTGATGAGAGAGAGCATGATGCCATGCCGGAGCCTGATGCTATGCCTCAGCATGATGAGACGGAGCCTATCACTCCACATGACTCTAGAGATGAACGTACTGTAGACAACCAGGATAGTTTTCCTGGAGCAGCACAAGTTAAAAGCACCAGATCACTCGATCTCACCTTTCTGGTGGATGACTCTTGTGTTCCTATCAAGATCCAAAATATTGCTGGTATTTATTAATTAAATTATTCATTTTAATCATGAAATTGAAATAGTCATACGTTGAAATTATTTTAAATTAATGGATTACATATTTAATTTGCAGGAAACAAGTATTCTACAGGCATTTGAATGACAAATCCTTGGAGTTGTTTGGCCCCACCATTCGCACACGGTGGAATAGCCAAGATAGCAATAAGAGAGATGAATTGATGGACCACATGGTCAACTTATTTGGCAATACTTTCAATAGGAAGGTTGTTGGGAGGTTAGCCAGTGAGAATTTGAAATATACCAGGGCCCAATATAGGGAAAGATTGCAAGCTGACCTCAATCATGAGCTCCCTCCCATGGTTCCGGAGAAAGAGTGGAAGGCACTCATAGATTATGCAAAGGAGAACTTGCTTAAAAGACAAGGAAAACAACCATGGCCTGGTAAAGCAAGGTACAACATATATCATCTTTTTACTGAAACAAGCTCAATTATTTTTTTCTTTTTTGTTTTAAGTGAGATTTTTTATATCTAAGGTTTTCAAAATTTTCATATATAGGCTACCTGACACCTCCAAAGCAACCAAGGCTAGAATGGAAAAGCGCAGGCAACATAGACTAGGCCAAGGTGGCTATAGAAAACTAAGAGCAAGAATCATAAGTATTAAATGATTAATTGTTGGGAATATTTATTTAACAATACCGAACAAATATCGGATTTTGATACTGGAAATTTCGAAATGTGTTATCATGCATTGCAGGGAAATACGTTCCAAGCTGCTGCCACCGAGGAAGACCTAAAGCTTGGTTTCAGGTTTGGTTTTAAAAGTGTGGTTGAATATCGAAAAAGCTTGGGGCAGACTCCAATCTCCCCAATGACGCAAATGCAGGTATATCACCAATGGTAGTATACTATTATAGTCTATTCAGCACTTCTGATTATATCACCCATAACTAAAAATTTATGTTTGTTTTTAAGCAACAATGCAACCGCAGCAGTGAATCTAGCGGTACACAACAAGTACCAGTTGATGTTGGGGTGCACATGTCCCATGATATTGTGGAGCATAGTGTCCATTCTGGTATGTATGCTTTGGAAATAGAAATATCTACTGTGATTAGATATATATATTTCTTGACGTATACTTATAAATTTTCTCCTTTCAATGAAAGACCATGCAGCTCAGGAGCATGAATTGCAAGAGGAAGCAACTATACCTCCAATTAACACCCCAGTTGTCACATCTACAGCGACTGGTAAAGAGAAATATTGTAATTTAAATTAAAAAATGAAATATTTATTTTAATAATAGTTCTACATCATATATATATGCTAATTTCCGTTGTTGCAGTTCACACCCCTACAAAACTGCCTCCGCACCTTGCTCAGCGACGTACAAGAAGTGGCATAAATGAGGGCATGGAAACACAAACAATAATAGGAGATATCACAGTAAATACTGTGCCATTGGATGATTGTGATACCCCACTCGCAAGTTTTTTACATGCAAAGAAATATAAAACAACGAAAAAGTAGATGCAACATAAATTCATGATTTGTATTTGATGGATGTCGATGTTGTTAGTATGAAACATTGTTAGTATGCTACATAGATAAATTTTATTTGGTATAGTTATGAGGTACTTATCTTTAATTTGATGCTCTAAGGAATTTTCCCATTTATATCTTTTATTTTCTTAGAATTTGAGTTTTAAATTTAAATGTCATCACAAGTCTAAAACATTGATTCTGTTTATATTAGATATATTAGATATGTTCATCATGGCTTCGATCATCATCACTCTTTATAATTTGATTACTGACCATTACATCTCGAGGACCAATTTTAGCATAGGGACCAGAGAGGAGTGCTGAAGTTGATAGAGATCAAATTTATGTTGTAAAATCTTGTACTGTTGCTTTAGCACTATTCAAAAATAGTACCACACTTCAGATCTGATTTTTGGTTAAATGTTGATGTGGAGATATTCAACTATACCTCTATTATTGTTATATGATCGATATGTTTAATTTATTACTTGTACTGAAAGAGATGAAAATTATGTTATAAAATATTTTACAGTTGCTTTAGCACTGTTCAGAAATAGTACTGTTTTATCATTCAGCTGTAGAATTGTTATGTTACTATACCTTTCTTTCATCTGTGTGTTGAATTGTTGTAGTATGTGGACTGTGTATACCTGTTTGAGGTCTGTACTTAACTTTACATCTCGAGGACCAACTTCGGCATAGGGACCACAAAGGAGTGCTGAAGTTGATAGAGATCAAAATTTATGTTGTAAAATCTTGTATTGTTGCTTTAGCACTGTTCAAAAATAGTACCACACTTCATATCTGATTTTTGGTTAAATGAGATCTTCAACTATACCTCTCTTATTTTTATATGATAAATATGTTTATTTTATGACATGCTACTGAAAGAGATGAAAATTATGTTATAAAATGTTTTACTGTTGCTTTAGCACTATTCAGAAATAGTATTGTTTTATCATTCAGCTGTAGAATTGTTATGTCACTGTACCTTTCTTTCATCATCTGTGTGTTGAATTTTTGTAGTATGTGGACTGTGTAAACCTGTTTGAGGTCTGTACTTAAATTTACATCTCGAGGACCAACTTCGGCACAGGGACCACAGAGGAGTGCTGAAGTTGATAGAGATCAAAATTTATGTTGTAAAATCTTGTACTATTGCTTTAGCACTGTTCAGAAATGGTACCACACTTCATATATGATTTTTGGTTAAATGAGATCTTCAACTATACCTCTCTTATTGTTATATGATAAATATATTTATTTTATGACATGCTACTGAAAGAGATGAAAATTATGTTAAATGTTTTACTGTTGCTTTAGCACTATTAAGAAATAGTACCGTTTTATCATTCAGCTGTAGAATTGTTATGTTACTGTACCTTTCTTTCATCATCTATGTGCTTAATTGTTGTAGTATGTGGACTGTGTAAACCTGTTTGAGGTCTGTACTTAACTTTACATCTTGAGGACCAACTTCAGCACAGGGACCAAAGAGGAGTGCTGAAGTTGATAGAGATCAAAGTTATTTTATTAAATCTTTTACTGTTGCTTTGGAACTAGTTAGAAATTTGTATGGTAATTGTGATGAAATTTTGCTTTTGTAAACCATATTCCTAAATTTAAAGGTTAAACAGGTGGCTTTTATTTTTTATAGTACAAGGTACTTAACTGTTATGTGATGCTACCAGGATTGCATAGAGAGAAATGATGGATATTTTTATTTGGCATCCCACCACCCTTCCTTATACTGTGATGATGAACTTTTAGGTTATATGGAATGTCTGTACATTTGAGAGAGATATGAATGGTTGTACCTTCCCCACCTTGATTGAGCTATGATTGGTCTCGTAACTTTTTGAAAACCACCTTGTTGAAGGTTTTCTCTTATAGAGTCCTATGGTTGTTTGGCGACATTTGGAGTAACTTTTTAAAAACCACCTTGTTGCGTACTTGAGTAACTTTTTAAAAACCACCTTGTTGAAGTTTTTCTCTTATAGAGTCCTATGGTTGTTTGGCGACATTTGGAGCATGCCCTTGGTTCTAAGGGTCATGGGTATTCTACTACCCACACCTATGTTATGACCGTTGTTTATATTTTTCTTATTTTATGACCATTGTTTATATTTGTAACCACACTTCAGATCTGATTTTTGGTTTAATGTTGACGTGGAGATCTTCAACTATAACTCACTTATTGTTATATGATCGATATGTTTATTTTATTACCTATTACTGATTGAGTTATTAAATACTTGTTGTACCTTCCCCGCCTTGATTGATTTATTATTGGACTTGTGGTACCTTCCCTAAGACTTGTGGTTAATGCGGTCATTTACCCTCCTTCATTTTTTTTATACCACCTTGTTGAAGTTTTGGTCTTATACAGTACTTGACTTTGTCGAAGTTTAGAATTTTTGTGACTTAATTTATGTTGAGTTATGTACTGTGCTTAACTGTCATTGACCTAATCAACTCCAGTCATTTCTCTCTCTCTCTGGTTTGTACACACCCTCTTGTAGGGTCAGCTAGTTCCTAGATAAGACTGGCCTCTCTGAGGCACAATCAGTCTTTGTTGAAAGTAACACTTCTGAGTATATTTTCAATAATGGTTTCACACCCAGTTGGTTGGTATCTTCAACTATATCTCTATTTCTATTATATGATATACATGTTTATTTTATTACATGCTACTGAATACTAGTTTATCGTTTTAGTTTGCTTGTCATTGTAAGCAATTATAATCTGTTGATATGGAAGTTATGAATATACCAAAGAGCCTGTGTTAAGAACTTACTAGTTGTACATTTGGAGTGCTTGGTTACAGGTGTTGAAAGTATTCAAATAACTGAGAGGGGGGGGGTGAATCAGTTATTACTGTGCTTAAACAATTTTACATTCCTTTTCCCTTTTAACTTTGATGAAGTGTGACAATCAATATGATATGAGATGTTCTATGCACATTCCTTTATAGCGGGTATATTGTTATAACAGAATTAAATATAAGGCATATAAACAATGTTCAATCACATAAATATGCAGAGGCACTGATTTTCCTGAGGAAACCCATAAAGGAAAAAACCTCTTCTTCTTAGGATGAAAGGCAAGCTCCAACTTCTCTTTACATTCTATTTTATCTGAGCTACAACCCAGATGAGGCTGCTACCTTTGTTTCTTAAGCACCAACTGAATGAAAGCTACAACTCCTAAATGTACAAGCACCAACTTGCAAAGAAGACTTTACAGTCTTCCCTTGCTCCTCCCTACCACCCTATGTAAGAAAAGTTTCAATCAATTATATCACATTGGTTCAGATATATCAATACATACCCTTTTTATTTTGTTCTGTGCTGCTACAGCTTGATTTTCTGGGCATTCTATTCTTCATTAAATCGAGCCATACATTTTGTTCTCATTTTCTTCGAATCACAGCTTCATCAGCAACCACTCCTCTTCATCCTCTCGATTCTCACACTGATTTTTTTCTCATCAATTGTTTTTTATAGATGCTGAAGTTATATGCCTCGGTCTCTTTAACTTCCAGATATACCAATTCTAAAACTGAAACTGTGTTTTTAACTCCCAATTCAAAAATTGAACTGTCTCTTTGACTTCCAGAATTTACACGTTGTAACTGATATTTGAACTGTCTCTTTGAATTCCAGAATTTACACGTTGTAACTAAATAAAAAATAAATAAATGTTTGTGAGTTGTAGCTTGTCTGAGTCACGGTTGTTTGAGTCTCGGTCGTCTGAGTCTCAGCCATCTGAGTCATAGTTATCTGAGTCACGGCCATCTGAGTCTCAGTTGTCTGAGTCACGGCCGTCTGAGTCGCAGCCATCTAAGTCGCAGCCGTCTGGGTTGTAGCCGTCTGAGTCATAGCTTGTCTGAGTAACAACTATCTGAGTCACAGCCATCTGAGTCACAGCCATCTGAGTCGCAGCCATCTGAGTTGCAGCCATCTGAGTTGCAGCCGTCTAACAACATTCTTTTCTTGTATTTTAATCTCAGTCGTAGCTTTAGTAAACTGAAGTTGGTATGGTCTGAGTCACCTGCCTTGTCTGCTTTCCAACCATCAATGACAACTAAATTAAAGTGCCAACAACAGGAGGTAAGTATGCATGTGTAACTTAGTGATTATGCCACATATCCAATTCTAGGAGTGGGATCTATCTCACTCCAAATAA
Source organism: Larix kaempferi (assembly GCA_027924585.1). Classification (NCBI taxonomy): domain Eukaryota; kingdom Viridiplantae; phylum Streptophyta; class Pinopsida; order Pinales; family Pinaceae; genus Larix; species Larix kaempferi. The sequence goes on from BSBM01000014.1 coordinate 10,939,893, forward strand.
CATAAGGTGATATCCTTGAGCATATTGGTGTTTTGTATATCATGATGTGGTAGTGTTTTTGATGTTTTCTTTTTCTTGTTGGGTGCTTTCCTTATAGACACTAAAGAAATACTGGATAGACAGGTTTGGAATCCAAATATTGAACTTGTTTAGTTGTTAGGTAAAAAATTTTCTACACAAGAGAGAAAGGTTGCACATGAATACTTTCTCAGTTTGGAAGCTTGCAATACAACAGTCCTGGAGTATTTACTGTGTCTATTGAATTATGCTGCACACAGATGTCTACTATTTAAAATAAGGTTTGTGGAAGACTAGAGATAGATGTTTTCTAATGTTTCACTAGTTTTTGTGAAATTTTATTTGAGCATATCCAAATTTTGAATTGGAAACCTTCAGCTTTTAAGGTGTTCATGGGTCGTACTTCTAGGAAGAATGCACATGGGATTGGAACAGGTAGCTTGCTTATCTCACTTGTAAATAGTCAGCTTTAGAAAAGGTTTTGGCTTGTACATACAAATAATTATTCCAGTCAGAATATAATATTAAATTCAGTGCCTTCTTATGAATTTGCACGATACAACTGATGCAATGATCTCCACTGGATTATCCAAGGTCGGATATCAGTATGTGAATATAGGTAACTTAACATATTTTCTATCTCATGTGTTTATGCATTATCAACTCTTAATTTAACATATATATAGGTAACTTAACATATTTTGTGTTTGGTACATTTGGCCAGCTACAATACATGCCGTAAAACGATGCCAGGTTCACCTGGACACGAGGAACAAGATGCAAGCACGTTTGCTTCATGGGTAACTTCTTGTCAATAAATTTTCTTGTCTCTTTGATAGATTTGTTGAAGAATGCCATCAGTGCAATACTGAAAAATGGTTGCCTATTTTGTGGAAAGGCACATGCTACTGGTTGTGGGTATGATAAAAAAGTATTGCATGATACCCAGGTCATCCATTCAGTAGCCATTAATGAAGACTCAAGAAGAAATATAGAAGATACATCACAATTCCAAACCCAGCATTCCCCACCAAAAGATGACTATTTGCACACCAAAATATAGGAAAATAGAACTTAGAAGTACAATCCTTAATGATTTTATCTTTGGTATCTTGAGGTACTTTTTGGTCGTGTTTTGTTGCATGTCTGGAAATATTATTGATCTTGATAGGATTTTCTACATATTTTTCAACAACATATTTAATATTACTAGGTACATGGCATTCATAAGTGTTTTTGCTAGGGATTGTAATTGCTTGGCCACTTGTATGAAAGGTGATGCTATCTTTGCCTATCAAGAAAGGAATATGATAGTCAACAAAATCTTGACCAAACAATAGATCAACACCTTTATCAAAACATTACCAATTTATAGAAGTATTATGGCCATTAATCATGATAGGAAAATTAAGAGGAAAACTTATCATGCTTGCACACCATTTAAGCGAATAACTTATCATGCCTACACACCATTTAACTCTTGCAACTTTTTTTGATGTGAAGAAATTCACAAGAAGTTGTCGTCTTTGCTTCACAATTAATGTACAATTGAGGGTCCTCTTATGTTGGTTCAATAGAAAAGGCTGACACTATTGGGAAATGGTTAGAACCTAGGACCAACATTTGGACATCAATCACTTTGCCTTGGGTACTTGCAAATGTGACAACATTCTTACGAACATAAATTCCGTCCAATGACAATCTAGTTTGAATACACTTGTCTCTTGGTTTCATATTAGATCAAGTGAATTCCCCCCCATAATCAAGATGCTTTGGTCTCCAATTTGGATCAAACCCTTGTAAAGTAGCTTTGCATCTGCTCCAAGCCACTTTTTCATTATCAGACAGAGAATGATAGTTCCCTCCTTCCTGGTCACCTTCATTTCACCATGTTCTAAATCACCCCTAGAATGTATTAAGCATTCCATGAGGAAGGAGCAGTCTAGTTCCACAGTAATCATTTACTGGATTGCATTGGGTGCATATATAAATGTAGTACATACACATATTGCCCATATAAATAAATGTATCCCATGCACATTTGTGCAATGAATCTAGACCATGATCTAGCAAGCATGTCTAAAATTTTGAGACCAAGGAGCAAGAAGAACCTCTGTATTGCTACCTTGTTGATGGTCTGTAGACCAAAAGGGGCCTCACCAAACCATCCTAGTCCTAAGCTCAAAACGAAATGTCTTCACTTCCTGAAGGAGGCAATATCTGACTTCACATCATCCAACATATCTCTCACAAGCATGCTCCTACTGGGGATAGACATCCCTATCACATTCCATGACAATGGTGACAATTACATTGGGAATACCTTGCATCAAAAGTGAACCAAAGCGATTGTTGGGCACAAAATGTCCCATGGTGATGGCTTAGTGAGTGGGAGATTGCCTAGTTGCATCCTTGTTAGCCCTGTGATGTGGCTGAGAATACTCATTTACTGGCTTTCTTTGGATGGACTAGGTTGAGTTTGAGATCCTCTCATTCTTGACTACTTTACTTGCCATTCCTCATCCATATTTGAATGTTGATCTCAAGCAGGTGATGATTTCTAGAAGGAGGATCCATGCCCTTATCCTAAGAAGAATCTTTAATAGAATGATTTGAGGAACAACATCGACATATGGGTCTCCTCATGGCCTTGGCATTTGAGCAGTTGTCGGGGCAAAGTCTTGAGGTAAGTTAGAAGTAGTCTAGCCTTAGGTGTTGAACAAGGATTTATACTAGGGTACCCCCTTATCTAGTAGTCTTGAGCTTGGTAAGCAAAGCAAGCATTCAATAAATTCAAGTATTTCACCTTCTACGAAAGTACCCCATCAACTGTAAATAACAACAAATTTTGGTAAAATGGGAGCGTGGGAGTGTCTCATGTTTTGAGGGAGAAGTTCCCTATTGTGTTTCCTTGCGTCCCTTCTAAAAGGGCACATGGGGAAATATCCCCCTTGGAACACCAATGTCTTGGGAGCATGGGGAGCATGGGGATCATGTACCCTAACCTTGGTAAATAATTTGAGACGTTGAGACCACTTTATGTTTAGATCCACTTTAACAAAAACTCCTTGGTTTGAACACGGTTGTCATCACTAATTAGTACCTTGCAAGCATATCAACAAAGGGCCTCATGTCAACTGAAGCTGGCATACTCAATCTAGAGGGAATATTGTGCTTGATTAATGTTCTTTGAAGTTTGGATTGAAGTCATGTCTCCAAGACTGGATATAGGGCAATGGCCTATCTATTTTTCATGTACCAAACTACAAATCATACCTGACAACCATATCAGAATTAAAAGGAAAGCAGATTTATCAAGAACCAATCCCCTTGGATGAGTTCAATGACTAAAGGCTTCTTCATCCAACATTCTTCAAAGGAAATATAATATGACTCTTCCTTGCTCCAAGTACTTCCATTGTTCTGTATGTTCAACAATATCACCAAAAAGGAAACTGGTGCTCTCATCCTCCTCTCCATGAGCTGCTTCCTCAGGGTCCACGGGATCCATCATTAGGCTAATATTCTCTTCATCATTAGCTACTGTCTCTGCTACTGTGTTTCTTTAGGCAATCACTGTGACACTTGTATTTTGAATTCCCTAATAGCATTGACTTGCTCTTCAACAGACCCTGCTTCATTGTTGCTTAGTTGAGCCCCATTGGATCCAACAAACCAATGATTTACAAGGTCTACATTGTTCTGCATAGGTGTATTCCCTACACTTGAGAGTAACCCAGATCTAGCAAAGGGCTCACTCTGCACTACTTCAAACACAACCACTAACATTCATTCAACGATTTCCATTTAGGTTTTTTTTTTTTTAAACACCTCCAGGTATCGTCGCAATATCGATGTAATCCTGCCACGAATTTTCATGGATACAGAGACACAGTTTCGTGGATACAGAGATGAAGTTTCAAGGAAGCATAGAAATGTTTCCACGCAGATGCTGAACCTGCCACGAAAGTTAGTGAATCTAATTGTCTCTATTGCGATGAACTTTCGTGGAGCTGTATAAGATGGTACCACGCAGATGCTGAACCTGCCACGAACATTCGTTGCTATAGAGACGAACCTCCAATTTAAGTTCGTCTCTATAGACACGAAAGTTCGTGGCAGGTAAAGCATTTGTGTGGAAACATATAGATGGGGGGCATGGATATATCGACAAAACTTCGTGGAAGAATTAATTTTCTGAAGATCTAAGGACTGTTGTGAAGGTGACACGTGGCCACTGAGAAACGTTGATATTTCCACGACGGTGAATCTTTGTCCCTATATCCACGAAGTTGGTTCCACGAAAAAATGAACCCCAGATTGTTGCAATAGGGACGAAAAATCGTGGCAATTACAACGAAAAAATGTGGCAATTTTGGCCATATGTAGTAGTGTTTAATTCATGCTACTCACTTTTCTCTCTAGCTTTTTGCAATATTATTTTGACATACTAGTGGGATTTGTACTTGGATCCATAGCAATTCATTGATTTATGTCTACAAGAAGGTTTTCCATCTTTAGCTTCCATAACACAAAGCTCTGGCCATACACTTGATATTTGTAAATAAGAATGGGTCATGAAGGCATATACAAATAACATGCATTTCAAATTTTTGGAATATGGTTTTGTAAAGAACATCTATTCATTTATCCTTGAACTAGATTTGTCAGTGAAAGGAGTGGGAATTAAATCTTGAAGGTGGCAAAAACAAGGTTATCTTATCACTATTTAACCAAGTCAAGATTAACCCAACATTTCCTCTTTTAAAATTGACTTGGGGTAAACACCAACCCCCCTCATTGTTTTAATCGAGTATCAGGAACACAACATTCCCCCACCCCTATCACCTAAGTCTACATCTATACTTTACACCGGTGAATCAATAAAACATGGTTGCACATGCCTAAATAGGTCTTACAATCATATGTGATTAAATCCAACTCCAAAAATAATTCTTACAATGTAGTGAGATAATTACTTCTTCATCCTCTCTCTTCCACATGCTTATTCCAATGCTCTGCTTGATATCATTGCAATTCCTTTCCACTTGTCTCTATCTCTCTCACAATGTTTCCATAGGTACCTTCATGAAAAAACATAATACCATTTTGGAGAACACAATGCACAAGTTTACACAAACTTTACTCGTTGGACCTACAAGAATTAAATCACCTTTACCAACATTCTATAATAAACAACTCCCACAAGGGCACAATTTGCTCAAACCTCACACAACTCCCAAGGGTAGTTTCTCCAAGATGATTTTGTATGCATTGGTGCACCAAAAATATTGTATCCATGATAGAAGTTATACCATTCGGACTTGAATTGTATTAGATTTGTGCTAGTTACAGCAGCACGCCCATACTTTTAAGGGATCTAAATTTCCATGTCGAATCTTCTTCCATATTTTCAAATTTAACTTTAGGTTATCGTAAGCCACTACAAACCTTCAAGATCTAATTTATATTCCTTTCATTGACAAATCTAGTTCAAGGACCAATGTATAGGTGTCCTCTGCAGAACCATCTACTAGAAATTTGGCATGCGTGTCATTTGTATATGTATTCACCCATTCTTACTTATGGTAAGGGATCATTTCATTAAACAAGTTTTAAGCCTAAGTAAACAACATATAATTTGAGTAATTTTTATAGAAAAAAAAACTAATTTATCATGTGTCTATTGATAGTTAGGTTCATAAACCTCATAAATAATCAATTAACATTCTATTAGAGCTTATACATCTAGTAGAATTTAAGTAACTTCTATAGCATATTCTTTTCTTTTAAAATGGAATTAGAACCACATAAAGAAAATATAAGGCAAGAATCCAAACCAATAACCTAGTTCATTAACTATAGTCGAGCAATTTTAATTATCACCAACAACTCAAATTAAGTAAGAATTTATGACTTTAACAACTATGGCATTAGGAGAAGAAACTCTAGTTACCTAATTGATGACCAACGTAACCAATTATGTAAGCAGACCTTATACCCTATCCAATCAACAACAATAGTTGGGAGGACAACTCTTCACCCAACCAAACCCCCAGTAGAAGTTGAGACCCCAAGCGCTCAATAATTAACCATATGCCAGACTAGGTAATACCTTACTCTCTTCCCTATCAACCTTAGTACAACCATCTCCTTATCCTTAACCTCTCCTCAAATAGAAGAATCCTCAAACAACAACAAAAAACGCTCTAAACTAGAAAACAACAAAAACAACAACAACAAAAAAACCCTAAACCAACAAGACCGACCCTTTCCCCTTGGTCTTCCCCCTTTTATTACTTCATTTTTATTTAATTTTAGACAATTTCTTAAGTTTGTATGGATAACACCACTTTTCATCCAAGCACCTAATACCAATCTAAGGTTAGTTAAACTTATTTAATAACTAATATAAATTTAATTACAATGCACATATTCCCTTTATATATATATATATATATATATATATATATATATATATATATATATTAATTGACTTTTTACTAATACTATATGCTAATCACACTTTTGCTAGTGTCATTGATTAACTATCCTAACTAAGGTTGGAGTGTTATACAATCCCCCCCTTTAGTAAACTTTGCCCCAAAGTTATAACCCTATAGTAACAAATAAAGAGACTTACTCAATCAATTATATAGATGACTAGTACTCTTGTGAATATGAGAGATTTATGTGTGTGGCCATCATGCATAAATTTCCCACCTACACTAATAAAATCATGCCCCCCTAAGTTACGACATTCTTTTGATTAATTTCTTAGGTGTCTAATATGAAATCAAACATACAATCATGCATCAATATCATTACACACTCATGAATCAATTAAATCAAAATGAAAAATAAATAAATAAATAGAAGTACAACACTTATAAAGCTCCCTCCTTCCTTGTGCACCATTAAGGTGCCATTTGCAACCTCCATAATTGGCTTCCCCACCAATACTCTGGATGGTCCTTTTCTCCATGGCATGGGCCCTCTAAAGTAACATGTTCGCAGATCATACAATAGGCATTGAAATTTTCCATGACTTAGCCACCCTCCCAACTTCTGGTAAATTTATAGCCTCACCGAAATTAATCGGAATTGGGACTCATCGAAATTAGTCAACATCTGTTTACTAGTACACCAATCCCAAAATTGAGATTATTGTACCCCATACATCTTGAAATGGTGGCCCTATACTCCCTCCCTATGCACCATTAAGGCACCAACACTATGCATTATAAATCCTTCTCCATATGCCTTCCCATGGAAAAAAATACCTCAATCCATGAAATTTTGGTATCTATATAAAGGAAAAAGAATTGTTGGAAAAGAGTTAATTGTTCAGTCCCCCCCCCCCCATCCCATAAGGTGTTTGTTATAGCCATTCTCATTTGTGGTTATCGTCCCCCATGAAATCCTAGAATGATTAACCTCTTTAGGCTCTTTGAGTGGATCACTTGACACAAATGAACAATAATTAGTAGTTATTTCCACAAGATAATAAGATATCATGAAATCCATTATGAATAATAAAGCTCTATAACTGGTTATCATATGTGATCATGAAGAATGCCTTGTCACAATTTAACATTTTGCAATAAAATGTATCATAAGCCATCATCATAGAATAATATGCCTCATAAACTAAGCTTTACATATCATGAAATGCCAACATGAATTACTTAAGCATTCTACTTAATACCAAATCACATCAATTAACAACCCATGATATCATCATGAAATAATCAGGCATCATACTTAACTGATATGTCATGAAAGACCATCATGAATTAAAAACATATTATAAATGAAGTACCATACTGAATATCGACATGAAATAACAACATATCATATACTACATGTTGTCTATCACTAAATACCATAATGAAGCAATAAAGTACCATGCATGTTTCCTTCTAGGAAAATCAATGTTAAAGTTTAGAGTGTTTGTGTAATATTCATGATCATGTATATCAAATGTAATGTCATGCATAGGCATAAGGTAATACCAAGATAATTTAATTATTCTTCTATAATGTGGTAAATTCATTATCATTAGGAAGGGAAGTTTGTTCACCTAATTAACCTAGAGAACATATAACTCAACATTAATAATTTATTTTCCTTCAACATTCTACCTAAGCATGAGTAATAGATCCAAATCTTGCTTTAAAAATGATTACTAATCATATTTAATCATAAGATTAAGTATAGAAGGTAATTATTAGTGGCACTTTTAAATTATAATTATTTGTTTACAACTTGTTCACCTTAATTAATCCATTCATTCCCTAAGTGCACTTAAGTACAAGGAAGATGGTTTAAATTTCAACATTAATTAATACAAAATGTGGCTTAATATAAAAAAATCCAATGTGTGAATCAATCCACAAAATGTACTTCAACTCAAGGAGATCCACACCATAAGAATAGTATGGTGAACCAAGAGCATTGATAATTTAAAGGAACATAAATATTCATTAACAATTCTCTCTCATGAAAGGAATCACCTTCATTGTTATTTAAAGGAATGACTATATTACCAATTGGCAAATCATTATTATGCATGGTGATTTATGAACTAAAATTCCAACCATCTTATTATTATATCCTTTAATGGCTTACCCTTATTATCCAACTCAATTAATAATAGTGTGAAACACACGAACACCCCATCATGGTATACAAAATCAATTAAGAAACATTCTCTATTAACAATAGTAACAAATATTATAATTATTTTATCTATCCCATTTGAGAAAATGAATAAAATTTAATATGTGAGTACAATATTTAGATATAGTCTTATACATTGCATTTATCATTTTATAGTTTGTTATGGTCACTTGGGTTAACAAGTATTTACATTATTTGTAAAACTGAAATATGCAAGTAACCAAGTTGTTGACATTAGATAATAAAATAGATTCTCTTAACTAAAATAGCATAGAATATATAACGAATAACACTCGAAATATATATTTTTTTATTGCGTATATGGTGTGGGTAAATACTCAACTATACACATTTTAGCTATATATATATCATGGTTGTTCCTCGTCGCTCGCACATGCCAAATGTTATTCATGAGAAGGATAACGCTAAAGCTTGCTTCAATCAATTGGTTCCCCCTTTTGTTCAAGGTCATATTCATGAAATGGAGACTTGTCTTTAGGAGTTTCGTCGAAAGCCTAAGCCTACCGAACTGGTGGATGAATTGGGGGAAATGGTGGAAGACTCCGACGCCACTCGAACCATAGAGACCTATTACACTAAGACTCCGGGCTTATTTTGGCATACCAAAGCATTGTTGCGGAAAGTGATCTTAGATTATGAGGGTATTTTTCAAGAAAAATATTAGGGATTCACCCTGCATGCCTGCATGGACCGATTGGATATGTGGATGCGTTGTTTTACTTAAGCACCAATGGACTCAAACACTAGGGTTAATGCCAAACTCAACTCCCTTTTACGCGATTTAACTGGTAAATCCTTTTGCTACACACCATGATAAATTCTAAATACACCCAGATGCCTTCTTAACGTGTTCCTCCCAAGGCCTAGAATGATGATTCGTCGGGAGCCAATCATAATGGTCTAGGGGATGAGCATTATGCTCCTCCCCTCATTTTCATTCCAGATGATGAATAGTTTTAGAATGAGTGGTCCAATTTTGTTTCAGTTGTCTGGTCTACTTTATTTTTGGTCTAATATGGTGGCCATAACCCTCGGCTTGTGGGGGGCTTTGGAAAAACATTAATAGCCCTATTTTCTAGCTATTGGTCTGGTAGTTTAACAACTATCTTAGTTTTGTCCAAAAGGTGGCTTCTCGTTACTTGTGGCAGACATGCGGACTCTTATTTGGCGGCCTTTTGGCTCTTTTCTTTCTTTGTATGGTTAACCAAATTTTCATAAAATTTGAACTTATAATATATATATATATATACAGTAAAATAGAACCTTAGGAATTATTCCTTTTATATAGCATTGATTTTTGAATATTAAAAATAAATTTTATTGGCGTGCATGTTAATTGTTAGTTTAAAATCATTAATCTCACTTATCTCTATAAAAGTAATTAAAATTTAATCACAAGGATAAGCACTAAATTAAAATTTACTTAATTTTAAACATGCCACTTGTCTTAATCTAGAGGAGGATGAGGTAATTTACTTTTCTAATTGGAATTAGGGGAATTTCCTCCATAAAAATGCGCTCATCCCTAATCTTACATTTTTCTCCATTCTTTCTTCCCCTTTTCCCCTTTTCTCCACCTTTCTTCTTCTCTTAGGGTTTTTAGCTAGTGTTTTTCCTTCCTCATGGGTATTATGAAGGAGAGGGTTTCTTTATAAGGATTCTCTGCTTAAGGTGAGGATTCCTCTGATTTCCCCTTATTGTTTGGCATGAGTTTTTCAATATTATTTATCTTTTCTTGTTTTCTTTCCTAGTTGGTTTTAACAATTTTCCAAGGAGGGAATGAAGACTCCATTGTTTTCTTATAGCTGTGAAGAGGTAATATCTACAAGTTATCTCCTTCCCAACTTTCGTCATAACTATAACTATCACTTTAAAGGTGATTATGGGTAAAATCCATAAGTATTTAGCTTATAAGAAAAGAAGAGAAGTTGTAGGATTTTTTGTTAGCTTCAAAATGAACTGTAATAGAGTTCAAATGAGTTAGAAATTCAAAATTTAGGACAAAATATGAATTTGCCCTTTTTTATGGCCTAATACCCCAAGGCCTTTATATATTTTTGTATTTTTTGTTTTTTGTTTTTCTTCAACTAGATATGGGTGTGGCCTAAGAAATACACTTTATTTATAGCAAGATATCTGGATTCAAACCCCAAGACCCTTCATTCTATTTGATTTTTATTAGCTTATTTTTTAATTCATATCTATTAAAGTATTTAAGTTTTGCTCATGGGTTTTTTTTGTTTGTTTATTGTACTGTGTATATTTGAGGGTAGCACCACATTGAGACATTCTCATGCCTCTAAGCTTGAAATTTCATATATGTTATATATAGGCATGGTTATGGCCCTCTATGCCCAAGTATAAGGGATCCTTTAGATAAACAAGTTTTAAGCCTAATAAAATAGTAGATAATTTGAGTAATTTTCATACAATGAAACAAATTTATCACGTGTCTATTAACAGTCAAATTCATCAACCTCATAAATAATCAATTAACAATTCTAATATAGCTCATACATCTAACATTATTTAAGTAACCTCTATAACATATTCTTTTCTTTTAAAAAGGAATTAGAACCATACAAAGGAAATATAAGGGAGGAATTTAGACCAATAACCCAATCAATTAATGTCGAACAATTTCAGTTATCACCAACAACTCAAATTAAGTAAGAAGTTATGCATTTAACAACTCTATCATAAGGAGAAGAACCTCTACTTAACTAATTCATGACCAACTTAACAAATTGTGCAAGCAGAACTTGGCCCTGTCCACTCACCAGCTCCAGTATCAACAACAACAAGTGGGGGGGGAACTCTCCACCCAGACAAAACCCCAGCACACGTTGAAGCCTCTGAGCCCTCAACAACTAACCATATCCCAAACTAGTTAGTACCTTTATCTCATCCCTATCTACCTTAGTACAACCATCTCCTTCTCCTTATCCTCCCCCTCAAATAAAAGAACTCTCAAACAACCAAAAAAACACTCCAAACTAGAAAACAACAAAAAAACAGGAAATAGCCCCAAACCAGCAAGACCTACCCTTTCCCCTAGGTCTTCACCCTTTTATTACTTTTTTAAAAAGAAACGGTTGTTGGTATTTGTATTTAAAATAAATGAAATCAAGGATCATGCACAATACCCATATAGTTTGATCATATGGCTAGAATTTTGGCCTTGTACATTGCCTCTCGGAACTATTGATTTGTTCGATAGCATCCTACAGCTTCCACCAATTTTTGGCAACTTAAAAATATGAATTCACCCAAAGACAACTAATATGAGTATTGTAAAGAAAAAACATCTATTAACTTTATACGATCTCTTAATTTTGCATAGATGACATCACTTGTCATCCATGCACCTAATAACAATATAAGGTTAATTAACTCACTTAATAACTAATATAAATTAAATTACAATGCATTCCCTTTTTATTTATATATATTAATTGACTTCATACTAATACCATATGCAAATCATACTTGTACTAATGTCATTGATTAATTATCCTAATTAAGGTTGGATTGTTACACTTACAAATATTATGTTTCCTGCTAGATCTGAAATGTGCAAAACCTCGGGAAGAGTTTTAATTCTTCCATATTTGAGCAGCAGCTTGGCCCTTCCACATCCTATGATTTTGCTTGTCGATTCATCTCCTAGAAAAATATCACCTCCATTGTACTTTTCATATTCTAATAAAAACACTCCTTGTGAGGAGTGATATGAAATGAAGCGCTTGAGTCAATCAACCATACATCATGTTCTACATGCGTATTTTTGGATGTCAAATAAACATCACCTCTTTATTCTACAAAGGGTTTTATTTTTATGGAAGGGGCATCATCATATGGATCCTTACCTTTTTCAACACTCTTAGATTTGCAATTTTTCTTATAATAGCGAGCTTTACCGCATTTCCAAATTTTATTTTCAAATTGTCCAAGAGATTTATATCTACCTCTAGACTTAGATCTACCCCCATAATACCATTCCATGCTTTTATTGCTAGTGAAAATAATCAATAACATTTATCTAATTACAACTAACATTTATCTAACCAAAACATTCGTATTGAGTGCGTGTGTGTATGTTCATGTTTTTTTAATGTTTATCTACCTTTTTATATGGAAAAATATAATACTTATAATTTAGAGTTAAATTAATAATAATAAGTTAAATATCAACCATCATAGATCCATCTTTGTTATTTTTATAAGCTAGCCATGAACTATATATATATTAAAAATAAGAAGAATTACATTGTACATAGTTTGTGTTAGTTAGTTTACCACTTGGGAAATTAGACCGGCAATAAAATGAGAGTTTTCCAATCCAAATAGTCTATGTCAATTTTTCAAAGATGTTTACTATCCAAAAGTTATGACTATATCTTCCATCGCGGAAAATTACTACAAATGTACTAACATATCTAATTCCAAAAAAGCATGCAAATTCCATATCTAAGATCTTAAGCTTCCGGACCCTCATAAGGAGGAATTAACACAACTCTTATTGGGACCTGACATGTCTCTTGATTGCTAGAGGGGACTGCCACCACCACCTTAAAAATCCAACTTGGCTCATAGCTCTCCTCAGAGAAAACAATCCCATACTTAGACTTTTCCATAATGGTAAACTTTGCATCCAAAGTGTGTATCTGGAATTGAATTTAATCCAACTAAAGCATAATTTCATCGTGGGAATCTATTGGTGTCGGTGAAACAAAAACCTACTGCCCACAATAGGATTGGAAATTTCTCTCTCCGCCCCTTCTCTCTTGTCACCCTCTTCTATCTCTACCTGTCATGAGAGAAATCAACTAATCCGATAAACTTATACGACAAGTAGAGCCATAGCAGTGACATCCCAAGAATCAGGCTAACAAAGGAAAGAGACAAGAGAGGACCCCTTCCTACATCCCCATTTAATCCAAGCCAATTTAATTCAAATAGAGAGAGAGAGAGAGAGATCAATGACAACTTAAACCTCTCGGCCCATAGAAACTAGTCGCAAACTCCTACTCTCTATCTCCATTATCATCCATCCTATCCTTGTCCTCTTCAGTTTCCATTCTTATCATTGCATTTCATCCCTTTTCCACCACAATCCTTCATTGCTTTCCATCACCATTAACCCCTCCATCCTTACCTGCATGTAATGCCCCTCCTCTTCTTGTAACACCTATCCCCTTGTAACCCTCTCTTGAGAATGAATGTGGGGGTTTAAGTATGTTTCTTGGCATCAAATAAGCCCCTTCACTCCTCCTTGCAACCCCATTTGGGGATTCCATAGATCCATCTTAGCCTTGGATATATCAAGCACTGAAAGGGCTAAAATCCCTCGAGGTATAAACCTTCAAGTTTTGCACCTTCTAAATGATTTGCACCTCAAAAGATTTGATCCATCTCAACTTGATAAATCCAAGGTTGAGATGGATCTAGGTTGCATAATAATGCTCAGATACTAGGCATTTATAATATTATATTTCAATATTTGTAAAAAGACCTTTTTTATGTAATAAAGGCCTCATCACACTTATTAATGATTTACTCTTTAAGTTATGCATTTTGACTCATTATTGATAATGATATAAATAAGTTTCCCCCCTCTAATATGTATTTTTATCATTTTATCAAAACAATCAACTAGTGTATTAGTGTTTATTTAAGACATTGCCTGCATACTCAACAAAATTTGTTAAGGACTAGATTTCACTATGTGACTAAGGAAGCATTGATGAAAGTTACATGAATTTTGTAGTAGTGAGTTACTTGGTATAACTACAATTCCTAGGGAAAGCACACAAAACATGAGCCATAAAACTCATTCCTCAACCTTATATATTCCAAGAGGCGGAGGAGGATATGAACCCTTGGGTATTAAAAACAACACTCCTTGGAGGGAATAAAACACCCACTTACCCAATTTGAACCTTCATATGAAGATCCAAGGGGATAAGTTAAATGTGTCCTTGTAATATATGGATGGAGCAATGCATACTTGGGGTGAGAGATGCATCGCTTAAAACCTTAGAGAAGACTTTGATGAGTTTATAAATACATTGATGCCCATGTTCTAAAGGGACATACCAAAGTCAAACTCTTTACAATTTTGGTGCAAAACATCCATGTCTCAAAAATGAGGACATAAATATGGATTGAGGTAAGAATATTTGAACAGGTCTTTGGAAAGAGTAATTAATATAGCTAGAAAAGTAAATTCTGATGTTGAAGATATTAGGTTCCACATAATAGTAGGAGGGTCAAGGAAGGGGGATTGAAATCCCTAGTTGTTTCCTTGTCCAAAAACCTACAACCTCAACCTAAGCTTGTATTCTACAAAAAATATTAATGTTTACAAATATTATTAGTTTTCCAAGGTTTGTAGAAAATGTGTTAATCATTACTAATATTACAAGATGTGCTAATATACTTGTAATATATAAGAATATAACCAACCATTTGCTAATATTTGTTAATATTACAAGATGAGCTAGTATTTGCTAACAACTTTGCATTTATTTGCATGCATTACAATGCAATAACTTTTAGACTATACAATATCAATCCATAATCTTGTATGCATATGTTTTATAATAAAATTAGCATATATTTATACAATTTTAAATAGCACTAACTTGTGTTTTTTATTTATACTATATTATTATATATAAAGTTTCATTAACTTCTTAAATGGCCAATGGTCCCCACCCATACAAATATACAAATTTTAATTGACAGTTCAAATTTTATAAAATTTCAAATAATTATTCAATATTTAATACCTCCAATATCAAATACCTACTACACATTGGATATTCTAAATGATAATGTTGTTTTCTCACCCCACTTATTATTTGGTATCCAACTATTTTTTATAAAACTTTATTTAAAAAATATATATTGCATAACTTTATTACTAATCCCACTTATTTATTTTAGAATCTTATAATCATAAAAACAAAAGATACACACATTAAATATAACCATTAAAACATCCACAAGAATCACAAGTCTAAAAATTTTACTAGTAATCCCACTTCTTGTTGTTTATTTTATAGTCATAAAAAGTCATAAAAACAAATTTGTTGTTTATTTTATATTCATAAAAAGTCATAAAAACAAATGTTACACATCTTAAATATAACCATTACAACATCCACAAGAATCACAAGTCTAAAAAATCCCTTTCCAAGATGTCACGCAACATACCAAAGAATCATTTCCAATTAAATTCGAAACATTGAAAATGACATTGTAGAATTATAATTTTATTTAACACTTTATTCATTCCATAATCAACTTTAAAATAAACGATGATACTATTCATATGAGAATGAAAATAATCTTTACATCAAAATCCAAAACAATGGAGGTAATATTTTGATTTGGCAATCTTTGAAAGCACCGATTTTCATGAAAAGGGAACTATGTTGCCGTCTTAAGATTCAATTTTTCATTTCACAAAAATATGTGTTATAAATATTTTATGAATATGCCATTTTATTGCTGGTTCAAAATTATATGAAGAGAAATTAAACAACAAATTTGTAAGAATTATTTTAAATTAATAAAATTTAAATATTAATTATTAATATTGTAAAATCAAAATATTTTAACAATATTAGAAAATGTTGTTTATATTTTTATTTAAATCAATAATTTAAAAAAAGATCACTAAATTTTCATTATAATAATTAAAAAAAATCACTAATTTTAATAATAAAAAATAAAAAAATATGATATAATAAAACGCTTCATCTTTTATAATGTCATATCATATTATGAGGTTGGTGAAAGTTAAATTACATGTCAGTACCCCGTGAATAAAACATATCTTACTTTATTTTCAAGAACCTTTGCATTATTTTCAAAAGAAAATTACATAAAACCTTATTTTGATTGTTACTTTAACAACATGCACATAGCTTTAAAAAACAGCGACTTCCACTAGCTTTTTCGAAGTCAATGTGTGGCTCAAAATTTGTAGTTTATGCCAAAGAAATATATATATATATATATCAATCAAAGTACTATACAAAAGAAACGCATAAAGAACGATGCATAAACATGAAGATATTGGTTGGCACCTATTTAATTGTTGGGCATATATCGTAATATTCCATTCCATATTATTTTGGGTTGGCTTTGGAATCTCATTTTCAGTCACAATTTGCTTTCATTCATTATTAGATGGCTTGGATGTTTTGTAACTTCAAGATAGTTAAAGGAAACAAAGTATTGAGAATGGGTCATTTTGTGCCAACTAAGGGGTTTGTTTGTATGAATTTATGTTACTCACAAACTTGTTATTTTTTGGGGGGTGAATTTTGTCATCATTACATTGTGAACATGCTCAATTGGTTGATGAAATTCTAGATGGTTCTATGTTCATTTTGCAATGCCACTCAACCCAATCTCCAATAATTGTTGTAAATTACACATTTCTATCTATAGGTTTTGTACTTGTGACATGCTTTAGAGTCTACGATGCTTCTTGTGATTGTGGAGCATCACAATGAATGTTAAATTGAGTACATACAAATTATGATGGATGAAACAATTGCATAAGAAGAATGGGCATTGAACAATGCACAAATGTGATTGGAGTGGTCGGTGCAAAGAACCATGCATGCAGAGGGATGAAATGTGGTGAACATAGGAGAATGTGAAGAGTTACATGTTGGGACTCCAAGGGATTGACAAGTGGAAAATAGAGAAAACCAAGAAGGAAAGAAGATAGATTGTAGGAATAAAATGATTGACTAAGGATAAAGAGAATTTCAATAATGGTGCAAGGTAAAGAGAATTCCAGTAACAATGCATAGGATAATTTGATCTTACTATTGTTTTTTTTATAGTGTAGATATTGGATATGTTAGATTAATGTTTATCTTGTTGTGAACTGTTAATAGATGAGAGATTCTATCCTAGTTTGATGTATGGTTGAGATATTATCTCAACCTCTACCAACTATGTTTAGCATCTGTTTAGCATCTCTCGACTCTATATATTGGAGTCTGCATGTATTGTAAAATATAGTTTTATATACTAGATTATAGTTTGTGTGAATAATGTCTCCTCTCTCCATTGTTAATATGGTATCAGAGCCTGTGAGGCTGCTATGAAAGCCCTTGTGGCCTGCTGCTGTGAGAATCCCATTGAGGCTGTGAGATGAGGCCTGTGTAAAGGAGCCGACTGGTGTATGCATTGTATTGCGTAGAGTGCTTCTTGCGTGAAGGAGAGGTCGTGGAGAAGATCGAGAGGCCTATGGATTGTTGGCTGCTTCTGGAGATAAACATTTTGTGCCTTCTTTTGTTGTGTTGGCGTTACCGCCATTTTTTAATTGATTGCTGAGGATTCATCTCTGACCGCTACCTGATCCAGCGCTGTGTGGAGTAGAGTCCATCGTTGCTGCCATTGTGAGGACATGTTTAGCAGTGTGAGAGCTGCTATGTGTTGAACAAGCCCGTGTATATCCTATAGAATGGCTGGCACGGAGGTTGATGCAGTCGATTTCGAGCTAGAAGAAGAGAATCTGATGGACGATGATACGGCCTTGGATGATGGTAATATGGAATCTCCCACTCCTGCTCCGGAATTGAAATCCACCATAACAGGGGGGTCGTCCCAACTCGGTGATGGAGAGAGGAGAAACTGACGCTGAACGTAATAGCTGCTTTGCAGTGAAAGAGAGTTTGAGTCTCTCGACTCGGCGACTAGATTCGAACTTGCTGGGTATTCCTTTCATGCAGTTGCTCTATGTTTGTTGGGTTGCAACAAATACAATGATAGTGAGAATGATGGTAAAAGTGAACAGATAGAAAGAATAGGTATAAATAAATATTTTTTTTAATTTTGGTTGGATGCTTGCTTAGTCAAGTGTGTGCAGTTTCCTTAAAGGTATGTAAGGGGTTATATTCGTCTTGGTTATCAATGAAATGATGAGATGCATATGTAATGGGTTTGCAATTTTTATGAGCATTTAGTACCTGAATCATTGTAAGGGGTGCATGATCGGTTGGACCCGACATCCCAAAATGTTTTGGTTTGAAGTTGTAAAGCTTAGTCATAGGCAAGCTGATTTCCCCATGTTGTTGTAAGACCTGTCCCAATTGTTCAGGCATACGTGTTGTAGTGCGTAATTGCACTGAGTTATCCCTCTTATTCATAGAGTGGATGTGTTATCAAATTGTGGAATAGACCACTATGAGCAGAATGGGGGTGACAGGTGTACCCGTAGCCTGAACTTGATGAAGGTCGAAGAAGCGGAAGTCTTCGATTCAGGGGAGAAAGTTGAGATGGAAGAATCTCAGAGTATGATGGACCAAATTATGATAAAGGGAGAATTTAATCTATTGATGAACCACGTAGCTGAAAAGGATTCCTAGAGAACTGGCGGTTACAGCGGCTGAGCACCCATGTAGTCCGATAGATGGATTTTCTTTTCATATGGACGTCAATAATCATATACAGGTACAAGAAAAGTTCTTGATAAAACCCAAAGTGATGAAAGCCTAGATCCAAGTGCATATGAAGACCAAGATTACTCTACAAATAAATTCAAGATAAACATTAAGGGAGGATGTTAGATTAATGTTTATCTTGTTGTGAACTATTAATATATGAGAGATTCTATCCTAGTTTGATGTATGGTTGAGATATTATCTCAACCTCTACCAGTTATGTTTAGCGTCTGTTTAGCATCTCTCGACTCTATATATTGGAGTCTGCATGTATTGTAAAATATAGTTTTATATACTAGATTATAGTTTGTGTGAATACTATCTCCTCTCTCCATTGTTAATAGGATATACAATTACAAATGTCTCCTCCATTCAGCAAGAGTGGGCCAGATGATGTCACCTTACTCTAGTTTAAATTTTGACATTATTAGGTCAAATTATGACTAGTTTGAAGGTAAATAGGTTTCTATTGTATTTGTCGACTATTATTTGGAGATAAGTTCTATTAGTGGCATGCCAAGTGACCAATAATTCATAATCTTTTGGTTAATTTTAAATAGTTAGGTAAATATGAGTGTCCATGATACTAATAAATATCTTAGTATATTTTACACCAAATAAATGTGCCTAAAAATATTAAATAAGAAAGAGTCTGTAAAGATATTAAAGATAGGGGCGTGGCTCCTCATAGGCCTGTGATAGACGATGAAACCTTGAGAGGCACCGCCCCTTACAAAATGCCTTCAACGTAATTAACCTGGAATTTAAAATTAAATTCAAATTTTGCATAAATTAAACATAGATGACGTCTTTGCTTGAGCTACATTAAGGTTTTCAACGAAGTCTTCGTCATTACACTTTAGCTTGCTCCCAACATACTCAAAGCAATCTTTTCACCCTTGTGTGTGAAGGCTATCTCACATTACTATTATTGATTATTTTGGCTTTCTCAAGTAGATATTGAGTGCCTTCAACTTTAATACTACAATTTTCTTTTTCATTTTCATGTCTGATGACACATTTAATCATTTATAAGGTTTTCAGCTTTAATTCTGCAATTGTCTTTTTCATTTTCATGTCTTATGACACATTTAATCATTTATAAGGTTATTTTACCAATATAATTTGGTTTAGATAACAAATTAATAAAGTTCAATTTCTTGGCATGTCAAGCAAATAATCCTAATATCTATGTCTAGTTCTCTTTTATCTAAGTTTTACCTACCTTAATCATTGCCATTGGCGGCTCTTTATATGATGGACACCACTAAAAATAAAGTGATCAATAATTAGTGAGTGACGTGTATAGAATACAAATCATTTTATACTCTACAATTGTGTGTTTATTGATATCCAAAAACAAATATGACGACCTTTCAAAAACTATTAGATAAACATTTCCAACCTTGACCTTGCAAAGGACCATAAATGACACATGAGAACACAAAATAGAACAAATATGAGATCATGCTATCCATCTCTATTCCTCAAGTTAAAGGCTGCTATGTTCCAATTTGTTGATGTTATTATGAAGTGTGTGTCCATTCATTTGTCTTCTTTCATAGTTTGTCTTTCTTATCATAATAATAAAGTACATAAGAAGCAAACACATAAAATGAAGAATATTTTTACTTTGGAATCATTTTATCGTGAAAACTAGCAACCAATAGGTCTATTATCTTTATCAATCTGGCCAAGGCATGGTCAATCCGACCACACATAAGCATATTACAATTGAGATACTCAAGCCTCTAAATAGGATTCATCACATGCTAATACCATGGACAAATATCTTGGGATACTCAATACCGTGGGCTCATAAACCACCAATGGTAAACCCATTTGACCAAACAAAGTTATCTTAATCACTCTTTAGCTGAGTCAAGATTAACACTCCCTGGTTCCTTTAAAATTGACTTGGGGTAAACACCAACCCCTCTCAAAGTTTTAATTGGGTATTAGGAATAAACACAACATGCCCCCTATCACCTAAGTCTACATCTAGAATTTACATTAGTGAATCAATAAACTAGGGGCATGCATGGCTAAACAACTCTAACTTTTGTATGCCTATTTACATTGTGATTAAATCCAACTTAAAAAAAATGCTTACAGTACAGTGAGTCAATTACTTCTTCATCTTCTCTCTTCTACATGCTTCTTCTAATGCCCTACTTGATAGCTTTGCAATTCCTTTCCACTTGGCTCTATCTCTTTCATAAGCATTCCATAGTTACCTTCATGAAAAAACATAATACCATGTTGGAGAACACTATGCACAAGTTTACACAAACTTTACTCATTGGACCTACAAGAATCAAAAGACTTGACTTTCAACATTGTAAAATAAACAAGTCCCACAATGGCACAATTTGTTGAACCTCACACAACTCCCAAGGGCAGTTTCTTTGAGATGAATGTATGCCCATTGGTGCACCAAAAAAACTCATATCAATGATTGAAGCCAGACCAATATGACTTGCAACCACAATATATTTGTGCCAATTACAATAACATGTCCATGCTTTTAGGGGATCTAATTTTCCATGCTGGGTCTTCTTCCATATTTGGAAATTGAACTTTTAGCTATTGCAAGCTAGTGAAAACCTTTGAGATCTAATTCCCAGTCCTTTCACTAACAAATCTAGTTCAAGCACCAACGTTGTTGCTAGATTTTTCCTACTAGCATGTGCCAAAAGGAACCTACTAAAGATTAGGGAATCCTTAGTAGCAGCTCAAAAATAAATATGCAAATAAAATAAATCTACACTAAGCATGCATTGAGCCAATATTTATTTAACAGTGGAACATATAAAATAACATGGTTTTGTATTATAAGAGCACAATCTAGGACCATAAGAATACCTAGAAATGGGGGCCCTTGCATCCTTCCGAAGTAGTGTGTCCTTGGTCTCCTAGCAGCTCCACAATCTCCAGCTACTCGTCACAAAGGGTGGCAATGCTCAACATATGAGTAAACAGGACTCAATGGAGTTTCAATAGAGTAACGGTATGCATAAGGTGGAGAATAAGAGATGTCAAATGAGGGACCTTCACAGTGTATATATAGATATTATGACACATGGTTTTGTGGCCATTAGTATTGGAAAATGGTATTTGGATAAACATTGTGAATGGGTTAGATCCAACTTATTTTTTCTTTTTTATGGAAGTTTTCTTGTTTGTAGGATTTTCCTATTTTTGGGGGGGATTTTCCCTTTTTCCCATTTTTTAGGAATGTGCCAACTTCCCTCTTTTTTGGAAAGAGAAGATAATAATGATGGGCCATTTTATGATGTTTTTGACATGTGAAGGTCAAAGTGATGGAAATGGAAATTGGACATGATGTATAATATGGTGTGGCTAGTGGATATGAAAAGTGGACAAAAGTTTGGTGTTAACAAATGTATAGGTGTCCTTCCCATAACAATATTCCATAAATTTGACATGTGTGTTGTTTGTATATGTCTTCATACATTCTTATTTACAGATATCAAGTTTTTTCCTAGATCCTGAATGTACAAAACCCTAGGAACAATTTTAAACCTTCCATTTCTAAGTAGCAATTTGACCCTTCCATGTCCTATGATTTTGGTTGATGAGTCATCTTCTAAGTAAACATCACCTCCATTGTACTTTTCATATTCACAAAACCACTCCATATGAGGATTCATAAAACCAATCCATATGAGAATTCATATGAAATGAAGCACCTGATCCAATCAACCATACATCATGATCTGCATGTGTACTTATAAATGCCAAGTAAACATTGACACCTACTTATTTTGTAGAGTGTTTCATTTTTGTGCAAGGGGTATCATTAGGTCCCCTTATCAACACTCTAAGATTTGCAATTTTTCTTATAATAACTAGATTTACCACATTTCCATCATTTCTTTTCAAATTTTCTTGGAGATTAGATCTACCTCTAGACTTTGATCTACCCCAAAATACTTATTTTTCCTCTCTTAGGAATGACCTCTCATAGATACAACATCCTTGGTCACACCCTCCATGGATTTTCTCCTCATTTTCTCTAATAAGAAGGATGCAACTACATCCTCAAACTTTAATGTGGATTGAGTGGCACTACCAATTGCTACAACCATATTATCTAAAGAGTCTAGCAAAGAACATATGAACGTAACACACTTATATTTTTCCTTGGTCTTAATATCAATAGAATCTAGTTGACTTATCCGAATATTAAAGGAATATAGATGATCTTCTACGGTGTCACCGTCCTCCATCCTAAGATGATACAACTTCTTTTGAAGAAATAAATTATTTACCAAAGACCTTGAAAGATACAAATTATGTATCTTATCCCACAACTTATTTGCATTTCCTTCTCCAGAGACATTCAATATCACTAAAATTGAGGCAAAGTTGAGTCATGCTTCTCGCTTTTATCTCTAGCTTTTCCCAATATTCTTTTGACATACTAGTGGGATTTGTACTTGGATACATAGAAATTCATTAATTGATGTCTACAAAAATATTTTCCATCTTTAGCTTCCATAACCCAAAGCTTTGGCCAAAAACTTGATATTTGTATGAAAGAATGGGTGAATACATATGCAAATAACAAGCATGTCAAATTTCTGGCATATGGTTTTCTAAAGAACATCTATACATTTGGCCTTGAACTAGGTTTTTCAATGAGAGGAGTGGGAATTAGATCTCGAAGGTGGCCAAATCAAGTCTATCTTAATCGTTATTTAATCGATTCAAGATTAACCCAACATTCCCCCTTTTAAACTTGACTTGGGGTAAACACCAATCCCCCTCAATGTTTTAATTGGGTATTAGGAATACAACATGCCCCCACCCCTATCACCTAAGTCTACATCTATACTTTACACCAGTGAATCAATAAACCAGGGTTACGCATGTCTAAATAGGTCTTATAGTCATATGCCCATTTACATTGTGATTAAATCCAACTCCAAAAAAAATGCTTACAATGTAGTGAGTTAATTACTTCTTAATCCTCTCTCCTCCACATGCTTCTTCCAATGCTTTGCTTGATATCTTTGCAATGCCTTTCCACTTGTCTCTAGCTCTCTCACAATTTTTCCATATGTACCTTCATAAAAAAACATAATACCATGTTAGAGAACATTATGCACAAGTTTACACAATGAATCGGATTTATTTGAGAAACAAAATGAAAGAGTATAAATAGAACCACATACACAAATGTGTTGCAAGGAACACAGATACATTGCAAGGAACATAGATACATTGCAAGGAACACAGTGATACAACAAACTCAAATTCTATTATTTGAATGAAACATAACAAATTTTAAAATAAAAGTAGCTAGAATGGTGGTAGCTTTATCTCTGAGAACAGATGTGGCGGCTACGCTCATTCGTCACAAGATGATTACAAAAGGAGGCAGAATGGCCTTTTTATCATAATCATGATGGTGAAAACCCTAACATCCCAAAACCTAACCCTAGGAGATTATCCATAAAAAGGTTTGTGTGTCCTGAGCTGATAGTTTAGGTGTCAACTTCTTGGGGGCATAAGGTTTGCATACAATCTTCGTTTATGGAATTCAGTAGCTCATTGGAAAGGTCTAGCCGAGAAGTACACATTTATCCCATTGTAACATGCATTTGGCTACAAATGGACTTTGTCATTGCCAAAAAAAAAAACTTCATTTAGGGCCTTCAAACATCCCCGAAATTTTTGGACACGAAAATCCGTAAAATCTGCCAAACATCTTGAGCTCGTGGAATAGGTGGGTGGCCATCGATATCTATCTAGTGTGGTCCTCCAACCCATAAAACTGCCAAACTGGAAAAGATGTTTTGAGCTAGTGGAATAGGTGGGTGGCCACAATTACCCATCTGGATCACACAAACTTTACTCGTTGGACCTACAAGAATTAAATCACCTCTTTCAAATTCTATAATAAACAAGGCCCACAAGGGCACATTTTGCTAAACCTCACACAACTCCCAAGGGTAGTTTCTCCAATATGATTTTTCATGCATTGGTGCACCATAAAACTTGTATCCATGATTGAAGCTATACCATTTTAACTTACAACCACAATATATTTCTGCTAGTTACAGTAGCACACCCATACTTTTAAGGGATCTGAGTTTCCATGTCAGATCTTTTTCCATATTTTCAAATTTAACTTCAGGTCATCACAAACCATTGCAAACCTTTAGGATCTACTTTCTAGTCCTTCAATTGACAAATCTAGTTCAAGGACCAATGTATAGGTGTCCTTTGCATAACCATCTACTAGAAATTTTTCATGTTGTCGTTTATATATGTATTCACCCATTCTTACTTATTGTAAGGGATCATTTTGTTGAACAAGTTTTAAGCCTAATTAAACAACATATAATTTGAGTTATTTAAAAAAATAAAAATGTATCATGTATTTGATAATTAGGTTCATAAACCTCATAAATAACCAATTAACAACTCTAATAGAGTTAATACATCTAGTCTAATTTAAGTAACTTCTCTAGCATATTCTTTTCTTTCAAAATGGAATTAGCCTACCACATAAAGAAAATATGAGGAATTCAAACTAATAACCTAGTTAATTAACTATAATCAAGCAATTTTAATTATCACTAACAACTCAAATTAAGTAAGAATTTATTACTTTAACAACTATAACATAAGGAGAAGAACCTCTACATCCTTAATTGATGAAAGCGTAACAACTTGTGCAAGCAGACCTTAGCCTCTGTCTAGTCACCAACTCCATTATCAACAACAATACTTGGGAGGACAACTCTCCATCCAACCAAATCCCTAGTAGAATTTGAGGCTCCCGAGTGCTCAACAATTAACCCTATGCTAGACTAGGTAATACCATACTCTCTTCCCTGTCAACCTTAGTACAACCATCTCCTCCTCCTTAATCTCCCCCTCAAATAGCAAAATTCTCAAATGTAATACCCTAATTTTGACCCTTATGAAATATTGGATTTTAATGTAAATATTGTATACATGCGAGGTATGTTTCCCTAGCGTGTAGCTCAAGGCCAAGGCCCCGCTAGTGTATGTTTGGATTTTATTTAAAATGGACAAGTATTTGACATTTTCTTATCCATGTGCTATTAAGCCATGGGATATTGTAAATTGATGTAAATATTAATATTTCAATAAAATACCAAAACTGCCTATGGAAGCAACTAATGAGAAGGGGCCATGTGTATTCCACTGGGCAGTGGTGAGGGGGTTGTGGGATTGAACCATAGGCTTCCAAATGTCATTTTGAGATCCTCTTTGACTTTCCTTGCTGGCATTTATTTCTGTTGTAAGAAATTTGTTGAGAAATCAATCCATCGCTTCAATGGAGCATGGGCATCCCAGAAATTCGTATGGCAGGTATAGGCTCTGTTTTTCTTGTACCAAAAGTCACCCTACCTCATGGGAATTGGTTCTTCCTCATTCCCATTCCAATGTTGAAATTGGGAGTATTAGATACCTCGAAATCCATTGGAAAACCCAGTTTTTATAGCCCAGAAATCTAGTGACGGGATTGAGTTATTTGATGATAGAATTGTGAGAAATCCAATTGTGAATGATTGAACAGAGTTTGGGTTGCTTGATGAACCTAGTGAAGGCTGGAATCTCAAGGAATTAGCAGCTGACCTTTCTATGCCCACCCTGAATAGCACTGGAGGGAAGGGATGCCTGAGGGACTATGCATCAGAGAAGGGGACCTTCCTTGTGTTGGGTGAGGTAGGTATTGTGGGTGCCATGACTGTTGAGTTCATTTGAGATTCCTGTAGCTCTGTGGTTGAGCTCACTGGCTTAGCATCCTCCTCCTTTGCTTATTGCATGCTTGATAAACCCAACTGTGTGTTGGCTTAGCATGACTGTTTGAGTGAAACCATGGCTATGAGTGAGCTTGTTTAGCTCCTCCTTAGTGGATACACAACCTAGCTCGGGGGTGATCTCTCATCCGAAAGAATATAGGCTAGACAGAGATCTATGGTTGGGTGGAATGTTGCTCTCACATAGCCAGTTGTTTGGATAGCTTCATCTCAAAGATAAGTGTTCTCTGTGGTTTAAATTATATGCATTCTGTGTTCTGCAATGTGTTAATTCTGAATGATATTATTCATGTTAATGGATTGAGATGATTATCTTAATATGGTTGATATGAAATATGTGCATAGCATTAGAATGGGATTGATTCTCTACATGATGAATCGTTCTCTGCTTGTGATAGATTGTTGATGCATTACCGTTTGTGTGTGTGCAAATATGTTTTAATTCCGCTATATAAATTGATTATGCATTTTATTTTAATTGTACATTTCTTTGTATGGTTGTGGGGAGAGTTAGACACCCCCATGTTACAGTCATGTTCCCTCTATGGTTTGGAATGACGGGAGGGGATGTGACATCAAAAAACCTCTCCAAACTAGAAAACAACAAAAAAAACAAAAGGAAACCCTAATCCAACAAGACCTTCCCTTTCCCATTGGTCTTTCCCCCTTTTATTACTTATTTTTTAAAATTTTAGACAATTTTTTATTTTGCATGGATAACACCACTTGTCATTCAGGCACCTAATACCAATCTAAGGTTAGTTAAAATTATTTAATAAGTAATCTAAATTTAATTACAATGCACATATTTCCTTTTTATTTATGTATATATATTAACTGAATTTTTACTAATACCATATGCTAATCATACTTATGTTAATCTCATTGATTAATTATCCTAACTAAGGATGGAATCTTACATACTCCTCTGCTTCAGTAAACTTTGTCATGAAGTTATAACCCCATAGTAATAAATACAAAGACTTACTTGATCAATTATATATATAACTAGTACTATTGTGAAGATGAGAGAGTTATATGTGTGGCCATCATGCATAAATTTCCGACTTGCACGAATACAATCATGGCACCCTAAGTTACAACATGCTCTTGATTAATTTTCTTAAGTGTCTAATATGCAATCAAACATACAATCATGCATCAATATCATTACACACTCATTAATTAATTAAATCAAAATGAAAAAATAAATAGATAGAAGTACAACACTCTTAAATGTCCCTCCTTCCTTACTCACCCTCACCCTGAGAATCATAGCATCTACAACATCCATAATTTCCCTCCACACCAATACTCTGGATGGTCCTTCTCGCCATGTGGCATGGGCCCTCTACTGTAACATGTCCACAATTCATACAATAGGCATCAGAAGTTTCCATGGCTTAGCCACCCTCCCAAGTTTCGGTAAATTTGTGGCCTCATTGGAATTAATTGGAATTGAGACTCATCAAACTTAGTCGACATTTGGTTATTGGTACACCAATCCCAAAATTGAGATTATTGTACCCCATGAATCTCGAAAGGCTAGCTTATACTCCCTCCCTATTTACCATTAAGGCACCAACACTAGGCATTGGAAATCCTTCTCCATATGCCTCCCCCCCCGAAAAAAATACCTCAAGCCATGAAATTTTGGTATTTGTATAAAGGAAAAAGAATTGTTGGCAAAATGCTAACTGATGAGTTTTCCCCCCAACCCATAAGGTGTTTTTTATATAGCCATTCTCATTTGTGGTTATGGCCCCCCATGAAATCCTAGAATGATTAACCTCTTTAGTCTCTATGGGTGGATCACTTGAAACAAACTTCCACTTGCCACAAATGAACAATAATTAGTAGTTATTTCCACAATGTAATAAGATATCATGAAATCCATTATGAATAATAAATCAGTATAACTGGTTATCATATCTGATCATGAAGAATGCCTTGTCACAAGTTAGCATTTGCAATAAAACATATCATAAGCCATCATCATAGAATAATATGCCTCATAAACTAAGCTTTACATATCATTAAATTCCGGCATTAATTAATTAAGGATTCTACTTAATACCAAATCACATGAATTAACAACCCATGATATCGCCATGAAACAATCAAGCATCCTACTTAACTAATATGTCATGAAAGACCATCTTGAATTACCAACTCATTATAAAATAAAGTACCATACTTAATACCAAAATGAAATAACAACATATCATATACTATGTCTCGTCTATCACTAAATACCATATAATGAAGCAATAAAGTACCATCCATGTTTCCTTCTAGGAAAATCAATGTACAAGTCTAGAGTGTGTGTGTGTGTAATATTCATGATCATGTATATCAAATGTAATGTCATGCATGGGCATTAGGGTGCAATACCAAGATAATTTAATTATTCTTGTATAATGTGGTAAATTAATTATCATTAGGAAGGGCAATTTGTTCACCTAATTAACCTAGGGAACATATAAATCAATATTAATACTTATTGATTGCTTTCAACAATCTAACCTAGCGTGGGTAATTAATAGATCCTAAATCTTGCTTTAAAAATGATTACTTTAATCATTACGATTAAGTGTAGAAGGTAATGATTAGTGACACTTTTAAACTATAATTACTTGTTCACCTTAATTAATTCATTCATTCCCTAAGTGCACTTAAGTACAAGGAAAATGGTTTAAATTCCACCATTAATTAATCCAAAATGTGCCTTAGTATAATAAAATTTAATGTGTGAATTTGTCCTCAAAATGAACTTCAACACAAGGAGATCCACACCATAAGAATAGTATGGAAAACCAAGAGCATTGACAATTTAAAGGAACATAACTAGCAATTCTCTCTCATGAAACTGAATTGTCTCCATTGTTATTCATTGTTATTTACGAGTATGACTATATTACCAATTGGAAAATCATTATTATGCGTGGTTTCTTATGAACTAAAATTCCAAGCATCTGGCTTAGTCATATTAGAGAACTCACTTAATAATAGTGTGAAACACGTGAACATCCCATCATGGTATACTAAATCAATTAAGAAATGTTCTCTATTAACAATAGTAACAAATATTATAATTATTTTCTCATATCCTATTTGAGAAAATGAATAAAATTGAATATGTGTGGGGCAAGTGATCTCGGATTATGAGGAGGGGTTTTTTTAGGAAAATTCTCAGGGACTTAGCCTACATGCCCACATGGACTAATTGAAGAATTGGATGTGTCATTTTACACAAGCGCTCGTGGACTCGGACAACGGGGTTAATGCCAAACTCAACACCCTTTCACACAAGTTAACTGGTAAATCCTTCTGCTACGCCATGAAAAATTCTCAAGACACTCATATGCCCTCTGTATTTGTTCCTCCCAAGGACGAGTATGGTGAGTCATCAAGATCCAAGAATGATGGTCCAGGTGTTGAGCATTCTGCTCGTCTCTTCATTTTAATTTTAGATGATGAATAGTTTTAGAATGAGTGGTCCAATTTTGTTTTAGTTGTTTGGCCTGCTTTTATTGTTGGTTTGATATTGTGGCCATAACCCCTAGCTTGTGGGGGACTTTGGGAAAGCATTCATATCCTTCTGTTCTAGCTATTAGTCTGTTAACATTTGTCTCATTATTTTTTCAAATGATGGCTTCTCGTTGTTTGTAGTAGATATGTGGACTCTTTTTTGGCATCCGTTTGGCTCTTTCATTTCTTTGTATAGTTAACTAGTTTTCGAACTTATATATATAAATATAATGTTTCCCAATTCCAAGGAAAAATATACATAACTTTGAAAAGTTATCACTATCTTAATGCATATAAGCAAGTACAATAACATAGAACCTTAGCAATTATTCCTTTTGTATACCATTATTTTTTAAATAATTAAAAATAAATTTCATTGACATGCATGGTTAATTAGTTTAAAATCATTGATCTCACTTATCTCTATAAAAGTAATTAGTATTTAATCAGAACATAAACAGTAAATTAATATTTACTTAATTTGAAACATGCCACTTGTCTTAATCTAGAGGAGGGTGAGGTAATTTATTTTTCTAAATTGGAATTAGGGAAATTTCCTCTATAAAAATGCTCTCATCCCTAATCTCCCATTTTTCTCCATTCTTTCTTCCCCTCTTCCTCTTTTCTCCTCCTTTCTTATTCTCTTTGGGTTTCTAGCTAGGGTTTTTCCTTCCTCGCGGGTCTTATGGAGGAGAGGGTTTCTTTATGAGGATTCTCCACTTAAGGTGAGGATTCTTCTTATTTCTCCTTATTGTTTGGCATGGTTTTTTTCAATATTATTTATCTTTTCTTGTTTTATTTTCTTGTTGGTTTTAACAATCTTCCAAGGAGGGAATGAAAACTCCATTGTTTTCTTACAATGATGAAGAGCTAATCTATACAGGTTATCTCCTTCATTTTCTTTCAAACTTCTTGGTTTTCTTCATGCAATTTTTGTGTTTAAATTTTATTTCCCAACTTCCGTCATAAACTATAACTGTCACTTTATAGGTGATATGTGTAAAATCTATAAGTATTTAGTTTATAAGAAAAGAAGAGAAGTTGTAGGATTTTTTTGTTAGTTTCGAAATGAGCTATAATAAAGCTCGAATGGGTTAGAAATTCAAAAGTTAGGCCAAAATATGAATCTACCCTTTTTCTAGCCTAAAAACCCCGAGGGGTTTATATATTTTTGTATTTTGTATTTTTTTGTTTTTTCTTAAACTGGATATGGGTGTGGCCTAAGAAATGCACTTTCTATATAGCAATATATTTGGATTCAAATGCTAAGACCCTTCATTCTATTTGATTTTTTTAGCTTGTCTTTAATTCAGATCTATTGATATATTTAAGTTTTGCTCATGGGTTTTTTTGGTTTATTTATTGTATTATGTAGATTTAAGGGTAGCACCACATCGAGACATTACCATGGATCTAAGCTTGAAATTTCATATATGTTATCTTTATGAATGGTTATGGCCTTCCAGGCTGAAGTATAAGGGCTCCTTTTGATAAACAATTTTAAGCCTAATTAAATAGTAGATAATTTGAGTAATTTTCATAAAATGAAAATAATTTATCATGTGTCTATTGATAGTTAGATTCATTAACCTTGTAAATAATCAATTAACAATTCTAATATAGCTCATACATCTAGTGTTATTTGAGTAACCTCTCTAACATATTCTTTGCTTTTAAAAAGTAATTAGAACCATACAAAGGAAAGATAAGGGAGGAATTCAAACAAATAACCCAATCAATTAACATCAAGCAATTTCAATTATCACTGGCAACTCAAATTAAGTAAGAAGTTATGAATTTTGAGTAGAGTCTTCTGGATCCATCACATAGAATTTTTGAATCGGCGTTTCAGACCAAGTTAGTGTGGTCCATCATCACGAAAGAGAGATGAGCAAAGATGATGAGGAACTTCTGATCTTTAGGAATAAATAGAGAGATGAAAGGATCAAAAAGTTAAAAAAAGTTAGTTATTAGATTAAAGGAAGGGAAAGGGACCCAAGAAACCCTAAAATAATAACGAAAGGGAGAAAAAAATAAAACTAGAGGGGTCAAAGGTAATATAAAATACCCCCTAATAAAGAATAAAGAAGAATAATAAAATGAAAGAAAAATCCTAATGAAATTAAAAAGAAAAGAAAAAAAGAAAAAAATGAATTTGAATAAAAATGAATAAAATATATAGACGGGGGGATTTGAAAAAATAAAAGATGTAGAATATATAAAATATAAATTTTATTAAGAATTTGTAGAATAAAAATTGAAAATTAATTGAAATATTAATGTAATGAGGAATTAACAAAGATGAAATTAAATTTTATATATATTGAATAAAATGAAAATAGAAAGTAAAATGTGAAATATTTAAAAATCTGGGGAGGCGGGGAGGCAGGTGCGGGAGGGGTGATCTTTGACCCTGGTGGAAATATAGTGAAAAGATATGCTTGGGGACTTGGAATAGGTAAAAATAACCAAATTGAACGTTACACAATGTTTTGGTTTAAAACTGGCTTTAGGTGAAGAAGTTCACCCCCTAATTGTTATTGGGGATTTCATGATTATTTTGTCTCAAATAAGAAATGGCCAGTCCATTTCAGACCCTCTAGTTGGTCGAATTCATAACTTTATTTTGGATATCCTCCCGAGGTTTCGGTCAGTAAAATTTTATCATGTCAAACAGTCCTTGAACACTATAGCAGATAATTTTGCAAATCGAGCATCTGTCATTCCTTAAGGGGGGTTAATGGTAGATGGAGGTCCTATTCAATAGTTTTGGGTTCCTTAAGTTTTTTTTATGGTATTTTTCGTTAATGTTTTCCTCATGAGGAGTGCTTATTTGAGTCTCCACGTCTTTATTTTCTCGGACGGAGTGAATGGGGAGGTGTCCCCTCCTCCCGTCGGCAGTATGTGCATTTATTACGGTTCCATAAGCATTAAGGAGGCATGGATCCTTAGTTTCGACACTCTTTCCTTATCCGATAATAACTCGACCCTGAAGGATTTTTCCGATGCAGTGTTTGGGTATTTTTCATCTAGAATGGTGGCATGGAATGCAGTCTCCTCGACCTTCTCCTTAGCCTAAGGAGTAAGGATTCCTGCTGTAGTCTCTTTTCCTTACCAGGTATTTCATCTTGGCTCTGCTTTGGATTTCATTTGGGAAGTTTGGCATACATGATTGGGATTTTGTTGTGATACCTTTGAGTCTAGGTCAAATTGTTGCTGGAATATCATCTGAATTGGAGAAAGGGAAGGTTTTGGTTTACCTTGTTCTAGTCTTGTTTTTGTTCTTGTTGAATTTGTCAATTCTCAACTGCATTTCACTGGATTTGTTTAAGCATTTGGGTTTGAAAATATTTCATCTATGGAATTAGAGAAGAAGGTTGACCATCTAGCAGACCAATTTAATGTTGCTACTGCTAGAATTAATGATTTCAAAACCCATCTTAAGTGGATGAAGGACCGTATGGAAGGCATGTTTGCAGTGGTCCATCAGTTGCTTGACCATTTCCCAGTGTTGGATAACCACTTGGACCAAATTGAGCAGATGTATCAGGAGCTCAATGGTAATATGGAAGCTCATTTTAATAGTCTACAAGCAGAGGTGAAGAAATGTGAAGACAAGGTCACAGGAATGGTGGTTTTAGTATCTAAACATGAAGACTAGATTGGTGGGTGTTTTTCTAAAATTGATGAGAACTATGTAGCTCGCAACGGTGATGGAACCTTAGTCCTTCGATTAATAAGGGAGGGCTCTGAAAAAGATGGAGAAAATTCAGGGAAATGAAGCAATGAAGAAAATACCATTGTTAATATAACTACTACAGATCAGGACGAGGATACCGAGGGTGAATCTGATGATGGTTTTGGAGAGGAAATTTAGTCTGCTGCAAAAAATGGATCTGTAGGACATATGGAGGTTGGCTCCTATGATTTTGAGGTTGAAAATGATGAAGATACTACAGCTAATGAAGACAAGAGTCTGTCTAGTGAAGAAGATTAAGAAGAATTCCTGGAGCAAAAAGAAACCAGTGACTCAAGCATTGAGTTTGTCTTTGTTATGCTCTTTTTTGTGTCTTGTTACTACAACAGTATGTGAAGGTTTACAGTTATCTAGTATTTTTAGAGTTTTTGAAAGCTTATAGCTCCTTTTGAATGACTGTATATGCCAGTTGCTTATTGCAATATTGTTTATATTACTCTAATGAACTATATAAACATCTTTTTGTAACTCTTTGCTGAATCCGTTCAACCTTTTCACAATATAAATATATATGTTTCTATTAATATGTGTGTGTGTGTGTGTGTGTGTGTGTGTGTGTGTGTGTGTGTAATTTGGGAGAAAGTTGAAAAATAATAAATTAAGAAAAGTATAATTTAAGAGAGATGGAAATGAATTGTTTATTAAAGAAGTATTATTCCAATATATATATATATATGAAAAATAAAGAAAAAAGAAGTCAACAAAAAGGGGGTTAGGGGAAGAGTCAACCTAAACTAGAATTACTAGGGATGGGTCAAACTTTGACCATTGTCTAGAGGGGACCTAGCCTAACATCTATGGCCTCCCAAAGATTCATAAAGGTGGGGTTCCCCTTAGGCTTATTGTTAACACTATAGGAAGTTCCACCTACCTTCTTACCAAATTCCTTGCTAAAAAACTCAAGCCCCTCATTAGCAACACCATCTCCTTCGTTAAGGATTATGCTTTTGTTGTCCCAAAAATTGAAGACATCAAGCTTGAACCCAATGATATTTTGACTAGTTTTGATGTCATCTCTCTCTTTACAAAGATCCCCATTGACGGGGCAATTGAGGTCATCTATAAGCTTACTAACCAAACCATTTCCAAATTAGTGGAACTTTGTCTCCAGTCGACTTTCTTTAGTTTTATAGGTGAGCTTTATGAGCAAACTTGCGGGATCGCCATGGGTTCCCCCTCTCCCATTATAGCTAACCTTTTTTGGAAGACTTGGGAAAAAAAGCCATTTCTTCTTCCCCCTTAAAACCTAAAATGTGGCTTCGCTTTGTCGATGACACATTTGTGATCTAGCCTCATGGGCTCGACAACCTTAGTAAGTTTAAGGATTACCTCAACAACCAATCTGATCACATTAAATTTACCATGGAGTTTGAAGTTGATGGTAGCTTACCTTTCTTAGATGTTCGATTCACCAAGAATCTTGACAGATCGTTAGCCCATCAGTTTTTCAAGATACCGACTCACACTAAGCATGATCTCCATGCTAAGTCCCACCACCATCCTACCCATAAGTTTGGAGTACTTAACACTTTAGCTAGCAGAGTCGTTAGGGTTTGCGATGATGATCATCTAGATGATGAGAAGAATCACCTCCTTGAATTCTTTGATAATAATGGTTACACCAAGGGTGAAATAACCAAAGCCTTTGAAAAATCTAATCGAGGGCCTAGCACCAAACCTCATAAGAACGAGATGGTTTCCTTAGTTGTCTTACCTTACATTCAAGGGACCACTGATAAGCTAGCAAGAGTTCTAAGGATAAAAAATATCGTTGCTAATTTCAAGTCCCTTACCACCATTAGGAACTCCCTTGGATCTGTAAAGGATCCCATTGAGCCCTCAAATAGGAAATGCATCTATTTGATACCTTTCTCATGTGGTAGACCTTACATTAGTGAAACCATTCGTTCCTTCAAAGCTAGATTCCTTGACCATGTTGTCGATATCAATCATTTTCACTCTTGTTCCTCTACTCTTGCTGAACTTGCAGACAAGATGAAGCATCATATTTTCCTTGAATATGTCAAGATTCTGGCCATTGAGGATCATTTCTTCAATAGGAAATTTAAGGAAGTAATTGAAATCGCAAGGCATCCCAACAATATCAACCGAGATGATAGCTGGAAGATCAGTAGTAACTAGGACCCTACGCTTATGACTAGGTCCCCTCTCGACAATAGTCAAAGTTTGACCCATCCTCTGTAACTCTAGTTTAGGTTGTCTCTTCCCCTACCCCCATTTTCTTCACTTTTTCTTTCTTTCTTTTTCCATTATATATATATATATATATAATAAACATTCCATTTCTATCTCTCCTAATTTATTACTTTTCAACTCTCTCCCAAATTATTTTTAAATATTTCACTTTTTACTTTCTATTTTCATTTTATTCAATTTCTATAAAAATTTATTTCATCTTTGTTAATTCCTCATTACATTTATATTTCAATTAATTTTCAATTTGTATTCTATAAATTCTTAATAAAATGTATATTTTATATATTCTACATCTTTTTATTTTCTAAATCCCCCCTCAATCTATATATTTTATTCATTTTTATTCAAATTTAATTTTCTCTTTTTTTATTAGGATTTTTATTTCCTTTTGTTATTCTTCTTTATT
This sequence comes from Larix kaempferi, assembly GCA_027924585.1. NCBI lineage: Eukaryota > Viridiplantae > Streptophyta > Pinopsida > Pinales > Pinaceae > Larix > Larix kaempferi. The sequence continues at coordinate 10,976,826 of BSBM01000014.1, forward strand.
CTTCATTAGGGGGTATTTGATATTACCTTTGGCCTCTCTCTTTTTATTTTTTTCTCCCTTTCATTATTATTTTTAGGGTTTCTTGGGTCCTTTCCCTTCTTTTAATGTAACAACTATTTTTTTTTTACTTTTTGATCCTTGCATCTCTCTATTTATTCCTAAAGATCAAAAGCTCCTCATCATCTTTTCTCATCTCTCTTTCCTAAAGATGGAGGTCACATTGGCTTGGTCTGAAACGTCGATTCCAAAAATTCTATATGATGGATCCAAAAGACTCTACTCGAAACTCTTGTAATACCCCATTTTGACCCTTAGGATATATTAGTTTTTAATGTAAATATTGTATACATGTGATGTATGTTTTCCTAGCATGGAGCTCAAGGCCAAGGCCCTGCTAGTGGAAGCTTGAATTTTATTTAAAAAGGAAAGTATTAGACATTATGTTACCCATGTGCTATTTAGCCATGGAACATTGTAAAAATGATGTAAATAAACATCATGTAATAAAATACAAAAACTGGCTATGGAGGCAATGAATGAGTATGGGCTCTGTTTTCTTATGCCACAAGTCACTCTACCTCATGGGAGTTGCTTCTTCCTCATTCCCATTCCAGTGTGGAAGGACCCAACATCAATTTTCATCCAAAAACGAATTCCCGGCAGTGAGAAAAACCAGAAATCGCAACTGTGAAAGAACCCACGTTTTGAAGAGCCATAAATGCCCAGATTTGGTATTTGAAAGTGAAATCCAATGGGGGATCCATAGGTATGAACCTTGGGGCGAATTTGGGAGCATTAGCTACCTCGAACTCCATTGGAAAACCCAATTTTGATAGCCTAGAAAACCAGTGACGGGATTGAGTTATTCGTTGACAGAATGGTGAGAAATCCAAGTGTGGATGTTTGAACAGAGGATTGGATTGCTTGAATTTAGCTTGAGATGTCTGTAGCTCTATGGTTGAGCTCACTGACTTAGCATCCTCGTTTGTCTTTTGTATGCTTGATAAACCCAACTGTGTGTTGGCTTAGCATAGCATTTGAGTGAAACCATGACTGTGAGTGAGCCCATCTAGTTCCTCCTTAGTGGATACACAACCTAGCTCGGGGGTGATCTCTCAGCCGAAAGAATACAAGCTGGATAGAGATCTATGGTTGGGTGGAACGTTGCTCTCACATAGCCAGTTGTTGGACTTCATATTCAAGATAAGTGTTCTCTGTGATTTACATTATATGCATTATGTGTTTTGCAGTGTGTTAATTCTGAATGTTTATTTCCCATGTTAATGAAACGAAATGATTGTCTTAATGAAATCGACATGAAGTCTAAGCATAGCATGAGTACGAGATTGAATTCTCTGCCTATTGATTCATCAATTCCTTGAGATAAATATGTTGATGCATTCCAGTCTGTGTGTGTGTTATTATGTTTAATTCCGCTGTGTTTATATGGAGTATGAATTGCACACAGAAGTTTTTAATTATCCATGCATTTCTCAAAAATTGAATGGGGCTGAGATTGTCAATAAGCCCGGTATGTCAGTCATGTTTCCCTCCCTTGCACCGGATTGAGGGAAGGGAACGTGACAACTCTGCTCGCAGAATCCTGAGAACTGAAGTTATGAATTTAACAACTAGAACATAAGGAGAAGAATCTCTACTTACCTGATTCATGACCAACTTAACCAATTGTGTAAGTAGACCTTGGCCCTTGTCCAGTCACCAGTTCCACTAACAACGACAAAAATTGGGGGAAACTCTCCACCCAGACAAAACCCTAGCAGAAGTTGAAGCCTCTAATCCCTTAACAACTAACCCTATTCCAAACTAGGTAAATACCTTACTCTCTTCCCTATCAACCTCAATACAACCATCTCCTTCTCCTTATCCTCCCCCTCAAACAGAAGAACTCTCAAACAACCAAAAAACACTTGAAACTAGGAAATAGCCCCAAACCAACAAGACCCTCCCTTTCCCCTTAGTTTTCCCCCTTTTATTACTTAATTTTTTTTAACTATAGACAATTTCTTAATTTTGCATAGATGACATCACTTGTCATCCATGCACCTAATAGCAATATAAGATTAATTAAACTCACTTAATAACTAATCTAAATTTAATTACAATGCACATATTCTCTTTTATTTATATATATTAATTGACTTTTTACTAATATCATATGCTAATCATACTTATACTAATGTCATTGATTAATCATCCTAATTAAGGTTGGAGTGTTACACTTACAAATATCATGTTTCTGGATAGATTTGAAATGTTCAAAACCTCAGGAAGAATTTTAATTCTTCCATCTTTGAGTAGCATCTTGAACCCTTCCACATCCTATGATTTTGGTTGTCGATTCATCTCCTAGGAAGATATCACCTCCATTGTATTTTTCATATTCACAAAAACACTCCTTGTGAGGAGCCATATGAATGAAGTGCTTGATTCGATCACCCATACATCATTTTCTACATGTGTATTTTTGGATGTCAAATAAACATCACCTCTTTGTCCTACAAAGGTTTTTGTTTCTATGGATGTGGCATCTTCAGATCCAGGCTTACCTTTATCAACACCCTTAGATTTGCAATTTTTCTTATAATTCCCAACTTTACTGCATTTCCAAAATTTCTTTTCAAATTGCCCAAGATATTTATATCTACCACTTAGATCTACTCCCATAATACCATTGTCCATACTTTTATTTCTAGTGAAAATAATCAATAACATCTATCTAATTACAACTAACTTTTATCTAACCACAACATTGTTATTAAGTGCTTGTGTGTATATTCATTGTTTTTTAATGTTTCTCTACCTTTTTATATGGAAAAATATAATACTTATACTTTAGTATTAAATTAATAATAATAAGTTAAATATCAACCATCATAGATCCATCTTTGTTAGTCCCTGCCGTAGGCAGAGACTATATGTTCCATGTTTGTGTATTAGTTAATATAGATATTTCATTATTTCTAAAGATACATTAAAGTTAGGTAAAAATATGTATTTATAAATTATTTTTAAAAAAATGATATTCAGTTTTTATTGGATGAGAGGGCTTGAAGTGACAATTTTTATCATTGTCACGTATTAAAAAAATTAAGAAAAAACAAAAAATATTTACCTTTACCTTAACCTTAACTTTAACTTTATTTGTCTACTTTGTCACGACAACATTAAAAAACACAAGTTTGTATTTAATATAGTGGTTGAGAAAGGTAACGTGGAGGAGGCTCATTGACATATTGCCACTAAGCAATATGCATTAATACCATCCAACACTTGTGCATCCTCTAAGTTGCCAAGCGTAATTTTCTGTAAGATGTATTGAATAAGAAGGTACACTTCTGTAGATAGTCACACCCCTGCAGTTATGGTTGTTGCATTTTGTTGAAAAGGGGAACCCAGGAATGTAACGGTAATTTTGGAGGTAAGATGGATGTTTTACATTAATTTTTCTGCAGCTGCATTTTACTCTTAATTTTGATGGATTTTGAATCTTATTTTGAAGGATTTTGTTAAATTTTAGCTTAAAAATTTGCCTTATTTTGTTAAATTTGAACTGTTCTGTGATTTTATTCCTGTTTAAAGACTCCATTAACTGTTATGTGAGGTTTGTTTTGATGAAATATTTATATGAATTCTTTTAAACCAATAATATTTGTATGATTTTACTCTACATCAAATTCTATTTTAATGCAAAATTTTTTTGTAATAGGTCCATTCTCCCCATGTTGAACAATCGCTTCAAATTTAGTGTGCAAATGTCCATAGAACCAATATGTAAGCTTCAAATTTTTTAAAAAGTTCTCTGGCGGCCTTACTTGCCAAAGTCTTGTTTTTTTAATCTCATTTTAAAAAGATGGCTTATGACGAAGGAACTGCTCTATATCATTACTTCTATTCTTCTTGATCCGACTGAATAATGTATTCCTCTCTCTTAGTTTAGGGAAATCATGTCTGAGTCAGGACCAAAAATCTGCTGAAAATGTTGTCGCTCTTTTGTTTGAGACAACCTGTTCCAACTCCAGAGAAAAATTCCGTAAACACATCTATAGATATTTTTGGATGTCACTCTGAAAAAATATATGGTCCAGTCTATCTCATATACTCTTAGTCAGTAGCAAAAATACTATTTGCAATTGGCGTATGCGTGGATTGTCGTTGTTGGAGGGATCTCTCTACTGAACCATCTGCAGCTATGAGCATTCCTTCTTCTTGGCTGATTCTTTCTTCATTCATAGGCATTTACAACACTCTTTCACGATTGTGTCAGGTGTGTAGGATATTTATTAGTCTTTTAAGCCTCCATTTTGTTGATACCCTTCATCTAACTTATTTTGATTTATTGGGAGCATATCTTGAGAATTGGAAAGCAACTCTAAGCAATTTTTTATCCATCATAATTCCTATTACATATAGTCCTATTGCAATCATAACTCCTCCCACCACAGTACCCAAAAAGATGCTCTCAGAAAAAATGACAGATCCTATAATTGCCACAATTGTCATCGTCAACGGACTAAATGTTCTTGAAATACAGGTCCTTTTACACACATGCACAAACATTGCATGTAATAGGTAACTGTTGATGTACTCTAGTGGACTACAATTACAATGAGAAGTTTGATGTACCATCTTAAATCCCACTAGGAAGGATCACGTACGAGAGCTACACTGAGAACGATTGCCTGTAAGGATCCCATAAAACATATTAAGGTGGAAACTGGTAGTGGAACAGAATACTTCTTCAGTATTGCAGCTTGGAAGATAAACATGGAGAGCCAAGCACCATTCGTTGCTTTTGGGGAGGAGTTCCCACGATGACTTCCACCATGAGATTTTCGCTGTAGCGAAAGGACACTCCGGTCGTGGATGCTGAGAGATTCGCATTGGCTTGACTCTTCAGAGCATTTATCACCACTAGTAGCTTCCTTATAAAATTGGGTATTTCACAATGGTCTCAGAATGCAGAAAAAGCATTGATTACCTATTCGTCTCTCGTATAATTGGGATTTTTCCTTTATTAACACAGGGAATATGTGTTGGAGTCAAATGGGTTTCTATAATGAAGCTGTATTGATTTGTTCTTCTTCATTTTGAGCATGAAATGGTGATTCTCTTTTAGTATAATCCATTAATTGATTAGTTTCTGTGTCTTGCAGCTGGGCCTCTTCCAAAGCACAACAACGTATATTGGCGAGGAAACTCTGGCATGCGTGATGGACTGTCTGATCCAGGATCAAATCACGCCAATTTGGTTGGTGGGTTTTATGATGTAGGGGATGCTACCAAGTTCAATTTCCCCGTTGCATTTGCTATGACTATGCTTAGTTGGAGCGTTATTGAGTACAGTGCCATGTATGAAGCTGCAGGAGAGCTCAACCACACTAAAGTCATCATCAAATGGGGAGCAGATTACTTTCTGAAGACATTCAATTCCTCAGCTAATATTATACGTTTGATTCATGCTCAAGTACTCCACATAACTGAATCTCTCTTGCATGTGTCCAGGGCATGATGGTTTGTTGCTTGTTTCCAAGTGCTCTCTGAGCAGAGCTTTCAAGCATTTCTCCGTTCTTTAGAATTTGCACTATGTTTCAGCTTAGAAGTCCTTCAGAATTTGCACAATGTTTTAGCTTAGAAGTGCCATGGTATTGGACCTTGAACCAACTCCATTGTGTCCTCTACGACCAACTTTTAACCTTTACTGATAGTTATTAACTTATTTATGTCCTTTTCTATTAGAGTTTTCCTTGAGATGTCAAAGTTATGTAGTTTATACCTTACGTTGTCATATCCTCGCCTCATAACTGTTTGGGTTGTAGCTTATTTCCCCTTAAGTTTGTTGCTATAGTTTATTTTATGGAAAAAGAGTTGTTTTATTCCCATACTGTAGTTTCTAATGCTAAAACCCAATATACCTGTTGAAGGCCTTCCTGCTTCCATTTCCACAAACAAATTGTGCAGTTCAGGAAAAATAATAGGCACTAAAAATTTATTCTGCAGTAATTGTGTCAGACGCAATTCTTATTGCCTGGTAGTAAAACTTTATTCTCTTTTTGTTGTAAATGAGTGTTAACAAAAAAGAAAGCAGTGTGTAAGTACTAGCTGGATCTATACTGTATTCTTTGTTTGTTGTTCTGAGGTAACGAATCTTTTACCCTTTGAATTGTTGCCTCATGGATCAGGAATGATCAAGTCTTACAATATAACTTGCTCTAGTTTTGAATATAAGCAATTGCCTTGGATTATAAAATGGTTTTGAAAGTGAGATGTCTAAGAAAGTTACAAGTGATTTTCATCTTTGAACAAAAATACATAACCTTAAAAAATCACTAACAAGGTCTTCTAATTGTGGCAGTATTTCCTTGATTTAACACTTGTGCTTGTCTTTACGAGTCTTTAATAAATTTCGTGATCTTGTACAATCTGAGTTTGTTTTCACAATTAGATTATGGCTTACATCCAAGTCTTGCTCATTAATTTGCAGGTTGGGCAAGGAGATACCTCAACTGGGCCTTCCAATCCCAATGATCATTACTGTTGGATGAGGCTTGAGATATCGACTACCCACGCCCTCTATATGATTGTCATTCTTGTTCAGACTTGGATGCAGAGATGGCTGCTGCCTTAGCTGCAGCTTCTATTGTTTTTAAGGATAACAAGCTCTACTCACAAAACTTGTCTAGGGTGCTACAAAGTTATTCAAGTTCTCGAGGGACCAAAGAGGTCGATATAGTGCTGGTGGAAGTGATGCTTCCAATTTCTACAAGTCCACTGGCTACTATGATGAGTATGTCTGGGGAGGTGCATGGATGTATTATGCCACAGGGAATTACTCTTATCTTCAACTGGCCACTACCAAGGGAATTGCCGAGCGGGCTGGTGCATTCTATGGTGGGTCGGACTATGGTGTTTTAAGCTAGGATAACAAACCAGTGGGTGCCCAAGTAGGTTATATAATGTGACAAAGATGTAGTATGTTCTCAATGTTTGCATTTGATCAGAGGACATTGAAGTAGACAGCAGGGTTTGTGCATTTTAGGGCTGTCACTTTTGTGGATCATCTTGAAGGTTGTTATTCTATCTAATCTGGGTCACCTGTATGGGTTCTTGCAGGTTCTCTTAAGTAGGTTGAAGCTTTTCTTAAGCCCTGGTTATCCTTATGAAGAAATTTTGCAGAGCTATCACAACTAGACTAATATTGTGATGTGCTCGTGCCTTCCGTGCCTTCAATAGAACAAGATGTGATGATTTTTCCTTTTTCTATACAACACATTGTTGTGTTTATTATTGTTTTGGAGTTGTTAGATTGGTAGCTTGTAAGCAATGATGCTTTCTTTAACAATGGACATTAAGAACAATAATTGGATTTAAGGTTGAATTATTTTGTTATAAAGCTTAATGTCCTTTGCAATTATGTTAGTTGGGTCACAATTGAATATACCATATGTTTCATGTCGATGTAGTATTTGTAGAATTTGAATCAAATAAGTATGATACAAGATCAATAATTGACCTAAACAATACACATTTAGGATGTTTCGACATAAAATATATATATGATAAGAGAACCATAAGCTTTGCTATGAACTTTTCTTTTGTATTCATTACATCAAAGTATCATAGCTTTAAAAAATTATAAGCAATGTTTAGTAAAAGCATTCAATATACTCATCAAGGACGCTTTAGTAATATAAGGTCCAAGACCATTGTAACAATACAACTTATTAATAACTCAATAGGTTACTTATGGGATTTGAAATCGAGTGAGGAGGATACTAATAATTTCTCCTAACCACAGAAGTTAGACCCAATTGACAATAGGTAAAAAATTATTTTTAAGAATAAAATTTAACTATTTTGGTGTGCTTTGAAGAATTGTTAATTTTTTTCATCTAACTTGATAAAATTCGCAAACTTGTATTTTAATTTTCAATGCTTTAACTTTGGAACTAAGAAACTAAGTAGTGTTATATTCTTCATTCTTTAAACTTTGGCTTTTTTAGGTTTTTCTGCCTATTTATGTGGTATTTTTTGCCAAGATTCTTAATTTCATATATATTCAAAGTCATTGTGTGCTTTATAAAATAAGGAATATGGGTAGGATACACTTTCAAAGCATATTTGAAAGTTGAGATTTTTTTTTCTATTTTTTTTATGAAAGTATTTATGACTAATTTTTTTAAACAAGCAACATTTGGTTTTACTTTTAATTATAGTATATTAAGTGAAAAAAAATTATTGATATTATTTCAATTCTAATTGGTTCATAAAAGATATATCTCACAAATTGATGTTTTTATCTAGTGGGGAGCATAACAATTTATCCTCTCAACCATCTAAGTTAAGCTAAACCGTATTTACAATATCCATAGCTAAGTTTATCCCACTATTCAAAATAAATAAATGAAAAGTTCTATTGTCAAAATGGCTTTCTAAATATCCAAATTTCAATGGATTAGGCATTTTTTTAAAATTCTAATAATATTAATTTTGGTGAACATTAGTTGTCAAAGTACTTTAGAGATAAATGCATAGGTTGTGTAGTATTATTTCCATATTTAATACATGATGTTTGATTGTTATATTACTTATTTTTTAAATAATTAAAAAATGATATTTGAAATTTCTTTGAAATTATTATTTAACATATATGTATATGAATATGATTTGTTTTTAATACAATGGAGCTTTGTTCACAATTTTTGTATTAGGGGAATCAACAACTAGAGCCACAAGGCCCTAACCATGGCCCATGACAAGATTGGGGGGATGACCTTCCATTTACAACGAATTATAACTTCTCATCTTTACCACTTGAGCTGCCCCCACGGGCACTTTTGAGAGCATTATTAACTAAACATTATAACTTGAATTATTTTACGAGGACTATGGGAGTGCATCTCATTTGAATTGTTAGGATGGTTTTTACATTTCATAATTGTTTTTTATTTTTATTTTTTAAAGGCAGGGACTATGCTGCACGTAGCTCTTGTTATATTTTATAAGCTATGCAAGAACTATATATATTAAAAATAAGAAGAATTACACTGTACATAATTTGTGTTGGTTGGTTTACCACTTAGGAAATTAGACTGGCAACAAAATGAGAGTTTTCCAATCCAGATAGTCTATGACAAGTTGCCAAACATGTTTACTATCCAAAAATTATGACTATATCTTCCATCGTGGGGAATTACTGCAAATGCACTAACATATCTGATTCCAAAAAACCATGCAAAGTCCATACCTAATAACTTAAGCTTTCTGACCCTCATTTGGAGGAATTAACAAAACCTATATTGGGACCTGACCCGTCTCTTGATTGTTAGAGGAGATTGCCACCACCACCTCAGAACTCTGACCTGACTCATAGCTCTCCTTAGACAAAACAATCCCATAGTTAAACTTTGCCATAATGGTCAACTTTGCATCCAAAGTGTGTATCTAGACTTGAATTTAATCCAACTAAACCATAATTTCATCTTGGACATCTATTGGATCGGTGAAACAAATACCTACTGTCCACAGTAGGATTGGGAATTTCTCCCTCTTCCCCTTCTCTCTTGTCACCCTCTTCTACCTCTACATATCATGAGGGAAATCAACCAATCCAATAAACATATATGACAAGTAGAGCCACAACAGAGTGACATCCAAAGAATCGGGATAACAAATAAAAGAGATAAGAGAGGCCCCCTACCTACCCCCCCATTTAATTCAAGCCCGTTGAATTCAAACACACACACACACACACACACACACACACACACACACAGAGCTCGGTGATGACTTAAACCTCATTCCATAGCAACTGGTCACAAAATCCCAGTATCTATCTCCATTATCATCCATCATATCCTTGTCCTCTTCAACTGCCATTCTTTGCATTGCATTTCATCCCTTTTCCACCCAAATCCTTCATTGCTTCCTCTCACCATTAACCCCTCCATCCTTACCTACATCTAGTGCCCCTCCTCTTCTTGTAACACCTATCCCCTTGTAACCCACTCCTGAGAATAAATGTGGGGGGTTAAGTATGTTTCTTGGCCCCATATAATCCCCTCCACTTATCCTTGCAACCCCATATGGGGATTCCATAGATCCTTCTTAACCTTGGATATATCAAGTATCAAGAGGACTCAAGTACCTCGAGGTACAAACCTTCAGGTTTTGCACCCTCTAAATGATTTGCACCTCAAATGATTTGATCCATATCAACTTGATAAATCCAAGGTTGAGATGGATCTAGGTGGTGTAATAATTCTAGCATTTATAACATTATATTTCAATATTTGTAAAACTTACCTTTATATGTAATAAAGGCCTCATCACACTTATTAATGATTTACTCTTTAAGTTATGGATTTTGTCTCGTTATTGATATAAGTAGGTTTCCCTCCTCTAATATGCATTTTTATCATTTTATCAAAACAATCAACTAGTGTATTCATGTCTATTGGAGACATTGCCTCCATACTCAACAAAAATGGTTAAGGACTAGATTTCACTATGTGATTAAGGAAGCAATGATGAAAGTTGCATGAATTTTGTAGAAGTGAATTAATTGGTATAACTATAATTCCTATGGAAATGACCCACAAAATACGAGCCATAAAACACATTCCTCAACCTTATATATTCAAGGAGGCAAAGGAGGATATGAACCCTTGGGATTAGAAACAACACTCCTTAGAGGGGATACACCCTCACTGACCCAATTTCAACCTTCATATGAAGATCTAAGGGGATAACTTAAATGTGTCCTTGTAGTGTATGGATGGCGCAATGCATACTTGGGGCGAGAGATGCATTGATTAAAACCTTAGAAAAGACTTTGATGAATTTATAGATACATTAATGCCCGTGTTCTAAAGGGACATACCAAAGGAAAACTCTTTACAATTTTGGTGCACAACATCCATGTCTAAAAAATGACATAAACATGGATTGAGGTAATAATATTTGAACGGGTCTTTGGAAAGAGTAATTAATATAGCTAGAAGAGTAAAGTCTCATGTTGAAGATATTAGGTTCTACATAATAGGAGGGTCAAGGAAGGGGTATTGAAATCCCTAGTTGTTTTCTTGTCCAAAAACCTACAACCTCAACCTAAGCTCGTATACTAAAAGAAATATTAATGTTTACAAATATTATTAGTTTTCCGAGTTTTGTACAAAATGTGTTAATCTTTGCTAATATTAGAAGATGCGTTAATATACTTGTAAGACATAAGAGTATAACCACCTATTTGCTAATATTTGTCAATAATACAAATAATACAAGATGAGATAATATTTCCTAACAACTTTGCATTGATTGGCATACACCACAATGCAAAAGCTTTTAGACTATGCATTATTGATCCATACTCTTATATGCATATGTTTTATAATAAAGTTAACATATATTTATACATTCTTAAATAGCAATAATTTGTGTATTTTATTTATACTATAATATTATATATAAAGTTTCATTAACTACTTAAGTGGTCAATAGTCACCCACCCACACAAATATACAACTTTTAATTGGTAGCTCAAATTTTATAAAATCCTAAATAATTGTTCAATATTTAATACCTCCAATATCAAATACCTACTCTGAGTTGGCAGGTGCGAGGGGAGTTCTTCTGGACTCCAAAGGAAACAAGCTGACTGACTATACATGGGGCATAGTCAAGCAGACCAACAATGACGCGGAGTGGCTTGCTCTAATCAAAGGAATTGACATAGCAAAGGAAAACAATGCCCAGGATCTGGTAGCTATTGGTGACTCCCTCGTAGTGATCAAAGAAGTAAGGGCCCTAGCCAAATACACTCACCAACCCTCCTCCAAGTATCATTATCAGTTCTTCCACAAGATAAAAGATCTTAGCTCTATCACTCTCTACCACATTTTGAGAACCAACAATCAACAAGCCGACTCCATGGCAAATATTGGAGCTGGACTAAATCGCGGCCTTATGGTTAGAAATGGACAATACTCCACAGTTGATTGGGTTCCTTAATTTTTTGGGTTCCACAATACTCCACAACCTTTGCCACACCCCTTGATCTTTATACCCATAAAAATTCATTTAACAGCCACCTCAATTAAATGGTTGATGGCACCTTTGGTCACGCTCAAAATCCACCCAAGATCACGTCCCCCTTTCCCAAGGCATTTGCGGCGGCGTATTCAGTCTGGATCCTTATGTCTCGCATGCAAAAATTTAATGCACACAGAAGGCATGGTATCCAACGCCTATTTCAAACACCTGGACGAAGGCAATACACAAACACTTCATCTCTTCTTTCCCTGGAAGACAGGCTCGTCTCATCTCAGGTGTCTTGGTTCATGGGGCAATATGGACAGTGGAAATGCTGGTAATAACCCTGGGCTTTTCCTTCCGGCGCTTCAATGTCGTCCATGCAAGACTTCCATACGGGTTAACTCTGAGGGCATAGGCTTGAATCGCTACCTCTCTGGTTTGGAAGTGGTTTAGGGGAATGGGAACAGTGAAAAGGAAATTCAAGGGCCTCTCGTTAACAAGATGAGGCACGTCCGTTGCGAACAACCCAAACCCAATGAAAATGGCAGAGGTTGGGTACAACAGGGCGTTGGGAAAACGAGGAATCCTGTCAATGGTGTCCAGAATGGTTTCGAACAGGACTTTGGGAAAAATTGGCATCCCCTTTACGCCAGCAACAACCAAAAATACGACGATTCTCTTCATCACGGCTCTTTGCAGCACTTGGGCGGCAACAATGGGGAGTCAGTAGATGGAAAACTTTGGAACCTGGTAGAGGAAAACGTGGGTGTCGTGAACCTGGACTCCCCCTGTGGGACGGAAATTCCTCCTCCTGGCGTTCTCTCTCATCTGCAAGACATTGAATCTTAGGTCTGCTGGCTGAGAGGTGAGAATAAAGACCTAAAGAAAACTATTTCTCACTTTGCCACCTTTGTCCAAATTGCAAATTCTGATGTTAGAAACAACAGTAGCAAAATGAAGGAGTACTTTGATGGCATGGTTGGCAAAATGGAATCTATGCACACCTGTCTCAGGATTGTAGAAGCCAAGGTGGATTGTATTCGAACTAGCAAGAGCAACATCCCATCTGCGATTTTGGGCATGGAAGACAACGAGAATCTGGCCACAAGCAGCAAGAAAAAGGCTCATCGCTCTGCAGAGAATTAAGCTTCGGTTTATCTTTGTGCTAAGTTATCTCATTTAAGTTCTAATTATGTAATCAGTTGTAATAGCAATCAGTCTTCTTTCTGGTTTAGTTATGTATCTTTGTTTTCTACGAAGTCTAAAGACTGGTTATGAGGTGCCTTCTTCCCTCCTTTTGTTGGGTACAGTCTTCCCAATTTTTGTATCAGGCTTACCTTTTTAATACAAAGCTCCTTAACCGTTATTGTTAAAAAATATTACATACCTACTACACATTAGATACTCCAAATTATAAAGTTGTTTTCTTACCTACTTATTATTTACTATCTAACTAACTTTTATCAATTTTTATTTAAAAAATATGTACTATACAACTTTACTACTAATTCCACTTATTTATTTTATAGTCATAAATACAAATGGTACACATGTTAAATATAACCATTACAACATCCACAAGAATCACAAGTCTAAAAATTCCCTTTCTAAGATGCCACGCCACATACCAAAGAATCATTTCCAATTAAATTCGAAACATTGAAAACGACATTGTAGATTTATAATTCTACTTAGCACTTTATTCATTCCATAATCAACTTTAAAATAAACGATGATAGAGAATGAAAAAAACTTTACATCAACTTTACATGAAAAAGAAAAAAACTTTACATCAAACCCAAAACAATGGCGGTAATTATAAATGTATCACTAATATTTTGATGTGAAAATTTTGTAAGCACACATTTTCATGAAAAGGAACTATGTTGTCATCTTTAGATTCAATTTTTCAATTCACAAAATTGTGTGTAATAAATATTTTATGAATGTCATTTTGTTAATCGTTTAAAATAAGAGAAGAGAAATTATTATTTATTTTTTAATTTGATAAAAATTATTTTGAATTAATAAAATTTAAATATTAATTATTAAACAAAGATGTTGTTTTTTATTAAAAATTAATTATTTAAAAAAAATATTATTAAATTTTAATTATAATAAATATAAAACATCATAGAATGTTTTATCTTTTATAATGGTATTTCATATTATGAGATTGGTGAAAGTTAAATTACATGGCAGTAATCGTGAATAAAACATATCTTACTTTCATATTATTTTCAAAAGAAAATTACATAAAAGCTTCTTTTGATTGTTGCTTTAACAACGTGCACATAGCTTTCAAAAACAGAAGTCGTGTATGCAAATTCCACTAGCTTTTTCGAATTGGAATAATGTGTGGCTCAAAATTTGAAATGGTTTAGCCAAAATATATATATAATGTAATAGAATACGTAGCAAAGTACTATACGGAAGAAACGCATAAGGCACGATGCATAAACATGAAGATATTGGTTGGCACCTACTTAGTTGTTTGGACATATATCGTAATATTCCATTCCATATTCATTTAAGGTTGGCTTTGGAATCTCATTTTAAGGTTGGCTTTGGAATCTCATTTTCAATCACAATTGTTTTCATTCATTATTAGATGGTTGGGGATGTTTTGTAACCTCAAGATAGTGAAAGGAAGCAAAGTATTGAGAATTTGTCATTTTACACTAAGTGATGGGTTAGCTTGTATGAATTCATGTCTCTTACAAGTTTGTTAACTTTTCTTATGGTGAACCTTGTAGTAACTACATTGTGAACACGCTCACTTGGTTGATGAAATTCTAGATGGCTCTATGTTCATTTTGCAATCCCACTCAACCTAATCTACAATAATTGTTGTAAATTAGGCATTTCCATCTGTAGTTTTTGTACTTATGCAATGCTCTAGAGTCTAGAATGCTTCCTATGATTGTGGAGCATCATTATGAATGCTTGATTGGCACACATAAACTATGATGGATGAAAAAATTACACAAGAAGAATGGACATTGAACAATGCACAAATGTGGTTGGAGTGGTCAATGCAAAGAGACATGCATGTAGAAGGATAAAATGTGGTGCACATAGGCGAATGTGAAGAGTTACATGTTGAAAGTCAAAGAGCTAGATAAGTGAAAAATAGAGAAAACCAAGAAGTGAAGAAGATAGCTTGTACCTGAATAAAATTATTGACTTCATTGGAAGGCTAAGGTTTGAAAGCGAGTGTTATAAATTGATGGATGGCAAGAGAATTCAAGTTGGTCCCAATTGGGAGAGGACCTTCAATTGGAGTCAATTTAGCACCAAGAGCGAGGAAGATTGTATCCAAGAATATAGATTCGAAGAACAAAATATATACCTTGAAGAGAAGGTAGAGAGAATTGAGGAGATTGTTTCCATTGGGAAGAAAATGCATAGATTCTAAGGACGAGGACTAAGGAGAGGTGGACATGATTGATCGATTGATGCAAGAAAAACACTGGGATTTGAGCATCTTTTGCAAGAGATCAAGGAGTATAAAGGAGTCAAAGTGTTTTTTGGATTAACAAATTGAAATCTAGTAACGAGAAGTTTGGAAGGAGTATAACATTAAGCATGTATAATTTGATAAGAGTTTGAATTGTACTTGGAGAAGTTGTGAGGACCTGTGAAAGACTAAGGATATATATATATATATATATATATGATGCAATCTAATTGTAATATTCATATAATGAATGAGTAGACCCATTGATACTTTATTGTTATGTATTTTTATGTCCCCTTTGTTGTGCGTAACTTGTGCAGTTAAGATCAGTGCACAATATCTGGGTTGCATCTATATTTACCATCAATGCATCAATCTATAGAGATAAGCTCACACTTAAAATATTTGCCACACCAATTAAGATATCAAGAAATTTCTTGGCTTGATTCCACCAGTGAGAAATGATTGGGGTGGTGGCAATAATCCCATAGCTCGGCAAGGCCCTATTCCTTCCCTCTTCCTGTGATGATTTGTAATATGAAAACTCTAATGAACTCATTGTGCTTTCCACCTTGCCATACAAACAGGAGTAAACCCTCCATCTTCATGTGTCCTCCCTCACCATTTTTTACCTAATGAAGTCAACCCCCTTTGCATACAAACAAGTATATAGTGACTAGGCTAGGAAGACCCTTAAATGCCCCACTTGAACAAGAAGTGAAGGCGAGAATGATTCAACAAATGGATTGCTTGAAACCTTCCTTTATAGAGAGTTCCGAGTAGGGAAAATTTTAGGGGCTAAATTTCACCCATATGCTAATTTTTCCATGTTTTTTTTCCAAAAACGATTCATCAATTTCCATTTTTTCCAAAAAGGATTCTCTAGAATTCTATAGAATAAACGTATTTAACCTTAAAAATCATGAAAAGTTTATAAAAACTATGTCAAATCCTTTACATGAAAAATGGCATTAATGCATGAAAGAAATCAAATTCCATTACTTAAAAAATGGTGAAAAACAATATAAATATACAATGTATAGAATGGTGGTATCTATGTTTTAGAGGAGATGTATATGTTACATGTATTGACAAAAATATCCTCAAAGAAGTCAAAAGAAATCAATTGCATTGTAATCTCAAAACCCTAAGATGCAAGAACCCTAACACTAACACAAAGTCAAGATTATGTGTGACTATAAATTAGATAAAGTTGATTGTATGAAAATAAGGGAACATTTTTGGGAGCATAACTTTTATTAGTTACTCTATTTTTTGTCTTTATCTAGTTGGGGAAAAATGGTTTAGTTCTAATGCTCTTCAATAGACATCACAGTCGTGACAAACACGTGGAAACAATGAAAATGTGTCATTATCACTATTGTTTCTAAGATGGTGCCATAGGTCTACTTGGATAAGATCATGGAGTTGGGATGAAACATGTACAAAAATAAAGATCCGGGGTACTCTCAAAAGATTTGCCAAGAAAGTATCCTACTTTGCCAATGTTTCCAGTGTTTAGTCCTCACATTTTCACATGTATATGGAGGCCAATTTGGTGGAATATATGTCCCTTAAACCCTAGTATCCAAGGATAAGAGACATTGGTCTTATTATCTACATTCAAGCAAATATGGTATAATTCGTGATACCCCTATTTGCACCTAGGCTAAAGAAAGTCCATATCATGTGGTTGTGCAATGCCTTAATCTATTTCTAGAAGCACTTAAAAAAAGCATTAAGGTTAGTGTGGTTAGTGTGTGCTTGTAGGTATCCATGATATATATGTCCTTCTCCATTCAAGAAGGTGAAATAAGTCTCCAATTTAAGAAAATATAGCTCTCTTTAGTATTTTAAAGCACATAGTTTAGTTTGATTATAGAAACTATAGATTGCATTTTCATTTCATAATTAGGTGTTAGTGCTTTTTATTTTGTGGAGATGTGGTGGCTAAGGCTACTATACAAAAATTCCCAAGCGATATAGGCATCTAGTGTGGAAAGGCCCACTCTGTAATGAAAAGAGAAGCATGCCATATGTGGGAGGAGCCACATTGGTTATGAAAAAGGTAGGGATGAAAGTCTCCTCAACAACCAAGAGGAACCACTACCAACAAATGCCATTTGGCTAAGCAAAGTAAAGGAATACATGTATGAAATACTATGAAGGAAAAACAAAGAAAAACATCTGCCGAGTATAGATTCCTTGATAGATCTAATGTGAGGAATCACTAGGTTCCCATTGGCAAAGAGCATAGGTGAGCAAGTCTAGAAAGTAGTTAATATTGTACCAATGGTTGGGAACCCATGTCAAGTCAAGTTTGAGCCATTGCACTAGATTATTTAAAACACTATGGTTTCTTGTCATATTCCCTTGTATAGTTGAGTCCATAATTACAAAGAATAATCAAGCATTAGCAATAGACATAGTCAAGATTTTTGTTGCACATATACATAGACTCTAAATATTGTATTGCCATTCCCCATTCTTACAAAGATTTTACCTCCCATAAACTTCCTAGGTCACCAATTCTTTCTACTGCTAGTTTATCCATTAGAGGCAATACCTGAGAACCAAGGAATTGCTTGAGTGATTTTGTAGGACTTGACAACCATTATATCTCATCTTCATTTTATGATTAGACAATTGAAAAATAAATATTTTATATGTTCAATCTATAGTCCCAAAGAGACCCACAACTACCGATAAATACAAATAAATTAAACAGCAAATATATGGGAAGACACCAATGATATCAATATGTTGATGTGTTGTTTATGTGAATGAACCATGAATATTAATCACCCATTATTCATTCTTTATAAAAAATCAACTTATTTCCCATGCCATGAAAATTGATAGTGAATTTAGAAAATGAATGAAATTTGGATGGATGATGAGCCTGGAAGTGACAACGGTTTACCATATTTTGATGGAGCAAGTACATGCATCGATAAGAAATATGTATAGAAGAGCGCCTCCCCGTTAACATTCAATATGATTTTGTTTCTACCATAGCCTTTCTAATTGAGAACCTGTTGCCATCATGTTTTCTTAGAGGTTGCATCAGGCTATTTTTCTTTTTGAGGATTTGACTATAAATCCATACATGCACTAGCGAGAAGGAAATAGGGCAAGTGACATTTTATATGCACCAACAAGAAGGATCGAGGTGAAATAATGAAAAAGATTAACTATATTGTTAGGCGGCTAAGATTTATTCAACTCTAGTCCAGTAGACATTCTATGGGAATAAAAACATACAATGTAAATATATGTGTATTTTTTCACTAGGTAAACCTCACATGACGGATGGCCCAACAAAGAAAACCCCTCTCAAGTTTAACACTCATTTGTACTTTATTTTTCTTGATGATGAGAGCCTAAGTTTTATTGAAATACAACTTGGGTGAATGGAAGAGATTAAATCTAAGCTTAAGTCTTTGATTTATCCACATTTACCAAGTTGGAGTTGAAATTCTATACCAAAATAATATTGATTGATTTTTTTTCAAATCGATTAAATTTCCAAAGTATACCTTAAAAAAACTATAAATATCATAAGTTTATCGCACAATGTGAAGATTTATGCCAAGTCTATTTAAAGAGGGGTCGATGCTTCAAATTTTGCATGATGCTAAAAGTTAGATTCCGTTGTAAGTCTGTTACCCTTGCTCTTCACAAAATAAGATAAACCCTGGAAACAAAGGTGTCTCCTTGAAGCCAATAACATCACTCTTATACCAAATGAAGAGTTTGATAAACCTATGTAATAAAAGCAATATTAAACGGAAACTAAAACGTAGGAGTAAAAAATCGCTCACACACATAGTAAGTAGAGATTTTCCTTGGAAACAAAAAACTAGGAAAACCATCCTACCTAGGATTTTTACCACTCTCTATCTCATTGCATTATATTTTATATTTACAATACAATATTATAGCATCCAAAACCCTAATCCATTAAATATGATTATATTACTACCCTGATTCCTTAACTAGAATTAGTTTACAATGGAACAAAAAGACTAAAAACAAACCAAAAACAGACCCAGAAATTTCTTTCGTGGGCTCCACACCTGAATCGTTGGCCCCTTGTGCCCCCCAAATGAAGGGAGGTCACCGCCCTGGACCTCGTTTTCTTTGAGAACATACAAAGAGTGCAACACATGTCCAACATATGCCATTGTCCTTATATACCTTCACATTAAACTTCATAGAGATGTAAGATTTAGTATTGTCAATGTTTTTAAGTTGATTGTCTACTTTTATTTTTCAATAGATAAACCATGCCCCAATATCTCTTGCCTAACCATTTTAATCCTATAATGGCTAACAGTCATTCTATAATCAATAATAGGGAGCTTATCTTCACTCAACTCAAGCAATTTGTGTTTATAATATAAATATATAATCACAAATTTAATCGAAGTAACTAAAATATTGAAAATAAATATATTTTTATGTCAATACCAAATATCACCATTTATACATTTTCTTTCAAAGTTGTAATAACAACCACCCACCATTATTTTCTTGATATTATGGTTGTAGTCCTTTTAACATACATCTCTTGAAAAAAGTTATCATCGCACCAAAAATATTTTTTTTTACCTTTAGAAAACATAATTTTTTTTAATTTATATTAATAGTAAGCCCATAATCTTTCATTAATAATTTATTGTATGAATCAAAATGTAAACACTACATTTATACAACACAACACATCCAAAACATAATCTTGTTTTTTTTTATATATTAATAATAAGCCCATAATCCTTCATTAATAATTTATGGTACAAATCAAAATGTAAACACTACATTTATACAACACAACACATCCAAACTTAAGATATTATCATTTCCAGTACACAAGTATTCAATTATCTTAATAATAAGCCCATAATCCTTCATTAATAATTTATTGTACAAATCAAAATGTAAACACTACATTTATACAACACAACACATCCAAACTTAAGATATTATCATTTCCAGTACACAAGTTAACACTACATTTATACAACACAACACATCCAAACTTAAGATGTTATCATTTCCAGTATTAAGAGAGTCTTGTCGTAGAATGAAATGTTAACACACAAATATATCATTTTATGTAGTGGTGAGACTTATCATTATTATTGACATGTAATAAACAATCATCACAAGTCAAATAGAAATTTCAAATTATAACACTAAAATAAGAAGAAGAAAAAATTAAAAAAACAAACACATTTTGTTATTAAAAGAATAAAAATCACATTTTTTGATAAAAAACTTATGAATTAATTTATAGTGGGAAAAATCCATCACATATAAATGCTTGCTACATAAACTACTTACTCCAACCTATGATCGTAAAAAAATAAAAAAAGTAAATGATCATAATTCCTTAAGTTCAAAACTTATATATTATTTCAAATGTCATCATAAAAAACTGCAAAACAAAAACAATAATATAACTAAGTTATCCAAGTGAGAAACTAAAGAGAAACCCTAAGGGTACTTGTTTGCACTCGTTTGTATTTAAAATCTCCACAAATAATATTTAGTTTTTTTTTTTTCCAAAGAAAAAATTGTATTCATTGATTTTATAAGAACAAAAAAAACATTCTATAGGTATTACAATAGCACGATAAAGTTTTAAAAATGATAATATCCAAATGCTAAGTATGAAAATCCCAAATCTTATATTTGCTTACAAAATAAAAATATGACCGTAATGAAACACTTCAAAACTTCAAATAGTATTTAGCTTATTGTATTTAAAGATATCTGACTTATTTCCTGATTTACCTGCTGGTAAGAAATGATCTTGCATGCGCCTTCAACCATAAGTAAACCTTCTTTTGAAAGAGTATCTGCTTGAGTGCTTTGTTATTTGTAAATATGTGCAAAAATGAATTTCTGGAAAAGTGTGACTTGTTGATCCACATTGCTTCCTAAATTCTGGAGCGCATGATTGTTGAAACAATTAACCCTATTCATAAATCTTATCCAAATCTCAGAGTCCCCATACACTTTAAGATTTTCAATCTTCTTGTCTTTAGCCAGAAGTAGTAATAATCACAGTGCAAGTCCTTTTGTTCTGTTATTGGAACCATGACCTCCATTTGCTTGGAAACTGTACATCTCATTCTCTGAAATCCTTAGTACACCTCCCAATCCACATACTTTATTAGAGCATGCTCTGTCAAAAAATCCCACCACTTCCCCTTCCGTAATGTTCAATACTTTAGGCGTTCTGTACCGAACCTTATTCTCCAGTTCTATAAACATATGATATATCGAGAGGATCTGTGACGTAACATAATAACTGGGCAGATTGTTATCTTCGTGGACTGAAAGATTCCTGGCGAGCCATACATACCAGGGCACCAAATATGCCAAAACTCTAATGCTTTTAAGGCTAGGCTCATCGAACCAGGACTTCAAGAAGTGTTTGAATGATTCTTCTTCGTCCACATGAACCATCTTAATTTTCTGACGCAAGCCTACCCATACTTGTTGTATGAAAGGGCATCCAGTAAATAAATGTGTTGCCTCCTCTTCCACCGATTTGCATAAGCTTCACCTGCCAGGACCTTCTAAAAATCTTATTTTTAAGCTATCCCAAGTCAGAATCTTGCCCTTGAGAATGAGCCATATTAGAATTTTGCTCTTATAGGTCGATCTGACTTTCCAAATCTTCTTCCACCACCAGGGATCTTCTGTGAAGTGATCACTCCATTGCAATGTGTAAGCAGCCCTGTCATGTCCCCTTCCATCATCTTAACGGGCTAATTTGACAATCTCAGCCCCATTCATTACTAAGAAATGCATTTTAAAATAAAAACTTATGTATACATATTCATACTCAGCAAGCACAGTGGAGTTAAACACTATATATGCACACAGTTTCATCATATATTCAACATATAAACAACAGTCATTAGTTAAAACATTGCGGAACATGGAATTAACATAACTCAAACCCAAAACAATGGCGGTAATTATAAATGTATCACTAATATTTTGATGTGAAAATTTTGTAAGCACACATTTTCATGAAAAAGGAACTATGTTGTCATCTTTAGATTCAATTTTTCAATTCACAAAATTATGTGTTATAAATATTTTATGAATGTCGTTTTGTTGATCGTTTAAAATAAGAGAAGAGAAATTATTATTTATTTTTTAATTTGATAAAAATTATTTTGAATTAATAAAATTTAAATATTAATTATTAAACGAAGATGTTTTTTTTATTAAAAATTAATTATTTAAAAAAAATATTATTAAATTTTAATTATAATAAATATAAAATATCACATCATAAAATGTTGTATCTTTTATAATGGTATTTCATATTATGAGATTGGTGAAAGTTAAATTACATGGCAGTAATCATGAATAAAACATATCTTACTTTCATATTATTTTCAAAAGAAAATTACATAAAAGCTTCTTTTGATTGTTGCTTTAACAACATGCACATAGCTTTCAAAAACAGAAGTCGTGTATGCAAATTCCACTAGCTTTTTCGAAGTGGAATAATGTGTGGCTCAAAATTTGAAATGGTTTAGCCAAAATATATATATAATGTAATAGAATACGTAGCAAAGTACTATACGGAAGAAACGCATAAGGCACGATGCATAAACATGAAGATATTGGTTGGCACCAATTTAGTTGTTTGGACATATATCGTAATATTCCATTCCATATTCATTTGGGGTTGGCTTTGGAATCTCATTTTCAATCACAATTAGCTTTCATTCATTATTAGATGGTTTGGGATGTTTTGTAATTTCAAGATAGTGAAAGGAAGCAGAGTAGTGAGAATTTGTCATTTTGCACTAACAAAGTGGTTAGTTTGTATGAATTCATGTCTCTCATAAATTTGTCAATTTTTTTTTTTAGTGAATTTTGTAATTACTATATTGTGAACACACTCACTTGGATGATGAAATTTTAGATGGCTTTATGTTCATTTTGCAATGCGTCTCAACCTAATCTCCAATAATTGTTGTAAATTAGGTATTTCCATTTATAGTTTTTGTACTTATGCCATGCTCTAGAGTCTACAATGCTTCATGTGATTGTGGAGCATCATGATGAATGCTTGATTGGGTACACATAAACTATGATGGATGAAAAAATTACACAAGAAGAATGGGCATTTAACAATGCACAAATGTGGTTGGAGTGGTCAATGCAAAGAGCCATGCATGCGGAAGGATAAAATGTGGTGCACATAGGAGAATGTGAAGAGTTACATGTTGGAAGTCAGAGAGATAGATAAGTGGAAAATAGAGAAAACCAAGAAGCGAAGAAGATAGCTTGTACTAGACTAAAATTATTGACTTCATTGGAAGGCTAAGGTTTGAAGGCGAGTGTTATAAATTGATGGATGGCAAGAGAATTCAAGTTGGTCCCAATTGGGAGAGGACCTTCAATTGGAGTCAATTTAGCACCAAGAGCGAGGAAGATTGTATCCGAGAATATATATTCGAAGAACAAAATATATACCTTGAAGAGAAGGTAGAGAGAATTGAGGAGATTGTTTCCATTGGGAAGAAAATGGATAGATTCTAAGGACGAGGACTAAGGAGAGGTGGACATGATTGATCGATTGATGCAAGAAAAAAACTGGGATTTGAGCATCTTTTGCAAGAGATCAAGGAGTATAAAGGAGTCAAAGTGTTTTGTGGATTAACAAATTGAAATCTAGTAACGAGAAGTTTGGAAGGAGTATAACATTAAGCATGTCTAATTTGATAAGAGTTTGAATTGTACTTGGAGAAGTTGTGAGGACTTGTGAAAGACTAAGGATATATATTTGATGTAATCTAATTGTAATATTCATATAATGAATGAATAGACTCGTTGATACTTTATTATTATGTATTTTTATGTCCCCTTTGTTGTGTGTAACTTGTTCAGTTAAGATCAGTGCACGATATCTGGGTTGCATCTATATTTACCATCAATGCATCAATCTATAGAGATAAGCTCACACTTAAAATATTTGTCACACCAATTAAGATATCAAGAAATTTCTTAGCTTGATTCCACCAGTGAGAAACGATTGGGGTGGTGGCAATAATCCCATAGCTTGGCAAGGCTCTATTCCTTCCCTCTTCCTGTGATGATTTGTAATGTGAAAACTCTAATGAACTCATTGTGCTTTCCACCTTGCCATACAAACAGGAGTAAACCCTCCATCTTCATGTGTCCTCCCTCACCATTTTTTACCTAATGAAGTCAACCCCCTTTGCATACAAACAAGTATATAGTGACTAGGCTAGGAAGAACCTTAAATGCCCCACTTTAACAAGAAGTGAAGGCGAGAATGATTCAACAAATGGATTGCTTGAAACCTTCCTTTATAGAGAGTTCCCAGTAGGGAAAATTTTAGGGGCTAAATTTCACCCATATGCTAATTTTTCCATGTTTTTTTCCAAAGACGATTCGTCAATTTCCATTTTTTCCAAAAAGGATTCTCTAAAATTCTATAGAATAAACGTATTTAACCTTAAAAATCATGAAAAGTTTATAAAAACTATGTCAAATCCTTTACATGAAAAATGGCATTAATGCATGAAAGAAATCAAATTCCATTACTTAAAAAATGGTGAAAAACAATATAAATATACAATGTATAGAATGGTGGTATCTATGTTTTAGAGGAGATGTATATGTTACATGTATTGACAAAAATATCCTCAAAGAAGTCAAAAGAAATCAATTGCATTGTAATCTCAAAACCCTAAGATGCAAGAACCCTAACACTAACACAAAGTCAAGATTATGTGTGACTATAAATTAGATAAAGTTGATTGTATGAAAATAAGGGAACATTTTTGGGAGCATAACTTTTATTAGTTACTCTATTTTTTGTCTTTACCTAGTTGGGGAAAAATGGTTTAGTTCTAATGCTCTTCAATAGACATCACAGTCGTGACAAACACATGGAAACAATGAAAATGTGTCATTATCACTATTGTTTCTAAGATGGTGCCATAGGTCTACTTGGATAAGATCATGGAGTTAGGATGAAACATGTACAAAAATAAAGATCCGGGGTACTCTCAAAAGATTTGCCAAGAAAGTATCCTACTTTGCCAATGTTTCCAGTGTTTAGTCCTCACATTTTCACATGTATATGGAGGCCAATTTGGTGGAATATATGTCCCTTAAACCATAGTATCCAAGGATAAGAGACATTGGTCTTATTATCTACATTCAAGCAAATTTGGTATAATTTGTGATACCCCTATTTGCACCTAGGCTAAAGAAAGTCCATATCATGTGGTTGTGCAATGCCTTAATATATTTCTAGAAGCACTTAAAAAAAGCATTAAGGTTAGTGTGTGCTTGTAGGTATCCATGATATATATGTCCTTCTCCATTCAAGAAGGTGAAATAAGTCTCCAATTTAAGAAAATATAGCTCTCTTTAGTATTTTAAAGCACATAGTTTAGTTTGATTATAGAAACTATAGATTGCATTTTCATTTCATAATTAGGTGTTAGTGCTTTTTATTTTGTGGAGATGTGGTGGCTAAGGCTACTATACAAAAATTCCCAAGCGATATAGGCATCTAGTGTGGAAAGTCCCACTCTGTAATGAAAAGAGAAGCATGCCATATGTGGGAGGAGCCACATTGGTTATGAAAAAGGTAGGGATGAAAGTCTCCTCAACAACCAAGAGGAACCACTACCAACAAATGCCATTTGGCTAAGCAAAGTAAAGGAATACATGTACGAAATACTATGAAGGAAAAACAAAGAAAAACATTTGCCAAGTATAGATTCCTTGATAGATCTAATGTGAGGAATCACTAGGTTCCCATTGGCAAAGAGCATAGGTGAGCAAGTCTAGAAAGTAGTTAATATTGTACCAATGGTTGGGAACCCATGTCAAGTCGAGTTTGAGCCATTGCACTAGATTATTTAAAACACTATGGTTTCTTGTCATATTCCCTTGTATAGTCGAGTCCATAATTACAAAGAATAATCAAGCATTAGCAATAGACATAGTCAAGATTTTTGTTGCACATATACATAGACTCTAAATATTGTATCGCCATTCCCCATTCTTACAAAGCTTTTACCTCCCATAAACTTCCTAGGTCACCGATTCTTTCTACTGCTAGTTTATCCATTAGAGGCAACACCTGAGAACCAAGGAATTGCTTGAGTGATTTTGTAGGACTTGACAACCATTATATCTCATCTTCATTTTATGATTAGACAATTGAAAAATAAATATTGTATATGTTCAATCTGTAGTCCCAAAGAAACCCACAACTAGCGATAAATACAAATAAATTAAATAGCAAATATATGGGAAGACACCAATGATATCAATATGTTGATGTGTTGTTTATGTGAATGAAGCATGAATATTAATCACCCATTATTCATTCTTTATAAAAAATCAACTTATTTCCCATGCCATGAAAATTGATAGTGAATTTAGAAAATGAATGAAATTTGGATGGATGATGAGCCTGGAAGTGACAACGGTTTACCATATTTTGATGGAGCAAGTACATGCATCGATAAGAAATATGTATAGAAGAGCGCCTCCTCGTTGACATTCAATATGATTTTGTTCTACCATAGCCTTTCTAGTTGAGAACCTATTGCCGTCATGTTTTCTTAGAGGTTGCATCATGCTATTTTTCTTTGTGAGGATTTGACTACAAATCCATACATGCACTAGCGAGAAGGAAATAGGGCAAGTGACATTTTATATGCACCAGCAAGAAGGATCGAGGTGAAACAATGAAAAAGATCAACTATATTGTTAGGCGGCTAAGATTTATTCAACTCTAGTCCAGTAGACATTCTATGGGAATAAAAACATACAATGTAAATATATGTGTATTTTTTCACTAGGTAAACCTCACATGACGGATGGCCCAACAAAGAAAACCCCTCTCAAGTTTAACACTCATTTGTACTTTATTTTGCTTGATGATGAGAGCCTAAGTTTTATTGAAATACAACTTGGGTGAATGGAAGAGATTAAATTTAAGCTTAAGTCTTGGATTTATCCACATTTACCAAGTTGGAGTTGAAATTCGATACCAAAATAATATTGATTGATTTTTTTTCAAATCGATTAAATTTCCAAAGTATACCTTAAAAAAACTATAAATATTATAAGTTTATCGCACAATGTGAAGATTTATGCCAAGTCTATTTAAAGAGGGGTCGATGCTTCAAATTTTGCATGATGCTAAAAATTAGATTCCATTGTAAGTCTATTACCCTTGCTCTTCACAAAATGAGATAAACCCTGGAAACAAAGGTGTCTCCTTGAAGCCAATAACATCACTCTTATACCAGATGAAGAGTTTGATAAACCTATGTAATAAAAGCAATATTAGACAGAAACTAAAACACAAGAGTAAAAAAAGGCTCACACACATAGTAAGTAGAGATTTTCCTTGGAAACCCAAAACTAGGAAAACCATCCTACGTAGGATTTTTACCAATCTCTATCTCATTGCATTATATTTTATATTTACAATACAATATTATAGCATCCAAAACCCTAATCCATTAAATATGATTATATTACTACCCTGATTCCTTAACTAGAATTAGTTTACAATGGAACAAAAAAGCTAAAAACAAACCAAAAACAGACCCAAAAATTTCTTTCGTGGGCTCCACGCCTGAATTGTTGGCCCCTTGTGCCCCCCCAGATGAAGGGAGGTCACTACCCTGGACCTCGTTTTCTTTGAGAACCTACAAAGAGTGCAACACATGTCCAACATATGCCATTGTCCTTATATACCTTCACATTAAACTTCATAGAGATGTAAGATTTAATATTGTCAATGTTTTTAATTTGACTGTCTACTTTTATTTTTCAATAGATAAGCCATGCCCCAATGTCTCTTGCCTAACCATTTTAATCATATAATGGATAACAGTCATTCTATAATCAATAATAGGGAGCTTATCTTCACTCAACTCAAGCAATTTGTGTTTATAATATAAATATATAATCATAAATTTAATCGAAGTAACTAAAATATTGAAAATAAATATTTTTTATGTCAATACCAAATATCACCATTTATACATTTTCTTTCAAAGTTGTAATAACAACCACCCACCATTATTTTCTTGATATTATGGTTGTAGTCCTTTTAACATACATCTCTTGAAAAAAGTTATCATCGTACCCAAAATAATTTTTTTTACCTTTAGAAAACATAATTTTTTTTAATTTATATTAATAGTAAGCCCATAATCTTTCATTAATAATTTATTGTACGAATCAAAATGTAAACACTACATTTATACAGCACAACACATCCAAAACATAATCTTGTTTTTTATATATTAATAATAAGCCCATAATCCTTCATTAATAATTTATTGTACAAATCAAAATGTAAACACTACATTTATACAACACAACACATCCAAACTTAAGATATTATCATTTCCAGTACACAAGTATTCAATTATCTTAAGAGAGTCTTGTCGTAGAATGAAATGTTAACACACAAATATATCATTTTATGTAGTGGTGAGACTTGTCATTATTATTGAAATGTAATAAACAATCATCACAAGTCAAATAGAAATTTCAAATTATAACACTAAAATAAGAAGAAGAAGAAAAATTAAGAAAACAAACACATTTTGTTATTAAAAGAATAAAAATCCCATTTTTTAAATTTTGATAATAAAAAACTTATGAATTAATTTATAGTGGGAAAAATCCATAACATATAAATGCTTGCTACATAAACTACTTACTCCAACCTATGATTGTAAAAAAATAAAAAAAGTAAATGATCATAATTCCTTAAGTTCAAAACTTATATATTATTTCAAATATCATCATAAAAAACAGCAAAACAAAAACAATAATATAACTAAGTTATCCAAGTGAGAAACTAAAGAGAAACCCTAAGGGTACTTGTTTGCACTCGTGTGTATTTAAAATCCCCCCAAACCATAATTTAGGTTTTTTTTTTCAAAGAAAAAATCGTATTCATTGATTTTATAAGAACAAAAAATACATTCTATAGGTGTTATGATAACACAATAAATTCCTAAAGATGATAATATCCAAATGCTAAGTATGAAAATCCCAAATCTTATACTTGCTTACAAAATAAAAATATGACCGTAATGAAACACTTCAAAACTTCAAATAGTATTTAGTTTATTGTATTTAAAGATATCTGACTTATTTCCTGATTTGCCTGCTGGTAAGAAATGATCATGCATGTGCCTTCAACCATAAGTAAACCTTCTTTTGAAAGAGTATCTGCTTGAGTGCTTTGTTCTCTGTAAATATGTGCAAAAATGACTTTCTGGAAAAGTGTGACTTGCTGATCCACATTGCTTCCTAAATTCTGGAGCGCATGATTGTTGAAACAATTAACCTTGTTCATAAATCTTATCCAAATCTCAGAGTCCCCATACACTTTAAGATTTTCAATCTTCTTGTCTTTAGCCAAAAGTAGTAATAATCGCAGTGCAAGTCCTTCTGCTCTGTTATTGGAACCATGACCTCCATTTGCTTGGAAACTGTACGTCTCATTCTCTGAAATCATTAGTACACCTCCCAATCCACATACTTTATGAGAGCATGCTCCGTCAAAAAATCCCGCCACTTCCCCTTCTGCAATGTTCAATACTTTAGGTGTTCTGTACCGAACCTTATTCTCCGGTTCTATAAACATATGATATATCAAGAGGATCTGTGACATAACATAAAAACTGGGCAGATTGTTATCTTTAGGGACTGAAAGATTCTTGGTGAGCCATACACACCAGGGCACCAAATATTCCAAAACTCTAATCCTTTTAAGGCTAGGCTCATCGAACCAGGACTTCAAGAAGTGTTCAAATGATTCTTCTTCGTCCACATGAACCATCTTAATTTTCTGACGCAGGCCTACCCATACCTGCTGTATGAAAGGGCATCCAGTAAATAAATGTGTTGTATCCTCTTCCACCGATCTGCATAAGCTTCACCTGCCAGGACCTTCTAAAAATCTTATTTTTAAGCTATCCCAAGTCAGAATCTTGCCCTTGAGGATGAGCCATATTAGAATTTTTCTCTTATAGGTCGATCTGACTTTCCAGATCTTCTTCCACCACCAGGGATCTTCCGTGAAGTGATCACTCCACTGCAATGTGTAAGCAGCCCTATCATGTCCCCTTCCAACATTCCAAACCATGGAAGGAAACATGACCAATCTTAACGGGCTTATTTGACAATCTCAGCTCCATTCATTACTAAGAAATGCATTTTTAAATAAAAACTTATGTATACATATTCATACTCAGCAAGCACAACGGAATTAAACACTATATATGCACACAGTTTCATCATGCATTCAACATATAAACAACAGTCATTAATTAAAACATTGCGGAACATGGAATTAACATAACTCAATTAATAACACAGCGGAATAACCCTAATAACATACACGCAGAAGGAGATGCATTAGCCTGTTTCTTCCAGGCAGAATAATGAAACAATCACATAATAATCAATCCCATTCTCATGCTATGCACAGGCATCATGCCAACTAACTTAAGATAATCATTTCGTCCAAGTAACATGAATAATTAAACATACAGGACAAAACACAGAATGATCATACTTTAACCACATAGAACACTTATCTTTATGATGAAGTTGTCCAAACAACTGGCTATGGGAGAGCAACATTCCACCCAACCATAGGTCTCTGTCCAGCCTGTATTCTTTCAGTCGAGAGACCACCCTCGAGTTGGATTGTGTATCCACTAAGGAGGAACTAGATGGACTCACTCACAGCCATGGTTTCACTCAGCCAGTCATGCTAAGCCAACACACAGTTGGGTTTATCAAGCATATAATAAGCAAAAGAGGAAGATGCTAAGTCAGTGAGCTCAACCCCAGAGCTACAGACATCTCAAGCTAAATTCAAGCAATCCAATCCTTTGTTCAAACATCCACACTTGGATTTCTCACAGTTCTGTCATCAAATAACTCAATTCTGTCACTAGTTTTTTGGGCTATAAAAACTGGGCTTCCCAATGGATTTAGGGGTATCTAATACTTTCAATTTAGCCCCAAGGTTCATATCTATGGATCCCCCATTGGATTTCATTGTCAAAAACCAATTCTGGGCATTTATGGCTCTTCAAAACGTGAGTTCTTGCAAAGTTGCGATTTCTAGTTTTTCTCACTGCTGGGCATTCGTAATGGATGGAAACTGAAGCTGGGATATTTAACAATGGAATGGGAGTGAGGAAGAAGCAACTCCCATGAGGTAGAGTGACTTGTGGTACAAGAAAAATAGAGCCCATACATGGCATACGAATTTCTGGGCTTCCCATGCTCCATTGAAGCTATGGACTGAAATCTTCAACAACTTCCTTAAAACAGAATTAAATGTCAGCAAGGTAGGTCAAATGGGTTCTTGAGATGGCATTTGGAAGCTTATGGGTCAATCCCACAACCCCCTCACCACTCCCTAGTGGATACACATGGCCCCCTCTCATTAGTTGCTTCCATAGCCAGTTTTGGTATTTTATTGCATGATGTTTATTTACATCATTTTACAATGTTCCATGGTTAAATAACACATGGGTAACATAATATCTAGTACTTTCCCTTTTAAATAAAAATCCAAGCATCCACTAGCGGGGCCTTGGCCTTGAGCTCCACGCTAGGAAAACATACATCACATACATACAATATTTACATTAAAAGCTATTATATCCTAAGGGTTAAAATGGGGTATTACAATCCCCTCCCCCTTAGAATAACACAATCCTCGGTGTTCCAATACTTACGAATGCATATACAATTTACATGTCCAAAATTTTTTAAAAATTTTGCAGATCTGCCCTACGTTCTATTATTTACGTTGAACTTTCCGGACCAAGTCCTTTGGCTTCCACAAGCTGCTCCTGCTGGTTCTGATATTCCATCTCATCCACAAGTCTGAAAACTGTATGGCTACTACCCTCTTACTGTTCCTTTGTTCGGCAGTTGCGGCGGCAATGATTTCCTCCACATTTCCAACATTTCAGTGGTTGCTTTATCTTTTCCTGCTCAATCTCCTTTGAGTCTTCATGCCTGGAACATTTCTTAATGGACCAATTGGATGAATGCCCCATCATTGATCCCCTTTCCTTTCCCTTACTGGTTGCTCCCATAATGAATTTTACCTCCCTTTGCAAACAAATAGAGTCCTGCAAAGCCTTGTGGTTCATCTCATTCTGCTTCTTCTGTATCTTAAGCATTTCTAGAAGGTTTTCTTAGGTCTTGGAAATTGTTTGAAGAAGACTTTCATCCAATTCCAACAGTCTATGGTCTGCTGCCATGGTCACTGTGTGCAGCTGGTTCTCACTTTGCTCACAAGTAGCACTTGCTACAAATCAGTTTCACTTTCCCACCTGTAAAATTCATCATTATACTTTATGTTAGGCCAAGCATAATATAAACATTAAAATCAGTGAATTAATTTCCAATTGACATGTGTAGTCCACGCTTTATCCATGAGACTTTCATACTTTTCATGCTTGCCCAACAGGAACATGAGCTCATTCATGTCCATTCTTTCATAGGGAATTAACTACTTCAGCATTCACAATTTATTTCAAACAAATAAACACACTCTACTTTTAGCCATACATGCATTCAACAATTTTTTGTTTTTATAAATGCATCAATAAAAAGGAAAGAGAGAGCAGTAAGAGTTTTCTCCTCTTCGTCTTGTTCCATTTTCGAACCCACACCACCACTGTGGTTTTCATGCTCCTAGTCTCTTTCACTTCAATGTGAATGCTTGACCTGCCCTTCTAAGCTATGACACTTAGTGTATATGGTCTATCTCGGATCTCTCAACCATGTAACCTTTCCACATGGCGATCCACAACACCCTTGGCTGTTAGGACCCCCACAAGTCCACTAGCACCATCATTCATTTTTGGGCAAGCTGAGCTTTTTAGGACAGTCACATGTCCACATGCACCCCTAGGATGCCTTCATAGTCCTTGCTTCCAACAATACCTACACTCAAACATTGAATTAATTCACATGTTTAGTTTATTTTCATAGGTTTTATCTCTAAACAAGAGTTTAGGAAATCATAACCCAAATCATGTACACATGTATATTCATATTAAATAAGCAAGAAGCTGGAAGATAACCAAATACTTATCTATATTGTGTGTTTCTTCTCTGGTCCACAGGGTCCTACTTTTACTTTACAAGCCTTGGGATCCTCCTACGGACTGGGATGTTTTGCCAGCACGCAAGCTACTCCACAACATCAAATAATCATGGATGTTCGGCCAGCACACAAGCTACTCCACAACATCAAATAATCGTGGATGTTAGGCCAACATGCAGGCTGCTTCACAACATCAAATAGTTAATGCTCAACCAGTCACTCTCTAGATTTACCAAGCAATTTATAGTTCTTTCAGGGTCCTTGCTTCATGTATTATGCGTTTCCAACCAAGAAACAACAGTGTATTAGCTTAGCTGTTAGAAGACTTATACTTGAAATCTTTATTATTCCAAACAAGAAATAAATGGAAATGAATACTTATCTATATTGGACATTTCCTCTTTGGTCCATAGGGTCCTGCTTTTACTTTACAAGCCTTGGGATCCTCCTACGGACTGGGATGTTTGGCCAATGCGCAGGCTGCTCCACAACATCAAATAATTAATTCCCTACCAGTACACCTTCACATCGACTAGATTTACCAAGCAGTTGGTGGTGCCCAATCAGTCCCATACCTGGTTGGCCCTCTCCATTGCCAAGCCAATACATCCGTCTGGGTCATCAGCAAATGGAAGGAAACTACACCACCGACCATTATAGGTCAAGGCTCTACTACTCTTCCTAAGGCTTGCATCATCCTTTCACACATGTCACAACCCTTCATGCGCATAACAATTCTTCACCCACACAAGGATGGAACTCCTCCTCTTGTGCAAACCAGCAGTTCCCTTTAGGAACTCTTTAGGTGACTTTCTTAACTACAGGATATCATGGCCCCATGATACCCACTCACACTACACAAAGGTTACCACTGCTCATACAGTCCTCTGGAGTACCCTTTTCTTCACTTTTCCCTTTAATGTGCAGCACCAATTTGCATATGTATAAGTTGACAACACAAGATGGATAAGCAAGCTCATCAGTATTGCTGCTCTAAAACTGTAAACATATTTCATAACATTCACTATCCAACATTGAAACACTAGGAATGCGTCCATTCCCTTAGGGTGTAGTCAGTATTGGCATCCCTAACATAACTCAACACTAGAAAGGTGTGCACTCCTCACTGATGTGAACTATGTAGGTCCTAATCATACTTCAAGCAGTCTGAATAATATAAACAAATGGAATATGATTTGGGTAGTAATTCTAACAATTAGGGATTCCCATATACATATATATATAGGTATATATCAGTCTAGGTTTACAGAACACTTATCCATTTTGCAGATGTGATTTCTCTTCACTAATGAGGAATGGCGGCTCCTTCTCTGAGTTGACAGTCCCTCAGTTTTCCATCCCAACTTCGTTTGATGTTACATAACTCTCATATGTCTTACTGACATAATCTTTATCATCTCACTCATATTGTTTACCAATCATGCAGTGTATATGGGACATTATCAAAATATCCAATGGTGTTTCACCCGAAACCCATTTCCAATGTATGGGACCCTTCCCATAAAGTTTGGCTTCTGCAGGACCTCTCTCATTGTCTTACTGCAATGTGTCTTCTTGGCACACTTTTTAAATAGCCAAACAGTCAGCAACATTTAACAATAAAATTCAAATATGATTGTTTCATAACCAATCAATGGCACTAATAATTAAATTCATATGAATTTACAGTTCTGTCTCCTACAGAAATTGATTTGTTTCAACCATAAGGTCATCCTCATATTGTTTGGCTCCTGTAAGTGACACCACTCTTCCCATCATGGTCTTACGTCCGCTGCCATACATGAGCATCCACTTACAGCATGTCCTCCTGACACATTTTATATAAGCCAAATAGTCATTAGTCATTTATTAGCAAAATTCCAATTCTGAGATTTACAAATCTAAATTGACAATCTGTTCTGCACATAAACTATTTCACAGCCATGAGATCCTTCTCATGAGGTTTGGCTCTTTCACATGATAGATTCTAGCCTTCATCATGGTCTTACCCTCATTTCCATGCCTTGAACAATCTACCTGTAATCAGAAACTTCAACCTACCAAACACTTGTAAATCTCCATGCATATAATATTTCATTGCTGCAACAGTCACTGAAGCATTTTCAGAATTATAACATTCCATAATTCAAACACTTCGAGCTATTAACATATCAATATCACCAAAACTCATTTACTTCACGTGCATCATTATCATACTAAAATTGCAAGGTACCGTCACATCATTCATGCAATTTAAATGAAACTTTTAGATACTCATCATTTCCCAGTCCTATGATTTATACAACTCTACCCTTCCACAGAGTATTCCGATAGCCTATTGATCATGACTGCCCTCTTCATGCACTTACTATTCTGCATTCATAGCAGCTCATGAAATGATCTCATAATTTTCGACAATTCATCATTTCATCTATTATCTAATTGCAATGAATCATACACATCACAACCGTGCATTCACATAATGCATCCACACACATGCATTGTAACATCTCGAATTTTCATAAAAATTTAAAAAATTTGAAAATGACATTTAAAATGCGAGAATTATAGTTGCGGAAAATAATAATTGTTTGAGTACAACAAAAATGATTAAAAGGTCGTTAAGTACTAAACATAATTTAATTTCTGTATTAGCAGCATTGTGATAATGACAATTTTAACACACTTGACAAACATGATTATTGTAATTAATGCACTGACAGGTCAGGAATATGATGCAATACTTTTTCTTTTGAGATGATACTGACAGTTTGCTTTTTGATGACCAAGGGTGTCCTACGAGGTACCCTGGAGTTTACTTAGCTACAATGCTAAAGAATTTGAAATGTTCTATGTGCAGACGACAGGTAAGAGTTTCCATGACTGTGTAAATTCAAAGCACGTGTATAGTTTCAATTCAACGTCGTAAATAAATAAAATGTTAGAAATCTGTTGCGACTCACAAAAAGCATAGAGGTATGATTTACATGGTTATATTTACTGTTTTCAAAAGCTGTCTTATAACTCAACAATGTTTACAATAATGTCATTTATAAACATAATCAGGCTGATAGTTTTGTTGTTGTAATCCTTGTCGTTGTTGTAGCTGGCTTTGTCGTCGTCCTAAGATAATTATCTATCTTCATAGTACTGATGTAGTATTTGTACCGCAAAATCATTAAATGTTTGTAATGAGAAAATATGGTAAAAGTACATAACATTGAATAGATTTAATGCTAAATATTTATCATTGGATTCATTTAATTACCAATGCAAATCCTATATTTCTTGATATTGAAAAAGTACGAAACATGAAGAATTATTGATAAATATACAAAATTTACAATGCTAACATTATAACTCTTTAAGCATTGACTAACCTATGCTTATAATTATGATATTATCTATCTATAAACAAAATGAACATACCTTGTGGCCTATATATAATTATCATTCATAATATATTTATACATTTAAACGTAAGATAATGTTGCAATTTTGATTATCAAAACAACTAGTATATGGTCATAATACTTAACATTTAAACCTATGAATCTACCCTAGGAACTATATAAACTTATATATTAAACAAACATAACATAATAATTCTATAGTGCGACCTAGGCTTGGATCAATATACATATATAAACATTGATCAATAAATAAAAACATAACACCAATAAAATGTGTCATAGCCAAAACTTGGGAACCAATAAACTTTGGATTATTGTTAACATAACACGTAATGTTTTAACGTTGTAAATCAAAAGCTTGGATGACTATACGACTTCGAAATATAATCTAACATATAACTTGACGTTTTAATGTTATAAAACAAACGCTATTGAAATAAATAGAGTACTAATCATGCATTAACTTATTGATTGACATGTTGATGGTTGGCATGCGTTACGAGTCGGCATTGGTGATCGTGTTACAGGCCTGCATTAATGGTCGTCCATTAAACTGTGGTGACAGGGACTTAACAACGCTTCCACATATTGCAACTTAGTGCATATGGTGACTGCAAGGTTGCTATGTAATACTTCCTGTTGATATTCTTCCGAGCTGGCCGTCTATCTATTCATCGTGTGCAAAAGTTGGCAAGGTCATGCTAAGAGCAATGAATGATCAATAAATGCAAATGTTGTTCGCTCCAAAACAAAATGTGTTGGCATGATTACGATCATTGATCAACTTTGATCCTGGTCATTGGATACAACCCTAGTGTGGCGTCGTTGTGATGGGTTGATAGAAAGTTAATGTGTTTTCATTGTTGCTATTGTTTCGGTCTGTTAGGGCCGACAGGCTGCCGATTTTTAGGGTTTCGAAGACAATGTAAGTGGGTATCGACCCCGTGACCTACAAGTGAGGTTGAAAGTTGCAGGTTTCGTCTTTGTTGTAATGGTGTGAACACTTGTTGTGACTTGGGTTTGCAATACGGTTAAGTTGATAGTTTAGCTATTTCATTTTCTGAGTTTTGAGTGGAAGGATACCTCCCTGCAACAACAATAATGCTACCCTAGTCTCGTCCAAACAAGGAGCTCGGCGTTTACAGATGCATGTACAGAGTTTGGTCGCTGGTTTGCAAGGTAAGTGTTCTTTAGAAAAAATCAAAGTTATTGTATCATTCAATTTACAGTTTAAAAAGTATAATGTTTAACCTCGACTATTTATATGGCAGGAACCAATTTTCAACAGGGCAAGCTTAAATCAGGGTTTGGAAATGGATGGCAACTCCAATCCTGGTAAGCTCCGGGTCTTCAAACCCTCGTAGGTGCTCTGTCGGTCTTAGTTGATGTGTTTCTCGACAGAATAAGTAACCGGGTTTTCGTCATGCTTCGGCGTGGTTTTTCAGTCGAGAAACTTTGAAAGTATTTATGCTTTAAAGTGAAAACGTTTACAGGGAAAGACTCGTTTAGTTAAACGATACTCTGTCTTTTACTTTGATGTCTAGCTTTGTAAAAAAAAAAGGATTTGTAAAACTCGTTTCAAGAGTTAAAGGTGGGGATAACCCTGTGTGAGTTTTGTTTTGAAAATGTAAAGACGACCTGTGCAAAGTTATCTTCCTTTGTGAAGTTGGAACCAATGTTGGTTCGAATCTCGAACTTGGATAATGTTTTTTTTTTAAGTTTGAAGAAATACAATTTGGAGCCGAAGCTAGTTAACTCTAGGTGCTAAGTTTTTAACTCTCGGCAAGGAGAAAAAGTTGTATTTATCTTTAATAGTCTTATGTTATCATTTTGAGTACTGTGTAGATATCGTGACCGTCGAGCTATTTGAGGATCTATATGCATTTTCGTAGAGGATAAAATTTTGTATAATGCAAATGATAGAATGGTTTTTCTTTTCGTTTATAAGTGGAAAAGAACAGGGCCATACCCTAGTTCGAAACTTGTCTTGAATATAAACAAATGTTTAAATATAAACTTCTAGAAAGAACTTTCAAGCCAAAACTGGGTTTTGATTTGTAGCTTGTATAGATCGTGTTTGTCTATTTTTGCAAAACGATGATAAGGATATAGTACTATTACTATGATTGATACAAAAACCAGTTTTGAACGATACATAAAGATTGTAATATAAATGTATGTAAGATGAATGAAAACAAAGTAGGATTTACTTTTATTTTCATGCTCTGATAGAAATAAATTCATTTATGAAATTGTTATAACAGGAATGAAACAATGTGTATGTGAAAATGTGAAGACTATGAAAAATGACTGTGATTTGCAGATGTGTCCATCGTTAGCATTTCTATTTATTTACAGCATTACTATTTCTATTACAGATATAATATATTGAAATTTTGAATTACATTTATTATCTATGTAATAATTAGAGATAAAAGAGGAAACAATAAAAATGTAAAGAAGCTCAACCATCTTTGTCTTTTATGGAAACAATGAAGAATTCTATAATATTTTAAATACTATGCTGTAATTACTACTGTTATTAACTGTAGAGCAGAAAATGAAACAAAACTCAATCATTATACTTATTTATCGAATCAATGGCGATTTGACTATCTTTTCATCTATACTTAATTTGCTTCTCTACACTAGAGTACAATGCATAAAACAACATGTGGAAAAATGTAGAGATTGGTTTATCAATTCCAGATCATC
This sequence comes from Larix kaempferi, assembly GCA_027924585.1. Lineage (NCBI taxonomy): Eukaryota > Viridiplantae > Streptophyta > Pinopsida > Pinales > Pinaceae > Larix > Larix kaempferi. The sequence goes on from BSBM01000014.1 coordinate 11,016,673, forward strand.
ATTTAAACTTAACATTCAAACTTTAAACAAAATTAGAAATAAATTCTTCTTCCAAACAGAATAACAGAGATTACCAATTCTACTAACTGAAATAAAATAAGAAATAGTAAAACCTGGATAAATCTGTAGGGAACAAACAGCCCAAGAAGACTGTTCCACCCAACCAATTCCTGAAGATAATCAAGTACTTGCCTTAGGACCCCTGAGCCTGTTCACTGAACCACCAGGAGGAAGAAACTTAGGAATTTAGGATCTCCCCTTACAGTAGCACTAAATGTCAAGTCTTCAACTACTAGCCGTCCAAAAGACCTGCACCAGCACCTCTAGTTCTTCTTATTAAAATAGTATGCATACTTATGATTGCACCCACAACTAGCATCCCTATTCGAATCTCTCAGTGATCACCTGATGCACATGAGGAAAATATTTCAGCAGAAAAAAATTGTGTAAGAGCTGCCTGCTCAATTCGAATTTGCCTTATGTAGGCTTCCTAGGCCTTTTCAGTTGTTACTGGGTCATTAAATGAGCTTCCTTCCCACTCCCACCACTTGGGGGATAATGCCACATTTTTAGGGGTATTTGTCCCATAACCAACAACTAGTGGTGTAGTGCAATTGCTGCCATCTGTCCCATACCTTCCAACAGCTTACATTCCTCCTAGTGGGTCAGTGAACACTCATTTAACAGTCCCCTTGGGTGTTTGTCTCCTAAATAATTTATTTAAATAATAATAATCAGTAATTACATTCACCCTTGATCAAAATTGATCATAATTACAAAACTTTGTAATTAAATTTAACATAAAGTATTTTGCTAATAAAATAATAATTTCAGAATTTTGGGTAGGTGACATACACCCCCCCTTAAGTCTCAACATCGTCCTCGATGTTGGTTAATCACTCCTTGAGTGTTCCTGAAACAAAGTTGAGTATGCTTCCTGCATACTACTCTCTAACTCCCAAGTTGCCTCTTCCGAGCTAAGGTGCTTCCATTGCACTTTCACTTGCCCAATGGTGCGATTCTGGAGCAGAGTTTCCCTCCTTTCGAGGATACAGTCCGGTTCCACCTGAAAATCTCTGTCTTGTCCCACCTGTACATCATTCCAGTTTACAACATGAGTAGCATCGTGTACATGCTTCTTTAAAATTGATATATGAAAAAATTATTTATTTTTAAATCTGGTGGCAAGGCCAGTTGGTATGCCACTGGTCCAACCCTGGACAGTATTTCAAAAGGACCACAATACCTGGGTGCCAACTTGGCACAGCTCCCCAATTTTAATGAACTCTTTTTCGGTCTTACCTTGAGGAATACATGCTCACCAACCTAGAACTCTTTATGAGTCCTTTTTAAATCTGCTTGACTCTTTGCCTATCTTGGGCAGCTTTTAAATTTCCTTGTACCTGTTTCACAATTAGTTCTAATTCCTGCAATAATCCAGGTCCTAAAACAACTCTATTTATTGGATCATTCCATGAAACAGGTGTATTACATTTCCTACCATAAAGAATTTCAAAAGGACTAAGTTTGAATGATGGATGATAATGGTTATTATATGCAAATTCTTCTAAGTGTAAGTAGTCTTCCCACTGACCAGGCTGATCCTTAACATATATTCTCAGTAAGTCTTCCAACACTTGATTTACCCTTTCTGTTTGTCCATCCGTTTGTGGATGAAATGTTGTGCTGAAATTTAAGGTTGTATTTAACCCCTTAAACAGTGACCTCCAAAAGTTTCCGTTAAACTTAGAGTCACGATCTGAAATTATCACCTTTGGTATCCCATGTAGTCGAAATATCTGTTTCATAAATATTTATGCAATGTCTAGAGCTTTATGAGTAGTCTTCACATATATAAAATGTGCTGCTTTGCTGAGTTTGTCATCTACCACCACGATAGAGTCATTTTGTTTCTGATTTTTAGGTAATCCAGTAATAAAGTCTATGCTTATCACTTCCCATTTCCAACTTGGTATAGGTAATGGTTGCAACAATCCAGCAGGATGTTGGTGTTCAACCTTCACTTTTTGACAATCCAAACATTTAGCTATGTACTCTACTACTTCATCCTTCATTCTGGGCCAATAATATTCTTTCCTTAGCATAGTAATCGTCTTTTGATAACCTGGATGACCAGAATAATGACTTTTATGCATCTCATTTAATATCAAAATTTTTATTTCTGGTATATCTAGTACATACAATCTATTCTTATACAGCAATAACCCATTTTCCTTCATGCTGTAATCTGCCATAAAATTTTCAGAACTGTTGTTTACTGTCTTTTCCTTCATTTTTTTGTATTCTTCATCTGTTTCACTCTTTTCAAGAATCTGATTTTCCAAATCTGTTGAATAAGTATTGATGGCTGAAATAAAATTTAATTTTGCCTTACGACTCAAAGCATCTGCAACCTTGTTCTCCTTCCCTTTAATATGCTGAATTTCGAAATCATACTCACTTAAGAAAGTCAACCATCTAGCTTGTCTAGCATTCAGATTTGCCTGATCTAATAAATATTTCAGATCCATATTATCTATTAACAATGTGAATTTTCTGCCAATAAGGTGGTGACGCCACATTTTTAAAGCATGAATTACAACTAATAACTCTAAATCGTAAGTAGAGTAGTTCTTCTCATGTAATTTCAGCTTTCTAGATTCATATGCCACCGCATGCCCTTCCTGTGTTAGGACTCCACCGAGCCCATCATTTCATGCGTCTATACAAACTATAAAATCTTTGTTAGGATCTGTTATCCTCAAGATGGGTGCTATAGTCAATAATTCCTTTAGCTTCTTAAAACTGTCAGAACATTTCTGATCCCACACAAATTTCTTCCCTTTCTTTTGCAAGGAGGTTATGGGGTTTGCAATTTTTGAAAAACCTTCTATAAATTTTCTGTAATATCTCGTAATACCCATAAATGATCTTACATCTGACACATCCTTAGGAACCGGCCATTCATTAATGGCCTTTATCTTGTCGGGGTCAACCGAGATTCCTTCTTTAGAAATTGTGTCCTAGATACTGAATTTTGTCTTTGAGGAAGTCACACTTACTAAACGTAGCGTATAGTTGATGATCTCTCAGAACTTGTAAGATAATCCTTAAATGTTCATCATGCTCTTCTTTACTTTTAGAATACATTAAAATGTCGTCTATAAACACAACAGCAAACTTGTCTAAGTATTTGTGCAGAATATTATTCATCAAACACATAAATACAGCTGGAGCATTAGTCAAGCCAAATGGCATGACTACGAACTCGTAATGTCCATACCGAGTTCTAAAAGTTGTCTTGAAAATATCTTCATCCTTAACCCGTACTTGATGATGTCCTGACCTTAGATCAATCTTTGAAAATATGCTTGCTCTATGCAGCTGATCAAATAGATCGTCTATGCGAGGCAATGGATACCGATTCTTGATTGTCATCTTATTAAGATGGCAATAATCTATGCACAGTCTTAAGGTTCCATCTTTCTTCTTAACAAATATGACAGGTGCTCCCCAAGGAGACACGTTGGGTCTTATATAATTCTTAACAATCAGTTCCTTCAACTGTGATTTTAATTCGTTTAATTCCAGTATATTCATTCTATATGGAGCTTTAGAATTTGGTACTGCTCCTGGTATTAACTTGATCGTAAAATCTAAATCTCTTTTAGGAGGTAATCCTGGAATCTCCTCAGGAAATACATCCTTAAAATCTTTTAGGACAGGTGTGTCTTCTAATTTCAGCTTGTCCTCTTTACAGATAAACTCATCGTTTACTACATTCACTGCAAACAACTAACATCCTTTCCTAACTTCTCTCTTAACTTGCATGGCTGAAATCTGTCTAAGGGTTACCTTTCTTGGGATACCTTTTATTTCTACAGTTTTTCCTTCGTCATTTAAACATGTAAAACTTTTTCCGTAACAGTCCAAAATGACATGATGGGCTTCTAACCAGTCCATTCCGATTATAACATCATAGGATCCTAAAGGTAAAATATTCAACTTGATTTGTGTCTGTAATTGATTCATGGATAAAGCACAACTTTCTATAAAATCTGATACTTTCCTCTTTGTTCCAGTTGCTAGTCTAATTAACCAAGATTTACTGAACTTTTCTGTTTTTAATTTAAGACTTTCTACTATATCTGGTGATATATAACTTAAGCTAGCACATGGGTCAATTAAAACAGTAACAGGACAATTTTGCAGCATACCTTCAATCTCTACCATAGAGATTTGATGATCTGCTTGTCTGTTGTCAAGTGCTGCATTAATTCTGGGCATCTTCCTTGCCACGTCTCCAACAATAGGTTCAGTCTGAATAGAGTTGATGTTGTTAGTTTTTTGCTTCCTCAAGGGACATTCTGATGCATAATGGGGACCTTGACATTCAAAACATTTGATAGGTTCCTTTTGCTCATTGGTTCTAGTATTATTAGGTGCATTTCTAGGTGTTGTAGAATTCTGTTGTTGACTGTTTCTGAAGTTATCCCTTGAAAATTTCGATTCTGGAAATTTTTCTTTTGGAAACCGGAATTTCCACAGAACGTGAAATTTTTCTTTTTCAGCTCAAAATTGTTGGGCTTATGACTTTTCCAGTTCAACATTCCTTCTCTTTTCTAATTTGTGTCATAACAGAAAACTAATTTTCGCATATCCTCTTCCAGGGTCTTTGGACTTCATACTCGATTCTGTCCTTAATATTGAAAGGTAGGTAGCTCAAGTATCTTTGAATTTTTGGTTTTTCTTCTATGAGGTATGGCACATGTCTCAGTAAGTTCAGAAATTTACTGTTCATTTCCTTCATGTTCATACCTCACAGCTTCAAATCGTAGAACTCTTTGGATTTTTATTCATAGTATTGTTCAGATAAATACTTCTTTTTAAAGTATCGTTTAAAAGTACTCCAGCTTACATCTTTATCTTTGATGCCCTTTACCCTTTTGATGTCCTCCCACCAAATATCCGCTTTTTCGGTCAGGTTATATATAGCCATTTTTGCCTTCAAGGACACTGAATAGTTATAAATCTGGAAGTATTTCTTCATACCGGACAGCCAAGCTTCAGCTATCTTGCCCTTCTCAGTTTCTCCATTGAAAGTTGGAGGTCTAATCTTTTTGAACTCCCCAGAAATCTGCTCATACTCCTTATGATTTTCCTTCTGGGTTTGAAATCTCCTTCACTACTATCACTGGTGTAGTTACGTTTCTTTTTACGCACTTCAATAACATCTTCTGATGAGTTTGAACTGTTGTTCACCTCACTGGTTTTCATTTTCTTATTTTTATTAGCATGAGGTAGATCCTCAACTTTGGAGATATCTTCATTATCTCTCCCTTGCTCCTCAATTGGGCACTGTTCAAACAACACTTGGTTTAATTGTTCTTGTGCTTGCAGAATTCCTTCATTGTCTTGTTTCACAGATCTGATTTCTGCCTTTAATTCATGAAAAGCATGTAACAATTATGATGAACTGTTATTTAGTTCACCGTGACCTTCTTTTACTTTGATGTCTAGCTTTGTAAAAAAAAAGGATTTGTAAAACTCGTTTCAAGAGTTAAAGGTGGGGATAACCCTGTGTGAGTTTTGTTTTGAAAATGTAAAGACGACCTATGCAAAGTTATCTTCCTTTGTGAAGTTGGAACCAGTATTGGTTCGAATCTCGAACTTGGATAATGTTTTTGTTTTAAGTTTGAAGAAATACAATTTGGAGCCGAAGCTCGTTAACTCTAGGTGCTAAGTTTTTAACTCTCGGCAAGGAGAAAAAGTTTTATTTATCTTTAATAGTCTTATGTTATCATTTTGAGTACTGTGTAGATATCGTGACCGTCGAGCTATATGAGGATCTATATGCATTTTCGTAGAGGATAAAATTTTGTATAATGCAAATGATAGAATGGTTTTTCTTTTCGTTTATAAGTGGAAAAGAACGGGGCCATACCCTAGTTCGAAACTTGTCTTGAATATAAACAAATGTTTAAATATAAACTTCTAGAAAGAACTTTCAAGCCAAAACTGGGTTTTGATCTGTAGCTTGTATAGATCGTGTTTGTCTATTTTTGCAAAACGATGATAAGGATATAGTACTATTACTATGATTGATACAAAAACCAGTTTTGAACGATACATAAAGATTGTAATATAAATGTATGTAAGATGAATGAAAACAAAGTAGGATTTACTTTTATTTTCATGCTCTGATAGAAATAAAATAATTTATGAAATTGTTATAACAGGAATGAAACAATGTGTATGTGAAAATGTGAAGACTATGAAAAATGACAGTGATTTGTAGCTATGTCCATCGTTAGCATTTCTATTTATTTACAGCATTACTATTTATATTGCAAATATAATATATTGAAATTTTGAATTACATTTATTATCTATGTAATAATTAGAGATAAAAGAGGAAACAATATAAATGTAAAGAAGATCAACCATCTTTGTCTTTTATGGAAACAATGAAGTATTCTATAATATTTTAAATACTATACTGTAATTACTACTGCTATTAACTATAGAGTAGAAAATGAAATACAACTCAATCACTATACTTATTTATCGAATCAATGGCAGTTTGCCTATCTTTTCATCTATACTTAATTTGCTTCTCTACACTAGAGTACGATGCATAAAACAACATGTGGAAAAAATGTAGAGATTGGTTTATCAATTCCAGATCATCATTTAAACTTAACATTCAGACTTTAAACAAAATTAGAAATAAATTCTTCTTCCAAATAGAATAACAGAGATTACCAATTCTACTAACTGAAATATTAACTGAAATAAAATAGGAAATAGTTAAACCTGGATAAATCTGTAGGAAACAAACAGCCCAAGAAGACTGTTCCACCCAACCAATTCCTGAAGATAGTCAAGTACTTGCCTTAGAACCCCGGAGCCTATTCACTGAACCACTAGGAGGAAGAAACTTAGGAATTTAGGATCTCCCCTTGCAGTAGCACTAACTGTCAAGTCTTCAAGAACTAGCAGTCCAAAAGACCTACACCAGCACCTCTGGTTCTTCTTAGTAAAATAGTATGTAGACTTATGATTGCACCCACAACTAGCCTCCCTATTCGAATCTCTCAGTGATCACCTGATGCACATGAGGAAAATATTTCTGCAGAAAAAAAATTGTGTAATAGCTCAATTCGAATTTGCCTTATGTAGGCTGCCTATGCCTTTTCAGTTGTTACTGGGTCATTAAATGAGCTACCTGCCCACTCCCACCACTTGGGGGATAATGCCACATTTTTAGGGGTAGTTGTCCCATAACCAACAGCTAGTGGTGTAGTGCAATTGCTGCCATCTGTCCCATACCTTCCAACAGCTTCCATTCCTCCTAGTGGGTCAGTGAACACTCATTTAACAGTCCACTTGGGTGTTTGTCTCCTAAATAATTTATTTAAATAATAATAATCAGTAATTACATTCACCCTTGATCAAAATTGATCATAATTACAAAACTTTGTAATTAAATTTAACATAAAGTATTTTGCTAATAAAATAATAATTTCAGAATTTTGGGTAGGTGACATGCATACACATCCACAATGTTTACACAAGATTTTCAAGTGCCTTCATTCAAGGCATAACCACAAGATTTATAAAATTTCTTAATGCATATTCACTCAATGCTGCCTTGCATTGGTTCATGAATATTATGCATTCAAACATATTATGGCCGAAACATGACCACCTCATATAGCATGCATTACCATAATCAGGACCACCATTCCTCACTTGCTTTGATTATTAAGCTCATAACCAACACACACATGGCACGATATATTTTATATGAATGCAATCTAAATTTCTAAACAATCACATTGTATGAGGCCTCTTTCCTTCGCCACTCCATGCTCCACCACACTATGGCAGTATGGCATTCACATGAATGCATTTCAACTCTAAATGCATACCATTTTATGATATTAAATATGGTTCAAGGGATTCTTACCCAATCCCCTTTCAACACTTATGCAATCATCATAAGTAAACCATTACTTGCATGGCTTCCATTTACACCTTTGATGTTACTTGATCCGTTGGTCTCTTACAGAAGATTACAAAATTCTTCCACCAACTTCTTGATCATGGATTTGTTGCCCTAACCTTTTCTTCATAAGGTTGTTGGCTTCATGCAACAACATCATCAACATCTTTAACCATGCTTCTGTTGTCTTTGGTCCTACAACCAAAACCAACACCAATAGTGATTATCAACCACAATATTTACCATTAGTAGTTCATCGCATATGTAAAACCTCACTACTTTTACTAATATGTAATATCATGTGTGTGCACAAAAATCTGCTCATGCACTGTGCAATGTTTATTAATATGCCAACCAATGCATATTCATGCCACTCATCTAATCTCTTTCATTCTCAGAATTCCCATGCCATAATTTTATGTACATAAAGCTTATAAAATATAAATACAATTAGTAAGACAGGGGTTAAGGAATTCTCCCTTTTCAATCCCTCATCTTTGCATGATCTTCCTCCTTCACATCATAGCTGGTTCAATTTCATGGTCTCTACTACTTCTAGGCATGCAATTCTAGAAATTGCTCATATCGACAACAATTTGTCAAAACAGCCACTGGCACTTTTCTGCTCTGCAAATCTATGGTGTATGACACCCTCATTCAAATTCTGGTGATGAAACATTGTTCTCTGCTGGATAATCTTTCCAATGCCTATCCACATGCTCCATTCCGACTTCGGGTGTGGAAGTTACATTACTTCAAAAATGACAATTTTTACCAAAATTCTGCACTTTTACACACAATGGTATTTTGGTCTGGAATGCCAACTTCAGCCATCTGTGGAAGAAAATATATGGAGAATCATGAAAAATTTTCTACCGGCGAAGTTAGTCCATATAGCAAGGAACACTTAGCAACTCGCGGATCTCTGTTCTGATGCTCCATTCATCTTTTATGAATTTCTGGGTTTGACTACTTTTCCTTTTTAACTCCCTTTGCAACCTGTGCAACCTGTGCACAACCTGTGCACCACCTGTGCAACCTGTACGCAACCTGTGTGCAACCTGTGCGCAACCTATGTGCCATATGTGCGCAACCTACGTGCAACCTGTGCGCCATCTATGCGCAACATGTGCACAATCTGCACGCAACCTGTGCGCAACTCGCACGCAATTTGTGCGCAACCTGTGCGCAATCTACGTGTGACCTGCGCGCAATCTGTGCACCACTTGTGCGCAATCTGTGCGCAACCTATGCACTTGCGGGGCTCATATCTTCCTCATCCCTTAACCAAATAAGGCAAGTTTGGTACCTTCGGAAAGCTCTTGGAGATCTCTATTCAATGGTGTGATCCTATGCCACATCTGAGAAATCTGATCCTACCATTTTTTCATATCAAAATGACTCCCAAACTTCACCAATACCACGTTAAAACATTATGTTATCCGCCTGCAAACTTAGAGTTTGGCCCAAGCAGCCCCAGTACTGCAACATGGGCTCTGATACCACTCTGTCACGTCCCCTTCCATCATTCCAAACCATGGAAGGAAACATGACCAATCTTAACGGGCTTATTTGATAATCTTAGCCCCATTCATTACTAAGAAATGCATTTTTAAATAAAAACTTATGTATACATATTCATACTCAACAAGCACAGTGGAATTAAACACTATATGTGCACACAGTTTCATCATTCATTCAACATATAAACAACAGTTATTAATTAAAACATTGCAGAACATGGAATTAACATAACTCAATTAATAACACAACGGAATAACCCTAATAACATACACGCAGAACGAGATGCATCAGACTATTTCTTCCAGGCAAAATAATGAAACAATCACATAATAACAATCACATTCTCATGCTATGCACAGGCATCATGCCAACTAACTTAAGATAATCATTTCGTCCAAGTAACATGAATAATTAAACATACAGGACAAAACACAGAATGATCATACTTTAACCACATAGAACACTTATCTTTATGATGAAGCTGTCCAAGCAACTGGATATGGGAGAGCAACGTTCCACCCAACCATAGGTCTCTGTCCAGCTTGTATTCTTTCAGCCGAGAGACCACCCTCGAGCTTGATTGTGTATCCACTAAGGAGGAACTAGATGGGCTCACTCACAGCCATGGTTTCACTCAACCAGTCATGCTAAGCCAACACACAGTTGGGTTTATCAAGCATACAATAAGCAGAGGAGGATGCTAAGTCAATGAGCTCAACCCCAGAGCTACAGACATCTCAAGCTAAATTCAAGCAATCCAATCCTTTGTTCAAACATCCACACTTGGATTTCTCACAGTTCTGTCATCAAATAACTCAATTCCGTCACTAATTTTCTAGGCTGTAAAAACTGGGCTTCCCAATGGATTTCGGGGTATCTAATACTTTCAATTTAGCCCGAAGGTTCATATCTATGGATCTCCCATTGGATTTCACTCTCAAAAACCAATTCTGGGCGTTTATGGCTCTTCAAAACATGGGTTCTTGCAAAGTTGCTATTTCTGGTTTTTCTCACTGTTGGGCATTCGTAATGGATGGAAACTGAAGTTGGGATCTTTAACAATGGAATGGGAGTGAGGAAGAAGCAACTCCCATGAGGTAGAGTGACTTGTGGTATAATAAAAACATAGCCCATACCTGCCATATGAATTTCTGAGTTGCCCATGCTCCATTGAATCCATGGACTAAAATCTTCAACAACTTCCTTACAACAGAATTAAATGTCAGCAAGGTAGGTCAAATGGGTTCTCGAGATGACATTTGGAAGCTTATGGGTGAATCCCACAACCCCCTCACCACTCTCTAGTGGATACACATGGCTCCTTCTCATTAGTTGCTTCCGTAGCCAGTTTTGGTATTTTATTGCATGATGTTTATTTACATCAGTTTACAATGTTCCATGGCTAAATAGCACATGGGTAACATAATATCTAATACTTGCCCTTTTAAATAAAAATCCGAGCATCCACTAGCGGGGCCTTGGCCTTGAGCTCCACGCTAGGAAAACATACATCACATGCATACAATATTTACATTAAAAGCTAATATATCCTAAGGGTTAAAATGGGGTATTACAAGCCCACACTGTAAAAGTACCTTCTTCCTCGCATCCATGACACTGTAAGGCATCAGGTTCATTGCTCAACATAATGAAACCTTTTTCTAGCTTTGCAATCCAAACATTCCAAACATCAAACCATCTCGCTATTAATTGTAAAAGAGTAGCATCTTTCCAGTGCTGAATAAAATGACTGCTTCCTTCCGCTATATCTGCCAACACCTTATAGCCCCTTTCTAATAAGTATGAAGTCAATGGCAATTGAAGACGAGTGAGAAGATGTACTCCTTTGTAATTATCAAGTGCAATACATGCTTCTTGGCCATTCCCCACTTGCCATACCAAATTCTTATGATATCTCAACCTAAGGAATATAATAAAAATGAAATTAGATAATGTAAAATTTATAATAATTTTATTATATTTTTTTTCTCGGATGTCTTTAAGTTAAAATCACTCGGGGATAGTACGTAGTCTATGCCACATCAACTTTTAGTATGGTTGGATTTTTTTGTGTCTCCTCCCACCACCATCGAGTTTTGAACCCTGGACCGCCTAATAAACAAAACCCCTCAAATGCCAACCACGCTAATGAAACTTGACAATAATCTTATTATATGTGTCGACAACAACAATTTGTAATTTTTTTATAACTAATTTGACCTTTGCAATTTTAAAAATAAAAAATAAATTTTATTTAAATTATCTAATTATTTTATATTAAATTAAATATTTTGGAAAAAAAATAAAAATACAAATTTTCAATTTATAATTAATAGTTTATTTATATGAAATGACTACTTTCATGTGATTGATATCATCCACAGGGATCATGTGAGTTAACTAACAAATACATTACTTTGGAATGGTTAAAGACTTAAAAATTCAAAAGTTGTTTAAGATCCTCATTTAAAATAATGTTGATTTGTGTTGACTTAAACTTGCCAGTCCCTGAGTTGTGCAACCTTAGCTTACTCTTCATTGTCTTCATCACCATCTTCACTGGATAAAAACCATGTATTTTCTTAGTCTAAGTGAGTAGAAAAAGTCTTTTAATTTGTGTATAGGATCAATTACTCTATATTTTGTTTCCTACTTCTTATGGTTATTTGAAGCCCTCATTTGCTTAGTTAAACAATTGATCATAATCAGTATTTTCTATTGGAGGAGAATAGTTTGTTACAAAATCATGGAAAGGGACACAAAATAAGGTGAATCTCAATTTATCATTGCTTTTCTACAGTGATATTTCTATGAAAGTCCCTTTCTTTAATCATTAAATCAAGTGTTTAAGAATGGGTGTGTTTTTGTTCATCTGACTTGAGATCAAAATGCATCACGTTTAATGTTTTCTTTGGAGATTTATGAAGAGCCTTGTAAATTGTGACTATTTGCAAATATTGGTTTCTAAGAATTTCATTGACATTTTTTTGAGGCTTTAAGTTTACATGGTTGTGTTAGAAAGGTGAATTGAGAGGTGAATTTACAAGTAATTCAACTTAAACATGATATGCTATACATATACATTTTAGGTTGTAGACTATTTGGCTTAGTTCTAAAGGTAAATCCAAATAAATTATTTCTAGAAATATTTTAGCATGTATGTTACAATTAGAGTATTTTAAATATATTATTTGCATTAAAACTCCAATCCAATTATTGCATTACTGTTATAACCAACGTTCTCACAAATTTGGATCATTGTAAACATTTCGTTGTAACTCTCGGTGTAATGACATGATTTAACATATCTTGGGAATGCCATACACCGATTGCATATGTATAATCCATTTGTCTAACTTTTCATATTGCCCCATTGGAAACAACAAATACTTTCAAGGACATGGATCTTGGGTCATTTCTTATGAGTTATGATTTTAATATCTTGATTATATTGTTGGGTTCATTTCCATGAAATTGGAGATTCTTTGAAATTCAATTCTACTGTATCAATGACATTGGCTATTATATTTGGTGTGATCACAACTGGTATCACAAGTGTAAATTTGATTTGTGGCACCATCCAAATGATAAGATTGATATTGTTGATCATACTTCATTCTTGAATATTTTCACATTGGTATACTTTAATGCAATATATTAGAGTTCATTAATTGAATTGGCATTTTATAATTGTATTATAGTGAATTGATATGCCTTTGAACTACACAGTTCATTCCATATACAATGAACCTAAGGATTCTTGATAAATGCAACCCATTGTTCATACATCAATTGCATTGTGTTCAACGGTATAACAAGATTTTGTTGTTTTCTTCTATTTGGAGACTAGACCATGGATGATGTCCTAACCAATTTTGAAATTGACTTGGGAATTCCTTATAGTGTTATGCTAAATTGCATTGCTTGTGTGTCTTATCTTGTATGTCTAATGTTGTCTTTCCTCTCTATTTTTTTTCCTTTCACCTTAATCTTGATGGGCTTATTTTTCCATCTAAACAACACTTTATTTTAGATAATAAGAGGTTCATCTTGATCACTATTGGGTTAACTTGAATTGTTTTCCTATGAGCATCATTCACACCTCGTATCTGGGATGCATTTCAATTCACAAGTTCTACAACAACAATTTGTATTTGGTTCATCTTCCCAACTTTGATTGGTCTAAGGTAAAGAATGGTTGTTTTTTAAGTTCCGATTTTACCTTTTATCTTGATTATCTGTGACTTCTAAACTCAAATTTTTTTAATTACAGAGACACTAATGGAATCTCAACAAACAAGGACATATATCTCTCATTATTTATGTTTTTTCTTGTAGTAATTTCATGTTCATATGCTATATTGAGTGATTAATTTTATGTTCAAGAAAAATGAGGTAGGTCCTCCACTCTCTTGAGAATGATGTTCTTATCAAGGAAAAGCATTGTGTACACATAAATATTATTTGGAGTGGGACCAAGAAAAGAAAGTTTATATGGGAATTTTCTTGTAGGAAGAATGGATAAATTAGTTTAAAGCCTTGTATCTTCTACCATGGTCATTTGAGCCTTCTAGTTGAAGATATTATTGTAGTTGTAGTTGTAACATTTGAAAAGGAATATGGTTGATCTTGCATCAACATCATAGATTATGATGCGCTATGGTTTACCAAGTTGTGTTCTAAAACCTATATTGTGATAATTAGTACTAGTAATGTGGATAACTTGTCCAAACAAAGATGTCATGTTCATTTTCTTTTCGATGCAATTATTATTGTCTTCAATTTGAGGGATAAAACCAAGTTTGGTATTCTATCTTAAAACTGAACTTTTATTGCTACTAAAAATAATCAATAACAATATATAATTACAACTAACTTTTCTCTAACCACAACATTCTTATTGAGTACTTGTTTGTATGTTCAGGGTTTTTGTATGTTTGTCATCCTTTTTACATGCAAAATATATACTACTTATACTTAAGTATTAAATTAGTAATAATAAGATAAATATCAACCAACATAGATCCATCTTAACCTTGGATATATCAAGCACTAAAAGGGATCAAATCCCTCAAGGTACAAACCACTTTTGTATGTTTGTCAGCCTTTTTATATGGAAAAAATATAATACTTCAATATTAAAATAATAATAAGAAGCTAAATATCAACCACCATATATCCATATTAAACTCAAATATATCAAGCATTGAGATAGTTGAAATCACTCAAGGCACAAACCTTCAAAATTTGCACCCATATATTGCACCCTCTATATGATTTGCACCTCAGAATATTTGATCCCTCTTGGCTTGATAAATCTAGGTTAAGATGGATTTTGGTGGTGTAATAATGTTTTTTTTATTTGTGCTAGGGGAATTGGCAACTCGAGACCGGGCTGGTGGTGGTGTAATAATGTTCAAATACTAGGCATTTATAGTATTATTTGAATATTTGTATAGAAATATTTTTTATGTAATAAAGGCCTCACCATGGTTATTAACGATTTACTCTTTAAGTTATGGATTTTGTCTCCTAATTGATATAAATATGGGTTCCCCCCTTCTAATATGTATTCTTATGATTTTATCAAAACAACCAACTAGTGTATTAGTGTCTATTGGAGACGTTACCCTCATTCATTGGAAAAAACTATTAAGGACTGGATCTCACTATGTGAATAAGGAAGCATTAGAAGAAAGTTTCATTAACTTTGTAGTAGTGAGGTAGTTAGTGTTACTACAATTCCTAGGGAAGGGGCCCACAAAACTAGAGCAAAAAAACTCATTCCTCAACCTTATATTCTAGGAGGTAAAGAAGGATATGAACTCTTTGAAAATAAAAACAACACTCTTTAAAGGGCATAAATCCCTCATTGACCCAATTTCAACCTTCATATAAATATCCAAGGGGATAAGTTAAATGTGTCCTTATAGTGTATGGATCGGAAAATGCATACTTGGAGTGAGAGATGCACTGCTCAAAACCCTAAAAAATACTTTGGTGAGGTTATGGATGCATTAATTTCAATGTTCTAAAGGGATAAGGCAATTAAAGAATACACTAAGAAATTCCAATTCTTGGGCCAAGGCAAATTGTTTACAATTTTAGTGCAAAACATCTATGTCTAACAAATGAGGACATAAATATGGATTGGGGTCACAGAATGTTTGAACCTGAATCTTTGGAAAGAGTGATTAATATAACTAAAAGAGTAAAATCTCATGTTAAAGATATTAGGTTCTACATGGAGGGCCAAGGAAGGGGGATTGAAACCCGTAGTTGTTTGCTTGTCCAAGAACTTAATAACTCAACCTAAGCTCGTATACATACAATAAATATTAGTGTTTACAAATATTAAATTAGTTTTCCAAGTTTTGTGGAAAATGTGTTAGTCTTTGTTAATATTACAAGATGTGTTGATAGACTTGTAACATATAAGAGTGTAAAAACCCATTTGTTAATCTTACAAGATGAGATAATGTTTTTCTAATAAAATTGCATTGATTTGCTTGTACCATAATGCAAAAGCTTATAGACTATGCATTATTGATCCATGCACTTTTTTTTCCTCGAAAGAAAAATCACAGTTTATTATATTAGGATAAACCATTTTTACAAAGATCCTAAGATATTTCCAACAACCATATAGGCACAGTTTTAAAACTTGACATTACAAGAAATCTATCCTAATAGAGCAGAGCAACAAAGCTTCCAGAAAAACCATATGTACCACAAAAAAACACATAATTACATAAAAACATAGATTAACCGTAATATCTTCAAACCAAGTATCCCATAAAAGGACCTGGTTCTAAAGCAGTCTCTTGATCATCAATCCTTTCCCACCTATGCTAGATACCGTCCTCTGACAACAGTCCTCTTTTTGATAGAAGATCGACCACATAATTTATTTCCCTGTATAAATGTTGAAATGAAATATATTGGAAAAGGTCCAACATCACGGAGATTTCCTCATAAATTGGGACTAGGAGAATTTTTTGGCTTCCTTCTATGCTTCATCCACTCAATGACCATATTTTAATCTCTGAATACTTGTACTGTTGCACACCATTCTCTACAACAAGATAAAAGGAAATCTTGAGAGCATATAATTCAACCTTGTCATTGGTACAGGGGCCCAAACCTGTTGCAAAGGAGATATAATGAAAATCAGTTATATGAAGAATACTACCAACACTTCCCACTATTGGATCGAGAAGAGTAGCTGCAACAAAATAAATCCATGGAAAGGACTGATCAATAGGTTCAATCATAATTATTCTGATAGGTGGAGGAGCAGACTCAGTGAGGAATTCAGTTGAAGATTGCAATTCTTTTGGAGGAACATACAATGGGATGAATAAAATTATCCTAAAAAATAGCTTGGTTCCTGGAGAGCCAAACATTCCATATAATAATCACCGACAGAGACTTGAAGTTCCCAAAGATAGGATAAAGCCAATTCTCGAAAGCCTATACCATTGAACCACCATCCCAAATAAATGGAATGCCCTTGTTATACGAGATGTAGTCCCACACTTGTCTGGAGTACCCACAAAGAATGAATGGGCGATCATTGTTTTCATTGGATGATCTGCAAAGAGCGCATCTTCTAGGTCCTACCTAGAATTTATTCATCGGTAAATCCCATATACAAAGTTTATTAGATAGTGCAAGCCATAAAAATATCCTATCTTTCACAGGGAATTTTATGTTCCAAATGACAGAATGCCACCAGCTCTGAGGGGTGTTGATGTATTTGTAACTTCGGAATGTATTTCATACATGTATATTGTATTCCTATAGAGATGTTATTATTCCTCTATACGGAAGTGTTTGTATTCCTATAGAGATGTTATTATTCCTCTATACGGAAGTGACGTCATTTATATTGTAAGTGTCGTAACTTATACTTGATGGGTTATTAGACCACCTTGTTGGGGTCGACCCTGTATAATTCATGTGGGTTAAAGGGTTATTAGACCACCCTATTGGCGGTCATCCCTGTTAGCATTATGTTAAGACCGACCTAGTAAAGGTTATTAGGAAAGTCAAGTCAAGTATAAATAGAGTGCGGGAGGCACTCTATTTGATCATTCACTTTCTCACTCATACTCTCATTGGAGAGTGGCGCACTTGTGGAAGAGGAGAAGCTGTTGCTAGGAGAAGACTATCTCTTATTCTTGGGTTGTATCATTGCTCTATCTATCTCTGAGGAAGTTGTGGGGTTTTTCACGTTTATGGTTTTCCCCAGTGAAACTCTGTGTGTCTATTGTCTCTTGTGTGCTTGCATTATTATGTCCATGATTGATATGCTGTAGATATGCTGTACATGTTGTTCTCTCAGTTAAGATCCTAGATTATATTGAAGTAAATTCTGAAAAACTAACATGGTATCAGAGCTAGCCTGAAAGAAGGCATGGTATGGCATTTATGACACTTGTTGCACTTGCAAAGCTAGGGCTTGATATAGCAAAAAACAGTCATCCTAGCACTTTCGCTATAAATCCATTTTGGAAAAGTTTCTGGATCTGAAACTTTTACAGGTTGAAGATAAGATCCCAATGTACCTTGTTTCTGAAGCACAACTTCTAAATTGTTGTACTTTGTGTTTTATGATCTGTACAATCTATGGTTTCTACCTCTTCCAAATCTCAGTCATAAACAGGTGACTTAGGAAGAAAGGTCACAACTTGGGCTAGGAAGCTCCAAATGAAATTTCGTAAAATGTGACAGGTAGGGCATGGACTGTACTTTCATAGGCCGAAGGTTCAGAGGCTGAAAGTGAACCAATGACACGTCGCACTCGGTACAAGTTCACTCTCCTGTGTTATCCCATAAATAGGTCACGTCGCGACACTTGGCATAACTCTCTCTCAGAGAATCCATTTGAGGTCAGACCTATGGGGTTGGAAAGACAACAGGTCATGCTACAACAAGAAAAATGTTCAGACCCTATAGATCTAAAATTTCAGAGTTACACCAGAAACAATCAGGTGCATATTTTTGTCAAAACAGAATTGGATTTTGAGCACCTTCATTCATGGCTCCGGGAATTTAGGGCTTCGGAGAAAGTTGGAATTCTTGTAATTGGAGACCATGGCTGGATGCTCCTCATCAAAATAGAAATTTAGAGACCAAGATCGAATTTTTAGGTTGGGCAGAAGGTCGGGCTTGATCAAACCCTAGTTCGGGACTTTGATCGGAAAAAAGGAAAATTAGGGCTTCTGCAAAAATGGGAATTTTTTAAATCTGTGACCATAGATGGAAGCTCCTTGGAAAAATCGAAGTTCAGAGCTTTGGATCAAACTATTTGGTTGGGTGAATCTCCGGGAAACTCAAACCCTAATTTAAGGTCCTCCCAAGTGAATCCAAACATCTAAAAGGCAATTTTGAGGGGTGAAACTTTGCAGTTTTCAAATTCTGAGTATACCAACTTGACTAGCTCAGAAAGGTGCATCTTTCTATCCTTTCAGAAGTTTGAAATTCAAAGTTTTAATTTTTAGGGTTTCTCTGATAAACCCTAATCCAGCTCCATATCCAATTTCTGCAAATCAAAGTGGATTGGGTTAATCCTAGAAGAGAATGGATTAGTCACCTGCATAAGTGAAGAAGTTCCTGTTTCAAAGGGATTTGAGGCTAAGGCCTTACATAAGAAGATTACAAGCAATCTCGACAGGTATGACTTGTCCAGGTATGTTTCGAGATCTGTTCATGATTAAGTTTATGGTATGTTTGTCTTCTTTAAGGTCAGTACAATCTTGATTAACTTTAGACTTGTTGTATCACCTTAATAAAATTATGAATGCAGATATTCATTGATTAGGGTTTTGACACTTATGATTTTACTAATGCATTGTGGTGTTGTATGAGGTTGATGTTGTCCACTAACATGAAAGGTACATCAAGAAAGACAAATTATGTTCTAGTTCAAGAACATATGACCATGGTGACATGAAGACAAAGATTCATCCATTGTCATGGATCACATAGAAGCTCTACTTACGAGGTATGTATAATTTGGTTCTACAATGCTTAAGCTATGATATATGCAAGTTACTAGCACAAGTCATTGAAGAAAACAAGAAGACATCATGTGGGTATGTTAGACATAACTAGCTAACACATTAATCCAGGTATGTTTTTCCTATATCAAGTTAGAATCCTACCTTGTGATAGTATCTCTTATATAAGTATACTTGGTATGATTGATAATGATTATTCATGAAGCTGTAGGTTTGAGTAATCATGGGTTTAGGAATATTCTGTTTCTTACTTTAATCGGTGATATGACTAACCAAAAGAGTCCTATGGTCAAATAAGAATTTGCATGAGTAAAGGAAGTACTACCTGAAACCTTGAATACTAGTGCTTGTGATAAATTATCTGTGTATGAAATGATCTTGACTATACATGTTTAAGCTTACTTAGAATCATAATGTTTTATAGTATTGAGATTATACTAATGAATGTATGATTGGGTATGAGACCTCGAGGATAACACAATGATGATACTAGTAAGTATGCATAAGTGATCAAGGATGGATATAAGTTCAAGGATAGGTAATACAGGAAGCAAAGATCAAGAGGGAGCACACTCCAGTAGTTCCTGCAAGGAAGCAAATATTGAGAGGGAGTCCACCCTACAACCAAACAAAGATAAGTATTTGAATTGTCATTTCTTGCATACTTGTTTGTTTAAATAATATTGCTCAATGATGTATATGCTTATGTTCCTAAACTTAGGGTGTGTATTATGCATACTAGAATAATTACATTAATGAACAGTATACTACTAATATGCATGTGATGGGTAAGTGGCCTATGGCACTGTACAACATTCCATTTCTACTTATCTAGAATGAAACCTCTTTGCTGACATGTTGGGAGTTGTGCACACTCTTAACAATGTTCTGGTAGAGATTGGAAGGCATCTAGAAAGTTACGGGATATGGATAAATGTTGTATTGAAGCGTTGGCTAAGATAATTGCATGGCTGTATGACATATTTCTTTATGTGTAAGAATTTGTTCTGAAAACCATGAGATGTTTCTAATCATGCAATTTAACTTGTTTTGTAGGAAAGATCATATGCCATCACCTACAAAAGAAGGACTACAACATTTGTTCTAGCAACAAAGTTATCTATTGAAGATAATGAAGTAATGATCGAAGAGTACCAGTTGATCATGAAGAATGATGTTTGGGATGTGGTCCCAAGACCTGAAGGGAAGTCTGTTGTGACTTCCACGTGGATATACAAGATCAAGCATGCTACAGATGGCAACATATAGAAATACAAAGTGAGATTTGTAGCTCGTGGCTTCTCCCAGAAAGAGGGGATAGACTATGAAGAGACTTTTGCTCCTATATCCAGGTACACTTCCATCATATCAGTACTTGCCCTAGCTGCAGTGATGAAATGGAAGATACACCAGATGGATGTCAAGGCATCTTTCTTGAATGCTGTAGTCGAAGAGGAAGTGTATGTTGAGCAACCACTTGGTTTTGAGACACATGACAGGGAGTCATATGTTTGCAGGTTGAAGAAAGCCTTGTATGGCTTGAAGCAAGCTCCTAGGACTTGGTATGTTAGGATAGACAGCTTTCTATCCAGTTTGGGCTTTACTAAGAGTAAAGCAGATTCCAACCTTTACTACAAGGTTGATGAAGGAAATCCTGTGATACTACATCTGTATGTGGATGACCTATTTGTTACAAGTGAGGATGGATTGATTGTCGATACCAAGAGGAAGCTTGCTGCCGAGTTCGAGATGAAGGACTTGGGGACGATGCACTATTTTCTAAGCATGGAGGTGTGGCAGAGTGCAGATGGGATCTTCCTTGGGAAGTATGTAGTAGATATCTTGAAGAGGTTTGGGATGATGGACTACAAGGCCATGGCCACACCTATGGCATCAAACCTGAAGCTTCTATGTGATGCTTCATATGATCCGGTTGATGTCACGATGTATCGTCAAATGATTGGGTCCTTGATGTACCTGACGAACACAAGACCAGACATTTGCTTTGCGGTGAACACATTGAACCAATTCCTGATGGATCCCAGAGGTGTTCACCTGGTTGTTGTAAAGCATATTCTGAGGTACATGAAGGGTACAATTGATTATGGGCTCAAGTATGATGTGAATCAAAAGTTTAACCTGCAAGGTTATGTTGATTCAGATTAAGCAAGCAGTGCTGCAGATATGAAGAGCACATCTGGGTGTTGCTTCAGTATGGGATCAGGTGTGATCTCTTGGTTTAGCAGGAAGCAATCCTATGTAGCACTGAGTACAACCGAAGTAGAGTATGTTGCAGCTTGTTCGGCTAGTTGTGAGGCAGTATGACTAAGGAAGCTACTGTCTGAGTTATTTGATCTCTCGTTGGAGGCTAATGGTATCTTGTGTGACAACCAGAGCTGTGTGAAGCTATCTAAGAACCCGATGTTCCACAACAGGTCGAAACACATTGAGATCAAATATCACTATATCAGGGATATGGTGTAGAGAAGAGCAGTAAAGCTTCTGTATGTTGCAACGGATGAGCAGGTTGCAGATGTGTTGACGAAGCCACTAGCCAGAGTGAAGTTCGAGTACTTCAGAGACAGGCCTGGTGTTCTTCAGATTGATGACACTTCGAGGAAGAAGTGATGGACACATTTGCAGGAGCCATTCCGAGCATGGTGAGAGGAGGATCCTTCCATGGCTATGGATGTAAGCGATGGATGATGAGCATCAGGACGATGCTCCATTTACTGCTCTGTATATGCATCATGTTGGATGCTTGTTAAGATCAGTTGGATCATGTATATGTATATGCATCATGTTGGATGCTTGTTATAATTAATTGGATCATGTATATGTATATGCATCATGTTGGATGCTTGTTATGATCAGTTGGATCATGTATATGTATATGCATCATGTTGGATGCTTGTGATGATCAGTTGGATCATGTATTTGTATATGTATCAGGTGGATACATTATATGATCAGGTAGATCATGGATGATGATATGTATCAGGTATGCATCAGGTGGATGCATTGTATGATCAGGATGATCATGGTTGATGAGCTTCAGGATGTTGCTTTAGATGATATGTATCAGATATGCATCAGATGGATGCATTGTATGATCATGATTATCATGGATGACGAGCTTCAGGATGTTGCTCCAGATGATATGCATCAGGATGATGCTATGATGATGATCAGGTTGATCATGTGATGATGTACATCAGGATGATGTATGGTGAGTATCAGGTTGATACTTCGTGGCCGTGGACAGGTTGTGCAAGGGTAGCATGTAATACATCCTGGAGATCTGGATAGGTTGTGCTAGTCACGTAAAAGGCCTCAGATGCTCTTTAGAGATCTTGATTGACAAGACACTCTTTTAAGGTTTTGCTAGACCACATGTAATACATCCTGGAGATCTGGACAGGTTGTGCTAGTCATGTAAAAGGTCTCAAATGCTCTTTAGAGATCTTGCTTGGCAAGACACTCTTTTAAGGTTTTGTGGGGACCACATGTAATAAGTCCTAGAGATCTAGACAGGTTGTGCTAATCACGTAAAAGGCCTCAGATGCTCTTTAGAGATCTTGCTTGGCAAGACACTATTTTAAGGTTTTGTGGTAGGGGTCAAATGTAATAAGTCCTGGAAATCCAGACAGGTTGTGCTAGACACGTAAAAGGCCTCGGATGCTCTTTAGAGATCTTGCTAGGCAAGACACTCTTTTAAGGTTTTGTGACAGTCACATGTAAAAGATCCTGGTAGATCCCATAGGTTGAGTTGTGTGCTCGTAAAATGCCTGGGATGCTCTTTCGAGGTTTTGTTGACGCACGTAATGAGTCCTGAGGATTCCACGGTATGGCCAGTGATGATGAAGACCTACAGGTGGTGGGCCTACATCCAGTATGAAAAAGGACTGGCTCTGTGGAACTTCCTATGATGAGTAGATCAGATATTGATTGAGATGGCAGCAGCAGTGACGATGAGGATGATTCGATGACGATGATCCAGTGACGTTGATCCAGAGAAGAAGACTTGTGCTAGCAAATCTGTGTCAAGAAATACCTTCCCAGTTAAGAGGGAGTGTTGATGTATTTGTAACTTCAGAATGTATTTCATATATGTATATTGTATTCCTATAGAGATGTTATTATTCCTATATACGGAAGTGTTTGGATTCCTATAGAGATGTTATTTTTCCTCTATATGGAAGTGTCATCATTTATATTGTAACTGTCGTAACTTATACTTGATGGGTTATTAGACCACCTTGTTGGGATCGGCCCTATATAATTCATGTGGGTTAAAGGGTTATTAGACCACCCTATTGGGGATCGGCCTTATCAGCATTATGTTATGTGGTTAAGTTAAGGCCGACCTAGTAATGGTTATTAGGCAAGCCAAGTCAAGTATAAATAGAGTGCGGGAGGCACTCTATTTGATCATTCACTTTCTCACTCATACTCTCATTGGAGAGTGGCGCACTTGTGGAGGAGGAGAAGCTATTGCTAGGAGAATACTATCTCTTATACTTGGGTTGTATCATTGCTCTATCTATCTCTGAGGAAGTTGTGGGGTTTTTCACCTTTATGGTTTTCCCCAGTGAAACTCTGTGTGTCTATTGTCTCTTGTGTGCTTGCATTATTATGTCCATGATTGATATGTTGTAGATATGTTGTACATGTTGTTCTCTCAGTTAAAATCCTAGATCAGATTGAAGTAAATTTTGAAAAACTAACAAGGGGGGGTCTTGTTCTGCTCTCAAAGCTAAGTATCCAATACTAGGAGAATATGACCCACGTTTAAGATTTTGTGCCCAAAGGAGTTCATCCTCTCTTGCAACCAAACGAACATGTGAGGATTTTAGAATTTTTATGTAGTTGTCCCAAGCAGTTCTAAAATCCACCCTTATGACAACCAATTGGTCACAATTGAGCCATTCTTGTGTAATATAGGTAGAATTTAAAGGATCAATAACTTGCTCCAAATAAATGAACCCAGGTCTCTCAAATCTTCCATTAGCTAAATGGGAAGTCTATGGATCCTGATGCCACCAATCCATGTGTCTTGGCCTATTCTAATATTTTTTCCATTACCAATGTGCCACTCCAACCAATCACTTATGAGGTCAAAAGCAAGGAGCATGCCTTTCCACATAATGGAAATGTTCCTGAAATTCGTGTCCCTGTTTCTAAACTAGTCCTCTACAAATAGGGGATATATATACTTAGTAATGACAACATAAT
Source organism: Larix kaempferi (assembly GCA_027924585.1). NCBI lineage: Eukaryota > Viridiplantae > Streptophyta > Pinopsida > Pinales > Pinaceae > Larix > Larix kaempferi. The sequence goes on from BSBM01000014.1 coordinate 11,041,465, forward strand.
CCTATAGTCCTTCACCTTTTAAAATCCTCCACACCGCTTTTGTAGCAAGAGCCTTTGAGAAACATTGAATCTTCTTCATCCCCCAACCACCCATAGATTTAGGCCAAGTAAGAGAAGACCAAGCAACCCAATGGAAAGAAGCACCTTCATGATTACCTTTCTAGATGAAGTTAAAGCATAACTTCCTAATTTGGTCTAAAATACCACTGGGGACATATGTCAGGGAAACCCGGTAAACAAGAATAGCTTCTGAGACATATTTTACCAATATAAGATGCCCACCTCTACTTAACCACTTATTACACCGGAGAAGAAGTTTTTTTTTTCAATTTTGGCAAGAATCCATGCCCAATCCCTCTTCAAGTATGCATTGGATTTTAGCACAAAACCCAAATAGAAAACTCCATCCTCAAATTCAACCAAAGGAAAGTTCAATTGGGAGAAAATATAGGCAGATTCCTCCTGATTAATGTTCAAAAGACATATCGAGGATTTGGTGACATTTATGACCATGACTATAGAAACAAAAAATAGATCTAGAAATCCCTAAATAAGTAAAATTTCTTTCCTACAACCATTGGAAAATATGATAATACATCAATAAAAAACAAGTGAGAAATATAGACATGTGCTCCCACATGAATTCCTTTGAAGGTTCCATTCTATCTAGATTTATGGATGAGCCTTCTCAGCTTGTCAACCACTAATAAGAAGAGGAGGAGAGCCAAGGGACATCCTTGTCTAAGTCCCTAGTCATGTCTAAATAAAGGTGTAGAAAAGCCATTTATCAAAACTGCAAAAAAGATTGATCTGACACAAGACATGATCCAATTAACAATCTGGAGATGAAATCCAACTTGCAAAAAAACTAATCTCAAATAGATCCAAATCAACCTTAACAATCACTATTCGTAGGTGCTTCACCTTAGCTGAGTAAAGGAATTCTTGTGCAGTACCCACTAGAACATGGATTTGTCTTCTAGCCAAGAAAGCAAATTGTTTGTGAGACAGAACCAAACAAAATACGTTTGGTTCTGGATGCAAGAATCTTAGCTATGATCTTATATATGCAGTTACACAGAGAGATAGGTTTGTAATTCTCTAAACTTTTAGGATTATCATATTTGGGGATCAAGGATATAAAAGTGGAATTGAAAGCAACTATAACATTACCTGTAATCTCGAAATATTCCACTACTAAGAGTATATCAGCTTCAAATAGATCAAAGAAGGCTATGAAAAATTTAGTTGGCCACCCATCAGGGTTAGGGATTTTGTACTTTTGCATTTCTTTAACAACATCTTGGAGCTCCCGCAGAGTCACTTCTTCCATCAAATCATGGTTTTGTTCTTCATTTACATAAGTTGGAAAGAGGGCTATACTTTCACCATCTGGGCTATAGAAGCATAGTCATCTTCCTTGTAAAGGCCACTAAAGTGACGGACTCCAACATTAGCTAGATTGCCAAAACTAGAAACAGATTCTCCCTCCCCCTTATTCAACTTCAAAATGGAACTAACATTCTTTCGATGATTAATGAAATTATGGAATAATTTTGTATTCTCACCGCCATTTTGTACCCATATAGATTTTCTCTTAAGTTGCCACATAGCTTCATTGTCAACAAGGATATTATTTCTCTTCATTTCCAACTCCACTATATCCTTCTTTGTGCCTACGAGTTGAAACTGACATGATTAGACAAATAATAATCATGTAAATAACTCTATGCTGATAATAACTCAGCATGCATTTCTAGCCTTTTTTTTTGCATTCCACTTCACTAATTCCTCCTTCATTCTCTTTAAGTTCTATAGAAATTGTATTGTTGCAGATTCTCGTATGGATGCATCGAATGGAACCCACATTCTCTCAATCATATTTTTATATCCATCATCCTCAAGCCAAAGTGCAGAAAATTTGAAAGGGCTTGGGGGCTTATGAGCACCCAAAGAACCTCCAACGCAATAGGATAGTGATCAGAGTCACCACCAAGGACAACCCACTGACGAATGTTGGATGCTATCTAAAGAACATCCACGTTAACTAAAAAATGATCCATTTGTTTTGCAATAGATTCATGGCCTACCTTGATATTCCTGCACGTGGGATTAATTTTTACAAGAGTGATATCAAATAATGAATTTTCCTCTAGTCTCCTCAAGAAGTACTCAGTGAGGGCATTTTTGTGGGCATTAATACCCCATATTTCTGCATCCCCCAATGTAAAATTTAAGTCCCCGTTGATAATAACTCTTCCCTGATCAAGAACATAAATTTTGAATATCCTCTCCCAATAATCTAACTTATGCAAGTACGGCCCATAAATATTTAAATAGATGAAATCATATCCAAACTCCCTAGAGAAGAGAGATACACCAAATCCTAAGGCCACTCGTTCCCAAGAGTTAGTGCAGAGAAATTCGCTTTTTCTTCCAGCATATAACTGATCCACTAGATCTACCTGAAGCATCAAAGAATATGAAGTCCCATCCTAGGAAAAGAATTTTGAAATCCTCTACAATTGCATCCTCGTAGGCAATGGTCTCCTATAGGAACAAAATATTTGGTTTCTGTAAAGCCACTAAATGAGACAAGGCTAATATTTTATCGGCAAGCCCTATCCCACAACAATTGTAAGAGAGAACTAACATTAAATACACCTTCATGAGGGAATTCTTACTTTAAGAGTCACCATGAGGGTTTTTTGCTTACTAGAACCAATATCACACAAAAATTGTTCATGAGCCACAACAAGAGCAACCCTTCGACCTCTCATCCTAAGAGAGGTATTAGAAGTCACATGATTTTTAATACTATACAATCGTGAATGCATGAAAGAATATTGTCTTCTAGGTCTGAGGTCATATATGGAAGCCCCTCGAATTTGAGGAGAGTCCCATATCCAACAATTTTGGGCCACCTTCTGCAATTGAGAGGAACAGGGGCCTTCACTAGGGTCGGAAGTGGTAACCGATAGGGAACATACCTCTTATTCCCTCAAAATCAAGTTTTAATCCCAAGTGTCTTTGAGTTATCATCTGTAACATCCCTCAATTTCGCTCCTATTATTATTATTTTTTTTAAATGTAAATATGAGTTTTGTAAATGGCCATGGTGAGGAGCTCAAGGCCAAGGCCCCACCAGTGGTACTGAGAAGTATTGTTATATCTTTTCCTAGATATTACTAAGAACATAACACTACAAAAAAATAAAGTAACTAAATCCTTTGGGAAAATAGAGAAGTTGATGGCTAGAAGCCATGAGAGCCACGTTACAGAGTCATCATAACGAAGAAGCCATTTTAGTATTGGCACCTAGAGATAAGACTTTACATGCCTACTTATAAGGAAACTAGTACTAACTAGTATTACTATTTAAATACTTTAAGGGTGAAAATGATTATATAAATGTATATATATATATATATGTGCTTTGCATTCTTATTTAACCATTTAAGCTAAAATAAAAAGAGAGCATATTAAACTTATTAATTAATAGATACTAGTATGCCTTGCTATGAGTTATACCATTATATCATAAAATAGACGAGTTATAGAAATATTTGCACACCCAGTTATAAGTGATATATATGAAGTTAAATAAATAGTTTATTTTTAACATTTGAAGGCATGAGTACACTTATCACTTTAAGATAATAATATAATAATATTGCATTATAAAGACGATGAAAGAAGATAGCTATGTAAGTATATAAAGGATAATACTATATATGCATCATACATATATATACATAGTATCCTTGTCACAATAAAACAATACTTTTATATATGCCATCTTTGTTATAAAAAAATATATAAAATAAAAAAATATGGTGATACATTCAAAGGTCTCACCTTATAAATGAATGTATTATGAATTATAAGAGTCCTAATATTTAATATACCCCCTTAGACTTGGCGAGCCCTTTCAACGAGAACTTAAGTCTTTGAAAATGTATTATCAAGAGGACTCACTCCACTAACACGCGAGGAGCGTAACTAGTGTTAGTGGGGCAGTTTTTAGTTAGTTCCCTTAGTGGAGTAATAAAACGTTAGATATAGTGGAGATCATGATCATTAATATCTCCTTGTTATAGTTATTTAAAAGAGAGTAGTTAAAGGTGGGTGTTACCTTGATTCACAAAGAGCTCAACACCATTCATTGCCACTTAGAGGTCACTGAGACTTTCGAGGCATCCTGTCACAAATTTGGGGATTATGTCGTGGCCATAACCCTTGATTTATGCTGGGCATTTAGTGGGGAACCAACTCGTGGGAACTCAACGTTCACAATCTAGCTCCCACGATCACCATGATGCTACTCGGTTTTGGGGGGAAAAGGAAGAATAAAACTGAACGGTGTGAAGAGTTTTGGGCACAGAGAGGGGATCGACTTGCTTATTATTATTTCTCTGAAATTTGGAGAGGGGCTTCTGAATCTCTGCGCATTCGGTGAGGAGGGTGATTAGCTTCGAGCTAGATCCACCCTATGAAGAGCAAGAATTAGGAACGTTGTCCTTTTAGTCCAAATCTTGGAGTGAAACTCTGTGTGGAAGGGAAGAAAAGAGATGCGACCTGCTAGTAGATAGTTTGGGGAGAGAGACCAACCGGTCGCGATGGAGTTGCACTGAACCGGATCCGCGGTTTTACGAGCTCGGGTGGAATGATCCCATTACTTCCAGGATTGAAGTACCGAAGAACTCTCTGCAAAAATAAAGTATAGATCGCTGACGAGTGTGAGTAATAATATCTCTGTAATCATAATTGCTGATAGTGTATTGCATTAATCATTTTTTTTCGATACTATCGTTTGCATGTTGTTTGAAGGATTTGTATTGTTGTGGGTTAGAGATGCCAACCGCATACCACACCTACTAAAACCCTATTGTTATGTTTGTGATCAAAACACAAGCTTTATATTCTTAGATCCCTAAAATCTGATACGACCTAGATAGTTTTACTTCGATTATTTTAGCCGATCATTTTTTTAGTTGCATTATACCTCCGGTTGTGCCTTGTTTAGGTAACAGCGTTTGATTTAGAAATCCGATGAGGTTAGGGATTGTTTTCCTTTATACGCTACCATCATTATGGTGAAATCCCTGTAGGTCGAAAAGTTTTCATTTGTAATATGTTTTCGGATGCTGCAAACAAAATTAAATTTACCTCTGTCAAAAGGGAAATGATATCTCCATTTAAGGTTTATTTTAACGATTGTCATCAACCACCCTGAAAATATCGGTGTCATACAATTGGACTACCGGCTTGTTTTCTCTTATAAACGATCGCAGCTTCTTTGCATTGAACTTTATTGCAGGTCTATGCCATCGTGAACGTTGGGAAGGAATGGTTATAGATCCATTTTCTCCTTGTGTTATTATCACTGCATATATTTGATTTTAATAAGTCATTATGTATTATATAAAATGTAGATACAAGATCTCTGTCATCTAGGGCGTAGGGAAGAGATGGCCTTAGACTGGAGTATAGTCTAGCTTATATATTTATATATTAACTTTCTGCTGTTTTGCAGCTTAATACTAAATTCCGGTTGTATCCATAAGGCTGCCGCGAAATGTTGATAAGGTTTATTTAAATGTTGACATCGTCATAAATTCCAATAAGACTTTATAATGTCTATTTTTCTTTTTTATCTTAGCTTGAGTAATACATCGTTTGAATTGCAAATACCCTGAGAAAAAGATTTCACTTTAATACCTAAGTACTAATTAGTATTATGAGAGAAAAGAGGGTTGCTATTCTTATTATCAGCATTTTCCAAAAAGATAGTTCCATTATATAATGTAGCCTTGGGAAAAATCGGTAATAACATGATATTATATACTTATAGTTAGAATTTTACTTACTACTTAAGGAAGGGTGAGTCCTTCCTTGCTAAGTACGTTAGGAATACATTATATTATGATATATTCAATGTATAAAGTAGCTCTGTGGCTCTTATATTCCTTGGAGTGTAAAGTAGTCACTTGGTAGTTTCCATACTCTAACATTTTGTCCAAAAGTCAAATATTAATATTAAAAGAAAAGGGTTTGGATATTTAGGGGGAACCTAAGTATTACGACAACTTATTATAATAAATAATATGAGAAATTATGAGAAAAGATGATGAAAAAGGTTATGCAAATATTTTTGGACTTATATATATTGAAGATATGTTATTACATAAGTAAAAAGATTATGCAAAAATTTTTATATAAGTGAAAAGATTATACAAAGATTTTATATAGGTAAAAATGCATAAGTAAAAAGGACATGCTACCTTTTGTAGTCACATATGTAAAATAAAACATATTATGGGATTAAGTATCATAATACTTAGGCATCCTAGTGAATAGAGTAAAAAGGGAAATTCTCCTTTAAACCTTTGATGACAAGGAATATATATGTGTTACCTTACATGGGTTAGGATATGTATACTATGTTGTTAAAACCATTCTTTTTAACTTGATTAGTAATGTGTTTAAGATTACTTAGAGTTGTTACGAGAGTCATCTTATTGATACTTATAAAGCTCTATGTGCTAGAAGCTTAGAGGAAGAAGAAAGAGACCTTATGCAACAAATATGTTGCCTGGATGTAATCCTTGAACTTGATCTATTAATAAAAGATGCACACACCTTTTGTGGACTAGCCCGTGTACGGGTGAACCACGTTATCCTTGGTCTCCTGTGTTTGTTATGGTGTTCCGCAAATGTGTCTTTATGAATGAAAACCTGATTACTTGATGTATACATTTCCTATACAAGGTTGGTTGATTATGTGATGTATAATGCTAATATAGATTCGCCTTATGACCTTGTTAATGTTGTTATCAATTAGGTTGTTTTCTTATTGACTATGTTATCCATGAGATAAAGATGTGCTAAAAGGTTCAACGGGTACAATTGCATTCATTGTTATTTAGTAAGAGTTCTATGAGAATGTTAAAATGGTAAAACAAGTTAACGTGTCTTTTACATGTTGTTTTAAAATAAGTTTATAAGAGTTTAGTAGCTAAACCTATGTATATTCTATATATTGTAATGAGTAAATAACTGATATGGTGTTTCAAAGAGGGATTAGTATGTTACATATTTTATTGTTATCATCTATGATTGGAAAATTTTAAATTTTTACTGATTTTACTAATTCAAGAAAATTGGGTACGTGACATCATCTACCAGGGACTATCTTCCAAGGCTAATCAAATCATAGGATCTAGGAGAATTCACACCAAGAACCTTCAATGTTGAGGGCGGACTAAAAATAATTTGTGAAACCCTTACATGGAAAGGGATAACAGGTTCTGGAGACATAAAAGAGGATATGAAATCCATATTTGGAAGAGGAAAGGAATCCTTCTTAGGACGCAAGCTCAGAAATAACCCTTTCGGGCTATATATACTCAAAGGTATGCCCGCCACAGCAAATGACAAAAGGGCCTTCTCAAGGGATGACTCGGGAACCAGGCTATCATTTAGTCCCAAGGAGGGAGAAGCTTGGCAAGATGAGAGGCTTATGAGATGAATAGTAGAATCCCCTACAAAACCATCCTTTTGAGGGCAAGTGAACAAAGAAAAGGAGAGAGACTTAATAACAAAGGATAAACCAAGACTGGAAATATTTAAACCTTCATGGTGGAATAAAGAGCCAATAAATGAACTAGGTCGAGGAAAATAAGGCATACCTTGTGATAAAATAGACGGGTCTACTTGTGGAGGAGAGTCTTTTCAAGCATATTTATCCACTACTTCAGTTGTGGGAGCCTCTTCAAGGGCTAGATCGTCCCGCTGTACCAAAAGAGACTCCAGGGGAAAGGAGAGGCGAAGAGCCCATTATAGAGAAATATTATGTAGAACAATATTCATAACATCCCCTCTTGGTTGGGAGAATGGTTGTACCTTCTCCTTATGGTGAACTTATCAAGTATGCTCCTTCAATACTGTCGCTGGAGTTGTTCCTGGAGAAGAGTTTATACACTGTCGAGGGACTTTAGTGCCTATCTTTACCGACTCAAAGGTTGTTAAGCAACACATTTCCAAAATGAGCATGAAAAGAGTAGAAATAGATCAGAAAGAGCACTCCACGACTTTATTGAAGAAAATAGTTGACTAACAAGCCTCTTCGAGGGGTAAACCTCCTTATACAATGTACTAAGTACACAAGATAAGACAATAAAAGATACTCCAAATGAAAAGGTACCCTTCATTTATGTAGGAGACTAAGGGGTACAATCCCAACTAACTGACCGAAGCCGACATAACTAATATAACCATACTAATGACAATTACCACTAATGGACCAATGCCGACATCAAAACTAATGTAATAAACCAAAATATAGGGGGGAATGTGCCCATATTTAGGGCTTAACATGCCCCTCCCCTTCAAACAAGTGTTGTCCTCAATGCTTGATTAGTTGTGGATGCCTTTGTATGAAGGACTCGTCTTCCCATGTTGAATCTTCAACTGGTAAGTTCTCCCACTTTATGAAGTACTCAGTAATAGCCTGATTTCGTAGATGTCTGGTCCTTGTTTCAGTGATTTGTTCAGGTTCCAATATGACTCTTCCTTCTTCATCAAGCTCTGGAAAGATTGTTTGAATTGGGATCTTGTCTCCTATTACCTTCTTTAAGTAAGAAATATGGAAAACTGAATGTACTCTTTAAGATGAGGTGAGCTCCAGTTTGTAAGCCATACTGCCAATCTTTTGCAACACTTTATAAGGACCATAATACTTGAGTGCTAATTTATTGTCCTTATTTAGTTGCTTGAGAGACATCTTCTTGTAAGGTTGTAGCCTCATAAATACCCAATCCCCTTCTTCAAAAATCCTTTCACTACGATGTTGATCAGCTTATTGTTTCATCCTTTTTTTTGACATAGTTAGGTTGTCTTGAAGTATCTAGAGAACTTCTTGTTGGTGCTCTATGTGATCTTCCACGGCTAGAACTTTAGATTTTCCTCTTAAGGGAGATGTGATAGATGAAGGTTGGTACCCATAAAGTGCCATAAATGGAGACATTTTTGATGATGTATGGAAGGAAGTATTTTACGAGCATTATGCCAAAGACAACCATTTCACCCACTTTGTTTGTTTATCCGATGCAAAGCAACAAAAATATCCTTCCAAACACTTGTTCACTATATCAGTTTTCCCATCAAATTGAGGGTGATAAGATGAACTGTGAGCCAATTGAGTACCCAAACAAGAAAATAATTCAGTCCAAAATTTTCCAGTGAAAATTGGATCTCTATCACCAACAATAATCTTCGGATTTCCATGTAACTTCTGAAAATTTTCCATAAAGGCTCCAGCTACTGTACTTTCATTAAAAAGGTGAGAGAGTGCACAAAAGTGTGCATACTTCGTGAGTCTATCAACAACCACCATAATAACATTCTTTCCTTCGAACTTGGGTAGACATGTGATAAAATTCATGGAGACTTCCTCCTGGCGCTAGAAAGGTATGTCAAATGGTTGTATAAGTCCTGGGGTCTTAACTATTTCACACTTATTTTGTTGGCAGACCAAGTATTCAGCCACAAACCTTTGAACATTAGATTTAATACCTTCCCAAAAAAAATCCTTCTTGACCCTATGGTAAGTTTTCAAGAATTTGGAGTGCCCACCTATAGGAGAGTCGTGTAATTCTGAAAGGACCTTCTGCTTGAGTTGGGAGTTTTTGCATAAATATAAGTGATCATTATACCGTAGTGAATCATTTTTCCACACAAAAGTATCTGATACACTGGGATCGTTCTGTAGCTTTTGAATGAGCGTCCACACCGATAGGTCATTTTTCCATTTTTCCCTTGATGCTACTACCCAATCTGGTTGTAGAATGGAAATGGAACAAATTAATGCCTCGACATCTTTATCTTTTCTGGAGAGTGCATCTGCCATCACATTATGTTTCCCCTTCATATAGATGATTTCAAAGTCATATCCCAACATCTTGGTTACCCACTTTTGTTTCTCTTCCGAAGATAGTCTTTGTTCCAAGAAGTATTTAAGACTATCATGATCTGTTTTGACCTTGAAGTGCCTACCTATTAGGTAAGGATGCCATTTCTTAAGAACATGTAGTATTTCCAACATTTCCTTCTCATAAATGGGCTTCTGTAAGTTCTTTCCCTTGATTGAATGACTTGTGAAATAAAGTGGGTGCCCTTCTTGCATTAGAACAATGCCAATGCCATTTCCTTAAGTATCACATTCCACAATAAAGGTTTTTGTGAAGTCTGGTGTGGCCAATACATGAACTGTGCACATTTCCTGTTTAAGTTGTTCAAAATCTTGAGTTGCCTCTGGAGTCCAAGAAAATGCATCTTTCTTCAATAATGTTTTTAGAGGCGCTGCTATTCTTCCATAATTTCGAACAAACTTACGGTAGTACCCTGTCAGACCTAAGAATCCTTGAATATTCTTTAGGGTTTTGGGAATCAACCAGTATATCATGGCTTTAATTTTGTTAGGGTCTACCTTGGCACCTTCATGGGATACAATATGACCCAAATACTCTACCTCCTTCACCCCAAAGAAAGATTTGGAATATTTTGCATACAGTTGTTTCTCATGTAGTAGTTGTAGTACCCTATCAGCATGTTGAACATGTTCTTCCCAATACTTGCTATAGATTAGTATATCATCAAAGAATACTCGCACCAATTTTCTAAGAAAAGTCTTGAAAATAGAATTCATCAAACCTTGAAATGTGGAAGGCGCATTCATGAGACCAAATGGCATGACTAGAAATTCATAATTACCTTAATGAGTTCTGAATTTGTTTTTTGGGGATGTCTTCATCCTTCATTCTAATTTGATGATACCCAAAACGAATATCCAACTTTGTGAAGAAAATTGCTTCATGTAATTCATCTAACAATTCATCAATAACAAGAATGAGAAACTTGTCTTTAATGGTGATCGTGTTGAGCTCTCTATAATATGGACACATACTCCATGATCTGTCTGGCTTGTGTACCATTACCATTGGTGCAGAGTAACAATTTTAGCTAGGCCTAATTATGCCAACCTCTAACATTTCTTCAACCATGTACTCAATTTCACTCTTCTATCCATAGGGGTATCTGTAAGGTTTGATGTTAGGAGGACACTTTCTGGAATTAAGTGAATAGCATGATCAAAATATCAAACATGTGGAAGACCTTTCGAAATATCTTCAAATACATTGGAATGCTTATTAATGACCCTTTGGAGATCTGGGGAAATAGGAGGCTTAGATGTTTGAACATCTAATGAGCATAATAGTGAAATTACACCTTGATGTCCATTTTTCATAAAAAAATTCATACCATTAGAGCTTATCACCTTGCTTGGTTTCCATGTGATACCTTGTAATTCATATTCATTTCCTTCCCATAAAAATTTCATGAAAATCTTCTGAAAATTAAAAGCCACGGTTCCCAAGGATTGTAACCATTGAACTCGTAAGACAACATCAGCACCACCCATTGGAATAGAAATCATTGGACTATTCAATACATATTCCCCCATAGTAAGATTTATATTATGGCATTTCATTGAGCAGTTCATAGTTCCTCCATCTGCAATCATTACTTGAAACTCTGGTGCTGGATATACAAAGCAATTGAGAGATTTTGCTCATTTATAGTGAATGAAATTATGAGTACTACCAGAATCAATCAACACTGTTATCTTTTTCTTTTTGATAAATCCTTCGATCTTGAGAGTTTGAGGAGTGTTAATTCCAGCCAATGCATGACATGATATGGTGAGAGTAATCTCTTCTGAAGTAGTATCTTTGAGGTGGGTTAGAAGAAGTAACGATATTATCTCGGTATGTGTTGGAGGTGGTATTTCTAGTAGCCATCGTCATATTTTTACTTTCAACCTTTCTTGCCATCATGAAGGCCTTCTCCAAGGATGGTGGTTCAAAGAGATGCACCTCATGTTGAATGTTATCCTTCAAGATGTCAATAAAGAGATCCAACAGATTATCTTCTGAAATGATCTTCACTCTAAGACTTAGCTTCTGAAATTGTTTGATGTGCTCTGTAACTGGACCTTTTTGCTTCAGATTTATTAAATGGATGAAGAAGGTATTTCTATTAATATCCCCATAATGTGCAATCAATTCTTCGGTGAATATAGGCCAAGATATAATAGAGTTCTTTTTATGGTCACAAAGCCATTGGTACCACACAAATCGATCAGGCTCTAAATATAATAATGCAATAGTTACCTTTTGCAAAGTTTGAACATGGTGTAGATCAAAGATTTGCTCCATTTGGAATATCCATGTTATTGGATCATTGCCATCAAACTTTCTCGTGTCAATCTTGGGAAGTTGGGTACCCCTTGGTGACCATCCCTGATGACTTACATTACTAGAATCATTTCCTCTTGGAATATTCTTATTCATGGAAGGTTTCTCAACATGAGAGTTATCTTTATCCTCCTGACTGGAACACATCATCAACTGTAGGAAGAGTATCCCTTGAATTTTGTATGAGATTAGGAATATTTGTCATGTTTCCCATCAACTTCTCCTCTAGATTGAGTAAATCAACTGTTTTCACCGAACCTTTCATATTTTCCTCCATTTTATTCAACTTCTCCTCTAAATTATCCAAATCAAATTTTTTCACAAACCCTTTAATCATATATTCCAACTGGGACACTCGAAAAGAGAGGTCTTCCCTTTCATCATTTGTCGAGGATGGATACTCTGGTGATTTGGATGGAGTGTAAGTATTTACACCTCCTTTTGGTGGCATTTTGAACAATATAAATAGATATCACACCTTAGGTGTCACCACAATTAGATCCTTCCACTCAAAGTTATTCAAAATTAAAAAAATGGCATAACTTTTCAAACCCTAATTAGAAGACTGTTTTAAGGCCAACTTGAAACTAATGTAAATTTTAAAAAATTTCTCCTCTAGGTTTGAAACTTCGTTATGTTTTAGCCTGATGTGTCCTTTTTCTAATTCCACGGGCCTGACCTAATTTGGATGTACCAATAATAATTTATTGTGAATCTCCCAACACTTCTTATTTTTGGTCTGTCCAGAATATCGAACTAGTACGATTTGCCACGTGTCTAATATTTTGTATCTGAGGTTGAAAACCCTACCGCATATATTTTGGTCTATCTTCTTTCAGATGCAACATGTCTCACTCAATTTGGATCTTGCATGCCCCATATATGACCTTTTTTCCCAGAACACTTGTTTTAGACTAGTTTTTGGACTAATCGGAAACCCTAGCTTATGGAGTGAATATCTATGAACCTGTAATGTTTCAAGATCTGAAACTTTGACCACAATTCATTCGGCCTTTTTTCTAGAAGGGTTTTAAGTCTCTCTCTCTAAACCCTTGTATAAAAAATATTATGGCGAAAATTCTAAGATGACTCATTTTGAAGAAACCAGTCCCGAGGAAAGGGCTCTGATACCAAATGTTAAGCAACAAATTTCCAAAATGAGCATGAAAAGAGTAGAAATGATCAGAAAGAGTACTCCATGACTTTATTGAAGAAAAAAGATGAATAAAAAGCCTCTTCGAGGGGGAAACCTCCTTATACAATGCACTAAGTACACAAGACAAGACAATATACTCCAAATGAAAAGGTCTCATTCCTATATATAGGAGACTAAGGGGCACAATCCCATCTAAGTGATCCAAGCCGACGTAACTAATATAACCATACCAATGACAATTACCACTAATGGACCAAAACCGACATCAAAACTAATGTAATGAACCACAATATAGGGGAAAATGTGCCCATATTTAGGGCTTAACAGAGATACGCCGCCTTGAGTAAGTTGGTATGCATTCCCGTGCAAGATGTCCATATACATGACATATGTTGCAACATGAAGGAATGCCCAAATAATCAATAGCTTGAATGAAAACATGTTGAATGACTGTAATGGATAAATCCATACTCTTGTATGCACATGTTTTATAATAAAATTAGTGGATATTTATATATTCTTAATGAGCACTGACTTGTGTTTTTTATTTATACTCTCTCTCTATATATAGACGTCTTAATGAGTCAATGATCACACATATAAATATACAACTTTTATTTGGTAACTCAAATCTTATAAAATCTCAAATAAATGTTGAATATGTAATACCTCCGATTTCAAATACCTACTACACATTGGATATCCTAAATAACAATGTCGTTTTCCTATCCACTTGTTCTTTACTATCCAATCAAGTTTTATCAAACTTTATATAAAAATATATATATATAAGTATACAACTTTGCTATTAATCCCACTTATTTATTTTGTAGTCATTAAAAAAAAATATTACATGTCTTAAATATATAACTAATACAACATCTTCAAGTCTAAAATTGCTTTCCCAAGATGCACAAACCAAAAGAATCATATACGAAAAAATTGCAAATGACATTGTAGAATTATAATTATAATACCCCTTTATTGATTCCCAAAATAATGTTGTTTATTATAAACGCATCATTTATATTTTTATGTGGCAATCTATTTTTCACACATTTTCATGATAAAGGAATTTTTTTGTTTAAGCTTGATTCAGTTTCTCGAATCAAGAAAATATGTGTTTTAAATATTTTATGAATATCTTATTTTGTAAGTCCTTAAAAATACGAGGGAAAATTGGTATTTTTTTAATTTGATAAGAGTTATTTTGGATTTATAGAATTGTTAATATTAATATTATAAAAATAAAAATTATTATAAAAATTTTAAAATATTATTTTTCTGTATTAAAATTTAGGATTCCAAAAAAAATCCCTTTTTTAAATTGCTAATTAGCCAAAAATATGCTACATCATAAAACGTTTTAACCTTTTTATCATGTAACCATTTTTAACATATTATGAGGTTGGTGAAAGTTATCTTAGATGGCAGACCCGCGAATAAAACATATACATAGCTTTCAAAAACAAAACTCGTGTTTTGCTACTTCCACTAGCTTTTTCGAAGTCGAATAATGTGTGGCTCAACATTTGAAGTGGTTTACCCAAAATATATATAACGTAATAAAATACGTAGCAAAGTACTATACGGAAGAAACGCATAAGGCACGATGCATAAACATGAAGATATTGGTTGGCACCTACTTAGTTGTTTGGACATATATCGTAATATTCCATTCCATATTCATTTGGGGTTGGCTTTGGAATCTCATTTTCAATCACAATTGGCTTTCATTCATTATTAGATGGCTTGGGATGATTTGTAACTTCAAGAAAGTGAAAGGAAGCAAAGTATTAAGAATTTGTCATTTTGCACCAATGGAGGGAATAATTTGCATGAATTCATGTCGCTCGTAAACTTCTCAATCTTCCTTGTTGTGAGTCTTGTTATCATTACATTGTGAATACACTCACTTTGTCGATGAAATTCTAGATGACTTTATGTTCATTTTGCAATGCCACTCAACTCAAATTCCAGTAATTGATGTAAAATTAGGCATTTCAATCTAAGCATTCATACTTGTGCAGTGCTCTGGAGTTTAGGATGATTCTTGTGATCGTGGAGCATCTTGATGAATGCTTGTTTGAGTACACACAAACTATGATGGATGAAAGGATTGCACGAGAAGAATGGGCATTGAACAATGCACAAATGTGGTTGGAGTGGTCGGTGCAAAGAGCCATGTACGCGAAAGGATGAAATGTGTTGCAAGTAGGAGAATGTGAAGAGTTACATGTTTGAAGTTGAAAGGGTAGACAAGTGGCAAATAGAGAAAACCAAGAAGTGAAGAAGATAGAATATAGGAATAAAATGATTGACTTCATTGGAAGGCTAAGGTTTGAAGGAAAGTGTTATAAACTAATCAATGGCAAGAGAACTCAAGTTGGTCCCAATTATGAGAAAAGGACCTTCGATCAGAGTTAATTTGGCATCAAGATCGAGGAAGGTCATACCTAAGGATATAGATTCAAAAAATAAAATATATATCTTGAAGATAAGGCAGAGAAAAATGAAGAGATTGTTGCCATTAGGAAGAGAACACACAAATGCTAAGGATTTGGACTAAGTGTAACACCCCTCCGTCACATATTTGAATTAGTTTTAGGAGGACATACCCAGGTTATAGTGTAGGTGCAAGATACATGTGTGATGGCCAAATGAGTGGGTACTATCTCTACACAATATTATTAAGATATGTAGGTTCATATAACTATAATGAGCATTATAATAAGGACATGGGGTTTCAGGAAAACATAAAGTTGCATAACTTCATAAATTAAGTTAAGTTAATAATATTTAATTACATATAAGAGAGGGTCATTGATGGAATGGAATAAAGTAATAAATATAACCTATTTTTCTAATTAAGGGGATTTTTGCATGGAGATTTTTGCATGTGGACATGTGTCCAATTGGGGAGAGTTTGGAAAAAGCTTAAAACGGAGGAATTTTGAAGGGGGAGGGGTTCTTTCCTTCTCCCTTCTCCTCACTTGTTCTTGGGGGGCCTTAGAGGAGATGGGGGTTTTGGAGGTTGAGGGAGGATTCTAATGGTGAGAGTGTTTCTGACTTAGTATTGCTAAGTGGGGGCTTAGGGGGTCTCAATCTATGATTAGGAGGTTGGTTGGGAGGAGAGTAGCCCCCCACATGTGGTTTTCCCTTGTTGTTCTAGCGGTGGTCTACTATGTCTACTTCAACCCAGAGGCACGTTTGTAAGTTTGTCATTGTGGTTGCAAGTAAACATTTTTTCTTGTATCCAATTTATTATCACATTTTGAGATTATTAACATATTTGGTAAATATTAACTGTGTTGTTATTTTATAAATGAAAACTCCCGTTATGTTTAATGTTTGTCATTGGAATGTTCCTAAATTCTAGTAATTATTTTATTTTTCCTTGATTACTCTTTGTAAAATATTTTTTTGAAGTTTTCTTTTTATAATTAAATTAGAGTTGGGTGTTACACTAAGGAGAGGTGGTCATGATTAATTGATTGATGCAAGAAAAAAAGTTGGCTTTTGAGCATGTTTTTGCAAGCAATCAAGGAGTATGAAAGAGGCAAAGTGTTTTGCAGATGAATAAATTGAGTTCCAATTAGGAGAAGTTCGAAAGGAGTGGAACATTAAACATGTATAATCTGATAGAGACTAAATTGGAATTGGAGAAGTTGTGAGAGACTCTGTGAAACCTTAAGGGTATATATTTGATCAATATGATTGTAATATTCATATAATGACTAAGTAGACTTGTTGATATTTTATTGTTACATATTTATGTATGTCTCCTTTGTTGTGCATAGCTTGTGTTGTTAAGATCAATGCAAGATGTCCGAGCTACATCTATACTTTCCATTAATGCATTTATAACAAGCCATTTTGAAATATAATCATAATGTGTGAATCAAACGTAACCATAATGCTTGGAGGAAGATACATAACTGATGTGAGAGAATGGAGCACACCATGAAATGGAGCATCATTCCCTATGGTGAAAGATGACCTTTGAGTCATGCATTTTTGGATTTATATATTGACTTCTTATTTCTTTGAAATCCCATGTATATTAAATTGAGTATATTGATCATTCACTTTGTATATGAAACCATGTAAAACCATTAAACTACTATGGAGGAAATCAAGTGTTCACTTTATATATGGAACCCTCTAAAAATGCCTACTAGTATCTTAAAACAAAATCACGAACACATGGGTATGATGATAACAACAATTATGTTAGCTCCTCTATAACTTTCTTAAGAATCCTAGCCAAGCATTATAAATGTTTCTCCAAACATTCAATGTCTCAAAGGATATTATATTATGTTGAGATCAACAAAATGAAAAATGACATCAAAGTATGAAAGAAACCAAATTCCGTTACTTAAAAGATGGAGAAAAATAGAATGATGATATCTATCTTTAATAGGAGATGTGTGTGTTACACTTATTCACAAAAGGCTCCTCAAAATAAGTAGAAATTGCATTTTAATCTCAAAAATCTAAGATGCAATAACCCTAATCCTAACAAAAAGTTAGGGTTCAATGTGACTATAAATTGGATAAAGTTGAGTTGTATGAAAATTGAAGGGAACATTTCCAGGAACATAAGTTTTCATAGGTTACAATGAAGTTGATTTGTATGAAAAGAAGAGAACATTTCTAGGAGCATAACTTTTCATTGGTTGCTATAATCTTTGTCTTTAGCTAGTTGGGAAAAAATGTTCGAGTTCTAATGCTCTTCAATGGGCATCCAAATTGTGTCAAATACATAGAAAATAGTGAAAATATGTTGTTATCACTATTGTTTCTAAGATGGTGTCATGGACCATGGGATTGGGATGAAGCACACAAAAATAAAGATTTGTGTCCATTCTAAAAATATTTGCCAAGAAATAATCATACTATGCTAATATTGCTAGTGTTTAGTCCTCACATTTTCACATTTAGATAGAGGCCAATCTGGTGGAATATATGTCCCTTCAACCTTCGCATCTAAGGATGAGAAACTTTGGTCTTTTCATCTACGTTGGAGAAAATTTGGTATAATATAAATAGATACCCCTAACTACACCTAAGCTAAACAAAGTCCATACCAAGTGATGATGCAATGCCTTAATATATTTCTAAAAGTGATTTAGAAAAAAATTAAGGTTAGTGTGTGCTTGTAGGTGTCAATGATCTCTATGTCCATCTCCATTCATGAAGGTGAAATAACTCTCCACTTTTAGGAAATATAACTCTCTTTAGTATTTTAAAGCAGACAATTTAGTTTGATTGTGTAAACTATAGATTATGTTTTCATTTGCATAATTGATCATTAGTGTTTTTTATTTTGTTAAAATTTGGTGGCTAAGGCTACTATAAAATAATAATAATAATCTATTTGTAAGGTCATGTCCTATTTAGACACCAATTTGGTGTATGAGACCCCCTTGTTTGTGGAGACAAGCGTCTGTTGTGGAAAGGCCCACTTTATAATGAGAAGATAAGCATGCCATATGTGGGAGGAGCCACATGGCTTACAGAAAGAGTAGAAATGAAAGCCTCCTATGACCAAGAGTAACCATTGCAACAATGGCTAGTTGACTAGGAAAAATAAAGGAAAACATTTATGAAATACTATGAAGTAAAAATAAAGAAAAACATTTTCGAATTACAAATTCCTTAATGGATCTAGTGTAGATCATCACTCAGTTCACAATGGCCAATAGTGTAGGGGGGCAAGTCCATAAAGTGGTTGATATCGTACCAATGGTTGGGAACCCATTCCAAGTTGAGGTTGAGCAAATGCACCAAATCGTTTATAAACTTGTGGTTTCATGTCATATTCACTCGTACAACCGAGTCCACAATTACAATGAATTGTTGAGCATTATCCATAGCAATAGCCAATCTTTTAGTTGTGTGCATACATAGGCTGTCTAGATATTGTAACTCCATTCCCTAATCTCATAAAACTTTCACCTCCCATAAATTTCCTAGGTCACCAAGTGTTGCCACAACCAGTCGATCCATTAGAGGAAAGGCCTGAGAAAGCAAGATTTGTTTTAGGACTTTTATGGGACTTGACAACCACTGCATCTCAAAGCTTTCACCTCCCATAAATTTCTTAGGTCACCAATTGTTGCCACTACTATTCAATCCACTAGAGGCAAGGTATGAGAATGCATGATTTGTTTTAGCACTTTTGTGGGACTTGACAATGATTGCATCTTATCTTAACTTTATGATCAGATAATTGAAAAACAAACACACACATTAATATATTATATGTTCAATATTTGGGCCCAAGAAAATGCACAACTAGCGATAAATAAAAATAAATAGATTCTATTGATTGATATATCAAGTTGTTTGTTTTATAGTAGTCTAAGCATGCTACATTTTGGACATTTTTCAATCATATTTTCCAATCAGTTTTGCTTGAAACTCTACTAAAAATTTGGAAGAATTGTTGGAATTGAAAATCTAAGTTGTTGAGATTGCACTATCCAAGTGTAACAAGGGTATTTGAGGGCGTTGAATGCATATATGTAGTCAAGAATGAAATTTCGGCAATGAAAAATTACGATTTGACTAAAGATTATATCATTGGATTCTCGTGATGATAGCTAGAAAAAGTCCAAAACATAGAACATTTAGACTATTCTGTTTGTTTCACCATAAAACATTTTGTAATATGTTTGATAGAAAGATCATTTAAATGAGCAAGACTTGCACTTTTATATCAAAGAAATCCTGTCACGAATTTTGTTTACTTTGATTCAAGGACGATTCATGGTAAAATAAGTAAAGGCGAGAGAATTGATAGTGTGTAGGTGTAAGACAAGCCTTCATTTCATTAGGTCATGCTTCTTGATTGAGTTGTTTTTTTTTTCTTTGTCAATAATTTGCATATGGAATTTATCTTGTTTTTCAATGATAAAGGATATTCATCTTGTGAAGATTGTGCAGATCTCGCACAATCATTTTGGTGTCGTTTGATGCATGTGCATACATAAATCCAACAATACAACTTGATGCAACCTCTATTACATTGGGATCTGCACAATCTCTGCATGATGGATATCCCCTGTTGTTCCCCAATCACTCGTTGACCATGTCCATTAAAAAGGTTTACACCATTGCAAGTTTAGTGAACAATATGAGCTTACTACATTGATCAAAGCAACGACAATCACAATAGAACATAAATGCTCGTTCAACTTTACCCTGAAACCTTGGGCTTCAAATGGATGGATGACATATAGATGTATCTTGGCATCTACAATAAAGGACATGCTCTTCTATTATCAATGGTGATCTTGACACATGCTAAGAATAAGAAGAAGGTTAAACATTCTAAGAATTTGAACTTTTATAATTTCCCATCACTTTAACAACCTCAAATACCTTTATTACAACTTGATTGTACAATATTAACATTTGATATATATACAATTCTATCAATTCGAAATTTGTTTTAATATAAAATCCAAAATAACAGTTTCTCTAAATTCAACTTCATAAAACATTTAAAGTATGACCTAAAAATAATTCACAACCAAACTAAATTTCTAATTTATATATATATATATTTTTTATGTAATGGTTCAAGAACCTTCACCACCATGAAAAGTAAATAATGCAATACCTTAAAGCATACTCATGACCTAACATTGAATTGGTGGATGCGTGAGATGGCCACAAGAAAAAGTTGAGAGACATTGCCATGTGATTTAAAGAGCCGTAACAAGGAATTAATGGGCTCCCTCTGTCTTAATTCTATACTCCTAAATCGCTGATGACTAGGATTCCCCAATGGATAGCGCTTCCGTGCTCCATGGATGCTTTGTGGTGGAAAATTCACATACATATTTTATAATGTAAAATTATTATATTTAATAACTTTCTACGTTTGGTCGTACGTGTTGAATTTTTGTTGGTCATATATGGATATATGACTCACATACTTTTTACATAATATTTAATCTATTTTTTCTAAAATATAATATTTTTTTTACTCAAAGATATAATTTTTTTCTTGTGATTAAAGTTATATAGTTAACATCAAAACTTTGTTTAAAGAGACTTTGATATATATAATCAAAACTTTCCCAAAATATAAATGAATAATGATAAAATTTTACTTTTAGGACGAAAATATATTCACTTTCGGATAAGTAAATTACATAATCCCTTAACTTTAAATAATTTAAAAGCTAAAGCTATAACGGATTATTAATGAAGTTGTCTAAAACATCTACGATTTCGTTTGGAAATTTAAACTCTGACGAAATTGTAGATGGCCGGTCTTAGTTCAAATTGAAATTGTAGACTCCCTCTAGCATCGTGGTTGTCTATATGGACCCAACTACACGAAATTTATGCCTGGCATTGTTTATTTTAGATCTAAAATGATCTACGATTTCAGTTTGAACCTGGACCGGCCATCTACGATTTCGCCGGAGTTCGGATTTTCGAGCGAAATCGTAGATGTTTTAGACAACTTCATTATGGGCCATCTACGATTTCGCTGGAGTTCGGATTTTCGAGCGAAATCGTAGATGGCCCATAATGAAGTTGTCTAAAACATCTACGATTTCGCTCGAAAATCCGAACTCCGGCGAAATCGTAGATGGTCGATAATGAAGTTGTCTAAAACATCTACGATTTCACCCAAAAATCCGAACTCCGGCGAAATCGTAGATGGTCGGTCTGAGCTCAAACCGAAATCATAGACTTCCTCTAGCATCGTGGTTGTCCATATGGACCCAACTACACGAAATTTATGCCTGGCATTGTTTATTTTAGATCTAAAATGATCTACGATTTCATTTTGAACCTGGACCGGCCATCTACGATTTCGCCGGAGTTCGGATTTCCAGGCGAAATCGTAGATGTTTTAGACAACTTCATTATGAATTGAAGTTGTCTAAAACATCTATGATTTCGCCCGGAAATCCGAACTCCGGCGAAATCGTGGATGGTCGGTCTGAGTTCAAACTGAAATCGTAGACTCCCTCCAGCATCGTGGCTGTCCAGATGGACCCAACTACACGGAATTTATGCCTGGCATTGTTTATTTTAGATCTAAAATGATCTACGATTTCGGTTTGAGCCCGAACCGACCATCTATGATTTCGCCGGAGTTCGGATTTCCGGGCGAAATCGTAGATGTTTTAGACAACTTCATTACGAACTGAAGTTGTCTAAACCATCTACGATTTCGCTCAGAAATCCAAACTCCGACGAAATCGTAGATGGCTGGTTTGAGCTCAAACAACAATCGTAGACTCCCTCCAGCATCGTGGTTGTCCAGATGGATCCAACTACACGGAATTTACGCCTGGCATTGTTGATTTTAGATCTAAAATGATCTATGATTAAGTTAGATTTATCTTATTGATATGTAAATTTTTTTGCACGTTAAGATATGTGATCCCTCATGCTTAAACTCAGTGATATTTCAAGATAAATATATTGATCCTTTCATTCAAGCATCAAAGTGTGTTTGTCTGTTTTTGAACTTCTTCCACATGTTTCTAAACCGCCTAAAACTATAAATATTGTGGTAGAGGATTTTGATAAAAATTGGCAGCTGAGGTTATTTAGATGAAACATCTCAGGGGAGTCCAGCCCCCCAAGGAATATCAATCTTTAACAGATCTTTGAGGAGACATTTAGACTTTCCAATTTGATCCCTGAGATATCCTTTCATCATATTTTCAGAGAAAGAAATATGATTGTTGATCGATTATCCATAGATGGACTTGAAGTCAATGAGGGTTTTTGGATGCTTAAAGAAATGGATCGAGACTCTTTGATGGAGCATGATCCAACCACATCTTGGCTGAATGCTCTTTTTTTATCTTTCTATTTCTATCTCTAGAACATCCCACTACATATATGGGTTTATCATTACATTTGTTTTTATGCTATGGACTTTATCCTCGATATCTTTATATATTCCATATTTTTTTGTATAGATGGTCAATCAGTGACCAGATTTTTACTATTTGATGAATCATGTTATCTATTAACAATTCTTATAAGATCTATATATGACAGTCTTTTTAGGTTTAAGATGAAATCAATATAATTTATTACTTTTTGTTTGTTTAAATCTACACCATTTACATTTTATTTTATTTTTATTTTTTTTTACAGTAAAAATTTTACAAATTTTTTTACAAAAATTCGACCTAACTAGTTACACTCTACTGAACATAGAGCACTTACTTTACACTTATTAAATCACTCTGTACTGTACTGTACTGACCATAGAGCTCTTACTTTACACTTATTAAATCACTCTATGCTTGAGGGGGGCATTGTCATTTCTACACTCCAGTCTTCGGATCAAATTTGTTTGGGGCAGACACAGATTATGACAATGGATTGAAATAGATGGAGACACAGCTGAATACTCAGGAACGGTGACAAATGTAGATGAGATTCTCATCAATGGGAAGCAACGAGATGAGTCTGACACGCCCTCTGATTTTTCACCTGCCTGCAACTCTAAAATAATTGAAGACACCAACATTGGGGAAGGCGCTATATGTATAATATAGCAGAACTGAGAAGAATAGCAGATGCTCTGTGGGGTCCTTCTCCATCGCAGTCATCTGGCCGTGTCATCTTTTATGAAATCCACCATAACATTGGTCGGACCAAATTCCGATTACCGTTTCGGGTCCCTCACAATCCTCATAAATAGGAGCGGCTCTGATGGCGTCTGCATAAATGTATCACTTCCCTATACGTTTCCCTCCATTCTCTGTGTGCTGTTAACAGTTCAGCAGTCTGCATTGCTATGATTTTGGCTCTCATTGATTTCCTTCTGTGAGATTCTGTGATTTGAATTCATGGCTAGTGCCAGTCGCAGGGCCTGTGCCTGCCTTCGCAATGCCCCTCATGCCCTTCGTCTCCGAGGAGATTCGACTCTTAGACCACAGAGCTTTTTTCGAGGCTATCCTGCCCGTTTCCTGCACGGTCGGGAACAAACGCAGTTGAGCCATTCTCAGTCTCTGTCCCAGCTATTCCCTCCCTCCCAACTACTCTTCGGCTGGCGGGAACAGTTGCAGGATTTGAACTTCCGCCCCCCTGCAGTGCAGATATCGGCGGAGGACGGAAGGAGATTACTGAAATTCGTCCGCCTGGAGGCTCTAAAAAACAGACTGCAACGGATTCACAACGACTGCATTTCGTATGAAGAGTTGCTGCGAGTTTGCATGGAGTCGATCGAGGGATCTTCGAAGGAGGAAGCGAGGGGTTTGGCTAAGCTGCTGGATGAATCGGGACATGTTCTCATATTGAACAACACTGTCTATCTTCATCCTGATAAGGTATCACATATAATTTAGCCCTTATTTATTATGGTTTGAGGGTTGGGAATTCGCTGATTTGGGGATTTTGGTGTAGGGGTTTCAGTGATCATTTTTTTTATTTTTTCTGTGTTTCAGATAGCAAGAGCTTTTGAGAAGGCAATGCCCGTTTCTCTGGCACCGAAGAGCAATCTTTGCGGGCAGGAGCTGGAGAAATTAGAGAAAGAAAAAGCGGAGATTGATCAGAAAGCTAAGAGTCATGCCATGACAGAATTAAGGTTGGGATTGGGATTTTTCGGGCTTCAAACAGTAGGTTTAATGAAGCTGACATTCTGGGACCTGTCATGGGATGTGATGGAGCCCATATGCTTCTTTCTCACATCAATTTACTTTATGGCTGGGTATCTATTCTTCCTCAACACATCCACTAATCTTTCATTCAAGAGCTTCTTCAATGCTCGCTTCAGAGCTAAGCAGAGCAGACTAATGAAGAAGAGGAATTTCGACGTAAAACGCTTAAAAAAGCTTCGGATGGTATCTGGGACTAGTTTGCAGCCCTCATATTCTGGCAGGAGTGTCTGCAAACTTTAGGAGCAGCCTTGCCAAATTTTTTACTTTAAATTTGGTTTTTTCCTCAGTATATACAAAGAAGAGCTTGAGTATATACAAAGAAGAGCTTGAGTCCATCTTAATTGAGAAAAAAACTAAGCCTTGAAAACAATTTCAAGTTTAGATTTTGAGAATTACTTCTCCATCTAAGTAATTATTTTCATTTTTTCAATTAGAATTTTTATTGAGAAAGTGGTTATCTAATGCTAATACAACATTTTAAATTTGTAATTCAACATTTAATAAAATTTGGAAAGACTCCTATGAATTTGTAATAATTACAACATTTAATAAAATTTGGAAAGATGAATCTCCTTAAAAAAATTGCAATTTCTTATTAATTCCATATGTTCATGATTTGATTAGAAACCCAATTCCTTGTTGGAATCTAAGTTTTTGAGTTTTCAGATTTATGTATTCCCTTTATTTTCTAAATGATTTTTTTTAAGCAACTATCACTGTTGTGAAACTCATAATCTTCTTATCCATCATACATATAGCAGTTTGCTCGCTCTGCATTTTGGTACAACAATTAGTATCTTTGTCCAAATCTGTATTCAGCTGATTTTCTACACACTTTCCCTCTTGATCATGTTACACTTCTATCTTAAATGATTGTTATCCTTTAATTTTTGGTTTTTACCTTGCAAATGTTCTATTTATTGGCAAATCTAGCATCAAAATGATGTATTTTCATAATTCAATATGTATTCTACCTCCATCTAAACCCATCCTTATCTGATATGTAAAAATGCCAAACTTAGAATAATATCTGCTTTCAAATATTGGCCCAAAATGGGTTAAGTTTTGATAATCAAAGAGTAACAAAAAGACCTGTTCTGCCCAAGAACTAAGAACCTTAGTCAAAATCCTTTTGGTGATCAGCAAGAGTGTGAAACTGTATACTAAAATAGTCAAAATCCTTTTGGTGATCAGCAAGAGTGTGAAACTGTATAATAAAAAGACATTTAGAAATAAGATATATCTCACACTGGTTTCTTCAAATTTGAAAATGGAACCACTGATACTATACTGACTTAAAAGGCCAGAATCCATTAAACAGGCAAATTACCACTTGGAGTTTTAAAAAAGCCAGAATCCATTGAACAGGCAAATTACCACCTTGAGTTTTTAAGTATGAAAGGAGTTTAGAAACTATCTCTTCCATTATCTCCAGAGAGATTACTATTAAGTGTAAATGATAATCATTTATCCTCTCCTCCATGAGGACGAAGATGTATTAAATGATGATCGAATTGCTTGCCATCATATAAAAAGGCTTTGATGGGCTACTACAATCATTACAAATTTTAGCGATTATAGATGACTCCCAAGGATTTAAGGCTTGAACTAGTTATCTTCTCAAAATTGAAAGAGTTTACAGGTCTTACCAATTAAGCTAACCCTTGAGATTGTCTCATTTGATATCAATTAACCCTTGAAACTGTCTCATTTGAAAGTTAGCCCAAAAAAACAATTTGATAACAAGCATTTTCAATAATTAGGTCATTGGAAAAAGCTTTTCTTCAAACAGTTGGTATGCATCCTCGGTTACCAAAACAATACTAATTACACACTGCAAAACCATGTACAATATGGCACTTGTCGCCAAAATTACAGGTCTGAGAGCTCTCTCATTTCACGCAAAGCTTAGTCTTCCAAGTAGCGGAGCTGCTAAAAGAAAGTCCTCTCACCACAGCCGACTGGCCCTGTTCTGTATCATGCAAAAAGTTGCACCTTTCCCCGTAAGAGCAAGTGCTTCCCCAAATAGAACTAACACGGCCTGGTATTGTGAAATTGCAGCAAAATCACCGTAGGAAAACCTACAATTGTCATTGAAGGTGCAGTCCCGTCCTGGAACCGCACGCAGAGCTTGGTTTGCTGCCTACGTATTCGCATAGCTTGGTCTTCTGCCCGCGTAATCGGAGAGCTTGATCTTCCGACCTGCGTATTCGAAAAGCCCACTGGTAAAGCAGATGGTAAAAACAGGGTTTAGATGGTTTTCATTGGTGGCAAAATTTATATCAAAATTGATCATAATTATAAGTATATTTGAGTGAGTAGAAACAAAATTTATCATAATTATATGTTTCTAGATTGATGGGCCATAAGTTGAGTACCATAAACAATTCTATTTCTGCTGGATAGATAGTTTTTGCATCCAACATTAAGGCTGGCTTAATTGGTGGTTTTCTTTTCAGCTATAGTTGTTCTAATAGAGCAATCATGCCTTGGTCATTCAAAATGATTAGCTAAACACTGAAAATAATTGGCTAAACGCTCAAAATAATAATTGGTTAAACAGATTCCCATTATTATTCTTTAAATGTAAAGAAAACACATGCTTAGTTGATAAAAATAATTTAAGTTTTAAGATTGCAAAATTTATCATTACTTATTGTTAAAGTGGTTTTTGGATCATTAAAATACGTTTGAAGGCAATTTCAGGTTTTACTCCATAACTATACAAATCTTTTCAACTCTTATAATATTTCAAAACATCCCTTATCTCATGCCTCAGACATTGTGACATGTATCCACCAAAATTTAACTTTATACATAAAAAAAATAATTTTTTAATATAATTATTCACGATACAATTCGTTTTAATTGTTTAATGATTTTATAAATAAAAACAAGATCTCTCTTTAGTTAGTGGTTTTATAAATAACACATCACTTGTTACAAATTCCATTCCCACTTGTATATCAAATCACGTGGTAAATTTGGTTAATATCAAAATGCAATATTAGTCGCCAACCCTGATCAACGACGTCTTTGATAAGGTCGTATGCCTTTTAAAAAAAAATTGATAAGGTGTGTCTTTGAATGTTTAAAGCTATGTCCATTTGGTAGAAAATTGACGAAAATGCAAATTTAATCACTTTGAGGTAGATTAAGGATCTATAATTTTTTTAACGTATAAATATCTTGGTGAATTTTATAAATTCTTAAATTTCTTACCATAATATATTTGCTCATATGTTTGTAAAAATATTTAAATTTCTAAGGATTTATATAATTTTTGGATAATTTTGGCGACATTTTGAGTAAAAAAAACTATCATATGGAAATTGGGTGAATCAATTTAGAAAAAAATAGAAATTGGTAAATTTATTTTGGAAAAAAATGTCAAAAATTAGTCCATGGACTAAATTTCACCCCTAAAATTTTCACTGCTTTAGGGATGGGCTAAAACCCACACTCATGATTTTAGGAATTGGAGTTTTATTTGTGAGTTCAAGCAAATAAACCTATAGTAAGCCTATGGCGAAAGGAATCCGTCCTAGGAAAAACCATCAATGTACCACCATTGGAGAAACCTAGTTTATTTTTTATGGCATATATGGGAATAACCTTCTATGTGATTTGCACAAATTTCTTGACATTATTCAGTTCTAAACCCCAACTCAGACAAATTCTAAGGACTTGTAATCTATTGGGTGCAATATTATGGTTCAAATGCAGAATTCAAGTGCACTATTTAATGTAGATGAAACAAGTATTAGTTTTCGATGTAAAGTTGTTAGGTCAAGAAAAGCATAATTAAACAAACAAAAATTCCGCTTGAAATAGCACACTAGTGAAAATGGAGGGGGTCCATTCCGGGGGGCTAAAGCACGCCCCCTTGATTCCCATCGAAATATAAAGGAGCCGATTTCCTCAAAAAAAAAAATTAAACACAAAAAAACAAGCAAAGAGATAGAACAAATGAATATAATATCAACTATTGTTAATAATTAAAAATGGGATACAACATGCATATTTATGATTCTTAGTCATACTTGAGGCAAGTATTCCCAAGGAAGACGGAAATTAGCATGCAATCCTATCCGCTAGTGTCACAATCAAGCATTTAACACTTAACATCTTGGATGTTGTAGGATAAGGCTTCTTCCACTTGAGTTGTATCAAAATGAAATGCATAATGTTTTGACAAGTTGCCATGGTAATACTCTTTCATTCACTCACCCAAGATTGAATACGTAGTTGGAATTGCAAGCATTTGTGTAGACAAGGCAAAGCCTTGAAAGTTGAGGATATGTCGTTTGGAAAGTATTTCCTTGATATATAATGTACTGTGTCACCATAAACCTAATCAACTGATCTGCTTTTCACTCCTGACTTTATAATCCATTACTTTTATATGCATAGTGTATGCTTGGGTGAACTCTGAGCAATTTAATGAGCCACATGTCGGAAGTATCAAGAAGCTCGGGGATATTTTACCTTAGTTTTTGAATAGATTCAAACCAACGTTTGAGGCTATAAAGCAATGCTCTTAACTATCCAAGGTGATAAACCACATGCATGGTTGGAATTTTTCTGAACTCAAATCCATCTTGAGAAGGCATGCTCAAAAGAAATGAGGAAACACATTCAACCAACTTCTCTAGACCTTAGTCTTTGCTAGAATACATAGATGTATAATTCAAGACAATTCATTTATCCAATACCATAGATGAAGATAAAGGATGGACAAGGAAGATCTACATAGTAGAAAAACACAATCGCAAAGCAATAAAATAAAATAGATGCAGAAATAAAACACATAAGAACAAACTACAAGAGAGACACCAATATACGTGGGTCACTCGATATGGGCTACATCCATGGAGAAATAACTAGTCTTTTATTTTATTTCGTCCAACAAAATGAAGGGATACAACCTACAGCACATCCACCACAACCTCCTTTTCACTCTCTCATAGTCTTTGTCACACACAATTGCACAACTGTAATGTAATGCCCTTTTTAAAAGAGGGTTTCCTTCTAGGTAAAAAATACACAAACATAATCTCTACCGTCAGATATTTAACCTAATAATGAACGGTCCACATTGACTAGGAAATTACATTATTTTCAATCGCCTTTTTTTTCGCCACATTTCAATGGCCGAAAATAGACCACAAAATTTCCCTTGGGGGCTCCCATCCCCGAACCCCAGCGAACCTTCAGGCCAGGGGGTGGTCCACCCCCCCGAAACCCCCTATAGCTTGACCACTTATTATGGGATCCAAACACGGCTTAAACAATCCTCTTACTTAGGAAGATAATCAAGCTCCACAAACAACACTACAAAACCCCAAGAATCTAATTAGATGCATGTACATATGACAAACATTTTCCTATTTTCAAATCCATAACTTTGCCAAATGAAAGAAACTAAGACACCCACCTTGCTTTATGAGCTCCAAATTAGTAGTTGAATATATATGGGT
Organism: Larix kaempferi; assembly: GCA_027924585.1. Classification (NCBI taxonomy): domain Eukaryota; kingdom Viridiplantae; phylum Streptophyta; class Pinopsida; order Pinales; family Pinaceae; genus Larix; species Larix kaempferi. The sequence goes on from BSBM01000014.1 coordinate 11,072,078, forward strand.
TATTCTAACACCAAAAAAGAAACTATGTGACTTGCAAGGAATCGATCCATCTTTCAAACAAGAAAGGACACAAATAAAACCATTAATCCCATACATCCATTAAGTCAATCTAAAACATGAAACTATCATCCAATACCATGTGTAGCTTCAAGGATTGGAAAGATGAACTTGTGCATTGGGAATCAAACAAAGGAAGTGGCTAATCAACACATGCAAGTTCAAACAATGATTAACCTAGGCAACTTAAGACAATAGCTACCCTAGTATATGAGCTTAAAACTAGGCAGGAAAGAGCACAATTCACCTAATGCAAAGATTAATGTCTCAATGCACATATCATTAAATAGAGGGAACCATTAATAAACCAATGTAAACTCAAGAAGTAATTGACCCTTGAGACTTCCATATTAATGAAACTGAAATTAACAAAACCTAATACTTTAATTGCATGTGTGCATAGATAACAAGAAAGTTCTTGTTTTAAAACCCTAAAACTATGCCAAGTGAAAGAAACCAAGACACCCACTTGTCTCTTGCCCTTTATTAGAAACAAAGAACCCAAGTTCATACCATCAAATAAAGGCATTAAGTAACCAACCCATGGAAAATAAAGGAACATTAAACCATGCAACATAATCGGGAAGTTTCCTTAGTCTCTATGGAAAATTTGCACAATGCAAACTAATTTTATGAAAAAAGACAACCTCTACGAGTGTAAAGACAAATTATCCAATTACAAGCTATTGGAAAAATGAATTCAACCTACAAGAAATCCAAGGCGCATAGCACAAAACCAAACACTTGTCCTCGCTTGTAGGCACAGAAAAAAAAAATGACACTCTTCCCATTCCCTATCATGTGCTATTGACCCATGCATGTACCATTAACTAGTGTCAACATTGTCGATTACCATACAAACCTTCAAGGATTGGAAAGCCGATAGTTAAAACTAGGTCTAGTCTCTAAGTACAATACCAAATTCCCCTAATGCAAGTTATTCTAGAAATTAATCCAAGCTAGGAGAAGGGGTGCACGTGTCCAACCTCTCACCATCAGTTCTCCTTGCTTGTAGGCATAGGTAAACAAATTGATGCATAGAGCATCAAATATAAGCAAGACCAATAAATCCATGCACAACTCCAAGGATTAGAAAGCTACTAGCCAAAACCCGGTTTTGAATCTGCATGCAAACCAAACTTGCCCAATCCAACCTATGAGAAAAATCCATGCAAGCTTTGAGAAATTCAAAGAAATCAAAACTTAAAACTTAACTCAATATGAAAACTTCATGTTCATAACACAAAACAAAGTATACATTTCACTTAATTACATGTAATAATACATTTAATTACTATTAACTAACTCCCAGGTAAACTTGACTTCGTAATGTGTTTTGGGCCCATGGTAATTGCCCCGTTGTATTGCTTGCGAAGAATCTTATTTAAAGGTTTCCAGGATAGAACTTTTTTGTCATTATGGGTGATTGGTTTAATCATTACATTTATTATATTTTTTAAACATTTTATTTTTGGGTTATATGATGCAATATATGAGAATTCAATGTTTCATATAGTTATTATAAATGTTATTAAAAAAAACAACTATTATTATGATGGGTAAAATTAATATTTAAATGTCAAATGAATGGGAATGTTAAAATTAAAACGTCATATAAAAATTTCTTGACGTGCAAAGTAGGACAAATTTCAACCTTGGTGGTAGTGACCCCTCTCCAACTTGATTGAATTTATCCACATACAAAACCAATTTCATTATGAACAAGTCATCATAATGATCTCTTAGAATATAATGCATTTACATTCTACTAATCCACTAATAAATTTTACAAAACAACCATATTGATAAATTAAAGGTTAAGAATATCAATAAAAACTCATACAAACTAACTAAACCACCACCCAACTACTTGACAACCAATGTAACAACCAACAATCCAAACCAAGTCCAATCCAAACCTAAATATGGTCTTTAAATGAAAAATCAAATTTACCTTATAATATTTGAGTAAAAAATCAAATTTACCACAAAAATATAATTACAATAAAATTAAATTACAACAAAATGTGATACAATAAAAAAACAGAAACAATCAAAACCAACTTCACTCTCTTAACCCAAACACCAAACTCATATCAGCCATAATACCTAGCATGACTTATCCCAAAACCAAATTCACCAATTAAAACATTCATTAAATAACCCATCAGCTATAAGAACATTAAAATCCCCTAACATCCAAGGAAAGTTGAATGAGGGATCATTAAAACCCCTACTACTCTCAATATTGTTAACTACTTTGCACATGCCAAGGCTTTGCTTTTTTATTTAAAATGTTTTAATCAAACCACCTCAATGAACAATAAATGATTAAAAAAAGCTAAAATTTAATAGATTAAAATACCCAATTTTTCTAAACCATATAAAAACTTTACAATGTGTTTTATCAACGGCTGAGTGGAGGAGCATAGCGAACCACCTGTTTGGCAGGGACTAATAAAAATATGTACAAAGAAATGAAACTTACAACACATAAATGAAAGCTACTAATCACTAGACATATCCTTATATCCTTATAACTCTGTCAAAGACCTTGTGGGCTCCATGCTCATCTAAATTGACTATGACAAGGATCTCACTAGTTAGAACTTCCACCATATTTTTGTTGAGGTACATTGGCAAACGTATTAAAATAATTACAAAATTTGTGCATGTGAGATAGCAGCAAAGTACCGAATTTGTGTGGGACATATGTAGATACATGATTAAAACTTTTTCCACATGATTAACATAGGGGTTATTGCGATGTTTATAAGGAGTTGTTTAAAGATTAGATGATTTTGTTTTTAATTATTTTTGATCAAATATGTTGATTTAATCTTTAATGAGATTAATATTTAATATTATTTAAATTTCATTTTAATTGTAAAAATGAATTTATATTCTTAAATATTTATATTGTGTTCAAATTATACAATCTCAAAAGTTTATATACATGATAACAACAAATCCAACCCAATTTTAAACATAAAATAATAATATAAAATATAAAAAGAAAACCACTCAAATCGTTGATTCTTTAAACTACTCTTGTCTACGCCTTACTCTTTATCCTCAAATTAAATTGAAATCATTTGATTAAACCATTTAAACAACCAATATAATTAAAAAACCTTACATTATCTACTCAATAGCAATTGTTTAAGATCAATAATGAATATGCCACTTTGGTACTTTGATCCTTAGTACTATGACTAACTATGCTCTATCCGTATCTATTTCAACTAAAGGGAAAGCCATAGCCTCAATCAAATAGTAAATTGCAATCCATTAAAAATGTCAAAACTCTAAAGATTGTGTTTTATTAAATTAGAGTGGACAGTAAGTATAACTTTATCATAAGAAAACTTAAAAGTTATAGGTTATCAGAGCATTCTTAAGAAACCTTAATTATAATTTTTTTTTTAAATTACCATCAAACTACCCAATTTTGAGATTCAATAGCTTCTTATTTTATTTTATACAAAGTGAACAATGCAACATAATAACTAATTCAGATTGATTGATTGAATGAATTTCATGACAAACATATACCCATTCAACCATTAATCACGGTTAAACATACACAACATGAAATATACATATACTTGTGTTAGAATTTAAAAATGATCAAACATACAATGATTGTGAAATATTGCAACAAAGTAAAATATCATTTTTTGTTTTTATTTCTATATCCCTATTAAATGCCAAGTTTCATATTGTTTGCCAACCATTTTGCCCTAGTTTTTCTTACTAGGAACTATAGGGAGGCCTCCTAGTGTGCACTAAGGTCACATTGATGGATGCCACAACTCATTGTTCTAGTTTTTTTTTTTATGTAAATGTTGATGTATGAGTTCTTCATGTTTGATTTTATGATATTGCTAATCTATTCATGCTCAATATGGTTATTACATGCAAGTTTGTATAATTATTATTTGTTTTATGATATCACGGGTTATTAGAATTTATAAGCACAAATTTATCATTATTATTCTTTTATAACAGATTGACATATAGTTTATTGTTGTGGTTTACTTGATTATATACAAACAACTAATAAATAAGCATTGATAATATTGGTTGATGATGGTACAATGTCCCAATATGATTTGTTAACTCTTTACTTGAGCTAACATTTGGGTACCTACATCAAAGCAAACATTTATAAGTATAAAATAAAAAATTATGTGTTCTTGGGTGCTATCTAAATTCAAGCAAGTTTGTTACATGCTTAAAGTTTATGCTCATAACCAATAGACATGGAAAATGATAAGAGTTGGTGACCATCGTTGCAAAACATATCAATACGGTAAGAAATTACCGAGCCCAAAATGTATCCTTAATAAGAAAAGAGAAGAGAGAGAAAAATGAATATTTTGGTAATTTTGTGATAACTTTTGCTCTCAAACTTGGAACTGGACACTCTTGGTACCAAAAGAAAGGTATTGAAGGGATCTACAACTTTCATGTTTTTAGTTTTCTGAGATTTCTCACGGATATTTTGGGGAGGACGTTTTAGTATTTCTCGGAGAACAACATCTTTTTAAAGATTTCAGGAAATCTTTCAAAAGATGCTTTTCTCCCACAAATACTAAAACGACCACCCTAGGAAATCCATGAGGAATCTCGGAAAACTCAAAACATGAAAGTTGTATCTCTCTTCAAGACCTTTGAAATCTTTCAAAATATGCTTTTCTCCTAGAAATACTAAGACGTCTACCTCGAAAAATCTGCGAGGAATCTTGGAAAACTTGAAACATGAAAGTTGTATCTCTCTTCAAGACCTTTCTTTTGGTACCAAGAGCACCGAATTCCAAGTTTGGGAGAAAATGTTATCTAAAAAATATGAAAAGATTTTGGAATCTTACACAAGATGTTTTTTTCCCAGAAATACTAAAACGCCCATCCAAGAAAATCTGCGACGAATCTCAGGAAACTCAAAATATGAATGCTGTAGCTCACTTCAACATGAACATTGTACGTTTCTTTTGGTACCAAGAGTGCACAATTTTGAGTTCATGAGAAAAAGTTACCGCAAAAATACCAAAAGATTTATTTTTTTGACTCTCCTATTTTCTTATTTAAGATACATATTAGTCTTGGGTAATTTCTTATTTATATGCAAAAAGAGCCTCCACGGTTCAAGCATATCAATGCATTTTAACAAAGGAAAATTTTATAAACCTTATTGAAGAAAAAATCATATGGCTGATGTGTTCCATGCATTAGTTACGAGACTACTGTTGGCATCAATTTGTGAGATCACATATGGACCATGCTTTGTGATGTAATAATGGAAATTGATATAGGGAAAAACTTTCACACTCTTTCCCTAGCTTCATTAAACTCCATTTCTCATTATGGCTCTACCTTATAATGCACTATAAATAAGGGTTTCAAGCGCAAGCTTTGGGTCATGATAACACACAACTGTTCATTGTGAGCTACCCACATCCTTTGTTGAGCAAGGGTGCATCTGAATATGTATGTGGAAATGAAGAGAAGAGCCAATCTTCATCACTGCTTTCAAATCCAGAGAAGAGCCAATCTTCATCACTTAAGTTGAGCTTCCACTCTTGGTGTTTGCAAGCTGAAGGAGAACTTCATTTTGGACATGAATTTTTGATCTTGGGCACACTGTTTAAGGGACAAGATAGCCATGGGAAAGGTTCAACATTTAACCTAAACTAATAGTAGAAAGAAGGTAACACTACACCTTTGAAAAGAGATTTAAAATATTTTTTGTTTGTATGCTTGAGAGAAGTGGTGGGATTGTATTTCGTTTCATTCCTATATAACTCTATGCCTTGAGTAAATTTAAACCATAGTTGTGTTTGTTTATTGATTTTGGTGGAATAAATGATGCAAGGGGAGGTCAAGTCTCTTTCATGGCATTCATAAATTGTTGTCCATACATTTTACAACTCTTATATGACTTTTTTTTTTAGTGTTATTGAAGCTATAAATGAAGCCCATAAACCCAACAAGAAACCCATGTTTTAAGTATTATTTCAAGCTATGGCTTTTGTCAAAGTATTGGGGTTTTGTCTTCTTGTGAACCAAGAAAATAAAAATCTTGAAGTGCCCTTTCATCTTCCCATATGACCAAATCCAAATTTCCTTCCTCAAACCATCACTAGTAGCATTTTTTATTAGTAGTTTCGTGTAGTATTTCAAAGGGAGTTTGATACAATTGAATATTGGAATAATGGTAGTTTACTTCCATATTTCTATATTGTATCATGGAATAATTTTCCCATTCGACATTAAGTGTCGGCCATGATGGGTATTTGCAAGTGATGCATACATGATTATGGGCATTGTTTGACCTACAACTTTCATAATTTTGGCAATTTACATGATGTCTTTGATGTTATTATGTCTAACAATAAACCCTTAGCTGGATGTTAAGTGCCTAAAGGGCCAATAACCTTAACATTTCTAGGCTATAAATATCATGTTTGTATGATGAATGGATTAAAAAGGAGAATGTGTATATTGTCAATAACACCATGAATCTATGCATGGCTTGATAGACACACATTACAACACTTCCATGGAGGCATTTTTCTACCATGCAAATATGTGTTTGAAGCTTTTTGAAATGGCCATGCTTGATTTTTCTTACATGAATATGAGCTATAAGTATATAGGTTTTTTTTGTCGAACTTAATGGATTTGCAAACTATTTGAATTTGCTGGAAGGCTTGAATTAGTATGACTCATTTTCCAAAACTTAGATATAACATCCAAATATGAAATTTGAAGTAAATATGGTGTTATTTGTAACATAGTTAGTAGTCACTTGTATGATTAGATTAGTTTCAAGCATGTAAAAGGATGGAATGCAAAATGAGGTTGTAACCTACCTAGTGCAATATTTAATACATGTTGAGGTTAAAGATGGTTAATTATGGATGCATGGATACGTTGAAATGTTTGCTAGCATGGTCCCTTTCCCCACTTGTGCCTGGTTTGTCCTCACTTCTTTTCCATTATTTTCCTTTTTGTTGCATAAACTTACCATTAAACCACACCCTTGCTACTTAGTCTATATAATTGCATGCACATATGTTTCAAAGGCATTTGTTATGGTTGCGCTATTTATATATGGGTTGCTTGCATTCATTTTGGTTATAGCTAATCTAGACGAAGAAACTCCTACAATGGTTACATATTAAAAATAAAAGATAATCTCTCTTTTTGGTACTATCACTAATGAATTCCCACCCTTTTAAAATGGCATGCTTGCTTAGACACTCATCTCTTACCATAATGGAAATTTTCATGATCTTAACATAGCTGCCTTGATTGACATGGGGTATTATAAACTTGATATATGATGTTTGTGAGCATATTTCTTTTTGAACAACATCTATAATGAGATTGTGTATCTATATGGAAGATGTATGGAATATAAGATTCATTTTTTTTATTGTTGTGGCCATTATGGACAATTTATAGCAAATTATGGGTAGTCATAGATAATTGTAGACAAGTTTATGATAGTTGAACCTAGACTCTCTCTCTCTCTCTCTCTCTATATATATATATATATATATTTATTTTTTTTCCTTCTCTTTATATGTATGTGTTGAATATTGTAACTTCTAAGAATATTATATTTGTATATTATTTATTCCGGAGATGTTCCATACCTCCGATGTGATTATACTATGAATCCGGAGATGTTTATTCCTCCGGATTGGTTGTGGTAACTAGGGTTATTAGACCCACCATGTGGGGGTCGGCCCAGTCAGTTATAATAGGGTATTTAACCTAATGGTTAAATACGAGCCTACATGTACTTGTGTAAAATACATGTTAGTGTAGTGTATAAATAGAGGAGGTATGTTCCTCATTTGATACACTCACTCACTTGTGAAAAGATAGCGCACTTGTCTGGGAGATTTGCTAAGGAGACAAAGTAGGAGGGAGCACATCTTGTATTTTGGTTGATCATCTTATTGAGGAAAGCTTTGCTGGGTTTTCTACCCCATGTGGGTTTCCTAGGGTATATTCTGTGTCTATCTTGTGATTATGTTTCTTTCAGTGATCTTGATAGTCTATTTGGTTTAAACTTAACATGGTATCAGAGCTAGACTGAATAGGACATCTTTCACAAGGTAAGAATACCTCTCTCTCTCTCTCCGGTGAAAGTTAGGGCTTCAGCAAAAAGTTGGTATTATTGAATTTTGGTTACATGGCTGGATAGCCCTCTTCAATACCTTTCTTTTAAGCCCTAGATCGAACTTTTTGGTTGGGTAGAACTCCGGGAAATCAAACCCTAATTCTACCAAAAGTGCGATAAGTCAGAATTTGGGTTCAGAAAAAAGTTGGCATTTTTGAATTCTGATTACATGGATGGATAGCCCTTCTCAAGACCATTCTTTTGAGCCCTAGATCGAACTTTTTGGTTTGGTAGAACTCCGGGAAAGTCAAACCCTAATTCTACCAAAAGTGCGATAAAATTCTGTTCCAGATTCCGGAAAAGTGAAAAGTAACATTTCCAAGTAAGTCTACTCTGTCTCTTGGACTCCCCCAAGAGAAGATGGCTCCAAACACTAAGCTTTAAGACAAGCTAGAAGGTATAGAGAATTTCCGGGCATGGAAATACAGAATTGGTCTCATTCTTGAAGAGAATGATCTTGCTCATTATATCAAGGAAGAAGTTGCAGAACCAGAAGGACATGAAGCCAAAGAAAAGCACAGGAAGGATTTGATTAGGGCAAAGAGAATCATAGTTGATTCTATTAAAGACCACTTGATTCCCCAAGTGGCCTCCAAGAAGACTCCAAAGGAAATGTATGATGCCCTAGGAAGAATGTATGAAGGAAAGAACATCAATAGGAAGATGAATCTAAGGACTCAATTGAAGAGTACCAAGATGCACAAAGGAGAATCCATTCAAGACTACTTCTCAAGGGTTTCACAAATCAAGGAACAACTAGATGCAATTGGTGATACTCTTGATGAGGATGAACTTGTGATGACTGCTCTTAATGGTCTCACTAGACCTTGGGAATCCTTCATACAAACCATGTGTGCCAGGAAAGAGAGCATGAAGTTTGATATAGTATGGGAGGATTGTGTTCAAGAAGAAGCTAGGGTAGCCAACAGAGAAGCTCTTCTCAAAGAGGATGACCAAGCTTTGGCCACCCATACCAAAAGAAGAAGAATAGGTCATCTTAAGAAAGTTGACCACAAAGGATCTCAACACTTCTCTAGACCTAAAAAGAGAAAAGGACCATTTCCAGTAAGAGATCTTTCCACAGTCAAATGCTACAACTGTGATAAGCTAGGACACATCTCTAGATTTTGTCCTTCACAAAAGAAGAAGTTTGTCCACAAAAGACACCATGCACATATGGCAGAAAATGATAGTGAAGAAGAAGAAGAGGAAGAAGATGAAGAAGAAGAAGAGGTAGAGGTAAGGCCTAAAAGGAAAAGATATAAGGTGAAGAAAGAAGATCCAGAAGAATATGTTCTATTCTCTGCACTCTCTGGATCTGTAACTCCTGGAGAAGATACATGGCTCATTGACAGTGGTGCTTCTAAGCACATGACAGGTCAAAGGAAGACCTTCTCAAATCTTGAAGAAAAGTCTTCTACACAAAAGGTATCTCTAGGAGATGACTACCAATATCCCATCAAAGGAATTGGTGAAGCTAGCTATAAGCTAGATTCAGGAACACCCTTGAAGATGAAAGACATCTTATATGTACCAGGTTTAAAGAAGAACCTTCTCTCTATCTCAACACTAGATAAGAAAGGTTTTAGAGTAGCTTTCATAGATGGACAAGTACTCATGTGGTCCAAAGGAAAGACAATTAAAGATGCAATTGTTATTGGTGAAGAAGAAGGAGGTCTCTATAAGCTCAAGGGCCATCCAGAAGCTGCCCTTGCTCATGAGATCTCTAGCCCCAGTGAGCTATGGCATAGAAGATTAGCTCACATCAACTATAAAGCCTTACCCTATGTAAGCAAGGTAGTAATAGGATTACCAGATTTGAAAGCTGATCATGATGGCTCATGTAAAGGGTGTAAGAAAGGGAAAAATATCAAGAACCCCTTTCCAAAGAGTGAAACAAAAACTAAGAACATTTTAGAGCTAATACACTCAGATGTATGTGGACCAATGCCCACCACTTCTCTAAGTGGGTTTGAATACTATCTTTCATTCATTGATGACCATTCAAGGAAAACTTGGATATACTTCCTGAAAGGTAAGAATGAAGTCTTTGGAAAATTCAAAGAGTTCAAGGCTCTAATAGAAAATCTATCAGATAAGAGAATCAAAATTCTCAGAACAGATAATGGCGGAGAATTTACCTCAAAGGAATTTGAGGACTTTTGAAAAGAAGTTGGAATTAAAAGGGAACTAACTACTCCATACAATTCCCAACAAAATGGGGTGGCTGAAAGGAAAAATAGAACAATCATGGAAGCTGTAAAGACCATGATACATGACCAAGATCTTCCCATGTATCTATGGGCTAAAGCAGCCAAGACAACAGTATATGTGCAAAATAGATTATCTCATAGTGCTCTTGATTTCAAAACTCCAGAAGAAGTGTTTACAGGTAAGAAGCCTGAGGTAAGTCATCTTAAAATATTTGGGTGTCCTGTGTACATCCACATTCCAAAAGAAAAGAGAACCAAGTTGGACCCTTCTGGTAAGAAGGGGATTTTTGTTGGTTATTGTGAATCATCCAAAGCCTTCAGAATTTACATTCCAGGTTTTCATCACATAGAAATAAGTAGAGATGTAACGTTTGATGAAGAAACAGCTCTCAAGAAATCCAGGAAGTGCCAACTTGAAGAAATCTATGAAGAAGATACTTCTCCCAGAATCACAGAGGCTGTGCCCATTCCCGAAGATGATTATCTAGAGGATCATGATATGTTGGAACCACAAGAGCCTCATATTTCAGACTTATCTAAGAAAAGAAGGCCAGCATGGGCTAGAGATATTATTCAAGGGGCTGAAAGATATGGAGCTCCTGAAGGCTCCACTAGAGAAAGAAAGAAACCAAAGCTAGTGTCCAACTACATGGCTTTAATGTGTGATCTTGTGGATCAACTACCTACCAGCTATGAAGAGGCAGCTCAGAAGAAAGAATGGGTAGAAGCAATGACAGAAGAATATCAGTCAATAATGAAAAATGATGTTTGGGATATAGTCCCCAAACCAAAAGATAAAAGTGTGGTTTCTTCCAAATGGATCTTCAAGATAAAACATGCTGCAGATGGTAGCATTGAAAAATACAAGGCAAGATTTGTAGCTAGAGGATTCTCTCAGAAGGAGGGAATTGACTATGAAGAAACATTTGCACCAGTTGCTAGGTATACTTCAATTAGAACTATCATGGCACTTGCATCCATGTTGAAGTGGAAATTACACCAAATGGATGTTAAGATAGCTTTTCTAAATGGTGTAATTGAGGAAGAAGTATACATAGAGCAACCACAAGGGTTTGAGGTTAATGACGGAAGGACTCATGTATGCAAACTGAAAAAGGCATTATATGGGTTGAAACAAGCTCCCAGGGCTTGGTATGAAAGGATTGACAATTTCTTAACTAGCATGGGATTTACCAAAAGTAAAGCTGACCCCAATCTTTATCTCAAGGTGATGGATGATGAACCAGTTATATTGTTGTTATATGTAGATGATATATTTCTAACTGGAAATGAGAAACAAATTATTGAAAGCAAGAAGAAGCTTTCTTCAGAATTTGAGATGAAAGATCTCGGATTAATGCACTACTTCTTAGGCTTAGAAGTATGGCAAGAACCAAAAGGAATCTTTCTAAATCAAGGTAAGTATACTGTGGAGATTCTCAAAAGATTTGATATGTTGGAGTGTAAAGCCATGGCCACTCCCATGGACTCCAACTTGAAGTTGTTAGTTAATGATTCATCAGAATTAGTGGACATAACCTTATACAGACAAATCATTGGATCATTGATGTACTTAACTAATACTAGGCCTGATATATGCTTTGCTGTAAATACCCTAAGTCAGTATCTAGTAGAACCTAGAAAGGTCCACTTAATAGCTGCAAAGCATGTAATGAGGTACCTAAAAGGTACATTAGATTTTGGCCTATATTATCTCGGAGGTCATGAACTCAGGTTACATGGTTACTCAGATTCTGACTGGGCAGGTAGTGTCTCAGACAGAAAAAGTACTTCAGGTGGATGTTATGGTCTTGGATCTGCCATGATTTCCTGGTTCAACAAGAAACAATCTAGTGTATCTCTTAGTACTGCTGAAGCAGAATATATAGCTGCCTGCTCTGCCAGCTGTGAAGCAGTATGGCTTTGGAAACTTTTATCTGGAGTGTTTGACTTAGAAATGGATCCCATTGTGATTATGTGTGATAATCAAAGCTGCATCAAGATGACTGAAAATCCTGTGTTTCACGATAAGTCAAAACACATAGAGATCCGATACTTTTATATACGAGATATGGTGTAGAGAGGAGCTATCAAGATCGAGTATATAAGCACTGAGGATCAAATTGCTGATATCTTGACCAAACCTCTGTCTCGAGTAAAGTTTGAACACTTCCGAGACAAGCTTGGTGTAGTTCAAAAGGGACCCTCCTCAAAAGGGGGAGTAGCATAGTATCTAATAACTAGTCTGTCTCATCAATGATGAGGATACCTTTTTACTGCACTTAGTTACTTAGAATTATTTAGACATAGGACTCTTATTTTTTTTGATGATGATGATGATACATGTTTTGATATACATGTTTGATGATGATGATACATGTTTTGATATACATGTTTGATGATGATGATGATACATGTTTTGATATACATTTTTGATGATGATGATGATACATGTTTTGATATACACGTTTGATGATGATGATGATACATGTTTTGATATACATGTTTGATGATGATGATACATGTTTTGATATACATGTTTGATGATGATGATGATACATGTTTTGATATACATGCTTGATGATGATGATGATACATGTTTTGATATACATGTTTGATGATGATGATACATGTTTTGATATACATGTTTGATGATGATGATGATACATGTTTTGATATACATGTTTGATGATGATGATACATGTTTTGATATACATGTTTGATGATGATGATGATACATGTTTTGATATACATGCTTGATGATGATGATGATACATGTTTTGATATACATGCTTGATGATGATGATGATACATGTCTTGATATACATGTTTGATGATGATGATACATGTTTTGGTTATACATGTTTTGATGATGAGAATACATGTTTTGTTATACATGTTGTGAGGGGATTGGATCATCCCTGGACTTCAGTCCTAAAGTTGAGCCGTAGATGTATGTCTTCGAGAATGAAGTTCTTGGTGAACATGTGAGGGGATTGGATCATCCCTGGACTTCAGTCCTAAAGTTGAGCCGTAGACGTATGTCTTCGAGAATGAAGTTCTTGGTGAACATGTGAGGGGATTGGATCATCCCTGGACTTCAGTCCTAAAGTTGAGCCGTAGACATGAGGTATCCGATAACTGAACGATAGGACTGGATCGTCCCTGGACCTCGGTTCAAAAGGTACACGATAGGACTGGATCGTCCCTGGACTTCAGTTCAAAAGGTACACGATAGGACTGGATCGTCCCTGGACCTCGGTTCAAAAGGTACACGATAGGACTGGATCATCCCTGGACCTCGGTTCAAATGGTACACGATAGTATTGGATCGTCCCTGGACTTCGGTTCAAAAGGCACATGATAGGACTGGATCGTCCCTGGACCTCGGTTCAAAATGTACGTGACAAATCCTAGAATTGCTCTAGGTTACATCCAGCATGAAACAGGGCTGGCTCTGTAGATGTGATACATCCAGCATGAAACAGGGATGGCTCTGTAGATGTGATACATCCAGCATGAAACAGGGCTGGCTCTGTAGATGTGATACATCCAGCATGAAACAGGGCTGGTGCTGTAGATGTGATACATCCAGCATGAAACAGGGCTGGCTCTGTAGATGTGATACATCCAGCATGAAACAGGGCTGGCTCTGTAGATGTGATACATCCAACATGAAACAGGGATGGCTCTGTAGATGTGATACATCCAGCATGAAACAGGGATGGCTCTGTAGACGTGACACATCCAGTATGAAAGAGGACTAGCTCTGTGGCGGTAAATCCTAGATCTGATCTAGGTCACATCCAGTATGAAAAAGGACTGACACTGTGGTTGGGATTAGATCGTCCCTATACATGAGACTTGTCTTAAAGAGATAAGGATTGATCATCCTGGAACTTGATCTGGATTGTATCATCCATGGACCTATGTCCTAAAGAGAGCAGGATTGATCATCCTGTAATATGATCGTGTGATGACGATGCTGATGATCGTGTGATGACGATGCTGATCGTGTGATGACGATGCTGATGATCGATGCTAATGATCATGTGATGACGATGCTGATCATGTGATGTCGATGCTGATGATCGTGTGATGACGATGTTGATCATGTGATGGCGATGCTGATGATCGTGTGATGACGATGCTGATGATTGTGTGATGACGATGCTGATCGTGTGATGACGATGTTGATGATCGAGTGATGTCGATGTTCTAGTAACTAGTTGAGTTACTGATGATGATGAACTGAAGAAAGCTTTCGATGATATATAGATGTATCATGTATGATGTATGACTCGTTGCTCCTGCGGATGCTGTTATAATATCCTTCTCGTTAAGGGGGAGTGTTGAATATTGTAACTTCTAAGAATATTATATTTATATATTATTTATTCCGGAGATGTTCCATACCTCCGATGTGATTATACTATGAATCCGGAGATTTTTATTCCTCCGGATTGGTTGTGGTAACTAGGGTTATTAGACCCACCATGTGGGGGTCGGCCCAGTCAGTTATAATAAGGTATTTAACCTAATGGTTAAATACGAGCCTACATGTACTTGTGTAAAATACATGTCAGTGTAGTGTATAAATAGAGGAGGTATGTTCCTCATTTGATACACTCACTCACTTGTGAAAAGATAGCGCACTTGTCTGGGAGATTTGCTAAGGAGACAAAGTAGGAGGGAGCACATCTTGTATTTTGGTTGATCATCTTATTGAGGAAAGCTTTGCTGGGTTTTCTACCCCATGAGGGTTTCCCAGGGTATATTCTGTGTCTATCTTGTGATTATGTTTCTTTCAGTGATCTTGATAGTCTATTTGGTTTAAACTTAACAGTATGTTGTGGAGACAAATGGATTATTGATTATGTTCATTATTTGTATTTTCAAAATAGTGACAATAGGTCATTGAATCAATGTGAAAAATCAAATATATCATTACAATAACTCAAGAAAAGTGCACACTAGTTGAGTAGACTACTCAATCAACCTAATTTCCTCACCACTTTGACCTATATGCCTTTTAGAATTTTTTCTCTCCACATTTGGAGTTAAGTACTCCATAAAATTAATTTCTAGTGGAAGACCATGAGGTAGATGTGATCTTTCACTTGCCCACTTGACCTTTTATAAAAAGGGAGGAGGAGAACCTAATCAAGGGGGGTTAAATAGAGCATGTTTCACTATGTTATACTATTTGAATTATATCTAAGTTCATTCTTTAGACCTAAATATTAGCCTAACAGTGCTAGAAATAGTAAGTAGGCTACAACTTAAGGTCTAGTACCAGGGTGAAAGCATAACTACTTCCCCTTAGAGGTAAATTTTATTTATTTGATTCTTGATGTATTCCTTTGTATATGTCTATATTACTAACATTTATGTGAATGTAGATACCCTTCAAACAATCTAAGTGCGGGGTTCTTAAAGGCTCTATGATGTATGGGCATTCATCCCATTGGACCTTAAGTTGGTGTGAACAACATATGGTCTCATAAAAATCCTATTCATTGGAAGCCATGCTGATTGTGAGGAGTTTTTGGGCTATTATTGGTTTATATAAAACAAATTTATAAATAAATAATTCTTTGGCATACTTGCAATCATCGGTATAATTGTATTTTACTTGTTTCACATCTCTTCTTGTTTCATCTTGCAAGTACCTTTTAACTTTTTTTCTTTTGTATAATTATTGTGTATATAGATGTTATATTAGATGAATATGATCAATTGTCCCACATTCAATTTTTATTTTATTCTCATGATTAATTAAATTATTTTAGTTACGTTCATATTTTAACTCAAGTGTTTTTTTTCTATAATTTAGAATGTATTATGCATTGTACATCATATCTGCAGTATGATTTTGCAAATTTTAACATAATTTTAATTCAAATTGCTAATATTCTAGCCTAGAATAATTTACAACTTATTTTAAATTTTTGTCCATAACATCAGTAGATTATCTGCATTAGAATTTAATCTGCATAGTTGTTTAGATGCATTAGAATTTAATTTGAATTCTAAGTAAGCAATTAACAAAAATAATGTCTAACTTAATGTACATGTTAAAATTTACCCACACATAATTGGAGGATTAGTGCCCTCAAGGGGAAAGAATCCACTAACTTCTTGACTAATAAATCTAACCCCATAGTTAGCATGTTTATGGCTTTAAGAATATATTGGGTTTCCATCCCTACTTTTCCCCTTGAGAGCCTTTCAAGAGTATTTTCCAATGTTGTGCTCTAGTTCCATTTCAAGCATCAACAAATTACTTAGCAAAAAATATATTTCAAATGTGGAAATTTTGTAGACAAAGACACAATACTTATCTTTCAATGAAACATTATCAAATAAACTAGTTGTTGATGAGTGATTTTCCACCCAAAGTAGGCATACAGAACACATGCCACCCCCAAATTGCACTATGAGGTGACCAAGGTGAAGGAACCAAGCTATAGAGTCATGCCACTCTTCTCAACCTAATTGATTTCATGGCTCAATGGTAGTTCTGTTTTCTATAGAACACTCAAAGTAACTCTTTAAGCTATTACCAACCATGGAACTCTCTTCCACTACTCTACCCTTTATATACTAAAAAGTCCCCAATGGATAATCTTTCGTTCTAATGCTCTTCATCATGGGTAGAAAGAGTCAATTTTGTTGATTTCCTTTTGGGAATAGCTCATTAGAATAAAAAATGGGCTCTCAAGCAACCAATGAACAAACATTATGCATGGGTGAAGGGTTTTGTCTTTCCCAACCTCTATGCTCACCTATAACTTATCCATCTCTCATCCCTGCTCTATAATCTATCTTTGCAATGTTGATTTTGGATACTTTTAGGTTTGGATCATGGAGTTCATCAATGGAAGAAAGAAACCTCTTGGTTTTGGGTAGTTAATGCACATGAGAATGGTCTAGTCCCATGAGAACGTTATAATGAGGGAATGATTGAATCCCCATGTTTTAGGGTAGGACTCCTACGCTTCCCCATAATGATTGTACTAAACCCATGCTTTCTCAGAAGGATTGTACTTATCCCATGTTCCCATAACTTTATGTGGCAGACATTCTTGAGCACTAATATCCACATAGATTTAAAATGGATTGTTAAATCAAAGGTGGTGGATGAGCTTCAATTAATTCACATGATGGGAAAGATATGGGATCCTAATATGACACTTGGTAGTATGGGGCTACTTTACCATTGGTTGGGTTTCCTCTTCCCCTCTTGTGGATTAATAACCCTTTTTGTGCTCTTCACAACCATGTTGGACCATAATATCATGTTTGAGCAAATTATGGAAATGAAATCATGTCGTATATAGAAGTATAATTATTTCATCTAAATACTTATATTTTCACTAGTATGGCCTTGGCCATGAGCTCCATACTAGGAATCCAGAAAGCATATTTACAACATCTACAAGGTCATTTATTTAATATCACATGACTTAACTCCCATCATTATAATCATGGATTTATAGCTTATACAAAATATAATAAAATACATCTTAAGGGTCAATATCAAGGTATTATAAAGGTGCCCCAAGGGTTATAAAAAATATAAAGTTTATGCTTTAAATACATTAAAAAATTCAAAATCTAATGGCCATGGGCCAAAGGTAAAGGCACTAAAAACAAGTATAGTGTATAGACTGCCATAGCAAAGATAACCATTAACATTAAGTGACAACAATGGATCCCAGATCTACAAGAGGGTCAAAATCATTAGGATTTGGGCCCCACTTAGTAAATTGTGGATAATTAATAGACTAGGTGGTGCACCATCCATCTTCTTCACCCTTATTCAACTGCTTCTTCATTAAAATATCCAATTCCATCATGAGGAACTTGTATATATTTGGCTAAGGAGGAGGCAAGTGACTATCGTGTTATAACTGAAATCGACACTTCTCCATCCTTGATAATAGTTCAAACAATGACACTCAAAGTGTCACTGATCATTCACAAAAAAATACACTTATGGATGGAATAGCCCATGATTTTATCCCTAATGATGGACCTAAGCATTAAAAGTGATATCCCAACACATTTTACTTCATCTTAAAATTTTGCAACCATAAAAGAGAAAATTCACACTTTGTACATTTGCAGGCAAAAATTATTCACATCTTTCCCTTGATCAAGATGTGAATGCAACAAAAACTACCCATTTTCACCTTGCACACTAGCAAGGCACAAACCATTGACACGTTTCCTTTGGTCATGCTGCGAATTCCCCATAATTTCATAAAAACATAATAAAATTCAAAATTGGGGAGTTATGGAAGTTTATCAAACTGATTGTCTCGATTGTAACCTATTGAAGCACTTGGTAACAATCTGCAACTATATCCATCAAACTTAAAAGGAGATTATATGGACCAAGGAGTGACACCCAATATAGCAATATAATGCTGGAGGAATCATTCTTCACGACACCCCTCATTTCCATCCACATCGGTAGACTGTGTTGTTGATCCATATATCCTTGAGTGTGGAAGTTACTGCCCTCAAGTGACTTCATCCCTTATATACATTCAACATATTAGAGTGAGACTATCATAGTGCAAGAGAAAAGAGACTTGATCTTCGGCTTCGATAAGGTGCTTGGAAGTGGTAAGGAATGATTTGCATTTCATTCACTACTATAGTGGAAATTTGTCATCTTTCCCTCCCCCAGACATGTGTTTTCGATGATGATTATTGATATGAAGGATTGATTATTGTTTACATTGAAATTGATTAAGTATTTCGTGTTATATTTACATTTCAAGTTATTCAAATTATTCATTATGGTCAAAATTGTTTGAGGAAGGTTGCTTTGTTGATCTTGCAGGTTGGAGTTACGCAATAAGGATCAAATATGGAAAAAGTGTTGAACGAGCAGCTAGGATTAGAATTCGAAAAGGTTCATATTCCTCTTCCTTCTAACTTATTTTCCATTTATATTTTCTTGTTAGCATCTTCTAGGATGTTTGATGTATGATTGTGGGTCTTTTCAATATAAACAAAGTCATGTGTGTCGGTTTCCCTTTACTGAGTACGTTAGTGACCTCGCCCTAGCCATATGATAAAATTCTGAACAACATATGGTACTCGTGTCTTTGGCTCCAACATTTGATTCTCTCTCAAATTAGGTGCCTTTCTAAGTGCCTTTCTATATGGCATGGAATACTATTAGAATGACGTAAAAGGGCCAAGCCAGGAGGAAAGTGAACTTTCATGTGGACTCAAATCATATGCATGGGTTTGACCACCTAAATTCCATAAGTTCTTGGATGTGTATCGACCCAAGTTTCACCTGCTCAGCATGGACCATGATTGGAAGTGTAAATTTATATAAATTAAAGTTCCATTTTATCAGGTAAATATATCAACATGGGAATTTTAAAATACATTCATTATATTTATCCCATAGAAAAAAGAAGAATACCACTTCTAACAATTTTCCATGTTGAATGGAAAATTGGAAGCCATTGGAGCTTATCACCAAGGAGATAAGACTTATGGGAAATAAATCTTGAGAAGAATACAAAGGTTTGAGACCCACTCCTAGGTTCATTTATCACAGGGACATAACGAAATATATATGTTTGAAATTCTCTTTATTGTCACAAAATAGGCATTTGGGTTGTAAAAATCCCAAATATTTCAAGTGATGGCTAATAGGAAGGTTTCCTAGGAGCAAGGACCATAAAGATACAACCATTTTAGGTTCATTAAAATATTTTTAGATTAATGAAGTTGAACCAACCATTACCATTTTGTAGATCCAAGCCTCCATAGCTTATTTAATTTGGATTCTGGCCTTGGATTGACACATAGCCACCAATATCTACCTATTGATTTATAATTCATGAATATATGGTTTAGAGTCTCTCCAATTCTAGTGTCTCCACCAAGCCACTATGAAAGCCATCCTAAGTTTAAGAAACGAGTAATTGATTATAAGGTCTTAGACCCTTTTAAGGATACCCTCATCATGCTTAGAGAGACAAAATTCGGCCTATAAAGTTGTCAATGATTTATAATGGTGGGATATGCATCACATAGATCCTTGCCTTGCATAATACCCTTCTAAAAGGGTTTCCTTCACAAAAACCAAGTTGATTTGGATTGGTTTTTTCATTCAAGAAAAGGACCAAGGGAGACCACCAAATGATATGGTCATTACAAGAAAAGGTAGTGTGTAGAGATTCTCCTTGTTAAATCAATCCTTAAATATCACTTAGCTCTATGCCAAAAAGGTGCTTGAATATGCACCTCAAGTGGAGAGAACAACAATGATTGGAATCTAAGATTTGACTAACACTTTTTCCTTAAAGGTTCTCCTTGTAGAATATGGATGCATATGAGTGTTAATGTTTTATCTTAATGCAGAATTGTAGTAGTACATGAAATCAAATGAATAATCAACAAGCACAATAATTCACATTAGACACACTTTTACCCCGAGGAAACCCTCTAGTACTTAAGGGAGAAAACCCCAGCAAAATATTCCTTAGAATATTGATAGATAGCAGAGAATGTCTTTACAATGAGCAAATTACATCAAGCACCCCTGGTTCATTATTAGAGAGAAATACCAAGCACCCTTGGTGCAATATCATAGGAAGAGAGAAAATGGAAGAATAAAACTGAAAATAATATCATGCACAAGAAAAGCACATTTCCTTCAAGAGAGAAGAGAATTCACTCTCACATTGAATTCATCAATCCTGTCTAACACACACACATATCATTCTTCTCATGCTTCGAATTCTATTTTTATCTTCTAACTCTAGGATGAATTCACCCTTCATCTGGATTCTAGGTCACTTAGTTAGGAGGTTAATTCAAGTGTCATCATGCAAGTGTCGCAACTTAAGTGTTGTAACTCAAGTGTCGTAACTCAAGTGTTGACATGAAAAACACTTTAGTTAACTAGATCTTCTTTATTAACACTTAGTTAACTTTGTTAACTAAGGTCCTTCTTGATAACATCATTGAAGTGAACAATTCAAATTATCCTTTAATTAATTGAAGTCTTTCTTGTTAACATCACTGAAGTTTAGCAATTCGAGTTCTCTCTTATTTAACTGAAGCATTTATAATTACTGAGAAAATTGAGTTCTCTCTTATCTGATCACATCTTATCTTTATCTGTTGTCTTATTTGCATGGTCCACATGTGCCAACTTTAATTTATCTATCATATCAAATATACTAATGAGATTTTTCCAACGATTTGATCATCTTGTTCTACTATCATTCTAAGTGGTCATATGCTAAAGTAATTCAATCTAGAGGCGACCAGTCTCTAGAGGAGACTTAATAGCTCAACCATGGTTAGTAGTACATCACAAACCATTCATGCTTCGACATGCAAAGCATTACCTCAACACATGAGACACCACCTCAACACACGAGGATCTGTATTAACACACATGACCTTATCCTTGCCAAGCAAGACTGTACAATATCATCACTTTTTCATACAAATCACTTACCTCAACACATAAGGCTTATTCATTCTTGAGTCCAACTCAATATTCTTCTCCAAGTTTCCCGAGTCCAATTTAGTCTCATATAATGCACTACCTTGACACACAAGGCTCAATCTTGGCACACAATATTGACTTGGAGAATGACTCATGATGTTGTAACTTTAACACTCCCTCTCAGTGAGGGAGGAATTCTCTGCCATGCCAATATTACCTCGGAAGTACCTATATTTCGTTAAGGACAGAGGCTTAGTCAACATATATGCTGTCATCTCACCAGTAGAAATGTATTGAAGTATTATGGAACCTCTCTGGACCATGTCTTTGATGTAGTGGTATTTCATCTCAATGTGTTTCGATTTGTCATGAAACACAGGGTTTTCTGAGATCTTGATGCAACTTTGATTTTCAGAGTGAACGATAGTAGTCTCAAGCTTCTCACCTAACAACCCAGCAAGTAGCTTCCTAAGCCACACAAGTTGTCAGTAGGTGGTACTAGCTGCAATATAATATGCTTATGTAGTACTCTGGGCTACGGAGCCCTACTTCCTACTATACCAAGAGATCATAGTTGTTCCCAAGCTAAAACAAAATCTGTATGTACTCTTTCAGTCCACAATACTACCACCCAAGTCAGAGTCAGCATAACCAAGTAGCATCACTCCTCTACTGGAAGCATATATGATTCCATAAGAAATAGTACCTCGAAGGTATCTAAGCACATGCTTGGAATCAACCCAATGTCTATGTCTTGGATCAGACATGAGCTGACTCAAGATACTCATTGCATAACATATGTCTGGTATACTATGTCTCAAATACATCAAGGAACCGATCAGTTGTCTATACATGGTAGGATCCACTAGATCTGATCCAGAATATGACTCATGCAAATTATTTAGATTAGAAAACATTGGTGTAGACATGGATTTACAATCCATCATACCAAACCTGCGCAACACATCAACTGTGTACTTTCCTTGTGAAATAAATATCTCATCTTTCCATTGCCAAACTTCCAGACCAAGAAATTAGTGCATAAGACCCAACTCTTTCATTTCGAACTTAGAAGAGAGATCTCTCTTGCACTGATCTATTTTTTGTTCCTCTTTAGTAAGGAATAAGTCATCAACATAGAGAACCAATATCAGTGGTTAGTTCTTCACAACCTTGAAGTACAGGTTGGGGTTATCTTCGCTTTTGGAGAATTCTAAGATCTGAATATAGATGTCAATCCTTGAATACCAATCCCTCAGGTCATGTTTAATCCCATACAAGGATTTATTAAGTTTGAATACATGGGACTCCTTCCCATGAACTACAAACCCATCAGGTTGTTGTATGTATACTTCTTCCTCAACTTCACCATTGAGAAAGGAACTCTTCACAACCATCCGGTGAAGCTTCCACCCCAGAATTGAGGAAAGTGAAATCATGGCTCGAATAGTAGTGAACCTAGACACATGAGCGAATGTCTCATCATAGTCTATTCCTACTTTCCGTGAGAAATTACGAGCCACAAATATTGCTTTATATTTTTCAATACTTCCATCAGCTACATGTTTGATTTTATAAATCCACTTGGAAGTTACCATTGACTTCCCTTCAAGTTTAGGAACCACTTCCCACACATCATTCTTCATCATATAATTGTATTCTTCCACCATGGAATCTTTCCATACTTGCTACTTAGTAGCTTCTTCATAGGTGGTGGGTTCTGAATCACCGACGTGACTCATCTATACTACATATCTTGAATATATTTTAGGTATCCTTCGCTCTCTAGGTGTGCCTGATGGTACTCCATGCTTTTCTACCTCTTGTAGAATGTCTCGACACCAGGCATATTTCCTCTTAGCAGGATGTTCATCAAATCATCTTTCTACTAGTTCTACTAGCTCTTTAGGGTCAAGCGGATCTAAGTACTCTTCTAGTTTCTCCCTATCAACATCTAAAAGAGGAGAACTAGAACTTAGATCTTCCATCATGGGAGTCTCATGCTCCTCCACATATGAATCAAACTGAAGTTATTTAGAGCACTTAAGGGTAGCCTCTTCATGAAATGTTACATCTGTGCTGACTTCAATATGCCTTTGACCTGGAACATAGATTCTATAAGATTTGGAGTATTCACTATATCCAACAAATGTGCCTTTCTTTCCGGATGGTTCCATCTTTGTCCTCTTCTCTTTTGGCACATGAATGTAGACATGAAAACCGAAAATAGTCAAGTGTCCAACATTTGTTTTTTCACTAGTGAAAATTGCTTCAGGAGTCTTTTCTCCTAGGATAGGATGAGGACTTCTGTTCTATATATAAAAAATAATGATGGAGGCTTTTCCCCATAAGTAAGTGGGTAGGTCCTGATCACACATCATAAATTTTTCAACCTCACTGATTGTTCTGTTCTTTCTTTCAGCAACCTCATTCCATTGGGGGTTGTAAGGTACAATCAACTATCTTTTCATCCCTACCTCTTAGCAAAAGTCATTAAAGTCACAAGATTCGAACTCTCATCCATTATCATATCTCAAAGCAAGAATGCGATTTCTAGTTTGATTCTCAACCAGTGCTTTAAACTCGTGAAACTTGTTGAAAGTTTCACTCTTTTGCTTTAGAAAATAGATCCATGACTTGTGAGAGAATTCATCTATGAAAAGCACATAGTACAGATAACCACTCAAGGATGGTGCAGACATTGGAACGCATAGATATGAATGGATCAAGTCCAGTATCCCTTTATATCTTTTAGTACTGTTTGGAAAGCTTTTATTGATGTTATTACAAGGAGCAAAACCCTTACAAATAACATCATGCTCAAATTGAAATACATGAATACATTTTACCATCTTTTGTAATCCCGATAGCACTTTGAAATGAAGATGACCAAGCCTCCTATGCCATAGTTCACAAGGAACTTTCCAGGAACTTTGTAGAGAAATCCTATGTGAATGGTGTCATGGATCGTGGATTTAATGAACTTTCCAGGAACTTTGTAGAGAAATCCTTCTCTAACTCCAATCACAACTGTAGAATTCAAGTATGAATTCTTAGGCCACTAGAGCACTTTGTTGTCCATAAAGATTACTATGAAACCTTTATCTTCTAGAACTGGAATATACATTAGGTTTTTATTTAGACTAGGAACATACAGAATATCATTAACATGGAGTACATCACCTGAATTCAATTGAAAGGAAGTGGATCCAACTCCTTGGATCAGATATGTGGTATTATATCCAAGCTCCACCTGATAGGAGAAATTCTTTTCCTTCATATCTGTTATAACGCTCCTATATCTAGTCATGTTTTTGGATGTGCCACTATCCACTAGCCATGCACAACACTAGTGGTAATGGATCCAGATAGGGATGAGATAGGATAGTACTCCTTCCTTGTCTCCTAGTCATTGGATTGATTCTTTCTTATAGGTTGATATCCAGTATTAGTAGAAGAATTAAACCTACCCTTGAACTTTCCTCTTTGCTTTGCATGGAATTCTCTTGCAAAGTGGCCCTTCTTATTGCAGTTGAAGCATTTAACTTTCGACTTATCAAAGTTATTGTTGTAATCATTTTCCTTTTGATGAGAAAAATTCTTGTGAGAAATGGATTTCTTTCCTCTCTTCATCTGTGCGGCAAGAGCAAGGTTCTCTTCTTTGGAGGAAGTATATTTGCTCTGGATATTCCCTTCTTCTTGTAGGAAATCATGCCACAACAATTCAAAGTTTGGTTGCAATTATCCACCAATTATCAACCATTTACTACATCCAATAATGTCTCCTATGAAGATGGAAGGCCATTGAAAATAGTCTGTTTGAGATCATCATTATCAACTGTCATACCATTGCTCATGAGTTGACCTCTTACTTGAGATATTTTTGTGAAGAAGGAAGCAACCGCTTCATCCTTCTCCATCTTCATATTCCAAAGCTTGTTCTTCAATTATCTCTTATGACTGGGAGCCTTCTTCTCATAAATATTTGTCAAAGTGTCGAAGCATTCCTTTGCATTATTTAATGTCGTAATCACTGGAATCAATTGTCTTTCACAGAATCATAAATGATTCTCTTTGCTTTAGCTTGATTCTTCTTGAAATTAGTGCGCCCTGCATTAATAGTAGGATCTTCAACAACACTGTATATGTAGCCATCCAGATCATGATCTTCCAGGATATTCAGAATCCTGGCCTTCCAATTATTGAAGTTCGAAGTTCCTTCAAGTCGATCTTCTAGTCTTATTGAGACTGAAGCCATTATACGTCAAGTACCGTGCTCAACTTTTTCCATTTAGGATCAACGTAGGCTCAAGCTCGATTGCAAAACCTAGATCATTCACACACTGAGCTCTGATATCATGTTACTTTTTTTTTAATCTTAATGCGGAATTATAGTAGTACTTGAAATCAAATGAATATTAAAAAATCAAATGCATTCACATGAGACACAATATTTACCCTAGGGAAACCCTCTAGTACTTGAGGGAGAAAATCCCAACAAAATATTCCTTAGAATATTGATAGATAGCATATAATGTCTTTACAATGAGCATATTACATCAAGCACCCATGGTGCATTATCAGAGAGAAATACAAAGCACCCCTGGTGCAATATTAGAAAACGAGAGAAGATGGAAGAATATAACTTAGAATAATATCTTGCACAAAGAAAAGCACATTGCCGTCAAGAGAGAAGAGAATTCGCTCTCACATTGAATTCATCAATCCTATATAACATATATATATCATTCTTCTCATGCTTTGTATTCTATTTTTATATTCTAATTTCAGGATGAACTCGCCCTTCATCTAGATGCTAGGTCTAAGGTCACTTAGTTAGGAGACTAACTCAAGTGTCATCATGCAAGTGTCGTAACTTAAGTGTTGTAACTCAAGTGTCGCAACTCAAGTGTCATAACTCAAGTGTTGTCTTTTAGTTCAACTTAAGTGTCATATTTTAGTTTAACTCAAGTGTTGACATGCAAAACACTTCAGTTAACTAGATCTTCTTTATTAACACCTAGTTAACTCTTTTAACTGAAGTCCTTCTTGATAACATCATTGAAGTGAACAATTAAAATTCTCCTTTAATTAACTAAATTATTTATTGTTAACATCACTGAAGCTTAGCAATTCAAGTTCTCTCTTATTTAACTTAAGTCTATATCATTACTGAGCAAATCGAGTTCTCTCTTATCTTATCACATCTTATATTTATCGCTTGTCTTATATGTATGGTCCACATGTGCCAACTTTAATTTATCTATCTTATCAAATATACTAAGGATATTTTTCCATTGATATGATCATCTTGTTCTACTATCGTTCCAAGTGGTCATATGCTAAATTAATTCACTCTAGAGGTGGCCAGTCTCTAGAGGAGGCTTAATAGCTCAACCATGGTTAGTGGTACATCACACACCATTCATGATTCTATATGCAAAGCATTACCTCAACACATGAGGATGTGTCTTGAAACAAAAGACCTTAGCCTTGCCAAGCAAGAATGTACAACATAATCACTTTGTCATACAAAGCACTTACCTCAACACATGAGGCTTATTCATTCTTCAGTCCAACTCAATATTATTCTCCAAGTTTCCTGAGTCCAACTTAGGCTCCTATAGGGCACTACCTCGACACACGAGGCTCAATATTGGCACACAAGATTGAATTGGAGAATAAATCATGATGCTGTAACTTTAAAAATGAGGACCATACAATTTTCCTACCCCTTCAGGACTCTAATAACGCACTTGGCACATGAGGCTTATCTCTGCATATTAACCAAATTAAATCAAGCAACCCCAATATTTGGACTGCAATAAAGATCCCAATTCACCTTATGGAATCCCTTCTTTCCCTACAACATGACCTAAAGAAATTCATGTAGGATCTTCTCCAACCATTGATAGGTCACATGAGAAGGGGCCCAACATAATAAATAATACAAATGGGGAAAATATAAAAGTTTAACTTGAAATCTAGTTGCTACAAACAAAGATTGAGAAATTCATTTGTCCACCTTCTTAACTTCAGTGAGGCTTAGAAGGTGAAACTTGAATCCCCATAAACATGAATACATAACCATGTTGAATCTAGTAGCATCCCTTACTAGTAATCTAGTGTAGAATGGCCTATTGTGCTAGACAATGAAATTGAGTCGTTGATAATTGGTGCTTAGAACCTAATGATTCTTTAAAAATATAGATATAGTTAAGGTTGTTCATGTCCACTAACTCTTTTTCCTTGAAAATGGTTAGAAAAGAGCCACCAAAAATTTCCCATTGACCATTTTTCCATTGGTTAGAATAATACCCTTGATCAAATGCCCATGTCATGTCTCATTATGAAGAATGTAACCCAAATTTCATGTGGCCATCACATGAAGTGGTAGATATATGTGACAAATTTACCTTATTGACCTTAATAAGCCAATAATCCCTTGTGTATGGTTTAATTAATAGATAGGCAAGTTGATGCATCTGCATATATGGTATCCAAAATGATTCTCCACTAATCCTCCAAGTGATTTGTGGAATTAAAATCTCTACAAAACTACCAAATCCCTAGTAAGAAAAGGGAAGCCTCATATGAATTAAAATCCCAAAGGGTATGACAACCATGTTCCCTCCACCCCATAATGAAAACCTGCTAATAACATAATAATGATCTTAGACGCTATAATCATATTAGGTATCACTTCTTTCTAAATGTTCTCGCCTCCACATACCAACCATCTGATACCCACATTAGGGAAGAAAAAACTTATGAGTCAATTCCATCAGAGTGTTGTAACATCATAACAAAATGATTTTTAATGATGGGTATCAAATTATTACTATTATACTCATCCACCTTCACAAGGAGACTTTGGCATTAATTTGACAACATAGTCACATGGGAATTACCAACATCGTTAGCCCCTTCAATAAGTTGCATATATTCAAGTTGTAAGGACCATGCCATTTAAGAAACTATTATGGTATCCTAATCACAGTACTATAAGGAATATTTTGTCTTAACCTATGTATTATATATTTTAATATATTTTGTTTAGTTTATTCTTCTTGTTAATCATGCAATGTTTTAATTATAAAATCTATATATCTATATCAATTCCTAGATAGTGCAAGACAATTGTGATTAACCTCTTAGTTACAAATAATATTATATTCACTAAATATTACAATGCAAAGACAACAAGGGATGCGACCAACAAAGACCCTGCCTTTGAAAAATAATAAAATCAAAATTTGGAAGAAAATTGGAAGCATAAAGAATAATTTTTTAGTTATGTATGTCTTTGATTGATGATAGTTGAAAAAGTCTATATTATTTAACATTAAAAAATTACAAATATTACAACTTGGTGGAAAGAGATATGTGACATAAATAATGAGATCTATATTAGGTTGATAGGTCCGACTACCTTAGAAATATCTTTATTTTCATTTGATGGTTTGCTTATGTTTCATAGATGTTGAGCCCAAAAGGGGCAAATATGACCCATATGATCAAAATTTGATCCATAGGATCAAATATGACCCATAGGAGCAAAATTTGATCCATAGGATCAAATATGCCCCATAGGAGCAAAATTTGATCCATAGGATCAAATATGCCCCATAGGAGCAAAATTTTCTGAGGTGACACAACCATATGGACAATTCCATGTATGTGAATGAATTCTAATGCCACACCAATTTGGAACATTAATAAAAACAAAGTTATGAAATGTAACAATGGATTTGGTTACAGAGAAAAAAACCATTGTTGCAAGGAGCTTTCTCAAACGTGGTAGATCATATTAAGTAATTCCTTTTGTGATACATACATCTCATCATCCAACCTTACATATTTTAGGTTGTGGCCACAATTTCCTAGATGGATGAACATATACTCATTTTCATAGAAGCAATTCTAATATCTTACTATATGATCATGGACTCCTACAAAAAACTCCAATATTTAGAAGGAATTGAAATATGCATCCTATTGGGCCATTGTGGCCCAACATATTGATGCAAGGCACCCTCGACAAGAAGGTTCTTGCTTAACAATACACACGACACGACCACAATGCTCACACAAACAAGATGTAAAGCATGATGCCAGAAGTGGCTTATATTACTTCTACCAATTGGTTACAATGCATAATAACTGTAAATACAAATAACTAACTATATGTCGGCCTCAACATTTACAATACATAAGTAAATGTGGTGTGTTCTCTCAGTGTGTCGACCTCACCCTCTCCTCGTTCGTTGCGGAACTCTAAGCTATGGCTCAATCTTCCCTGCGTTTGGAAGCTGTGTGACTGTTCTCTCCAATCTACAGAACTTATCCCCAAACTCTCCTCTATGCAAATCCAATGCCATGGAATTGTCCCCTGCTCTGCGTCTACACACAAGCCTTCTACTTTGCTACAGCTATTCCCAAGACCACTGCGATCCCCGAGACACGCATTCTCTGTCAGCCGATCCTTCCATGATTCTGCAGACCTACAACTGTCAGCGCCCTTGCCGTGCTGCACAGCCTCTGCCTATGACGACATCTGTCATGTCTTCACCCACCTGCAATAGCTTCCATTAACTTCCTTAACAACCTCGAACTGTTGCCAAGTACTCCCCTCGAATTCTACGCTTCCCTCTGACAAGCTACAGTAAACCATCCCATCGTCCATACTGTCCTCTATCAACTTTGACTCACTTATCGGCTTCACTCTGTGTTTAGGCTTCACTAGTACACCCCTTCCTTTTCGCTTCGCTTATGTCCAACCTATCGATATTGTGGTCCGACAACATATCTACCTTCATACGACTCTGTGGCAACTTGTCCCCTACTGACATTGACATGTCGAATCTCGACTTCTTCACTCCTGTCGACTGCTTCGACAGTTCTCTGCTCGACTTATTGACTTCAACAAGTCAATCTGCTTCATGCACCAGCGGTCATCGGCACTCCCTTTGGTTGGTCTCCTCATGTCGATCAACTTCGACTGATCTGCCCAGGACTCGATGCCCCTGCATTAGACTCCCCAGGTGAATAAGAATTCGACTGCTCTGTTAGTCTCCTGAACTCTTCTTCGAAAATCCATGTCGCTTCCTACAACTCATCATCTTTCCATCGCACCAAGTATTCCTCCCTTCGCGAACTGCGTGTACGCCCGACTTCGCACTCCTCTATTACTTCTGCGATCTCTTCCTTGTGTCGATCTGGAATCTATATTGTCTAGTTGATGTTCGACACTTCGACGCTTCTGTTGCTTGAACCTTCCTCAAACTTGTATAGATCTGAGACATTGAACATTGGTGGAATGCTCAAGTCATTCGACAGCTCCAACACATAAGCGTTGTCCGAAATTTTCTTCAGAATCTTACATGGTCTAATCTTCTTCAGCTTCATCTTTTTATAGGTTCCTGTCGGAAATATCTCCTTTCGCAAATGAGCATAGACCAAGTCTCCTTCGCTGAATGATTGTAGTCTCTTCTTCCTGTCGGCTCTCAACTTGTATGCCGCGTTGCTCTTTTCTATGCGATTTCGCACATCTTCATGAACTTCTTTCAAGTGCTCTGCGAATGATTCTACATCTACGCTTTTCCTAATTTCTGTCAGTAACTTTACCAAATCCACCACTCCATGTGGGATTCTTCCCTGAACAATATGGAATGGGCTCAATCTTGTCGACCAATTCACAGAATTGTTGTATGTGAACTCTGCCTGCGCCAACACATTCTCCCACTGCTTGGGTATGTCGGCCTTCAAACATCTCAGAAGGTTTCCCAAACTTCTGTTCACCACCTCGGTCTGTCCGTCTGTTTGCGGATGATATACCGAGCTAAATTGCAACTTTGTGTCTAGTTTCTTCCATAGGGTTCCCCAAAAATGTCCCATAAACTTGGTATCTCTGTCCGATGTGATACTCTTCAGCAACCCATGCAATTTGACTACTTCTTTGAATAAAGTGTGCCATTTTCAAAAATTTGTCGACTACAACAAATATTGAGTCGCTTCCCTGCTGCGTCTTCGAAAATCCTAGCACAAAATCCATGCTCAGGTGCTCCCATGGGTATTCGGTACCGGCAACGGTGTATACAACCTCATGTTCCGACTTCTTCCTTTTTCCAACTGGAAAAATCTACATTTTCGAATCCACCTTCTGACGTCTGTCGTCATCCCTGACCAATAATACTTTTCTTCGACCAATGCCTTAGTCTTGTCGATGCCAAAATGACCTACTAATCCGCTGCTATGCAACTCTCGGATTAGGTATTCTCGCACTGATCCTCTAGGAATACACAATTGTCGTCCCTTGAATAGGTATCCCTCTTGGATAAAATAATCCAAGTATGGAGTTCTATCGACACTCCATGGTTCACGACAAGCTTCCCATGCTTTCGTAAAATCCTCGTCGGTAGCGTACTCTGTCTTCACCGACTCTATTCCTGTTGCCTGAACTGTCGTCGTGTTTAGTAATGCAACTCTTCTACTCAGCATGTAGGAAACCTTTTTTGACTTTCCTGACCTATGTCGGAACATGAATGTATATCCCTGTAGGAATTCGACCCATTTCATGTGCCACTGATTCAACTTCAACTGAGTATTCAGATACCTCAGCGCTTGGTGATTTATGTACAACACAAATTTCTTGGGCAATAAATAATGCCTCCACTTCTTCAACGCTTGGACAATAGCATAAAATTATTGGTCATAGACTGAATATTTCCGCTTCGCATCATCCAACTTCTCACTAAATAATGCAATTGGTCAGCCCTCCTAGCTCAACACTGCTCCAATTGCTATCCCACTTGCGTCGCAATCGACTTGGAAAACTTTGTCGAAATCTGGGAGCGCTAACACTGGGATCTCAATGACCTTTTCCTTCAACTTGTCGAAAGCTCGCTGGGTATCTTCCATCCACTTGAACTCCCCCTTGCGCATTCACTCTGTCAATGGTGCACAAATCCGACTGAATCCCTTGATGAACTTCTTGTAGAAAGTGGCAAGTCCATGGAAACTCCTTACTCCAGTCGCACTTGTCGGTTCAGGCCAATCCAGTATCACCTTCACCTTTTTTGGGTCCTTCACCAACCCTTTAGCTGAGATTACGAATCCCAAGTATACCAGTTATTCCTTCATGAAGAAACACTTTTGCAGGTTAACCATCAGCTTCTCTTCCTGCAATTTCTGTAATACATGTCGAATGTGACCCAAGTGTTCTGTCTTGGTTCGACTGAAAATCAGAATGTTGTCTAGGTAGACTACAAAAAACTTTCCCAAGAATGGATTCAGTACCTCATTCATCAATCACATGAATGTACTGGGTGCATTATTCAATCCAAATGGCATGACTAACGACTCATACAACCCTTCCTTCGTCTTGAATGTTGTTTTCCATTCATCTCCTTCTCTAACCCAAATCTGGTGATAACCGCTCTTTAGGTCTATCTTCGTGAAGTACATTGCTCCACTCAAACAATCCATAAAGTCGTCCATTCTCGGCAATGGAAATTGATACTTGATCATGATTTTGTTGATAGCTCTGGAGTCTGTACACATCCTCCATTCTCCACCTTTCTTTGGTGCTAATACTGCGGGTACCGCGCATGGACTCAGACTCTCTTTGATCAACCCTCTGTCCAACAAATTTTGGACATGTTGATTGAGTTCCTGACCTTTTGTCAGACTCATCCTATGTGGTTCTTTGTTTGGAAGACTCGACCCTGGAATCAAGTCGATCTGATGGGATATGCTCCTTGTCAGTGGAAATCTCGTCAGTGTCTCATCGACCACTATGCTCTGGAACTATTCGAGCATCTTTCCGACTTCGAATAGAATTTTCTTCTCCATTGTCACACTCTCGACACATGGTCCTTTCGGAATGATAGCATAACACCCCGACTCCTTTTCCTCTTCCGCAAGGAATTCTTTCGCTAAACACATCAGCACACGCTTCTCCCAAAAGTTTCTCTCGCCCTGCTTACCATCGGCTTGCTCCTCTGGTTTCGGCTTAAGAGTCCTTTTCACGCCATTTTTCCACACTGTGACTGTGTTGGTTTGACCATCATAGATCATTTTCCAATCATATTTCCCCGGTCTTCCTAAAAACATATGGCACGCGTCCATTGGGATTACGTCCCACAGTACGCTTTCCTCTAACTTCCCAACCTTGAAGTTAATCAGGCACTGTCTGGTCACCTTCACATGGTGTCCTTTTTGCAACCATGAGATCTTGTAAGGGTGTGGATGTTCTCAACACTTTAACCTGATATCGTCGATCACCTCTGTCGACACAAGATTCTCAATGCTTCCACCATCAACTATGGTCTTGCAACACCATTCGCTGATTCACACCTTCGTTCGAAAGATCGCCTTCCGCTGTGCCGGTTCTTGCTCATTGCATTTGTCTTCTTGAACCAATGTTCTGCTGACCATCAGACTTTGGTTCCTTCTTTTCTCCTCTCTACTGCTGTCAGATGCCGACTCTTCTCTCTCGTCAACTTGCTCAT
Source organism: Larix kaempferi (assembly GCA_027924585.1). Classification (NCBI taxonomy): domain Eukaryota; kingdom Viridiplantae; phylum Streptophyta; class Pinopsida; order Pinales; family Pinaceae; genus Larix; species Larix kaempferi. The sequence goes on from BSBM01000014.1 coordinate 11,106,557, forward strand.
CTCTTCGATGTCTGGGTTTCGACTCCTCTATAGCATGTAGGTTCTCTGGGCACTCATATGCCTTACACTTGTAACAAATTATGGTTGGTTTGTTAGCTCCCTTTTTTTCGGATGGACCACCTTGACCATATGCAGCTCGACCACGGTTCACATGACCATCACGTTGGTTCTCTTGTGCTTTCTTCCTTGTCGATGTCCCTTATGCATGTCGACTATCTTCAACAGTTTCCATGCGATAACTACTACTTTGGCTTTTCGCGGAAACAGTCTTCGCACCCCGAACAGTCATTCAACCTCTGGTCGCTGCAGATTTCCTCAAGAGTTTCTCTTCTGACTTCAAAGCTAACTGGTAGGCTTCACCCACTACTCTGAATCTTGACATGTTGAATTCATCCTGAATGTCATATTTCAATCCGTTCACATACCTTGCGATAGCTTCTTCGCCTTTTTTAGTTTGGCCCAACCTTATTGACAGTCTATAGAACTATTCCATGTATTCCTTCATGGTCATCTCCTTTTGTCGAAAGTTCTGCAACTTCGTGAACAAGGAAATCACATAGTCGTTCGGCAAGAACTTTCCTTTCAGCTTGGTGACCATCCTGTCCCAAGATTTGATTTTCTCCTTGCCCTTCTTGACTCTGTCAGCTTGTACATTGTCCCACCACAATGAGGCATGACCCTTCAACCTCAGACATGCAGTCTTAACCCGCTTAGGATCCTCGATCTGCTCTATGTTGAAGTATTTCTCCATATATCTGAACTAGTTGATCAAGTCTTCTAGATCCAGACTTTCGGAGTAGGTACATATATCTATCTTTATCCAACCACTCATATCCGTTAGAAGTTTGATCAATTTCTCTTTTGGTTCATCTTCCGCTGCTTCCCGTGGTTCCACTTCTTCGACTTCCTCGTCGCTGTGGTCTAGCGCATCAGGAATACAACTACGCCTTTGGATTTCTTTGATCGATGCGAATTTATTTGTCAAAGTTTGCATTGTTCGGACGCACCCGTCAAACATTTCATGATCTACTGTGACTGCCACCCCACACACTCTTTTCCCTCAGACATTAACGCCTCTGTGATCCATTTTCAACCTCGGCTGAAACTCTCACTCGTCCAATTGCAACTGGACTTCAACAAGTCGTGCACAACTCTACCTAACCTCAACTGAAGCTGTTCAATGCACTTGCGGGCTAAATATCACTCGACGTCATTCTGCTCACAGGGATTCACTTCCCGCTCTGATATAGCTATCTTTCGGCTCTCAAGATGCTATAGCTCTGATACCAACCGATGCAAGGCACCCTCGACAAGAAGGTTCTTGCTTACCAAGACACACAACATGACCAAAATGCTCACACAAACAAGATGTAAAGAAGGATGCCAAAAGTGGCTTATATTACTTCTAGCAATCGATTACAATGCGGAATAACTGTAAATACAAATAACTAACTATCTATCAGCCTCAGCCATTACAATACAGAAGTAACTATGGTGTGTTCTCTCAGTATGTCGACCTCACCCTCTCCTGGTTCGTTGCAAAAATTTGAGCTATGGCTCGATCTTCCCTGCGTTCGGAAGCTGTGTGATTGTTATCTCCAATCTACAGAACTTCTCCCCGAACTCTCCTCTCTGCAACTCCAATGCCATGGAATTGTCCCCTGCTCTGCACCTACGCACAAGCCTTCTACTCTGCTGCAGCTGTTCCTGAGATCACTGCGATCCCTGAGACACACATTCTATGTCAGTCGATCCTTCCATGATCCTGCAGACTTGCAACTGTTAGCGCCCCTACCGTGCTGCACAATCTTTGCCTGTGATGACATCTGTCATGTCTTCACCCATTTGCAATAACTGCCATTAACTTCCTTAGCAACCTCGAATTGTTTCCAAATACTCCCCTTGACTTCTACGCTTCCCTCTAACAAGCTACAATAAAGTATCCTGTCAGCCATACTATCCTCTTTCAACTTCGACTCACCTGTCGGCTTCACTCTGTGCTTAGGCTTCGCCGGTCCGCCCCTTCCTCCTCGCTTGGCTTACGTCCAACCTATCGATATCGCGGTCCGGAAACATGTTGACCTTCCTACGACTCTGCGGAAACTTGTCGCCTACCGAAATTGACATGTCAACTCTTGACTTCTTCAATCTTGTCCACTGCTTCGACAGTTCTCTGCCCGACTTATTGACTTCAACAAGTCAATCTGCTTCACGCACTAGCGGTTGTCGGCACTCCATTTGGTCGGTCTCCTCATGTCGATCAACTTCAACTGATCTTCCTAGGCCCCGATGCCCCTGCATCACATATGAATACATATATTCATGGAGGAGGAATCTAAATGTACCTAGATATGCAAATGCCTAAAATTGGATGAGAGCATGCCAATTACTACCAATTTTAAGATTTGAACACTCATTAAAGAAAGAAAGTAGATGGAATCTTAAAAGATAGGCTTCTTAATCTAAACATAGGTATAACATTCTATAAAATTCCGATTAGAGTAGTTTTAAGGCCCAACATTTTGTTGTTAAACAACAAATAATACAAGTACCTTTGACGATCTGCATGAGGATCATAGTGCACTTTTTTCACGGCATAGAAGAAACCTTGTACTATGTTCAAAACTTCTTACACAGTGGCAAGAGTTCCTTTACCGATATTTTTCTCATAATTAATTCATGTAAAGAATGCATATGCAATCCAAAAGTAGAGAAATACAAGATAACTACCCATCATGATTTTCAAAAACTCTTTGTCAAAATGCAGATCCTCTCAAGTACTGTTGGTGGGATAATCCATATCATCAGGACCTGTAAATGGAGCAAAGTTGGGATTATCCAACAAACGAATGATAACAAACAAATATGAAGTTCCAATAGAAATAAGCATAGGTGACAGGCCACCCTCAGCCATGATGCACATCCTCATAATACTTTCCCATTAGTTTTGCAAAAAAAAGATTCAAACTATTATTATAATCCCCAAGCTCTTTTTGGGCTTGAATTTCCCAAGCATCCTTTGCAAGTGAAAATCAGGAAACATGAGAGAGAAACAACCAATATTCAATTAATGAGTAGAGGAATTGTTCTCTCATCTCGAAGGAGAGTGAGGCATTTCAAGTATTTGAGCGATTGCACTTGAGTGATATGAATTCGTTTTTATAATTGATTACAATGGATATTGAATTTCAGAGAAATTAGTGTCTTCTATCAAAGCATAAACAATTTAACTTTTTAAATTATTAATAAATATTTTAATAGAACTAATATGAAATTAAAATAGAATTACTGTACATCATTATATTTCATATTTAAAATATGCAAAAATAAATAAACAAATACCACATTACCATCATCAACCATTATGTTGGGATTGTGAAGCTTCCTCTACATTTTGCTCACGCTCATGATGCGGATCCATTGAAGTATAGTAACATATTCAAGCATACTTGTATTGCAACACATATAATAGAAAAGATTGCCATCAATTGAATTGAATTTTGATTGCCATCAATTATGTCGCAAAGCAATCTAAATATTTATGGATGTCATTAAAAATAAGTGTGTAGTAGATGATTTCTTGGGGTGTTCCCATGAAGACAGGTAACACTTTTTGGCACGACGAGGGTACAGATTTTCTAAAATGTGAGCTTGATCGAGGTTTATTTAATCCCTTGATAAAGCTTTCAAAAGCTCGATCAAGGGTATAAATAAGCCCTCAATCGATCTTTTACTAATAGTTCGATCGAGGGTTTAAATAACCCTCGATTGAGTAATTGAAAAAGCTTGGGTTAGAAAATAGCTTGATTGAGTGCTATTATGATATAATGCATATCGTGAAATTATATTATTCGAATAGTTAAAAAGCTCGATCGAGCAATTTAAATTCATATTATTTAAAAAAAAAGTTTTCATTTAAAATAAATTTCAAATACACTTTAGATTTAAATAAATTTACTGGACAAATGTTTGATATTGCTATATTTTTGAAATTATTGTTTAATGTAGAATTAGATTCAATTTTAATTAATTATATGTAATATTGTTTTTACAAATTAATTATATGTAATAAAAAAATTTCTAACGTGATTTATGGCCCATGTTTTGATCACATCAAATACCATGGGAAAATTTATGCCCAAATCACGTTAAGCTAATTACTATTTGGGTTTTGGTAACTCATGGTAAATTTTCCCAGGGTATTTGATGCGATATGATACCATGGGAAAATTTACCATGGGTTACCAAAACCATGGGCTATAAATCATGTTAAGCATGGATTTAATAATATTTGAAATAGAGCTATGGTTATTAAAACTAAGTATTATTATTTAATGTATAAAAAAATAAAAAATATAACAATTATTAAAAAAATTAAATTTTACATGTATGAAATAATATTAATTCAAAAATATTGATTGAGCTAATATCTTGATCGAGACAATAACTCGATCAATTTGTTTGATTTAATATTATTTTTTACGTATAAAATTTAAAATTTTTATGATTAAATAGCTCGATCAAGCTTTTGGTTTAACCATAGTTAAACCCTCGATCAAGGTATTTAAAAATTGTGCACAAAACCTCGATCGAGGGATTTAAAATCCTCGATCGAGATATTTAAAAATTTTGCACAAAACCTCGATCAAGCTAATAAGCTCTATCGAGGGCTTTAAAATAGGCCTTTAGCTCCCTTTTCTGCAAATTTATTTTTATTGGCCTCTTTTCCAAGACTAAACCTTGTCTTAGGATGCACCTTAGGTGGCAGACTTCATACTGATGGATTCGTCATCGAATTGTCTATCCATTGGCATATAATTTATGGGTTTATGATTTCATATTATATATATTTTTTTCAAACTTACACTTACAAAACCATGTCCACAACTTTGAAGCAACACAAAGAAAAATCAATAACATAAAAATTACACAACAAAAATTTTCAAATATATATATATGCCCCATATCAACACGTCCTTGTCAAAAGGGTATTTTTTGTTTTTCAATTTTTGTAACCAGTAATTTTTTTTTTTTCCGTGCACACACATGTACAAAATGCGATTAAAATTTTCAACAATCAATTTTGAAAATTAATAAAAAATATAATTTTCCATTCCAACATAAATTAAAAAAAATGTGCAGACGAGTGAATTTTGTGTAGACTATGTTCATATCTTTTTTTCAAAAATTATGTATTTATCACTAAATTATTTTACGTGCACACAAAACACTTGTTAACTTTTCCTAAAATTTACAAGAACAAACCTAGCATTAAATGCGATTTTGGCATATTAAATATTATTATTATTTTTTAAAAAATATAGGTGGAAAGACAACATAATTTGATACAATTTGTTTTTTATTGCATCTTAGAATTCACAAGGCATATATGAGTTTTAAGGAATTCGATTTAATAAATGAATAAAAAATTGAATTTTCATCGTCACTTTTGGCCAAAAAGTGTTACCCATCTTCATGGATTCACTCCCTGCAGATGTGATTTGTAACGCATATACATTTATCCATGAAATCTCCTCATGCTCTTGAGAAAGTGAGGCGCTTTTAAATGAACTATGTTTCCATATTTTCTAACATATAGATGCTTTGATGATGCCATGTGATAAATAAACAAGCCATTCTCGGAGGCATGTGTGGCCATAACAAATATCATCACATTACCACCATATCTGCTGGAATTTGTTCGTCAAATAATATCAGTAATAAACAAACATATTTTATAATTACGAGGCAATCATATAGGGCAAGCTTTTGAATAACGATGCTAGAAAGAATTCTCTGACCATGTCTAGGATGAGATTTGGATTGGCTAAGAAAGATGACAAACCTCCTTTGTAGTATGTTGCTTTCAGACTATCCATAGTTTTGTATTAATACATTCCAAAAATGCATATGAGATCAATATTATTAATAATGATATGATATTCCCTATATTCAATGGTAAGAATTATATTATGAGAGTGCAACCATATTTATTTCCAGTTTTAGTGTCGGTAGTATGGATGTTTCCAATAGGAAGTATGGGATCCCATTGCAAAGTGGAAGGAAGGTTCTGAATTTTATTGTACATTGTATAGCAATATTAAACAAAATTATGCTAAAAAAAAAAAAAAAAACATCAACTTCCCTCCTTAGCTTATGGGAAGTTTCCCTGCATTTGTTTTATTTTTTTCTCTATTTATTTAATCTTTATTTCTATTGTATGGCACCAATCAACTTTTGAAAACATTCCAATAGAAATTAAAATAAATATATATTTTTTTAAATAATTAAAACTTAGTTGCACTTTACACATTTCAAAACATTAAATGTACCTGTATGAAAATAATAGAAAAAAAGACGAAAACAATAGTATCTTCCTACGACAGGGGCTAATAATACAATCTTTGCTGAAAATTCAACATCTACATAACTATGGAACTTTTCGTTCCAATTATAACATAGAAAAGTAGTCTTGTCATAATGTGACTATTCTTGAGAAATAAAATCAACCTCCAAGCCAGTCTGATTTGGGATCAAATTCAAACTGTCATTGAATGATCAAAGAATGAACTGAAATCAGTTTCATAAAACTTCTTGGACTCACTGTCAATGTTAATGTTACAATAGACTGGGTTCAGCATGTCTACTCTTACCTATGAAAAAGTATTTGTTGATGGAACAAAATTGCCCATTTTGAGACTGACTATTACTTATTCATTAATTATATGTGTTGCATACGAGAATGCATCGGTCGCTGCATTATGCATTTGCTCATGGGATTGCCACATATTTTTCCCAACTGCACCGCCTATCTGTTTTGAGATGTAATACTGAGCATGGGGATCATGATAAGCATGGTTGTATATGTGGCTATTTCCTTGTTTATGAGTACTATAATAAGGATTATGCATTTGCTTATGAGACTGCCACGGATTTTTCCCAACTATACCACCTATTTGGTTTGAGTCATAATTCTGCGCATGAGGCTCATGATAAGCATAGTTGTGCATGTGGATATTGCTTTGATTCTTAGCACTGAAAAGGTATTATACCTTTGATCATGGGACTACCATGGATAATTACCAACTGTACTACCTAAATGATTTGAGTCGTAATTCTAGGCATGGGGCTCATGTTGGGAATATTGTTCATTGGGACCAAATTTTTGTACCATCGATCTTCTTTGATCCATCAAGCCCCTTGCAGTCGTACGTGGAACAATTGTAGTCCCATCATTCCAATACTTACCCAAATTGTATGGAGCAGCCTTTGCAATAACAAGAATGCACTGAACCGATTGTTATGAACATAAGCACCGTCCTAGGACACCTGCATTTGAAAAGTAGGGTTAACAACATTGGGATGCTGATGATTTTCTTGGAAGAACCTATTTGGTAAGTAAGAAGCTTGGTTATTTTGGTACCTATGACTTTGCAAAGAAACAAATGGCCATGGTCTATATCGCTTATCTTGGTTTTTTTATGTCTAAAATGATGTGAAGCATATTTCCCTGATTTTTGAGATCATTATGATTAATAATGATATGATATTCCCTGTCTTTGATGGTAAGAATTATCCTTCTCATATTGCAATCCTAATTGTTTCCAGTTTTAGTGTCAATGGTATGGATGTTTCCAATATGAAGTATGGGATCCTATAGCAATATGGAGCAAAATTATGCAAAATGCAAAAAAACAAAAACTTCCCTCTTTAACTTAAGGGAAGTTTCCATGTATGAGTTTTATTTTTTTTCTCTATTTATTTAATATTTATTTCTATGGTAAGGCACCATTCAACTTTTGGAAAATTTCCAATATAAATAAAAACAAATAAAAAAATATAAAAGATTAACTAAAACTTTAGTTTCACTTTACACATTTCGAACCATTAAATGTATTTGCATAAAAGTAATAGAAAAAGGAAAAAAACAATAGTCTTTGCCTACGGCAAGGACTAATAAGACATTAACTAAACACATAGAGACATTACAATTGTTGGTGTTATTACTATGACAAGTGGTTGTTATTATACGAATTTATGTATTTCTTAATAACTTGTTGCTCTTATCTCACTTTCAAAAATCTATTGTTAAATCATGAATGCATGGTTATGTTACTCTTATAGCATCTATTTATTTCTAGGTTATATGTCTATTGAATGGATACACACATTTGGCGCACATATTGTGGAATAACTTTATTCAATGAATGGATGGGATTATTTAATTTGTTCATTTCATTGGGATTTACATTCTTTTTTGGACTGGATGTGTTGTAAAATAGGATAATGTTGTTTTATTAATGTTTGACAAAGTCACTCTATAGTTGAGTTCTTGAATAATTATCCAACAACCAAACAAATAAGGTTTGTTTTTTGTTGTTGTTGTTGTTGTTCTCTTTTTGTTAAACTTATACAAATAATTATTGTATAGAAATGATAGTTGTAGCAATATATTAGTAAAATTAAAAAGAACGAGCATTTTATCTTAATTTTCAGTTCATAAAACGAGAGTATACATGACAAATAGAAACTCTATAAGGCTACCATTCTATGAGAAAGTGAGAGAAGTCGAGATTTTGGCGAGAAAAAATTGATTCTAATAGTTGGATGTAATAACTTAATTAATTGTTGGGGGAAGGTGCAGGACATATCCTCTTGGATCCTGGAGGAAATATAGTCTTAACCTTTGCATGTCAGATAGGTAACAATACCAATAATCAAGTGGAGCGGTATGCACTTTATCTAGCCTGGATCAAGTCGTCACACTTGAAATACAACCTATTGCTTGTTAGGATATTTTAATATTCCACCCTTGTCCTACCTAACATTATTTAATTTTCCTAGCAGTCGATGATGTCATTTTCCTCTGTCGGTGTGCAAATGTCATCCAGGATCCATCTACCACCTTATGTTCCCTACATGCATAATTTTAGGACCACTTAAGACAGTTCCCTATTTTTTAGGATCCTACTCAGAGTTCTAGTTCAGTCCACCTGAGTTAGCTGACTCTTGTGGGGGGTTTGTGCTCCAAATGCCACTGATTGTGGCCTCATGCGCCGTTTTCTGAGTGATTTGCATGAAAAAATAATGGATGCACCCTTTTCTGAGTGATTTGCATGAAAAAATCACTGATGCACCCTCCTTATTCAATTAATTGATTGTGTCTTCAGTTAACAGTGATTTTAGGTTCATTTTAGTTGAGTTTGGGTCTTCTGGAGCACTCCAGTGGTGATAATTCATATGCTAGATCAAGTGAGACTCTAATTCACCTAGGTGATTCGAATTCTCTCCATTGTAACACCATTTTTTATTATTCTGATTATTGGATCATGTGACATTATTATGTTCCTATCTGATTTCTCATGCATGATTAATTGTCTGCTTATTTTTACTGCAGTTTTCACTGTAATTCATTTTTTTCTGCTCATTCTTTCTCTATGAGGTATACTCAGCTCCATGATATGATGTGAATTAGAATTTCACATGGTATCAGAGATCAGTGAGCGTAGATTGAGTAGCTGCTTTCAGTAGTGCACCAAAAGCCTTTGGATTTCCACAACCAATCTTGGTGCCATTGCATTATATTCATTGGATAAATCCTTTGAGGTCTATCCAGGTGTGAAGGATCATGAAAAATGTTCCTATTTTCCTAAAGAAGTGCTCAGTAGTAGTCTATCTCCAAAATTGAGAGTTTTTTTTTTCAGGTTATTGAAAGTGCAGCAGTTGCAGTAGAACCACCTTCCATTCGCTCCAACAGTTCTAATGGAGAATTCGAATGCTCCTCTCTCTCCCAGGATCCTGACACCCTTCAATTACCTTGATTAGAGGGATGATATGTAGATGGTCTTGCGCAACAAGTCACTGTAAAGGGTAACAAAGGGGAAGGAGGTCGAACCTCAAGTATTTGTTGAGAAGGCCAAGTATCTGAATAGACTGGATGAAGCATTTGGTTTCATGTGTATTCATATTTCCAGATATCTACTGTTCCACCTTGACGGATTGAAGACTCCAAAAGAGGTTTGGGTGAAGTTGGAGACCCTCTTCGGAAAACAAGATGAGCTAAGGGGCCATATTCTAGAGAATGAGTTGATTTCTCTACAACCCAGCAGTTTTGAGACCATGCAACAATTCTTTTCCAAATTCAAATCTCTGGTCATGCAATGCAAGTAGTGTGGAATTGAGAATAAGGATGAGAAGTTGGTGCTATCCATTCTGAGCAAGCTAGCTCCCGAGTTCTCCATCTTTTTCTCTACCTTCCATTCAGGGTGAATGCCAATTCCTGGTTGGAAGATGCCATCCTTAGATGTTTTCAATGAATCTCTCATCCAAGAACAAGAACAATTGATCTAGATGGGCACCTTGAAGGCCTCCAAAAATCAAGCTCTTGTGGCTGGATAAGCAAAAAGTGCGAATGGAAAGAGGAATCATAAGGGAAAGGAGAAGAGGCAATCTCAACCCAAGAAGAATGCCAATTCAATTCCAATAGAAGGATCCTCCAGCTCCAAGAAGGACAAACAAAATAAGTTTGAGAAATCCAAGTGTACATACTGCAAGAAGGGTAATCATCTTGAGAGTTCTTGTATGAATAAGACCATACATCTAATGGAAAAACTCCTTGAGAAACATAACATTTCCCTCCTTGAATACACAAGGAAGACTGATCTAGGTGGCAAGTTAGAAGATCATGAAAGATTCCATGCATTGAAGGATGGATTCTCACAATCCCAATATTTTCTTATTGATTTTAGTGCCTCCAACCACATGGTTTCCTCCAGAGATCCATTTTCTTCATTAGACCTCACCAATGGACCAAGCATACACATGGGAGATGACTCTCAAATATTTGCTGAAGGGAAGGGTACTATACAACTTGAGAATGCAAGGTTCAATAATGTACTATATGTGACTTCTCTAGCATCTAATCTATTGTTTGTTTACCAGATGACACACACAGGTTCACCAAAGAAAGTAGTAATTGGACCTGACACAGTTGAGGTTAAAGAGATCTCATCTGGTAGTTGATAGCTAAAGGATTTTCAAATCATGCCTCCAAGACATATGAGTTCTCCTGCTTCTTACCATACTCACATCAAAGTGATCCCTTGACTCATGTAAATGAGATAAGCAGACTCTGGCATGAAAGATTCAGAAACCTAAACTTCAAATACCTACAATAGTTGCAAAAGGAAGGGATGGTTGAAGGTTTACCGAACACAAAATTCTCTCAAGGAGTCTGCAAAGGTTGCTTGGTAGGGAAGCACCGAGAGTGAAAGTATGATGTTGGGAAGGGAAAGAGAGATTCCTCCATCCTAGATCTGATTCATAGTGATGTTTCAGGACTGATGCCCACTGCTTCAATGAATAGATCCAGATACCTTATGACCTTCAATGATGAATACTCTAGGTTCTGCTGGATCTACTTTCTCAAAAAAAATATGAGGTGTTTGAATTATTCAAAGTTTTCAAGCCTTGTTGAGAACACTACTGGAAGGATGATCAAGGCACTCAGATTTGATAATGGAGGGGAGTACATCAAGAAGGACTTGCAATAGTTGTGTGCTTTCGAAGGTATTCAAATGCAACATTCTGTCCCATACACACCATAACAAAATGGTGTATCAGAGAGGTAGAATAGGTCATTGAAAGAGATGGCTACCTACTTAATTAAAGCAAGAGATCTCCCATCAAATATTTGGGTAGAAGCAATGAAATTTGCAACTTACATTCATAATAGGGTACCCCACAAATCTATTGATGGGGTCACTCCATTCGAATCATTAAAGGGACACAAACATGATGTCTCTCATATGAGGTTTTTTGGATCCAAGGCATGGGACAAAATCCCCTCCGACAAGAAGAAAGCAATTAAACCTCAAAGTAGTGAATGCATCCTTCTTGGATATGTAGAAGATGCAAAGGCTTACACGCTGATGGAGATTGAAACCAAGAGATGCTTCATTGAAATAAGTGTTCAATTCAATGAGGATCCATTGCATGATCTTAAACCATTTGAAGAAGAAGGTATAATTGATCTACCTCCTCCATTTGCTCCTAATGATGTTTCTACAAGTGATCCATATTCAGATTCCAAAGAAGAAGATCAATATGATTCAAATCTAGATATTGAGCATGAAGATCTATCAGATCCAGATCCAGATCCAACACCCACTCCCAATCCAAAGCCTAAATGCTTATTAAGGCATCTAGGGACATTGTTGGAGATCCACCTGACTATAGAAGAACAAGATCTCAATACCAAGATGTAAACATTGCACTTTGCCATACAGATCCACTTCTCCCTGAGAGGCGCTTCATGATGGTGGGGTCTGATACACAATCTTATAAAGACGCTTTCCATGATCCGAGATGGAAAGCATCCATGGATGAATAACATGAGTCAATACAGAACAATCAGACATGGGATCTTGTCCCTGTTCCCCCAGGGAGGAAACTAGTTCAGTGCAAATGGATCTACAAAACTAAGCTTGCATCTGATGGATCTACAACCAAGTACAAGGCTCGGTTGGTTGAAAAGGGGCACTCACAAGTCCAAGGTTTGGAATACAATGAGACATTCGCTCTTGTATCAAGAATCTATTCAGTAAGGGTTGTTTTGGCCATTGCAGCTTCGTATGCATGGGAGGTACATCACATGGATGTAAAGAGTGCCTTCTTGCATGGTGACTTGGAAGAAGAGATCTACATGAAACAACCTGAGGGGTAAGCTGATGATCCTTCCTTGGTATGCAGACTGAGGAGATCATTGTATGGGATCAAGCAAGCCCCAAGGGCATGGTATGTAAGGATGGATTCCTTCTTACTATCACTAAAGTTTTAAAGATGCAGATATGATTGCAATGTTTACATGCAACAGAAGGGAGGATGTCTAATGTTGATTGTCTTGTATGTGGATGAATTTCTCATCACTAGTGGATATTCTACCGAGTTGAACCACATCAAGTATTCCTTGAACAAAGCATTCGCTATGACATATTTGGGACTGTTGAGACAATTCATTGGTTTTGAAGTGATTCAAAATGCTTCAGGGATCATGATTTCATACTCAAGGTATGCATCTAATTTACTGACAAAGTTTCATATGGATGATTGCAAAGCCACATCCTTTCCCTTCCTATTTAACATTAGATTGGAAGAAGGTGGTTCCACACCCTTGGTTGATAGCACTCTTTACATATAGTTGATCGGTAGCTTGTTGTATTTGACACATTTGAGACTAGATCTATCATATGCTGTTGGTGATGTGGCTAGGTACATGCAAGAGCCACACGAGATGCATTGGAAAACACACAATGTGCAAGGTACAAGAGATTTTGGTATCCATTATTCTACAGGTGCTCCATTAAATATGGTTGGTTTTACTGACTTAGACTGGGTTGGAGAAAGCAGTGATAGGAATTCCACTTCAGGGTACGTATTAATGATGGGATCAACACCAATCTGTTGGTTAAGCAAAAAACAAGCAGCACTTTCACTTTCCTCAGTAGAGGCAGAGTACAGAGGGGTTGTGAATGAATCCATCCATGTAGTTTGGTTGCATGGGATCTTGACTGAGATACACATTCATACATAAGGGAGCTAGTGCACAACATGACCATCTCACTGCATTATTGTACTACTGAGGAGATGCTTGCATACATATTCACTAAGTTTTTCACTTAGAAGATATTTGTCTATCTTAGATCTCTACTTGGTGTGAAAGCTGTTTGAGCTTCCCGCTATCCTATTTTGAGGGGGGTTTTTTCCCATGAGGTTTTCCCCATTTCCTTGGTTCATGGACATTTATTTTAGTTTTTATCATTTATTTGATTGTATGGGTGACATTTGGTCTTATTAACCAGGGCCCAAGATGCACAAGTATGGATTAAGGGGGGATGTTAGGGTATTTTAATACTCCACTCTTGTCCTACCTAGCAATATTTCATTTTTCCTAGTAGCAGATGATGTTTTTTTCCCCCTATTGGTGTGCAAATGTCATCCGGGATCCATATACCACCTTATGCACCCTGCATGCATCATTTTAGGACGACTTAAGTCAGCTCCCTATATTTTAGGAGCCTACTCAGTGTTCTAGTTCAGTCCACCTGAGTTAGTTGACTCTTGTGGGGGGTTTGTGCTTTGAATACCACTGATTATGGCCTCATGCGCCCTTTTCTGAGTGATTTTCATGACAAAATCATTGATGTGCCCTCCTTAGTTAGTTAACTGATTGTGTCTTCAGTTAATTGATTTTAGGTTTAGTTTAGTTGAGTTTGGGTCTTCCAGAGCACTCCAGTGGTGACAATTCCTATTCTAGATCAACTGAGACTCGAATTCTCCTAGGTGATTCGAATTCTCTCCATTGTAACATCATTGTTGACTATACTGATTATTGGAGCATGTGACATTATTCCGTTCCTATCTAATTTCTCATGCATGATTAATTGTCTTCTCATTTTTACTGTAGTTTTAAATGTAATTCATTTTTTTGCTCATTCTTTCTCCGTGAGGTATACTCATCTCCATCATCTACTGTGAATTATAATTTCACATTGCTATCATTGGGGATTGCTTACTTATCATTTCTCAGACTTGGAAAAGAAAATATATCGTGTACACAATTTCTAATAGCCTTCAAAACCATATCAATAGGATTATGCTTTGAATATTGAAAACTTAGATATTTCATATGCATTGGGAGAATAATCAACAAGCTAATAAACTTGCAAATGAATCAATACTTGTTCCTCATGGGAGTATTAAAAAGAATGGGGATCAAATATCAAGGTGTTGGATCCCCTAAGGTTCCATCCAAAGGTTATATGGGTTATTGTAGCACCCCTCATACAATTAATAAAAATAGTCGTTGTTTACGATTTCAAGGGCTTGAGTTATGCACCCTAAGGCACCTTGCATGGTTGGATTCATGGGAATTGTACCCACGGAAAGGTTTCTATACCACCTGTTCCTTGAAGCTTAATGTCTAAGTTTTGTTGATAGAGAGAGGAATTCTCTCTCTCTAGAGGGTAGGATCTTAGGCAATGTTTGAAATTGGGAATGTTGAGTGCTTATTCTGCGGATCAAGAAGGCACCATTCCCCTCAACCCGAGGGAGTTTCTATTTGTTTTCTGGTTTGGAGGGTGTGTGAAGGACATTGTTAGTCTTTGTATGAAAGTTGAGTTACTAGTCGATTGTTTATAGTGTTTAATTAAGCAACATGGGATAGTGTGAGTGGAGATTAGTCAGGTGGCGTTGGTCTCCTATCAAACTGATAGACGTAAGGGTATTTATTGTAGGGCCGAGAGGGACCTCGGATTTGGGGCATATTGGGAGCTCTTAGGTGTCTCACTCGCAGATGAAGACTTGCAAAATTGGCATCTCTAGACCATTTTGTGAGGGGACCTATTTTGAGGTTCACCTTCTTGCCCCCAATGAAGGCATAGATGGACCTTGCATATAAGATACATGAGCTATCTATAGAAATTCAGGATAACCAGGATGATATTAGGGATATCAGAGCTAATCTCTGCTTGATGAACTCCCAATTCAAAGGTGTTCTAGACACTGTTACATAGAACACTACATGAACAAATGGCATGGGCCTACGTCTAGATGAAGTGGAAACAAATTTGTGAGGAAATGAAGCTCAACTCTCAATACTAGACTATCATGAGGATGAAATATAAGGAAATGTTAAAGCCTTCGAAGAGTAGCTAAAAGCTTTCAAGGAAACCCTATATAGTTATGAGAATCTGCTAGTGGGTCAATTCTCTAGGTTATTTGATATAGCAGAAAGTAGGGACAATGATGATAATTCTATTTAGCAACTGTCTCCTGTACTTGTCAACATCTCCAATTTAGAGGAGCAGGTAGAAGATAACGAGGATCAACAAGTCATGGTCAATGACCATAGTGTCGCTTAGTTCTTCCTTTTCTAGTTATATATATATATTTTTCCAGTTAATACTCATCCAACTTGTTAAACTTTGTAGTATCCTAGTCGTTAATAGTCCTTTTCTAGTTGTTTTTAGATTTGAGTTAAAATTGTATGGACAATTTACTGTTACAGAATAGGTAGAAGCAATCATGGAGTGATGTAAATTTTGATGTTGATCTTTATCATCTTTTTATAAATGAAAACTTATCCATTGTTGTTGAAAAAAAACTTGATTCACTGTGTGCTAGAAATATCATTTTGTCTTTTTGAATTGCAAGTAAATTTTCCTTAATAAAACAAAGTTGTGATTAATTAATAATTTTCTGTTTTAAAAGTTATCTACCAAGTATTGCTTTGATTTTTCAATGCCTTCATTTATTCATTTGTTTGTTTATTTGTATTTTTATTAGCACTTATTAATATTATTATATTAAGGTTGTGTCAAATACACATACTATGTTTGGTTTCATTGGATGTTTACCCAAGTAAGATACTGATCCAATCTACTTGCAAAATAAGGGGTACTAAGTAGTACAATATACTCATTTTTGAATTTGCAATTGATATTGTTTTTTCTTTTCAATTGGTTTATTTAGGTAATTGAATCTTGATACATGTTGGATGATCAGTTGGTTGTATTGAATGAGTGAGTTGCACATATGTTACATGGAATTGGTTGGTTGGAACATGTAACGTATAAGTCTGATTTACTTTAAAAAACAATTTAAAAACAAGATTTAGCAGCAAACCTGCATATTCCCTACCTTTATGGTTGAAAGCATGAATGGTGAGTTGTCTAAGGCAATCTTCTAACTATGCCCATTTCAAAAATCATTTGGGAAGAACATGTTGCAAAATGTTTGATCAGAATACTTGTCTTCCATTTCATGTATGTATTTTCAAAGTATTAAATTCTGTACTGAATGGATATGGCTTTAAAGAACCATAATTATAGGAAGAGACTCCTTGTAACTTCATATTCAACACTTATTAGTAATAGTAATGAATGTTGTTTACATAATAGATAGTAAAGTATGTTATATTTTATCAACTTATTCAAGATAATGGTAATGCAAGTGAAAATTATTATTCATACTCTCTAAGAAAGGAAGAGACAAAGAGCTATCATGGAGAAGAATTAAGAAGAGTTCTCACAATGAAAAAGGGAGAGAAGACTACACTCATGAGATTTCTTGTAAACCCATTGTATCCAAGGAAAAATTGAGATTGACTAGCACCTTAGAATGTTTTTTAATGTTTCTTCTGAGAAAGGTATAATCTCATGTTTTGCAACCACTAGTATCCCATGGAGGCTTACATGTAATGTTGAAGCTTTAATTTAATACACTAGTTAAGCTTTTGGTTTCCTACATTAATTGTGCATTGTGTGCGTGTGTTGCTTCTAATTGCATAGTTGAGTTTAATCGTAGACCTTATAGTTAGTTGTCGAGATTGCACTAATATAGTATCTGTCCAGAATGATTCTATTAAAAGAGTATAAATGGTACCTTATAAACCATAGGGAAGTTTTATAGGGTGAGATAAATCCAATAATGAATCACTAAAGATAAATTCAATAACCAATCAATGAAATATATTATTTTAGAGAGATAATTTTAATAATGAATCAATCAATAACTTGAGTGAGATGAATTCAATAAAGAATTAATGGAAGATAATGAAAAATCGAAATCGAAAAACAAGAATGTGATCAAATATGGGTGCAAATCATGGCAACGTTTATATATCTTTCAAAGATATAGACACATTGACTTATTGTTCACTGCGTTTAACACTCTCAGTAGTAGGGTGTTCTTTAAGTGACTAGAGAAGTCCAATTTAGTGGACTCAAAAGTGATAATTGCAGTGGATGAAAAAAGAACTTTGACCTATGGAAATAGTGCTTCACTAAACCAATTCTACAAAAATGACTAGTGAAGTGACAACCAATAAAGATACACTCTATCCAATTGAAGTCCAAGGGATATGTATCCTCGTTTGTTTTCATAATGACCTTATGGAAAGACACTTACTATTCCTTTGAATTTTTTCATGCAATTGATGTATATATTAATTTTTCACACTAATTCACTATATAATTAGTTAGTTAGTTTATTTATTTAATTTAAGGAGTATGCCTTTCATTTATTAATATAAACGGTATTGGTATTTATATTAAAACAATTGAAAACAATCATTGTTTACAAAATTGATAATTCCATAACTACAGATACTCAAAATGAAAGTCTAATATATTTTTTATTCAGGGTCTTTATTAACCTCTTCCATGGCTAATCATCCTTGGTAGAGTAGTTGGTGGGAATGTAGACTATGTCCTCTTCCATTCCTCTATATCCCACATATTGAGATGACTAGAAATTGATGCATTTGTTAATTTCCAATAGCTTTTCTATGTCAATTCATTTGTACTCAGTGTGCCCACTCAAGTTCCTTGTATTCTTCTCAACATCCTCCAGCCTCAAATCCATTCTTATCACGTGAAGAGAAGTATGTCTCAGGATTTCTAGGAGTTCTTTCACACATCAATGAACATGCCTTAACATCTTTTTGAATTCTTGGATTTTGTTCCTTAATCCAATGTAGATTTCTCTCCAGTTCACCATATCTTCCTAGTTGTTGTCCACTCCTTTTCCTCCTTCTTTGATTCTGTCCAGATTCTGATTCCTTACTACTCCAACCTATTTATCCTTCTTCTCCATCCTATCTTCCAAACAGAATCACAATAGCACTCCCCTTAAGTCTCTTGAGAAAGTGCTTACCAAAAGCAGGGGAGCCTTCTATCCAAGCTCTCGTTCTTCCACCTTCATATCCTTGTATGAAATACTGCTATATTCTATCGCCTACGGGTTTATGCCAATAAACTACATCCTTTTCCCTTTGAGCTTGTGTTTAGGCCTTCTGACCATGCAAGTATTTTCGCATGCAGGGGAATTTAGTGTTGATGGGAGCATTGTCCCACCAACCTCCACGTAGTGTACCTACGTGCACCTACTTCTACAACTAACCTTTCTTTTCATCTCACCCTCGGGGTCTATTCCTATGGGGGTGGCATGCCCTTGAGGTGCGTTCTCCATGCCTTCTTCTATAATACACCCATTTCCTCGTAGATGGGTTTCCATCAAGAGAGATCATGCTTGGGGTAGCTTTACCTTGGCATTCACCATTTATCCGCTAATTCATTGTTACACCTTACTATATGATAGAAATACACCTTTTGGGTGGTGGAAATTGATCTTAAGATTCTTTGTTTGATTCGTTGGGGTTGAATTAGAGCCATCCATTATGCTTTGTTGTTAGTATTACTCCCAATTCCCCAAGTGAAGGTTTCAATTATGTTTTCTCTAGGGTATATTATGACTCCTCCTGCACCTACTTCCCATGAAAGCAATTATTATGATTATATGATATTCTAATCATAGTATTTTAATGAATATTAAACACTATTATTATAATATACATTTTCAAGCATATTAACATACAATGTACTTGAAAAAATCACCAATAAAGTAATTTATTCTTTTAGTGAAAACTATTAAAAATAAATTTATCAATTAATAATCAACACAAATAACATTTTTAAATAAAAGGTCAATTACAATCATCAATCCATTTTTAAGAACTTAATTGACTAAATGTTTCATAAATTAAGAGAAATGAGAGCATTACCTGGAATGTAACAATTGAAACTACAATTACAAAAGATAAAAGTAGAGGAATAGCTAATGCTCTAGAAACCATCATCAATACAATACAATTTAAAACCAAGCATGAGGAACTAAGTGGGACAAAAGGACTCTACTCCCAACCTAATTAATTAGCTTAGCATGAACAACTAAGGTGATCAAGCCCACAACCTTCAAACTATCTCTAGTATCAAGCAATAATACAACAACACATTATGCAAACCCTCATTACTCACATGCATCCAAGACATTCATGCAAATCACTCATAGGTATCCATATCATTCAAGTAAGTGGTGAGTAATACCTTAAACAATCATAAAAACCATTAATTGTAGGTATGTAAATTAGAAAATCACCTTGATCCCCTATAACTTCTCCTATTCTCCCTTAAAAATCAATTCCTTCAAAATACTCCCACCCCCTTCCTCTTTTAATCACTTTCCACCAATAAAGAAATACAATTTGCATGTCTCATGCCAAGTGGGGGTTGCATACCAATTTCTCTATTTTCCTTTTTATTAATTTAGTATAATTTTACAAAATATAATATCATGCAAAACTTTGCATATAATGTTACTTAATTATTCTCAAAATGAACCTATTAATACCTAGAATGTCAAGGCACATTGATCCAACAAAAACACATGACTTCAATCAAACAAGCACCTAGCTAACTCAAGAAAGTATGTAGATAAAGAAAAGCATCATTTTTACCATCATGGCTTATATATATCAATATGAAGGGTGACTGGTGAAGGGTTGAAGATTGGGTCATTACACCTATCCCCATCCCATGTAAGATGCTACAATTCCCTTGGTGATCATGGGCCTGTTGATGTATTTGTAACTTCAGAAGATATTCACTTGTATATTGTATGTATTACATTTTTACTTTATTGTATCCCCAACAGAGATGTATTATTCCTCCGATTGGACGTATCGTCGTTTGTATTTGCAAGTGTCGCAAGTTATATTGTAAGTGTCGTAACTTATATTTGATGGGTTATTAGACCACCTTAGAAGGGTCAACCTAGTATGAGTTAAAGGGTTATTAGACCACCCTAGTGGGGTCGGTCCAGTGACAAGTGGTAATGGGTTATTATATTATCCTAAGGGAGGTCGGCCCAGTTAGAGTAAAAGGCAAGTAAAGGTAAAGTATAAATAGAGAGGAGCACCTCTTTATTTATCCATTCATTCACTCACTCACTTCGCATTAGTGAGAGAGAGGAGGAGTGCGCACAAGTGGAGGAGGAGAAGCTGCTAGGAGACTATCTCTTGTTTTGGGGTTTGATCTTTGTGATCTTTGTATTGGTGCTCATTCTATCTCTGAGGAAGTTGCAGGGTTTTTCACGTTCCTGGTTTTCCCTGGTGAAAGGCTTTGTGTCTCTTGTCTCTTATGTTTGATATGATGTACATGTTGTTCTCTCAGTTAAGATCCTTGATCATATTGAATTAAATGATGAAAAAATAACATGGTATCAGAGCTGGCCTGAAGGAAGGCATTGTATGGCATTTACAACAAGTCTTGTTGCACTTGCGACAAAATGGAAGCTAGGGCTTGATATAGTAAAAACCAGTCATCGTGGAACTTTCGCTATAAATCAGTTTTGGCGAAGGTTCGGGATTTGAAATTTTTACAGGTCGAATATTAGACATGGATGTACTGTAAAAAGTTCATCCCGAGATTCATTGTATTTTGTGAGATATGATTCATACAAGTTAGGGTTTCTGCCTCTTCCAGAATGTTGCCCAAAACAGGTGACCTAGGCACAAAGGTCATATCTCAGGCTAGGAAGCTCCAAATGGAATTCCGTAAAAAGTGGAAGTTAGGGCACAGACTTTAGTTTCACAGGTCCAATTTTAAGAGGCCTAATATGAAACAGTGACATGTGGCACTTCGTACAAGTTTGCTATACTGTTTCATCCCATAAACAGGTCATGTTGCGACACTTGGCATATATTTCTCATGGAGAATCCATTGAAGCTCAGATCTATGGGGTTGGAAATATGACATGTTAATCTATCACAGGAAGAAGTTTCATACCCTGAGGATCTCAAATTTCAGAGATGCACCAGAAACAATATGGCACATATTTCTGTCAAAACAGAATTGGATTCTGAGCATTTTCATTTGTGGCTTGTCACTGCTGGGGGAAATTAGGGATTTTTGACAGAAGTGGAATTTCAGAGTGCTCTCAGGATAGGATTTCTCTCCTCAGCAAAATCTAAATTTAGAGACCAAGATCAAAGTTTTTGGTTGGGTAGAACCCCGAGATCTATTAAACCCTAGTTCAGGTTTTGGACCAGAAAACCAGATTTTGACAAAAGTTTCAGATCCGAAATTCATAGGTCAATTTTGGAGGGTCAATTTGTGGAGTTTTCAAAATCTAAGCACACCAGCTTGCTTGCCTCAGTCAATTACATCTCCCTGTCCAGACAGAAGTTTGAAATTCCAAGTTTGGATTTTTAGGGTTTCTCTGTCAAACCCTAGCCAACTCCAGATCCAGTTTCAGCAAATCAAAGTGTATAGTATTGGGTTAATCCTAGAAGAGAATGAATTGGACACCTACATAAGTGAAGAAGTTCCAGTTCCAGAGGGAGATGAGGCTAAGGCCTTACATAAAAAAAAATACAAGCAATCTCGACAGGTATGACTTGAGGAGATAAATGTATGTTTTGAAGTCTGTTCATGATTAAGTTTATGATATGTTTGTCTTCATATTATTGAGGTTAGTAAAATCTTGATTAATTTTAGACTTGTCTTATCACCTTAGTAAAAGTATGAATGCATGTGAATGATAGAAGACATTCATTGATTAGGGTTATGACACTTATGATTGTACTAATGCACTGTGGTGTTGTATGAGGATGATGTTGTCCGCTAACATGAAAGGTACATCAAGAAAGACAAATCAAGTTCTAGATCAAGAGCGTATGACCATGGTGACATGAAGACAAAGACTCATGCATAGCCATTGATCACATAAAATATCTACTTACGAGGTATGCATAATTTGGTTCTACAATGCTTAACTTATGAGATATGCAGGTTACGAGCACAAGGTCTCTAAATCATTGAAGAGAACAAAGAAGACATGGTTTGGGTATGTTAGACATAACTCGAAAACATGATAATCTAGGTATGTTTTTTTTCTATATCAAGTTAGAATCCTACCTTGTGTTAGGATCTCATATAAGTATACTTTTGTATGATTGATAATGATTATTCATGAAGTTATAAATTTGAGTAATCACAGGTTTATGCATATTATGCTTCTTACTTTGATTAATGATATGACAAACCAGAAGAGTCCCATGGTCAAATAAGAATATGCATGAGTAAAAGAAGTCCTCCCTGAAACCTTGGATATTAACGCTTGTAATAAATTAACTATGTATGAAATAACCATGACCATACATGTTTAAGATTATTTAGAATCATAATGTTTTGATAGTATTGAGATTATACTAATGAAGTATGATTATGTATGAGATCTTGAGGATGACACAATGATGACACTAGTGCACACCTAAGAATGCATAGTGGTCCAGGATGGATAGAATTTCAAATACATAAATGATATCATAAAGGAAGCAAATATCAAGAGGGGGCACACTCCAGTAGTTCCTGCAAGGAAGCAAAGATTGATAGGGAGTCCACCCAACAACTAAACAAAGATAAGTATTTGAATTATCATTTCTTGTATATATGATTACTTAAATGATGTTGTTAAGTCATGTACATACTTAAGTTCCTAGATTTAGGATGTATATTATGCATTTTAGAAAAATTGCATTAATGAACAAGATACTACTAATATGCAAGTAATGGGTAAGTGGCCTATGGTACTGTACAACTTTCCATTTCTACTTATCTAGAATGAAACCTATTTGCTGACATGTTGGGAGTAGTACACACTCTTAACAATGTTTTGGTAGAGATGGAAGGCATCTAGAAAGTTACCGTATGAATACGGGATATGGATGAATGTTGTATTGAAGCAATGGCTAAGATAATTGCATGACTATATGACATATGTCCTTATGTGTAAGATTTTGTTTTGAAAACTATGAGAAGTTTCTAATCATGCAATTGAATTTGACTTGTAGGAAAAATCGTGTACAATCACGTACAAAAGAAGAACAACAACATTTGTTCCAACGATGAAGTTCAAGAAAACTACCTATTAAAGATATTGAAGAATTTGAAGTTTCCAGGATTAGGGATATAGTAATGGAAGGATGCCATGATCGAAGAACACCAATCGACCATGAAGAATGATGTTTGGGATGTGGTCCCAAGACCAGAAGGGAAGTCTTTTGTGACTTCCAAATGCATCTACAAGATCAAGCATGTTGCAGATGGTAGCATAGAGAAATACAAGGCAATGTTTGTGGCTCATGGCTTATCCTAGAAAGAAGGGATAGATTATGAAGAGACTTTTGCACCCGTAGCCAGATACACTTCCATCAGAACAATACTTGCTCTGGCTGCAGTAATGGAGTGGAAGATACACCAGATGGATGTCAAGACATCTTTCTTGAATGGTGTAGTCGAAGAGGAAGTGTATGTGGAGAAAGCACTTGGATTTGAGACACATGACAGGGAGTCAAATGTGGGAAAATTGAAGAAAGCCTTGTATGGTTTTAAACAAGCACCCATGACATGGTATGACAAGATTGACAACTTCCTGACTAGTTTGGGCTTTACCAAGAGTAAAGCAGATTCCAACCTTTACTACAATGTTGAGGAAGGCAATCTAGTGGTACTCCTACTGTATGACCTGTTTGTGACAGGTGAGGATGGATTGTTTGCTGA
Source organism: Larix kaempferi (assembly GCA_027924585.1). Taxonomy (NCBI): domain Eukaryota; kingdom Viridiplantae; phylum Streptophyta; class Pinopsida; order Pinales; family Pinaceae; genus Larix; species Larix kaempferi. The sequence goes on from BSBM01000014.1 coordinate 11,131,015, forward strand.
TGCGAAGAGGAAGCTTGCTGCCGAGTTCGAGATGAAGGAGTTGGGTATGATGCATTACTTTCTAGGCATGGAGGTGTGGCAGAGTGCGGATGGAATCTTCCTTGGATAAGGGAAGTATGTAGTAGAGATCCTGAATCATTTTGGGATGATGGAATGCAAGGGCATGGACACACCTATGGCATCGAACCTAAAGCTATTGTGTGATGCTTCATCAGAGTCGGTTGATGACACGATGTATCGTCAGATGATTGGGTCCTTGATGTACCTGACGAACACGAGACCATATATTTGCTTTACGATGAACACATTGAGCCAGTTCCTGACGGATCCTAGACATGTTCACCTAATTGTTGTAAAGCGTATTCTAAGGTGTACCTGAAGAGTACAATTGATTATGGGCTCAAGTATGATGCGGATCAAAAGGTTAACTTGGAGGGTTATGTTGATTCAGATTGGTAGGCAGTGTTGTAGATAGGAAGAACACTTTGGGGTGCTGCTTCAGTATGGGATCAGGTGTGATCTCTTGGTTTAGCAGGAAGCAATCCTGCGTAGCACTGAGTATAGCCGAAACAGAGTATGTTGCAGCTTGTTCGGCCAGTTGTGAGGCAGTATGACTTAGGAAGCTACTGTCTGATTTATTTGTTCTCCAGTTGGATGCTACTTGTATCTTCTGTGACAACCAGAGTTGTGTGAAGTTATCCGAGAACTCGGTGTTCCATGGCAAGTCAAAGCATATTGAGATAAAATATCACTATATCCAGGATATGGTGCAGAGAGGAGCAGTGAAGCTCTTGTATGTTGCGAAGGACGAGCAGATAGTAGATGTGTTGACCAAGATACTAGCCAGAGTGAAGTTCGAGTACTTCATAGAAAGGCTTGGTGTCCTGCAGATTCAGGATACTTCCAGGAGGAAGTGACGAGACACAGATGTTGGAGCCATTCCTAGCATGGTGGCAGGTGGGTCCTCCCATGGCTGAGGATATAAGTGCTGCATGATGAACATCCATACGATGTTCCAGATGATGATGATCCGTATGATCATGGATAGCGGTGATCCGTATGATCATGAGCATCCGGATGATGCTATGTGGCCGTGGATATGTTGCAGGTTGTGTTGGTTAGACATGTAATGGATCCTGGGAGATCCCATAGGTTGTGTTGGGAACATAATAAGTCCTGGGATGCTCTTGCAAGGTCTTGTCTGTAGGCATGTAATCAGTCCCGAAGACCCCATAGGTTGTGCTGGGCATGTAATGAGTCCTGGGATGCTCTTTAGAGATCTTGCTAGTTGCAAGATGCTCTTTTAAGGTTTTTCCTGTTCACATGTAATCAGTCCTGGAGATCCTATAGGTTGTGTTGGGCACGTAATGAGTCCTGGGATGCTCTTTAGAGATCTTTCTGGTTGTGCTGGGCATGTAAAGGATCCTTAGATTCTCTTTTAAGGTTTTGTGATTTTGCATGTAATCAGTCTTGGGAGATCTTGTCGATCGTTTTGGGCACATAAAGGATCCTGGGATGCTCTTGTCAGGTTTTGCAAAGATGCACATAATCAGTCTTGAGATTCCACCGGTTGCCACGCGTAGAGATGATGAAGACCTACATGAAGGTTAGGCCTACATCCAGCATGAAAAAGGGTTGGCTTTGTATAACTTCCTATGATGAGAAGAATTGAGAGACATCACCAGTGATCGAGATGACGAGTACAGCAGTAGTGATGATGATGCTCCGTGATCCAGTGACGATGATCCAGCTCCAGTATTGAAGACTTGTGCTTACATGTATTGATGACCTGTGTCAAGAGAATACCTTCGTAGTTAAGAGGGAGTGTTGATGTATTTGTAACTTCGGAAGATATTCACTTGTATATTTTATGTATTCCATTTGTACTTTATTGTATCCCCAATAGAGATGTATTATTCCTCCGATTGAAAGTATCGTCATTTGTATTTGCAAGTGTCGCAAGTTATATTTTAAGTGTTGTAAATTATATTTGATGGTTTATTAGATCACCTTAGAGGGGTCGACCAAGTATGAGTTAAAGGGTTATTAGACCACCGTAGTGGGGTTGGCCTAGTGACAAGTGGTAATGGGTTATTAGACTATCCTAAGGGAGGTCGCCTAGTTAGAGTAAAAGGAAAGTAAAGGTAAAGTATAAATAGAGAGGAGCACCTCTCTATTTATCCATTCATTCACTCACTCACTTCGCATTAGTGAGAGAGAGGAGGAGTGCACACAAGTGGAGGAGGAGAAGCTGCTAGGAGACTATCTCTTGTTTTGGGGTTTGATCTTTGTGATCTTTGTATTGGTGCTCATTCTATCTCTGAGGAAGTTGCGGGGTTTTTCACGTTCCTGGTTTTCCCTGGTGAAAGGCTGTGTCTCTTGTCTCTTATGTTTGATATGATGTACATGTTGTTCTCTCAGTTAAGATCCTTGATCATATTGAATTAAATGATGAAAAACTAACAGGGCCCTCACGGAGGTATAGTGGCATTGATGTGCTTGTTGTAGAGCATCCAAATGATTCCAAGCTCATTCATCTCATGGTACATATGATCACCATCAATCATTGATATCCACATAATCAAATAAATAACATGCATCATAATCATATATATACAATCACGAAAACACGTAACCTTTTAGCATTTCAACATAAACTTTAACGAGAAGGTTGGTATAAGGTTTGTTATGCAATTTTATTCATATTGAAGTCATCCCTCACCAATGAATTAGGAGTAGTTGGGTTGGGTCATTACACAATGTAATGAGGTCGTGAGAGTCACAAGTGAGGACTTGGATTGCCAAGCAGGGTATTTTTTAAGGATTTTTATATTATACTTAAGTATAGTATCCTAGGCGATTATTTTGGATTGAAAAAAAACATGTATATAGATAGGTAGGCGAATATTAAATATGACACATACAATTTACTATTGAAATGTGTAAATTTTGGCGAATATTATGACAAAAATACACATTTTATGTAAATATAGGTGATATTAGAGACTAAAAATGACCAAATAGCGAATTTATTTTTTGAAAAAAAGCCTGAAAAATAGCCAATTGGCGAAATTTCACCCTTAAAAATTACCCTGTTGTCAAGATATAGATTTTAAGTTCACTTTCTAACTCATTTACGATTTATTAAGTTCATATTCTTACACAATGATCTTTATCTCATGTAGTAACCCACTTGATTTAGGGTTTAAGTCAAAATTATTGTTGGAGTGACCAATCCAAGTTCACAATGACATCATTTTCGTGAAAGAAAACTATAATGTTATTTTTGAGGATTGAGAAATAAAAAATAATAATTAACATAATATAAAAAAGTCCAAAAAATTCTGTAAAAATATTATTGATACATTCATATATATATTTACCTTTCTCAATCCTTTATCAATCATTTAATATTTGAAGTCAACTAATTGGAGAGGTATATAAATGCTCAAAACCTAGACTTTAACTATATCTAAATATAATCATTCTCTACCATGATATGTGATAATCTATGTCCTAGATGTTTTGCCTATAATATGTGGTGATTTATTTATCCCTCTTTTTCAATTTATTTCATGGACACCATTTGAAATGAAGTCTATAAATTAATCCTAAGATGCATATCTCTTTAAAAAGTGTGTGAGAACATATTTTGTATGCATTTTCCTTTTCCTAAATTGTAAATTCATTGTGAGTAAATTCAACACTCGAAGGAGTGCTTATACAAATTTGTGTTTCATAATCTTTTGGAACTCTTTACATTCCCTAGTATCTTTATGTTATACTAAAAAAATTTATTCGTGAAATCATATTTTGCACGCTAGCAATATTTTTTCATCCAAAGATAATAACACAAAGATCAATAAGACAAAGCATCAAATTTGCTCATTGCACATCTATTTGAATAAAAGAATAAATATCATTGCACAAAATGTGCAAGAGGTCAACTCACCAAGTTGAAATGCAGGCGGAGTATGGTTGGTGAGGGTGGGTGATTGATAGGAAAAGATCAACAATTATCTTGCAAGAAATTTTGAAGATATAAGAAATTTTGAAGACATATAATAATTGTATGTTAAATTTTTCAATTAGGTTTAGCTTTAGTGGTTAAGGAGGAAAATGTTATCCTCCTCACATAAGTTCAAATCATGCTTGTAACATGTTTTTGTTCTTTGTGAACTAATTTCCATTGAAGTATGAGTCATGAGGAATATTTTACCCTTGTTTATAGACTAGAAAATGAAATGCTTAATTACACATTTAGAAAAAGGTGTCCAGAGTTGTAATTCTATGTTGTCACTCCATTCTTGTCATTTAAATATGAAGTAATCTAAAACCACAACGTTTTGCTCCTTTTTAGATGACTTTTTCGGGCATAGTTCCTTTATAAATCCGACGAAATTCCAGGTGGGAGCAGAGTTCCAAGGGTGTGGTGGCAGAGTTCCACTATGGAACTCTTCCCCTGGGGTTTTGGCCCATTTTAAACCGACCCAGATGCTCGAAAAATCAAGCAGAGTTCTGGATCAATGGGAACTCTGCCAAAATCGAGTTGTCGGATTTTGACCACCAAGGTGCAAAACGTTGTGTTTATAGACAAAGCCAGAAAAACACAAAATATATCTGGTAATTATACAAAATATTTAATATGTGACAATGCATTTTTTTAGGAATAATAAGTGGTTATTAATTCATAACTGCACCGATTCCATATAATTATTCTAAAAGAATATAGTAAGAGATATAAATTCCTAGAAAATGTCCTCCTCACCAAATTTGTTTGTGAATATCCCCTGTCTTCAAACACTCACCATTCACCTCTCCTTGCATTATGATTCCAACATCAAGGTAGCATGGAAAGAGTAATTCTCTAGATGAAAACATTACCCTTGCTAAATCTAACAATGAATTATTTGATCAATGAGATGCCTCCACATTTGGGTAATTTTAATGAGCTATTGATCCTTCATATTGGTATCAACACTATGATTGGAGCAATTCCTTACAATAGTTAGGAAGGTTGACCCAACTTTGAATCCTAGAGCTCGACAAGAATTAGTGGGATTCAAGTAAAGGGTCATGTAATCGATGACTCGTGATTAGAAAGCAAGAGACAAGCATCCACCTAAATCAACTAAGAAAAGGAAGACTCATATCAATAAGAAATGAGGGAAAATGGAGAAATTGGCTTAATCCTTAGACTATAGAACAAATAGGCCTTGCTTGACATATTTTCTCAACCATAGGGAAAGAGGTGATACTCTACATCTTTGTTCTATTGCAAGGAAAGAGACAGTGCTCAACATATTTTCTCAACTGTAGGGAAAGAGGGAGTACCTTTTCAAATTTGTTTAAGTTTTTATGATTGATCTCAATTTAATAGGTGATGGGGCATGGTAATTCCACCGAGAAAATGTTGCTAAATTGTAATTCCAACAAAAAAACATTGCTAAATTGTATTGAGAAAATAAGGCTTGAAGATTTGAAAATCAACTAAGTTTAGAACCAGAGGATTATTTGTTCAACATCCTTTTATTAGAAAGAAAACAAGATATTATAGTTCTTTCTGAATATACATGGATCTCTAATTCATATTCATCAAGCAAAGCCATGACCCAATCCACCAAGTGAGGGCAAGTTATATTGTCATTTAAAAAAGAGCAATAAAATGGGGTAGCCTAAATGTTAATTTGTCGAGAAAAGAAAAACAAATACATTTGAGTATCATTATGCAAAAGCATCAACAAAGAGTGACCCCAAGGCAAGGAGGATGAATACCAAGCAAGATATCCAAAGTATAAGAAATTATGAAGATGCTATTTGAAATCACAAGGATCCATAAGTCGAAGCCAAATGCGAGAATGAAATTGATACAATCAACTTTGATAACAATGACTACAAAAAACCCCAAAACCCTAAATGATGAAGCAAGTGAGCATGACCACAAAAGGAGAATAGTAGAAAAATTAAGGGAAAATAATTATTCCAAGAACAAGTCAAATAAAAAAGAGGGTAAAATGGAGAGAGAGAGAGAGCATACGGTTTTGTAACAACTAGGTACCATGTCTGTGGGTGTGATGGTGTCTATGGATATGAGTCATCTTGGATGAATGAAAATGGTTAGGTGCCATGGAATTTTTATTTTTGTGAATACAATAGAAAAACCATGTCGATAGTGGTTTTTATGCCTTGAGAGGGTTTTCCATTATAGAATAATCATGTTTGGTAGTGTGATTGATTATGTTGTTTATGCATTTGTTTCTAAAGATTTCTTGAGTGAAGTAAGGCATTGGTAGTATTTCCAACATGTTGATGCCCTGAAAATTGCAGCATCAAGCAGCAAGGGATTCTCCCCGGTAAACAGTCCCAATTAGATTGTCCACCGTTTGGTGTGGGGAATCCATTTGGTTAACGGTTCCGGCTACTGTAAGATTTAAAGATTCATAATCCTTTACACCGGTTGCGGCCCGATCCATCATTTATATGTTTTAATTTTAAAGATGAAATGCAAGTGCCCTAAGCTAAATGCAGGTAGCTAATCTAAATTAATTTAAAACTGTATAAGCAAATTTAACCTATCCTTGCAAGGAGAAAACTGTAGAGATGAGTAATAAACTGCAAGAAACACCTAAAGATCACATAGATAGCCATTTAATGATAAAGATGTGCCTACAGCAGAATATGACAGATATTGAAGATAACTTCAAATTATTTAATACATTCCATTACTCATTGGAGATAAACAAATTTGCACAACAAAATGTAAGAGCATTCATCACATAGAAACAATTCTTGATAGCAAAGAATGATCTCACAACAATATGTAAATGATATAGGAATAATCCAGCACACACTTGACACATCTTCCAGGCAAAAACACCTTCTCTCATGCTTTCATTAGGCAAAATCCAATTCTTGGAGCTAGCAAAGTAGTTCACGTACAAAGAAGAAATTTCATTCACCTACAAAAAGTCCTTATTCTCTCCTCTGTTCACCTATTTATAGATTTTACAATGCTTCTCATTTTCCCAAAAACCTAAACCTAAACCTAGGAGGGAACAAAATTTTGTCTTCTAGTGACTAATAAGACAAAACTAATAATAGAGCTGCCTTTTTACAAAATACGTAACCAAAATAAATTCCAACTGTGCTTGTCCATTTGTTTCATTTAAAACAAACTAAGGACCGGGTGTATCCATAGCTTTTGCTGACTCTTCAACTTCTGTTGGTAATCTATCTGCCTCTTCCAACAAAAACCTCCTTTCTTCTTCTTCTTATTGTTTGGTAACCTGTTCTTGGACGATCCTTTCTTCTTCTTCTCTCTGGGCCTTCAATTTCTCTTCGTTCTTGATTCTAGCAGCTTCTTCTTGCATGCAAAACCTGTGGCGAGTCGGAGAGCAAAAATAAGAAGACATTTAGAGCAACTATTTAAACAAAATGCTTCTTATAGAAAAAACAGAAAACGTGACGGAATTAGCTTCCAAATGACTTTCAAGCATTAGTAAAAATAGTTATAAAATTTCCAGAATACGCCATTTTCACAATATGAAAGCTATTTTAAAAAAAATGATCAACTAATTCACAGATGCAGCTATCATTTCATGGTTGTTGGCCTTTAAAAATGAGTGCAGAGCTATTAATAATGCTATTACTGCAGGTTTGAAAGGTTTTCTTAACATGCTCTAAGGCGGTTTTAGTGTTAATCTTTGCGCTAATGGGCTGCACCAAGAATTGAGCTCGGGGCTGCGTCCAAGGATAAGGTGCGGCTATGATGGCGGGCGCTTTAGGGATAAGTTTTGCGCGTCGGTGGAGGATTTAGACGCAACATTTGAGCAGATGAAAAGGGCGCTATGGAGTCGTGGAAAAGAGACTTAAAGGATCCTTGTGTCGGTGTTCCTTTTAAAGATAAATCCTGCGCCAAAGCGCCCGGTATATTGTTAGTAATTGCGCCGAAGGCGGCCGAGATAGGATTACGATCTGCGCCAGAACAATATTTCAAGTGCGCTAAAGGTTAAACTCTACATCGAAGCAACCGAAATAACGTTGGCATTTGCGCTAAAGGCGACCAAAATAAGGCTAAGATGGGCGCCATAAGTGGACATTTTTAAACTTAAGACATATTGCGCGAGAAAGGATAAAAAACAATGGTCGAATTATAGTTAAGTTCTCGTGCCTAAAAATGGTTGAATTGTAGTGAACATTTGGTGAAGTGGTGGAGTTATGATTAAAACCTGCGCTGAAGAGGCAGAGTTAGGTTTACAATTTGCACCGAAGACAGCGGTCTTATGATCGAAACTTGCACCGAAGGTGGGAGATAACTGGTTAAAACTTGCGCCGAAGGCTGGAGATAACTTTGCCTTAGAAAAACAATCCGTCCATCGACGATTTTAAGGATAAGCCATGCGCCGGTGTCAGCCAAAATAAAAATAATTCCTGTGCTTTTGTCGCAAAAGTTGTCATTAAAAACTGCACTTAATGCTAAAGATAGTTTTTTCCTTAGTCAAAAAATCAAACAAAAAACTTTGGAAGACGAGAGGAAGGAAAATCAGCTTTGATGAACAAGCAAGTTTTGAGAAAGACAAAGGAAACCTTCAAAATAATAGGAGGGACCCAAATAATCAAAAAATTTGGGGGGATGTTGCAGCAACAACAATTGGCGAATCGCTGGCGAACACGGATCTCTGAAAAACTCTCTCTCGTCCATAGGAAATTTTAAAATCTACTCACCTTATGTGCAACAGTTCGCTTAAGCATTCGAATTTCCACGAAGGAAGTGATCACTTCATCCGTTGGTCGTTAGGAAAGGGGAGCTTCGATAAAGACATCCTTAAAACTCTCCAAGGGCCAAAATATGGGGTTCATTTTTAGAAGATCCATCTTTCAGACGACCACTGTCATCGGACTCCACAGGATTGTACCAACATCTCGTAGACAATATTCTCTTGTTCCTCATTCCCATGCTGCTTGCATCCTTTTGGATGTTCTTTAATTAGCGACTTTTGTCATGTGAGTATTCCAAAAAAATTTCTTCAAGACTTAGCCATTTGCCTGAGTTCTTCAATCCATTGATGTCCTTTTGTGTGAGCAGGATATTTTCTTGGTTTCTCGTGCTCACGGACAGAGAAGAACTTAACTGGGCATTTTGGTGTGGCTGCTTAAATTAAAAGTCGTTATTGTTCTCAGCCATGCTTTAATGGAGGCGAGATTTTCTGGAAAATAGACTCTTGATTATAAGCTCTTTTGGCTTTAGATTTGCAGCATGGAATCATTTTAATACCCTATGCCTTCGAGATGTGCTTCCTTTCCGTGGGTCTAACTACAGTGATCTTCTTGAGATGCTTATAAATGTGAGGGTGGATGGAGCCCGAAGATAGTGATAAAGATAATCATGAATTTCTGCTATTAAACATGGGTTAATGCGACCAACAGAACATGATCTCTTCATTCTGGAAAACGATAAGCAAATACAAAATGCATAGATAAACTTTCTTTTGAGGTTACATTTCCAGCTTCATGAGTTGTGAGATTTCTTGAGAGATCTATCTTCATGAAAGGCCCAAATGTAGGGCTAGCGGGAAAAAACTATACAAAGGAAAGGGGAAAGGGAAAACTCAAATATTTAGAAAAGAGGACAACTTGGCTGAAACAAACAGAAAACAAGGGACTAAAGTAAAAAGTAAAAAGAAAAAGAACAAAGCCTTTATTTATGTACATAAAACCTCAACGAGACTATGCAAAGTATTGTTTCAAGGCAAGGCCATTGAGGGGAAGGGTTACTTCCTCTCCCCGGAGGTCTGTTAGCTTGTAAGTGGATGGGCCGAGCTTTGCAGAATTTTGGTAAGGGCCTATCCATAAGTGTTGGAATTTTGTGTGCATTCCCTTTCCTTCGTGAGGATGGTCCCATTTCAGAATTAAATCTCCTACTTCAAAACTTCTTTTACCATACTTCCTTTTATCGAACCATCTTTTGACTATATCTCGGTGTTGGTGGAATTGGTTCTTGGCTTTCTACCGGGCTTCTTCAAGTTGAAGTAGGGTGTCAATCCTGGATTGTAAAACCTGACTACCAGACCCTCGAGAGGATTGGGACAACTGCAAGGATGGAAGTAAGATGTTGGGAGGGAGGATGGCTTCCTTGCCATAGACAAGTGTGTAAGGGGAAACCCCTAATGCATTCTTTGGAGTCACCCTATCTACCCATAAGGCGTTTGGGAGAGCTGTATTCCAGCTTCGCTGATTTTCAATCACAGTCTTCTTGAGAATTCAGATGAGGTTCTTGTTTGAAGATTCAGCTAGTCCATTTCCCTGGGGGTAGTAATTGGCTGAATAATGCAATTTAATTCCCCTTTCATAAACAAATTCATATATTTTAAAAGACGAGAAATAAGTGGCATTATAAAATACTAGGAAAATTGGAACGCCAAACCTCGTTATGATGTTCTCTTTCAAGAAACTGATGACTACATCTTCATTGATCTTTCACATAGTCGGTGGCTGTCAGGATGTATCGATGTTGCAGAGAAGAATTTGGCTTTATCTCTCCTGACTTCTTTCTTATGGGAACTAGGTTAACAACCCACTCGGAATGCCGAACCTTAAAGATTATCTTAGCATCAAGTAACTTCTTCAATTCCTTTTGAATCAGAGGTTCGAGAGTAGGGTGCATCCTCCTCAATTGCTGCTGAAATGGCTTAACACCAGCCTTCATTGGTATGATATGCTAAATGATGTGGGTGTCATATGTTTTCAAATCTTCATACGTCCATGCAAAAACATCCTTATATTGTCGAAAAAACTTAATGGACTTATCTCTTTCTCCTGGTGAACAACATTTACCAAGGTTAACAAATTTAGGTTTAGCTTCGGTGCCCAGATTTATAATTCATGCTGCATAGATGAGCTATTGGTCTTGGTATTTGCTGGCCTTTTGAATTTGCTCTGCAGATCGAATAGCATTTCAAGTGACCTCACCCCTTTGGGGATGAAATTTCCTTTAGCCTCATCTTTCTTTTGTAAAACAACATCATGCTCTTCTTCGTCTATCACAGCTTCTTGGAACATGTATTCATTTGTTAGAAAACTGATAATCTGATCGTCATCATCGAAAACTATGGAATTTGTGATATTGTCTGGGACAGAAGGCCTAAAAACTAGTTCAATTGAACATTTATTATTAGTCGGCACCAATCTGGAAGCGGAAGTTGCTAATAAATCAGCCGCAACATTTTACAGTCTAGGAACAAATTTTATATTGAAAGCATCAAAATGCGTAATTAAATCCAATACCTCAACCTGATAACCTTTCAAATGAGGTGAAAGACAGTGAATGGTATCTCTTACCTGTCTTACAACTATTTCTGAGTCACCAAAAACTTTCAGGTACTTAACATTCAAACCGATGGCTTTCTTCAATCCATGGACTAAAGCTTCATATTCAGCAGTGTTATTAGTACACTCAAATTCTAATCTACAGGACAAGAAGTACTTATTACTTTTGGGATCCACTAGAATACAACCAGCTCCGGATCCTTCTAGAGTCTTGGAACCATCAAAGTATAAAGTCCAAAAAACATTGTTTGATTTAACTAAGTTAGTATCTCTATGATCTAAGTCAGTGACTAAGCTAACTATGTTACAATCGATATCATCAGTCCGAGAAAAATGAAGGAGATTGGATTGTTTATCTGATTCATGGCTAATAGTTTCAGATTGATAATTACCCGAATCAATTTCTAAGAAATAATTCCCCAAAACCGAAGATGAGAAGGCTACAACTTCGTTCTTCCCTTCTAGCTGAGTTACATTTTGTTTTATGTGTGGTTCCCTCAAAATTTTAATTTGATTCTGCCTATTCTGATATGGTAACCATAAATGGGACCAATCAGTTGCAAAATAACCATCTAGTTTTTGTAGACTAGTCCCTGCTCAAAATCAAACCATAGGCTTCAGGAATGTCGACCACGATTATATCAATGAACTGACACACTCTAGAATCTGTCGACAACATAATGAGCACATCCTTCATTTCTCTAATAACTTTAATAGCAGTCCTATATAACTGAATAATATGAGCGGGAGATGGAATTGGTTGACCGTTAATCTTCTTACAGATCAACAGTGGCATGACATTCGAAGATGCTCCCGAATCTACCAGACAGTTATGCACATTGTGATTGAAGATTTCAAAAGTTAAAAGAAAAGGCAATGTCTGGGATTTGGATTTCCCGCCAATACTAGCCTCATTTATTTCAGGATCTTCCTGAGTGTCTGTGAATGGAGTGTTGGGATGGGATTGAAGAGCTTGCAATAACTTGTTTCGTTGTTGGGGCAAACTACACATATCGAATATCGAAACATTTGCTTTTACCTTCTTTATATATTCAATGATTTCATATCCCCTATCACATTCTTTTACAACTTTCGTTTGGTTGTCTGTCTTGCTCAATGTGACTTTTGGTTGCTGGACTGTTGTGTCAATGTTTGGCTGTTTGGCAGCTGTTGGGTTAGCTTTAGGTTGAGGTGGAATGACTGTAATGTGTCTTTTAGGTTTGGACATAGTTGAGCTCAGAACTGGATCTGCAATGGGACCTTTACTGCAAGTGTTAATGTTTACAGCAGAGACTGGGCTCTCCACGGGATCATCTTCTATTAATTCAGTTAAAGGTACCCAGTCCCATAATACCATGGTGGTATCTGGGGAGGGTTCCTCTACTTCAAGTGTTTGTTCCTTTGGAGGATCATCTTGATCTGGAATCTGTGAATCCAACATTTGGTTCATGACTAAACTCATAGAATTAATCCATTATGGATAGCTCTTTTCAGAGTGCGGCTCTTGATGAAAGGTACAAAAATGTTCCATTCCTATTTCATTCAGATTTAAAATAAGGGAGTTTTTCATAGGTGGATGAGGCTGGTCATTGTCTTCCCTCTTCTTGTAGATTGGTTTGAAAGGCTTCCTGAATGTACTAGCTGCCTTATCTTTTTCAAGATCTACAATTTTATTGGACAATTTCTGCATCATTTTAACTACGTTCTCCATATCCGCCGATGGCTCTTCTTTATTCCTAGTAAGCAGCAAGGTTTTTCTATTAGTTGATGGCTTTGTTTATGCATCTAAGGCATGTTTAGCAATGTTGTCTGCTTCTTTTTCCACCTTCCTATCTTCTTCGAATTTTTCTATCAGGGTGGTGTTCTTAGTTCTTTTGACGAACATTGCTATGGGGCCTCCAAGTGCTATTGTATAATATTCAACTAAGGATTCTTCTGGAGGTTTAGTTGCTTCGCTGAAATTATTCAAGAGCGTAGTGAACCTTTGGTTGAAGTCTTGAACCTTTTCATTCTTTTCCATTCTCATGGACAATAATTCTTTCATGAGTGCAGCTACAGTTTTCTGATTCCCATACTTCTTTAAAAAACATTTCTCAAACTCTTCCCAATTGGAAATTGATCTAGCTTGTAAGCTAAAGTATCAGGAAGAAACTTTCGGTTCAAATGTGTATGGGAAAAGCCTACAAACTACATCTTCATGCTGTACATTTAAAAGATTCAAAGCTAAATAAAAACTCTTAAGATGATCTTCAGCAGATATGCCTTTACCTGGGTCATATTTGGGCAAAACTTTCTCTGGATTTTTAGGCAGATCATGAAATGGCCTAGCTAGATTTAATGCTCCCCTTGCTCTCCAAGCAGGTACAGCCATGGCTGTATGTGGAGAATTAGGTGGAGAATCGTGTCATGAATTAAGTGGAGTGTTCTTTGGAGTAAAAAGTTCTCCAAGATTTTCTGGATCTTCAAAATCGATCTCCTTTAGAGGCTGCGTGATCTCTTCTAAAGACAAATCTACCAGCTCTTCGAAGCTCTGCACAAGGATTGAATCACGGGTATATTGTCTTTCTCTTTTAGGAATTCTTCTTCTAGGGAGAAAGGTTATTGCATTTAAACCACCGAGTTGTTTAACATAAGCTCGTGTGTGTCTTCTTAAGTCTTCTACCTCTATAAAAGGTATAGCATACAGTGCTTTTTGTTGTTCCGAATCAGAATTGAGGTTTTCTTGATTTGTCACTTCAAGATTTGGATTGTCTGAAATTACTGTTTCAAGCGGGTTTCCAGTAATGTTTTTGCCAATGGAGGAATTTCCTTTATCAGCCATGCACTGGTGGCCCTCCTTCTAGCACCAAAACTGTTGATGCCCCGAAAATCGCAGCATCAAGCAGCAAGGGATTCTCCCCGGTAAATAGTCCCAATTAGATTGTCCACCGTTTGGTGTGGGGAATCTGTCCGGTTAACGGTTCCGGCTACCGTAAGATTTAAAGATTCTTAATCCTTTACACTAGTTGCGGCCCGATCCACCGTTTATATATTTTAATTTTAAAGATGAAATGTAAGTGCCCTAAGCTAAATGCAGGTAGCTAATCTAAATTAATCTAAAACTGTATAAACAAATTTAACCTATCCTTGCAAGGAGCAAATTGTAGAGATGAGTAATAAACTGCAAGAAACACCTAAAGATCACACAGATAGCCATTTAATCATAAAGATGTGCCTACAACAGAATATGACAGATATTGAAGATAGCTTCAAATTATTTAATACATTCCATTACTCATTGGACATAAACAAATTTGCATAGGAAAATGTAAGAGCATTCATCACATAGAAACAATTCTTGATAGCAAAGAATGATCTCACAACAATATGTAAATGATACAGGAATAATCCAGCACACACTTGACACATCTTCCAGGCAAAAACGCCTTCTCCCAGGGTTTCATTAGGCAAAATCCAATTCTTGGAGCAAGTAGCAAAGTAGTTCATGTACAAGGAAGAAATTTCATTCACCTGCAAAAAGTCCTTATTCTCTCCTCCGTTCACCTATTTATAGATTTTACAATGCTTCTCATTTTCTCAAAAACCTAAACCTAAACCTAGGAGGGAACAAAATTTTGTCTTCTAGTGACTAATAAGACAAAACTAATAATAGAGCTGCCTTTTTACAAAATACGTAACCAAAATAAATTCCAGCTATGCTTGTCCATTTGTTTCATTTAAGACAAACTAAGGACCGGGTGTATCCATAGCTTTTGCTGACTCTTCAACTTCTGCTGGTAATCTATCTGCCTCTTCCAACAAAAACCTCCTTTCTTCTTCTTCTTATTGTTTGGTAACATGTTCCTAGATGTTCCTTTCTTCTTCTTCTCTCTGGGCCTTCAATTTCTCTTCCTTCTTGATTCTAGCAGCTTCTTCTTGCATGCAAAACCTGTGGTGAGCCGGAGAGCACAAATAAGAAGACATTTAGAGCAACTATTTAAACACAATGCTTCTTACAGAAAAAACATAAAACATGATGGAATTAGTTTCCAAATGACTTTCAAGCATTAGTAAAAATAGTTATAAAATTTCCAAAATATGCCATTTTCACAATATGAAAGCTATTTTAAAAAAAATGATCGACTAATTCACAGATGCAGCTATCATTTCATGGATGTTGGCCTTTACAAATGAATGCGGAGCTATTAATAATGCTATTACTGCAGGCTTGAAAGGTTTTCTTAACATGCTCTAAGGCGGTTTTAGTGTTAATCTTTGTGCTAATGGGATGCTCCAAGAATTGAGCTCAGGGCTGCGTCCAAGGATGAGGTGCGGCTATGATGGTGGGCACTATAGGGATAAGTTTTGCGCATCGGCGGAGGATTTAGACGCAGGATGAAAACATGAAGTTGGGAAACAATTTTGGTTTGTTTTTGACAAACAAAACTGCTAAATTTTATGTTTTTCAACTTCGACCTCTTCAAACCCATATCTCCCTTAGGAATTTCAACTTGAGGTAAACACAAAGGTTTTAGAGAATTGAATTAGCTTTCTACTTGTATTTTTTTTAAATTTTTGTTATGGACATATCGTGGGACAAATCTGTTGTCAACATACGACATATACTTGAAAATTTTAGGTATGGATAATGAGTGACCTGTGTTGACGACATTTTTTTGATAGATGGTTATTCATTTTAGGGAAAAAAATTGTAGTTTCATAATCTACACACACTATGCTGAATCCTGGACTATATTTTGAGTTTTTTAAGACTTAAGAGCTATTTTTTATTATTTATCAAAACAACATATGTTCAGAAAATGGTGCATTATCGACACATGTTTTTGTCTTCACATTTTCTTTCAAATGTGACTCTTATTGGAAAAAATAAAAACAACCCATTGAAGAGGACACTTCAAGGAACATCCTTGTATGTTTTAATTTTTTTTTGGCTTAGTCATTGTGATGATATTGAATTTTCATTGTGATTGATTTTTCAGTCACTAAATTTTTTAATGATAAAGTTTAGTAAAAAAATAGTAATCCTAAATGAAATTAAAAAAAAATTATATTATGAGAAAGTAGATTGAATGATGTGTCTACTCGTATAAAATACGACATGTAATTCTCATGTTTTGCAGTGGTCCGACCTTGTTAAAGTGACACATTTTTGAATTCTGCAGAAATGGTGCTAGAATTGTTGACCAAAAACTCTCGGGCGAGAAAATGTCTTCCAAACTCTAGGCCGAGAGTTTTTTTAAAAATACATCGCGTCGATTGGTTCAAACTCTCGGCCTAGAGTTTTTTTAAACTCTCAGCCAAGAGTTTGAACTCTCAAAACTCTTGGCCTAGAGCTTAGAAAACTCTAGGCCGAGAGTTTCAGGTTGACTTTTTTCCCCTGTTCATCCGCGTGCCCTCTTTCCCAACTTCACGTTTTTGTCACGGAATTGTTTCCCAGCTTCGCGTTTTCACCCCGCAACATTTGCGCAGATGAAAAGGGCACTATGGAGTTGTGGAAAACAGACTTAAAGGATCCTCGTGTCGGCGTTCCTTTTAAAGATAAATCCTGCGCCAAAGTGCCCGACATATTGTTAGTAATTGCGCCGAAGGTGGCCGAGATAGGATTACGATCTGTGCCAGAACAAGCTTTCAAGTGCGCTAAAGGTTAAACTCTGCGCCGGAGCGTCCGAAATAACATTGGCATTTGTGCTAAAGGCGACCAAAATAAAACTAAGATGGGCGCCATAAGCGGACAGTTTTAAACTTAAGACATGCGCGAGAATGGATAAAAGAATGGTTGAATTATAGTTAAGTTCTCGCGCCTAAAAATAGTTGAATTGTAGTGAACATTTGGCGAAGCGGCGGAGTTATGATTAAAACCTGTGCCGAAGAGGCAGAGTTAGGTTTACGATTTGCGCCGAAGACGACATTCTTATGATCGAAACTTGCGCCGAAGGCTGGAGATAACTTTGCCTTAGAAAAACAATCCATCCATCGACGATTTTAAGGGTAAGCCATGTGCCGGTGTCGGCCAAAATAAAAATAATTCCTGCGCTTTTGTCGCAAAAGTTGTCATTAAAAACTGCGCTCAATGCTAAAGATAGTTTTTGCCTTAGTCAAAAAATAAAACAAAAAACTTTGGAAGACAAGAGGAAGGAAAATCAGCCTTTGATGAACAAGCAAGTTCTAAGAAAGACAAAGGAAACCTTCAAAATAATAGGAGGGACCCAAATAATCAAAAAATTTGGGGGTATGTTGCAGCAACAACACAATATGATTATACATTTCAATCTGATGTGATCACTAGTGGTTGTTATGATGTTAGTCAATGATTGAATGTTGATGCAAGAATATATCAAGTTCCTTAATGTATTGGAAGATGTGTGTTATCTTAGGCTCATTGAGTTTTACATGCATTTTGATCACAAGAATGATGGTATTTTCCTTCAGGTTTTGCACCATATCGGATTGTCGACCAAAGGATAGACGCACCTAATAACCTTTGCTCGATAAAAGAAGGGGACATGCCAACTCCAATGCATGAGTAAACAAAAGGAAACATTGATAGAAAATGAGGGTGATTGCCTCAAGAGGCTTTTTGTGGTGGGCTTTTGCTTGGGAGAAAAATTAACAAAAAGTAATAGGAAACAAATGAAACTCAACCAAGAAAAACTAGTTAAAAATGTAAGGGAGATGATTGGGGAACATGGATGGGCAAATGAAAGAAATCTCAATTCACTGAGCAATAAAGTGAGACTAGATGTATAACCAAGGACATCCCAATGGTGACACACAAGGAAATAATAAATGAATATGCAAAACTAGGGCCAACGAGAAGAAAGGTTAACATCAAACATAATGTAAAAAAACCTCAATGCCAACAAATGAATGCTATAGGTGTACGTTGAAAGCTACATCGACTCCCCTAACTTTTCTAAACAATGCAGTGACTTATACCACCTTGTTAATTGGTTCCCCGTCCTTGTGACATGCTTTGTATTTTTAATGGTGAATTGCAAAATTCAAAATTGTAATGGGAAATTCTTCATCATCAAAAATTTGTTTTTACTGAAAATTTTATAAAACTTGCAATTATTATCACCACATACTAAAATATATTACATAAATAGAACGGAAATGGAATGCTATCACTTCAACTTTCAACTAATTCGGCTTTAGAATATAATAATACTTATAATGATTCTCACCACAAGTTAAAAGATGATTTGACACCATATTTCCTCATAGTAGCCAAAAAGATTGTTACCATTTCAACTAAGTCTTTGCACTTAGTATTTTTGTGTGGTCATCTTGGTGCACACGTCTTGTTGTGTACAATAAAGTTAGACATTGCTCCTTTCCTCAATTGTATCATTGTGGGCTCCAGTTTAGTTCTGAACTTGGATTTGTATATTCATGGTGACGAGGATTACTTAATGGTAATTGGTAAGCATATGACGAGACGGGTATTACTTTACATAATGGTGACGAGGATTACTTTACATAATGGTGAGCAATACATTGGTTTACCATCTATGTTTAAAAAAAGAACTTGGTGATTGGAGATTTGTGTAAGGTAGGAATATAATCATTGTTAGATTTGAAACGTTTCAAATTCAAAGTTATATATATATATATATATATATATATATATATATATATTAAATAAGTAGAAAGATATTTTTATTTTATTAATATAGAGATTATGGAGTTTATGGTTATGTGTTCCATCAAAAAATAATAGTTTTCAAGAGATTAACTAGGGTTACCTCAGTGAGGGAAAACAACGTTTCCTTGAAACTAAGATGATATTTTAAATAGACTATTGGCCTTATACTTTTGGTTTGAGATTACATATTTAACAAAAAATTCTTTGTAAGTTTGCATATCAGAAACTAAAATTAAGCTTCTATAAAACTTTGAAAGAGTTAAAGTCATGGAGACGGGGGTTGGAAAAGAGAAGGTCCCGGAGCTTGTTCCATCTTTTTCTTCACGTTGGGGTCCAGGTCAATGAAGGGAGGCAGGCCTGAAGTCTTGGTTGGTTCAGTTTTGCTACTGAATTTGGCTCCCACAAATTGAGCTAGACGAGTCTTCTTAGCCTCTATCACTTTGAGCATGTATTGGACATCTTGCAGAGGCACAATAGATGCATAGATTTTGTCCAATTGGCTAAGAATCCCCCCTTGGGATTCTCCCCTGTCCTCCAATGTTTTTCCTAGAAGGACCATCATGCTCCAGTAGTGATCCAAAGCTCGGTTACAAATATCCAAGTGCCCTTTGGTGTTGAATGGATCCACAATCTAGTTTCCAAACTCCTCGATTTTCCACTGCTCCAGTGTTGGAGCTTCTTCCTCTTGGATTTCAGCCTCAATAGAGTCGATTGCAGTATGGGTCTCTTGCAAATGTTCTGCTGGTAGTACTTAGATGTATGCAAAGTTCGTTTGATTTTGTGGGAAGTTTCAATGAATCGTCTGGTGTGCTTAGTTCGAAGCCCCCATAACCTACCTTGATAGCCTCCTCCATGGTTTCTCCTCTGCAATAATACATTAAATACCACTAAGAAGGGACGTCGTTTTAGGGGAGACAATATTGGTAGTGTGTCTGTTGCAGAGTGTGATCTTAGTGGATTGCTCAGGAACTTACAATGATTCCCTTACCCCTGCATCTATCGTGCTTAACTATTCCCTTTTGTGCCCACATTCGTAGATCGTACTTGTTATTCATGTCTGGATGTGTTATTGTC
This sequence comes from Larix kaempferi, assembly GCA_027924585.1. Taxonomy (NCBI): domain Eukaryota; kingdom Viridiplantae; phylum Streptophyta; class Pinopsida; order Pinales; family Pinaceae; genus Larix; species Larix kaempferi. Next base: position 11,151,062 of record BSBM01000014.1, read on the forward strand.
CGACCTCTAGGTCACCTCCCATAATTGAAGCATAGGATCATCATAGCGCTTGAGTGGATTTAATTCTGTGGTACCATCAGCTTCCACACTTCTAACAGGATGCGTACCATCGTCTTGCCCGCAACATTCATTCATGCTACAATGGCAAGTCATCACCACCCTTGCATTGTGTCTGCCAATATCCACGTGGAGCTCATGCGCCACGTCTGTCTCTCTTCAATCCACCTCAGCAGGACCAAGTCCACAGGTGTTTGCGTGTTGCAAGGAAGTTCGTATTATTTGTCATATCTAATGGTATCTTAACTATACAACATTTATTACACTGCTGTAGGGTGTATATTATTTGCCAAATCCAGTGGTGTATATCCACAATATGACAATATAATAAATGTTGTATACATTGGGATATACACTGTTATTAGATTTGAAACACTTTAAATCCAACGATGCATATCTAAACCTATACAATATTTATTATTTTTTCAAGTCTATGCCACACTTTTTGTGGTTAGAGGGAAGTTAATCATGTCAAACTACATCACTTTATGCTCCAATTCATGTTTTTTGGTCAAGTATAGCTCTATCGAATTCATAACTACTATGGTCAAATAAAATTACAAATGAATAGTATGTCAAAAGCTTGGGTTCATAATTATATCTCCACATTTAAACTGTTAATATGCATCAATGCAAGAATGCTCCAAACTTTCAAGATGTAATTTTAGTCATATAATTAACAAAAGGGACCATGTTTAGAGTTAAAACAATATTGTCTTGTCTAGAAGAAGCCTTCAATCATTTCAATACAAAATGCAAGAATCTTATTTTAGAAAAATGTTCTAAGCCATATGTAGGAAGCAACACGGATCTCAATGCTTTATTTTTACCTCCATTCTTGAATTGAATCCAACCCAATAGAATGAATACGATGAACTTAAATACATCTTTGGAAGGCATGCTCATAAATAATGACGAAACACAAACAACTAGCTTCTCTAGACCTCGGTCTTTGCTAGAATACAAATAGGGAACATACCATTAAATAGAGGCAATGAGCAATCAACCCATGGAAAATCAAGGAACAACTAAGCTAAGCCACACCAATAAGAAGTTACCATTGTCTATGTGGAAAATAAATATGAATGAAAAAATGACAACCTCTTTGAGTGAAATACCAAATTAACCCATCATTAATTGACTATTGGGTTACATTAAATAACTATATTTAGAGATTGAAGGTTAAGAATATCAATGATCACTCATGCAAACCAAACTACATCACCACCCAACCAATGGACATGATGCAAATTAAATATGAAAAAAATGACAACTTATATATGAGTATAAAACCTAACTAACCCACCACTAATTGACTAATGGGTTTCATAAAACAACCATATTGATATATTGAAGGGAAATAATATCAATGAACACTCATGCAAGCCTAACTAAACATCGCCTAACTAACATACACATTGTAAATTAAATATAAAAAGTGCAAAACCAAATTAACCCTTCACTATTGACTAATAGGTTTCACAAAACAACCATATTGACATATTGGAGAGAAAAATTATTAATAAACATTGAAGGGAAAAAATATCAATGAACACTCATGCAAGCCAAACTAAACCACCACCCAAAAAGTGGACAACTAGTGTCTCAACCAACAACCAAAACCAAATCCAGTCTCTCACATTAAACACAATCTAGAGTAACAAACCATTGAACAAAAGTAAAAGCAGTAAACCCATCCACAATTCAACTATTAGAAAGCCTACATGCAAAACCAAATTTGTTTTCTAAGCTTAAAACTCACTAATTGAAATCTATAAAAAAAAACAAAATAAAAATTCAAGGAATAGAGCACATAACACAACCAATAGACAACAAAAACCAACTTCACTCTTTCAACCTAAAAACCAAACCCACCCATTAAATATAATAATGATACCAAACATAAAGCATAACACCAAGAATAAATTCCCCGAATCAAATTCACCCATTGAAAAATTCAAGGGAGGTAATCCATCACCTATAGGAATATTAAAATACCCCAATCCAAAATGCTCTTAACATTATCAATATCCTTCCTTGCACGTGTAAAAGCTTTGCTTTTTTATTTTTTTAATAAAAATCTAACAAATAAAAATTAAAATAATATAATCAAACCATCTAATAATTTTTTTATATATAAAAATGCACAATTAATAATGAAAAAATTATTTAAATTTCCACAAATTTCATGAACCATATCAAAGCTTTTCCATCCTCTTTTCCCATGGCTTACTGTAAGAGCATAATAATCCCACTACTCAAGACATCTTATCAACTTGAAAAGCTATACTTTGAAAGGATGAATAAAAACATGACAACTCTAATGTTTGCCATATGAGGAGACATACCAAGGAAATCCCCCTAACTTTGTCAAAGACCTTGTGGGCTCTACCCCCACCTAAATGAATGATGACGAGGGTTCCCACTAGTTAGCACTTCCACCATGTTATGGATTCCCCACTCTTTATCACTTCCATTGTGTTTTTGTTTTTGTTAAGGAATATTGAAACAAAAAAATTTATTCCAAACTTGTGAATGTCAGATCCCAACTAATCTAGCTAAACTTATGTGGGACATATACATGACTCAAACTTTTTCCACATGATTGAAGTGGATGAGACATACAGAGGAAACCTCTGTAGTAGGGACAATGCGTGATGAGTCTAACACGATTCACATGTCTTCGATTCTAGTTTAATTAAAATATTCACACGACTCTTTCTAGTTGAAAGACTCTTTTTCAAACAATTTGTTTAGTATTATATTGATTTAACTTTTTTGGTATTACATTGGTTTTTTTATTTTACTGATTTTAATCATATATAAAAAAATTAGATTCTAATCATATATAGATAAAATAATTAGACAACTCTTTATAGATTTATTGATTCATTCATATTTAGAATAATCTTAATTTTTAGATCTTACTATTTATAGTTTTTAACATACTTCTTACACTAATTATTAATCTCTTTATATACTTTATATAGGTATTATTATTTTATATCATTTGTCAAATATATTATTCTCTATTCAATAGTTTCTATGTAAACTTGTCAACCATAAATTAGATTGTCAAAAATTGTGTTAACATGATGTTATGAACATGGAAAATTAATGGACTAGCATGAGTCTTAAAGTTGATGGAAAATTAATGGACTAGCATGAGTCTTAAAGTTGGGTCCTCCAAGATATATATTTAACAATATTATTGGATTATATATTTTTGTTTGTTTGTTTGTTAGGGTGTCTGTGACTTGTAGGACTAGCCTGTGGTCTAAGAAACCACGATCTAGGGGTATCTAAGTTATCAAAATCACTTAAAGATCACACTCAGCCTAGGCCACATCATCCCTTAACATGATTGAATTTTTAGATGTCTCCTCCTACTACAATAGAGTTTTGAAACTTATGTCACCTAACAAACATAACCCTTAGGAGCCAAATGTATTAATAAGACTTGACATTATTAAGTCATATCTTATACAAATCTTCATTAGTCAATTGTATGAAGCCTTTACAAATAACATTTTTTATACTTTATCATTATGTTTTCTAATTCTTATTCTTTACATGTAACAATTTCACCTTTATTATCATGTTCTCTCATTCTTAATCATCATGTAATAAGTATGTTTGTATGGTTTGGATTATTGTGTAATAATTATGTTATATATTTAATATTTTTTTTTAACAACTTCTATCTTAAATAAATTGATGTATAGAAGATAATCCTTGATATTTATTAATGTGAAGATACTTTTTTTTCATTTAAAGATGACTTTTTTAATTTAATTAATGAATCATATCTTAATGGTAATTATATAAAAAAACAAAAATACATAGAAACAAATATATTACTAATTTTCTAATTACCACTTTATACATTCATAGAAAATTATAATACTCAATTCATTACAACATCAACATGGCAAATCTTCCAAAACATATTATTATTTATATTCATTCAAATGAAAATACAAGTATATCCTTTGACCTCTTGCATGAAAGAGGGTTGGTTTGTATATCTAGGAAAGTTGTGGATAATATATGGAACTATGAGAATATTAGGGTACTTAATACATCTCGATGGGTTCCCCATTTTTTACCTGGTTCCCTTTATCGAAGTAAGCTACTTCATTGGCTATAAGATCCACAATAGAATTGTTTGTTCTTCGAACATGTATAGTGCTATCATAATCTAAGGAGGCAAGCAAGTCATGCATCTTTGACAAGGTTGTTCCTTTCTTAGTTTCCACTTCCTTGATTATGAGGAAGGAATCTCCAAAATCATAATAGACTTAGTTTGTTGGAACTAGAGGACAATATTCCAAGGAACAAGACATTTATCTTAGATTGGTTATTTGTTGCTATTCCAAGTCCCCACACATAGCCAAATTCAAGATTTTCATTAAAAATCTAAAACAACAACAACACCCACCTACCACCCTTAACTTGTTTACAAAGTATTACAATCCATATAAAAGACAAACATTTTGAAGAAGAAATAGCACATGTAAAAAAATTCAAGAAAAAATCACCCAAAACTTTATCTTTCTATCATTGAAAAGTCTAATTGAACTTTATTCATTTTTTTTAAAATTTAAAATAGTTGACTAATAAATATTTGATTTATCTAATTTTATAAAAAATGATCTTATTGTAATGTTTGACACATTGAGTGAATGTGAACTCGATTTCTCTAATATCAATTCTTCTACCATCTCTCTTTTCAAGAAGTAAAATTACTCAAGTTGACAATATGAAAATTTTAAGGATCCATAATTTTTTTAAAGTGTAGAAACCTTGACGAATTTTACTAATTCTTAAGTTTCAAACCATAAAATGTTTGGTGGTATTTTATAAAATAATTAGAATTTTTAAGGATTTTATATAGTTTCTGGACAATTTTGGCAATATTTAGTGTAAAATATTTTTATCCCATGGAATTTGGACAAATGGAAATTAGCGAATTTGTTGTTGGAAAAAAGGTTGAAAATTAGCATATGGGCTAAATTTTGCCCACACAATTTTCTTTGGTGAAGTTAAATTACTCTTGACAATTAGGTGACCATATAGACTAAACATGAACCCATCAAGTGAAAAGATTATTTCAATGTAGTACTTATGAACCTCTTATATAATATATTTATGTGTCCTAGCATTATCCTTACCTACCTATTTTGGATGTTTTTTGTAAGTTATATCCTTTATTACATATTCAAAAAATTTACATAAACATACAAAGAGGGATGGATCCAAGATTTCAAAAAGGAGAAGCTATCCATTTCATGATCCAAAAACTATAAGCTGCTTCTTTAGGCTACACATAAAATGCTTATAAAATGCCATTGTTGGGATACAAAGAGAAGGATTTAAAGAACTGAATATAACCAAAATTCTTGCAGACTGACGGAGAGAACCTATGCGATAACATTCAAAAACTACATAACTAGGAAATTGAAAGCCGATTCGCATGTCAAACCCATGAAAGCTCTGAGTACACATAACTACCGGTGCATTTTAGAGGTGTCAAATTCCAGGTACCAATGCTGGTTGGGGGTTCTAGAGGCGAATTAGGAGTTTCCTCGCATGATGGGTTGTTTCCATGAGCCTCACTGATGTTTCTTCCAGGGGAAATCACAACAGGCTTTGCATCCACCATCACTGTAGTCGCTACAAGCTTAACATCCTCCATTTTTATACCTTACGAACTAATGCTAGGTGGTGTAGAGGTTTGGGTAGGAATGGCCATCATCTCATTTGAGGAGGGAGGTCCCTGGAATGGGATGGCCACCACAAGCCACATACATTCCTTAAATATCAAATGGGGGAGATTGAATATTTTCGTAATGTCCATGCACTAGTCAACCACCACTTGAACCCTATAGGAAATACCTTGAACCCTCGTATGTGTATTGTCGCCAAGGATGCATAGGTCATTCCTAATGTCAAATAGCGTATCTATCATGGAGGCCAACTACCTTGCGACTGCATGGCCATTTGTCTCTCTACTGTGGCCTCGATGAGATCTACCTCAACGGTTGGAGGTGTACAAGCGTTCCCTTACCATGGATGTGTTTTTCTCTCCAAGAGTCCATTGATTACCTAGTTGGTACTCATCTCTCTCAGACTGAAATTATCCTTCGGAGATGTAGTGATAATGTTTTAGGTTATGCCTTATCTTGCAATTAGATCCCATTAACGTCTCTGTCATCATAATGGTGATGAGTCTGTGCATCAATAAAATGCAGTTAATTCCCGGGGTGGTGAGGTATGCTCATATGCTTGACAGGGAGGTGATTTAAATGCCCAATGCAATGGAAACTACCCCTGAGCCCTTGCTAGTCACTTCGTAATCATTCCACCAATTTTTCCTTGAATTCATCCCATCCGAGGAGGCCAAATCCTTCGTTGACAAATCTTTGTAGGAGTGAGAGAGTGGAGTCGGTCACTCATTAGACACTATCCCTTAGCCCCTCTTGGTCACTTCACAATCATTCCGCTCGTTTTTCCTTGAAATCACCCCGTTTGGGGAGGCCAAATCCTTTGTTGGAAAATATTAGCAGGAGTGAGAGAGTGGAGTGGGCCACATTTGTATGATGTTTTCATCTTCCAGGTCCACTCCAACATTTGCTAATTTATCATCCACTTTGTTGGCAAATCTCTTCACATGGGAAGGGATGATCACTAGAGGAGGATGGAGCATTACTACAACAAAGACAAGGAGGTGTTCAAGACACCGGCTTGAGGATAGCTTTGAGGGAGGTGTACTGCTTTGAAGACGAATTAGCATGTCTATGATGAGTTTGGAGTCACCTTCGATAATGAGTTGGAGGAAGCCATTCTAAATGGCCAATGTGATTCCATGGAACAAAGCCCAATGTTCCACTATGTAATTAGTCTTGATCCCAAGTTTCCCTACATAAGTATAAAGGATTGCACCTTGCAAGTTCCGAAAGACTCCCCCATAAGAGACATTTCGTGGGTTTCCTTTTGAGGCTCTGTTGAAATTTAACTTGGTGAATCCCTGAGATGGAACACTCCATGAGGAAGCATTGAGAGAGGCGATGGTGGTGGAACATGGAGTGAGTTAGAGATGAGGAGGCCTACAAAACCAATTATTTAAAATATTCCTTTCCCTTGGTTCACAGTTAAAGTCTATCGGAAACCAATGAGAGAGGGAGATAGTCTCCGATATGCTCTTGCAGATGCTCACCCATACATTTTTCCATGAAAGATAGGAGTTTTGGGAGATTATTCTATTTTGCTCTTTCCACACCTCCCACATTAGGAAACTTGGGATAAGCTTTCAGATTTTATTAAGAATGGTATTCTTGTAGGCAGCTGTGTGGAAAGATATCAGGTTGTTTCTTGCATTATTCCACTTTCTATCCAATCACCTCATGATTGCAACAACCTAGTCCCAGATTTGAGAGCTAAAGGAGCAGTTGTCTAGGAGGTGGTTGATTGTTTTTGAATCATGTGAGTAGATATGGCAGGTTGAGGGCTCGATGAAGCCTTGACATTGTAAGATTTCCTAAGTGAGGATTCTCTCGTGTGCTATTAGACAAAGAAAAGTACAAATCTTGGGCCAATATCCTGAATGCTAATTTTGTCCTAGAACTCATCCTTGCTTAGGAGGCATGCCCCTGTTTTCAAAGAATAGGCATCTTTAACTGCGAAATTGTCGGATGGTGAGTGGCCCCATCTTGGCATGCCATCCATATTCCAATTGATTTTTCCTCTGTTAGAAGGAGATTGTATGATTGTGAGGGTTGTCAATATTAAGAAGGATGCTTCACATTGGCTCATTATTGTGGAGGATGGGAAGCTACTGCCATGAGTCTTTCCAGAACCAAGAAAAATTTCCATCTTTGATCTCTTAGAAGCAATGATAATGTATAATGCTTTGATGCTGCTAGAATGCATTCCATATTAGAGAGCCATGTTGAGGCTCTTCCGTTTTCTTCTAAATTAGGGAAGTATTTGGCTCTCCAATGTCTTTCCCAAAGTTCCATGGGACACTTGAGCCATAGCCACAAGAATTTAGTGCCCAGGCAGAAAAAGTGCCATCTTTGATCTCTTATAAGAAATGATCATATATAAGGCTTTGATGCTGCTAGAAGGCATTCCATATTAGAGAGCCGTGTTGGGGCTCTTCCGTTTTCTTCTAAATTAGGGAAGTATTTGGCTCTCTAAAGTCTTTCCCAAAGATCCATGGGACACTTGAGCCATAGGGCCACTAGAATTTGGTTCATAACTTCAGGGTCTCTAAGGCCAAGACATCCAGAATATTTTGGTTGGCAGAGGAGTGCCCAATTGAAAAGAGTGCACCTTTTGTTGTCATTTTCCCTTCTCCAAAGAAATTTATGATGGAGATAGTGAATAATATTTAAGACTTATTTAGGAGAAGACATGGTAGAAAAAAGACAAAGACGGATGGCTTGCAAGACTGATTTTAGAAGAATGGGACAGATCGATGAGTTTAGGGGGCAAAATCTCCAAGAGGAATGTATTTTGTTTAGAGATATTAGAAGGTATTCCCATGAGCTATTTTGAAAGGAATTGCCAATGAGCGATATGCCGAGGTATTTGGATGGAAGGGCTTGTAAGTAAATCCTAGGATGTGAGATATGTGGCATTTGATAGCTAGGGGTATTGAAGAAGAATATCTTATATTTGAGGTAATTGATTGAGGTTCCTGAGTATCATCCACAAATTGATTACGAGATATTGATGGATCAAGGCCGTGAAGGGGGAGGTTGAAAAGGGTATGATCATGGATGGTTGCCTCGATACTTCAAACAAGGCCCTCCACCATGAGAATAAAAAGAAAAGATGAAAGTGGGTCTCCTTGGAAGATTTCCCTTTAGGGGGAAAAGTTTTCAGTGGAGGATCCATTAAGAAAAAATGAGAAAAAGTAGAAGAAGTGATAGCCATAATCCATTTTATCCATTGATGGTCGAAGCCAAAGGCTGTTAGGATAGCACACATGTATTTCCAACTTAAATTATCAAAATATTTTTAGTGATCTAGTTTGATAAGCATACCTAGGGTTCTAGTAGTGTGTAGGGAGGGACTCACTTCATGTGCCAAAATGACACTATCCATGATCTTCCTTCCTTCCACATATCCAGTCTTCTCTTGAGAAATTAGATGCAACAACACCGACTTTAGCCTTAGGGCTATTACCTTTGTGATGAATTTGTAGATTACATTGGAAAGGGAAATGGGACTCAAATTTCTAGGATCTTCCACCTTGTCTTCCTTATGGATGAGGGAGATAAAGGTGGCATTGAGGGATGGCATAACTCTTTGAATTTATCTAGAATATTCAACCAAAAGAAAAAATTCTTCCCTCACTAGTACCAACAGTGGTGGAAGAAGTCCATTGTGAAGATGTCAGGGCCTGGAGACTTCCCCATTGGCATTTCCTTCACAGTAGTGTCAACTTCCTCCTGAGTGATGGGTCTCATCAAAGCTGCATTTTTCGCCTCCGAGATAGAGTGTGGGATGTGTTGAGTAATCTTGCTAATGGAAATTGCAATCCACAAGTACTTTTGACATCAAGTATTGGAAGAAATGAACCAGTTCCTACTCGATATCTGCTCAATTTGTTACCATTTCCCCTTGAGGATTTTTGGGCTTATGAATACAGTTGTCATGTCATTTATGAATGGTGGAACAATGGAAAAAAATGGTATTGCGCTCAACTTCTTTAAGCCATTGGATCCTTGAATTTTGGTGACAAAGGATCTCCTCCTGCATGTTACGTTCTGCAATTTACTATTCTAGGTATTGCTCCTTTTCAATGAGGGTTTATGTGCATCCTGAGAGCATGATATCTTGTTGCGTTTGTCTCATTTGGGACTCCAAATAAATTTGAGCCTGGAAAATGTTACCAAAGTTGGTTTTATTCCAATGCTTGATCTTCTGCTTGAAGCGCTTGAGTTTTTGTTGGAAACAAGACATTAAGGATCCTCCATGGACCTCTGATTCCTCCCACCATGTTTCTGCATTGTCTTGAAAATCCTTGTTGGTGAGCCATAATTTTTCAAATTTGAAAGGTTTACGTAGGGAAATACCCATCAGGTTTACTATAAGGTCGATGGGACAATGGTCTGAAGCGCTAAAGGGGAGGGTGGTGTAGTCCATTCCCGTGCTAGTCATGAGAAGTGTTTCGCTGACCAAGAACCTATCTAAACAATAGGAAAATTATTGCAGTCCAGAATGCTTGTTGCTCAATGTGAAGGTTTCGTTAGAGGTTTCCATATATACCATATTGAGATCCTATATGACAGTGGAAAAATCAGTACTATCCATCTCCAACTTCCTTGTGCCCCCTTGCTTTTCATCTAGGGAAGTTACCATATTAAAGTCACCGCATATAATCCAACTTTGGACATTAACCAAGTCATTCAAGTGACACAAGATTTGCATAAAGTTGAGCTTGTCTGAAAAAGCTTGGGATCCAAAACCATTAGTTAATATTCCTTTGACCTACGATCCAATGAATTTGAAATGAATTGAAACCATCCAGGAAGTAGAGAAAGAGTTATTGATCTCAATTGTACTAGGGCTCCAGAGGACTGCTATCCCACCTACATTTCCTCTTGGATCCATAGTGATCACTTGAATACTGTTCCAGCATCTAGAGAGAATGTGTTTGGCCCCTTTCTTCCGAGCATTTTGTTCCCGTAACATAAATATATATGGTTGCTCCTCCATTATGCATTTGCATAAGATCCTTTCTTTTCTCTTGCTGTTGATGCCCCTTATGCTACATGATTGTATTTTCATGGTTAGTATTTAGGCGAGATGGGGATGAAGGTGCGAGCAAGAACTTCCATATATCTAGAGTTTACCATTATACGCTCAAATTCTTCAATTAGCTGGTTGGTTGGTTTCCTTCCTTGCTGCTTGTCTCTTTTAGGATTCTTCTTGATGGGTTACTTGGTCCTGAAGCCATCCCCAAACTGGTTTTGGCACTAGCCGCCTCACCACCTCTTAAGTAGAGATAGACTTTGTGGACTTGTTCCAGTTGCTCCATCAGGAAGGCCTTGTACAATCTTTTTTCCTGCATGCCTCTTCAATATTTTATAGGTTGATATCAGCTAAGTCATTGTCATCAAACTATGAATCTAAATCAGCTCCATCATCCATTGGTTTTTCTTCTTGCTCTAGGGGGGTTGATTTATTGTTAGGCTCTGTTGCGTTTTCTTCCATTGTTGGCTCTAGTTGACTCGGTTGAGTGGTGTTTTGAATGGTAGAGATTGTTATTGACTGGTCTTGTCTAGCTTCCTCTCCCTTCTCCACCATTGTAGCTTCTGGATTTGAAGGAAGATCATCAACATTGTTCTTGGTTGAAAAGGATTTTGATTATGACCTATTAATGTGTCTTAGATTTGATTACTGTTTGATTATAGTCTGATGTCTTCTTCTATCATGAATATCAGTCTTATATAAGTAGTCAAATGTATTTGAGAAAGGTATCAAGTCATTTTGCAGGTCTGGGCATCACGACACTGGATAAGCATTGAAGAGTGAGGGAGACAAAGCTAGGATCACGGGGGGTTCACTAGCGAGGCAATATCATATCACGTCCATTCATATTGGGGGATTGAATACTCTTAAAACCCTAAAAAATATATTGCCCCGTATTAAGGGGTCAAGGGGAGATTTTAATTTGACATAGTAATATAAATATTGGGGGTTATTTTATTTGGGTGGGATGAGGAATAACCTCTAGATAGTGGGATGGATTTATACCTCCAAATCATGGGCTCAATTCATACCCACCTAAAACTTAAGGACCCTCCATTTTTATTTGATATTGTTTATGAACCTAAGTTTTGCATAAATATGATAATAGTGTACCAATTATAATATCGATGGAAGTCTCTTCAGATTATTGGCCTTGATCCATACTAATTTAATAGCTTACTTATGCTTGGTTTGAATTGATGTTATATTGTTTTTCATCTTTAAGTTAAGAGATGTAGCTAATTGGGAGTTTTGAAGTTGAACAATTGCATTGTATTTTTTGTAGGCATTCAAGTAAAATATCTAACTCTTCATTTCTTAGGTTGGGGTTTAGGTGGGTATTGAGATTCAATCTAACCTTCTTCCATGACAACCAAGAAAAGTGAGATCAATCTTTCTTGGCTCATTGGAACTAATAAGAGTTAGATCAATCTTGCTTGACCAATTATTTATTTCAAATTTTTGTATTCTTCTTTAACATTTTCACATTGCCAGTTAGGAATAGTTGTTAGATTGTTATATTTGGCACATTTATTATTGTAATTTCAATTCTTATATGCAAGGCATACATCTTAATATTGTATTGGAACTAACATGAAAAAAGGTGAAAATCTAAATCCTTATTTACATACCCTATGTGTTATTGTTACCATGAAATGGTATCATTTAAGTTTCACCATCTGTGTATCTTTATAACTATTCCATCCTTGAAACCTAACAATGTAGATTTTTCCCTCTCCTATAAAGATTAAAAAAAAAACTAGATATAACCCAAGAAAATGCAACTAAATGTTGTTAATTCCCTTGATTGCAAGAATAAATGTAGAGGAAGTGGAGGAAATTCATTGCATCGTGTGAGTGACCCAAATCCAAGCTATGTACATTGTCATATGGTGTTATTGAAAAGTAAAAGAATTTTTTCTATGTTCATTTGGGTTCAAACATCAGTGACGTTTGTTTTTATAGGAAAGTAGGGTAGTCCATCCATGAAAGGGTTTCAATTTTGAATTTTTATGGACTTTAATTTATTAAGCTTATAGAAAACATGAGCTTTCTATTGCTATATTTACATTATATAGAATTGGTAGATTGACAGACTGTGGTGTGAAACATATGCAATTCTCATATTTTATAAGCATTGCACTAACTATTGGACTATCATCCTTTTACATTATTTATTATGTTGATCTCTTGACTAGGTTTCCTTTTATGCATTTTCCTTCCTAGTATTATTTCATTGGGTATTCCACTATCCAATGCTATAAATTGATTAGTCACCCCTGCAATCCTGGTGGGATCATTATTAGCATTCTACTATTATTTTATTTAGCATAATGTTTTCTTATACTAAGATGTGTTAGGGCTCCTGTTTATTACAACTTGATAATATGATATAAAGGGGGTATTAAAAATGGGTTGATAAAAATGGATACATACAATATTTGGTCAAACTAGGGGTTTTCTTAATTGGAAAGGCATATTGGGAGGGGGTTTCAACAATAAAACTTTAAGAGAAATTTTCCAATATTTAGTGAAATTAGGGATATTCTTTAATATAATGCGAACGATCGTGCTATGTAACAAGTTCATTGAGTGAATCCCCCGTGGCTAGGATCAACCTTCTGAATAAGGTGCATACATCTCTAAACCCTAATCTCTTCACTTATTTATTGTACTTGCAGAATGCTTGTAAGTCTATCTTTATCACCGTAAGTTGGTAGTTTCTCCCCTGAACTATAGGTGCATTTTCCTCACAACACTAGGTTCTCCCTTGGCCTTTTCTGAGCTGCTCTTCTTCTACCTTAAATTGGAATAAAGTTCTCCCTACCCTTATTCATTTCCAATTTGATGTATTGGGTGGATTGTAGAGAGGACAATATATGAAGAGATGCCTGTGAGCATGGAATTTTTTGCATCTAAATGGTATGTGCTCATACCGAATGATTTGGATTAAGGAAAATTTTAGGGGCCAAACTTCACCCATGGGAGAAATAATAGGGTTTTAAATTTTGAATGGGTGAATTTTTATATATAAATGTTTTAAAATATTTAAAAATAGTTCGCCCTAAAATTAATTGTTTTTTAATATGTAAACTATTTAGCCCATCCAAAAATATAAATAAAATTTGTGGTAATATATTTTGGCCCTCTATAATTCCTCCATTTTCGCCCCAATTTATTGGAATGAATACCTTGTAGGAGATTTCATTAAAAATTGATTAAAGTAACATTTATTTGGTAAATGATGGGCTTACCATTGGTTGTTTATGGCCCCATGGTTTTGGGTGACCCATTGTATTGCATGTGGTAAATCCTATTGAAGAATTTGAGGAACTCTATGCTATTTAGAAGATCCAATTTTTTGGGGTAAATTCTATGGAAAACGTTATTTCAATTTCCATGTTAAGAGTATTTTTATTATTTTATTATATTAAAAAAATAGCTACCAATCCAATTTTTTACTTTCCATTTGATAAATTAAATCTTTATTTTATTTGATAAATTTATTTTAGTTTGTTAATTTTTCTTAAAACTTCAATTGCATTGACATCATATGTGATTCAAGGAAAAAATAATCACTATAATTAAATTTTTTTAAGGTTATATTGTTTTAATTAAAAAAGATTTGGTTTATGTAAATATAATAATAAGATGGATTTAAATTGATTTTATATATTTTATAATATAAAATCATTAATATTTTTTTAGTGTATTATTAGTTTAATTAAAAATGATAATAACACATTCAAGTCAATTCTACTTATTAACATTTTCTTTTTCTATATAGTGTGTTTTTGTATTTTCAATTCAATAATCTTTTTGTTTGTTAAGCCAAATCATATTTAATATTTTTTAAATAAGTAAAAACTTCTTCAATGATTGGTTTTGATGACACTAAATAATTTCTCAATAAAAATTGGTTCATAAAAAAATTATAATAAGATGAATTTAAATTGATTTATTTATTTTATAATATAAAATAATTTAAATTTTCAATTTTAAATATAATGGATTAGAATATTTGATATAGTATTATATGTGATTCAAAGGAATTAAAATCTTTATGTTTCAATAAAAAAATAAAATATATTTATTTCAAATATAATTATTGACCTAATTTATATTTATTAAATCTTTATTTCAAATATAATTATTGACCTAATTTATATTTATTAAATCTTTATATATATATATATTTTATATATATGTCATTTTAATTTAAAAACTTATTATATTAAAAGGTTAATAAAATTTTTACAAAGATTTTATTATGTAGTGAAAGATTCGTCTTGCATATTTTATTATTGGTGAATTAATTTTAAAATTTTTCTACTTATTAAGAAGATTCGCCCAATTATTTTACATATAAATTTTTATGGACGGTACTTAAAATTTTCCCTGGTCTGAATCGAGTCCTTGTCATGAGACAGATCTCACCAGGGAGAGCATGTGATATGTTGAGATATACACAAATCCATGCATATGAGGTATATTTTCCCACCTTAGTGGCTTCAGAAGATTTCGAAACTTTTCCTAAGGTGTTTCCTTCCTCCAACGTTTTCGACAACCAAAATTCCAAAGGAAGAAAATACAACCGTATCTAGACTGTTGCATGGGAAAAATATTCCTTGTCAGAACGATTCCATCCAATTATGGCCCATTGTAAAAAATGCGATCTTTGTCCTATAGATTGTGAAATGTTGTGGTGAAAAACCCTTTTGAGCCTAGGTGGATTTCACAGTGGCGCTTTGGTTTCCACCATGTCTTGATCATCAAATCAGGTCCTTCTCTGATGGACATATCCCTATAAATTTCCTATTAGAGCATGGTACTTCATGAACTATATGTATCCTTCATACTGTTTTGATTTTACTTTGTATCTAGGCATTATTGTGGCTTGTGGAATGCACTTTCCTGGTTCCCATATTCAAGCCACCTTTGGATGTGAGGTGGATGCGTTTTGAGCTAGTTTCTTGCCCTTACCTCTATCTGAACCCCAAAGACAACAAAGGGGGGGACAAATCCTCTAAGCTTCCTTTATGCTAATAGTTATTGTTTTCCTTGGTCCAAATGGTCGAGCGATATCCAACTGCATCATGGTAAGAATGGGGAGAGGTCTTCCCTCCCCCTGGGGCCACCATGGAGTGGGTTCAAGAGACGGCCAAGCCGTTGAGCAAAGAGAAACCCCAACCAACAAAACTTTGCGTTGCTATTCAGCAAAGCCTAACCAATAGATATACCTATTTTGGATTTATCAATTCCCTTAATACTAAGATAACCTCAATTTTCAATCTTTTTTACGTATGATATGTCGCAATAAGTCATGAGAATGGGAGTTCAAGAAAGGGCGAGAGAAGCCTAAATATATTCTTTCATGGGACATCTTAATAATTCGCCAAAGGATAAGGGCAAGACGACAATTAGTGAATTTGATGAAATGATTGGTGGAAACGTTGTGACTACAAATCATTTAGATGCAGAAAGCTCTCACATTGATATGGCAGGAACCATCCTGACCGACACACAAGTAATTGGAATGGATGAAGTAGGGGCAGCATCTATGGAATGTGAATGTTGTTATTGGGAATTTCAATTAGAAAATATGATGCAGTGTCCAACTGGGCATCGGTTTTGCTTTTCATGTATAAGGAGGAGGATAGAAGAAATCATTTATGGAGGTCTCAAACCACATGGCGCACTATCATTCATGGATGTTAATTACTGCAGCGAGTCTATTTCATTGTCAGAGATTCAAAGATCTCTTCCAATTGATGTCATTGAAAAATATGAAGATCGCCAGGCCCAAGAAGCTGTAGCAGATGCCAAAATTGAAGACTTGGTTTACTGCCCGTTTTGTCAAATTCCATATGAAGTAGACAAATGTAAAATTTTTGGACTGTCCAAACCTAACATGTTGAAAGGCTTCCTGTATCCAATGAAAGAAACTGAGCCACTTACCATTACGCTGTGACGATGTTTAAAATAAATCTGAGACTGAGACTGTTCTTCGTACGTAGTTGATCAATATTGGTGGGTGCAATAAGGTGAGATGCAGGTGTGGAAACACAATTTGTTACGTTTGCAGACAGAGTGTTCTGTATTTTGGAGAACCGCATGTTTGTCATTGTTTTAATTATAGTGCGGAACCAGGGAAACGGTGTCCAAACTGTAATCGATGTAGTTTGGAAGAGAACGAGGTAGAAGAAAATGAGGCATTGGTTGCTAAGGAGGAAGCATTGAAAGAACTGGTAGAGAAGGAACCTAAGTTGCTTGATATGGAAATTGGGCCTCCCCTCAAATGGATAAGAAGACAACAACGGTCACCTCAGCCACAATTCAGATACGTGTCTGTGAATCTACTGTCACCCCCAAGAATTCTTCAGACTTGGTGATCAGCTTGAAAACATGGCTATAGGTATTCTCAAGCTAAGTTTGGATTGTTTTGGACGTCTCACAGCTCAGCCCTGTTCTTTATGGCTTCCAGTTTCAACCTCTAACTTATAGGATTTGAACTTATGATCGATAGAGACTTAATCATCGCTTTTCACTAACCCACCTACAACTGTGAGCTTGTACAATGTTATGTGTTACAACATTATTTTTAAGTTGTTATGTGCTATGTCTTATTTCTAATTAGTTGACTTTTCAGACTTATGTTAGTATATTACAAATTTCAATCAATCCATTGTCGTAATCTTGTACATAACATTTCTTTCTACATAACCGCTTTACATACTATGCCCATTGTTGTTGAAATTTGATGTCTAGTAGGTTAGTGCATCGTTAATAACGCCAATACTAAAGTAAATCCAATGGATGGATTTCAACTGAAACTATGAGATAATAATAGATAGATAGACAAAGATACTTTAATGAACTGATGGAGGAAGACAACCTTGCCTTTATCTTGATTTGATAGCAGCTTGATCCCCATGGAATTGAGGAATACTGTTCAGACCATTGCGTCAGTACAAATAATTACTACTTATGTGGAGAGAAAAACGCATGAATGAAACTAATCACTGAGGGCATGGATTTAACTAATCATTATAACATAAATTAAACTAATCATTAAGGAATTTAATGAGAAGCCATTTCTATGAGATAATGGCCTATGAATTGCTATGAGATAATGACCTATGAGAAATATGTGGCTTTGAACATGAAATTATTTCATGATGTTAATGTGGTACTGGAGTATTTTGGTTTCTTTACTCTTTCTTAAGTTAGTTGTAGTATTGTTTTGTTATTTTATTGAAAGAAGTTTAGCTAAAAACCTGTATAAGGATTTTCTCTCTCTTTCATTTCTCATTGTGGGATTGTGGGAGAAATCTCATTAAGTTTAGTTGAATATATATTGATTTATTTTGGATGGTGAATCATTGCACTCTCTCTTGAATGATATTTTGTTTCTCATGTTCCCTTATAAATGAAATATTCAAATGCAAATTGTTTTGAGTTAATGGAGTAAGCTTCTTTCTTCATTCTATGTTTATTTAATCTCTTATATTTGCATGACAATTATCAATTCAATATGATTTGAAAATATCTTCTCAAGTATTTTGATTTTGTAATTTTCTAAATTTGGTCAAACAATTAGAAAGTGGATAGGTTTGTAGTCTTGCTTCCCTAATCCTTATAATATTTCTTTCATTCCTTCATATGAACTTTGGTTGACCCCATTTACTAAATGAATAAGACAACAATCTCCATTTCGTTCATCCTTATTTCTTAATTTACTATCATACTCTATTTTGCTAGAGCTATCTCTTCATTTCACCTTCATCCTCGTTGCAATCTATAGTAATTTTATCCCAGGGAAGCCTCCCTTGAGTTGGAGAAGAGCCAACCTAAATAGTAGAAGAGGATTTCGTGTGGTGACATTGACATACCTCTTAGTTACACCAAGACCATACCTAGAGCTTTAGGACTTTCTCTTGAAGGGTGTGAGTTTGGGTGATAATAGGTCCCACATCAGTTGCAAAGAAAAGTTAAAAATTCATCTTTTGGTGGTCGAAAACAGCCTTTCCGTGATAGATTTTTTTTGAAAACTCCTTAGACATTTCTTGAAAGTTTGTACAATAAATGGTTAGAAATTGTTTGTAGAGATTATTACAAAGTTTTGTTCCATTTTTCCTCATTAGAAATGTTCATTGTTTGACAGGGTTGGGTGCAAGTTTTAGTAACGTATATTTGTCCTGTATTTACTAATTTTTCTTGAGTAAACTTTGTTGGAAACCTCATTTTTTAATTGTTAAAAGTATGTGATTGAATATACCATTATTGAAAGGTAAAAAAAGAAGAAATGTAAATACATTAGTGTTTAAAATAAATTTCAGTTCTGAAAAGGATTAAGTGATTTGTTTATGAATAATCCATTTCCTGTTTTGTTGTTTACTCTCATTTTTTGGGTCTCTCCAAATGCCCTGGTATTGGTTTTTCTGGGTTGGTCTAAATATGGATGCATATTCACTTAAACTCTAATTTAGTTGTCTTTATATTTTTTTAATTTTGTGGACATTGTTTTTGTCTTTTCTATGTTTTTATGTTTGATTTCCTCCCTTCTATTTTTTTTTTTGGAAAGGGTTCATCAAAGAAGGTAAATTGGTATTTTAGTTTTCTTAGTGATTTTTATTCCCATTCTGTATTGATTGCTACTTCATGTTTCTTCAATCATGGGTGTGCCTACAGATTTATTCAAAATTATATTCAAGGGATGTCATTGTTTTAGATTGAGAAAATTTTCAAATTGCAAACCTAAAAATCTTAAAGGAAAATTAAAAAGATAAAGTAGACAAGGGAAAGTTGAGTTGCAGCATATTTCCTGCCAAAAATATGTCGGAACGGAAAATGATATCGCCTGGATCATGTGGTATAAAAACTTTATTGGATAGTGATCCACTCCTTATGCATAGATTTATTGGTTTGTGCTCAACGCCTTATGCTGATTGGTATCAAAGCTTTATCGCTTAGTGTTCTGATTATCTCCTCTCCCATCACATTGTGAGGGGCCTCTTCACTTGCATTGATCGATTGATAGAAATAACCATTAAAGCGAAGTGAATTATCAATAGATTGAAGAATAGTAAATATCGGAGGCTGAGAAAGCATGGATTGTGGGAAGGCTGAGAAAGCATGGATCTTATTTTTTACTGGCAATGCAACACAAATTCAAATCCAAGCCATATATATATACAAAAAGAATTAAATTAAGCTTGACATTGGCAATTCTTTATTCCTTTGGATTCGCCCCATTGTTAGAGTTCATTTTGTTTCGCTTGTTTTTCCTTGGTCCCCAGTTTGATCATTGGTTTTTTCAATTGGAGTTTGTTTGACCAGATGGATTTGGATAGAGCAAGATGAATTATTTTGTGTTCTATCTAAACTCAATCCCACTAATAGTTGTAGCAACCATTTCAGGGATTGGGAATGTCACAATTCCTTGTATGTTGTCAGGTCTCCGAAATGTTAAATTGCCTTGTATGTAGTCAGGACCGATTAATGTTATATATAGAATTTAAGTGGAGGAAGTTAAGTTATGTAAATTTTTTATAAATTTTAATAATGCATCTTTTATTATGTAAATGGATAATAAAAAATGTGAACATCTTAAAGTAGCTACAAGATAAAAAACAATAATTGTTTCGTATATTTATCATGTCGCAATGAATCTTTCTAACCATCATAGGGTGAAATTTCCACCTTGGTTTCCACAAAGAGAGGATCCCAAATTTAGCAATAAGCTTCCTCTCATAGTAGCACTTAAATTGTAATTACTTCATGAGAGTTTTAGTGGATAATAGCCTCTAATGTTGGCATGGAGGATGTCTAGTTATGAAAAAAACACAAATAATACGATTTAACTATTGATTATGAAACAAATGGTCAAACAAAACCCTGTCTGGTAAAAACATTCGATTGAAATGTAAGCCAATCAACGCATCACTAAGAGTCACGAATTCCAAAAAACCCACTTCACAAAATTTAATAGACAACCATCTATAACACTATGTTTAATAATCTAGCATTCAGTTGAGACCTGATGTGAACACATGGCAACTGGTTAGAGCACAAGGTGATAGGATGCACGATAATAATCGATAATAGCTCTGATAGAAAGTGAGATGATCGATAACCCTATTGGACATCAAAAACTCAATCCCATCAGAGTGTTCTGGGCTATCTTGCCGATAGAGTTTTGGAAAATACAGGAACATCTCTCATCATGAATAATTGATAGGAGTGTTATTCCAAGCTTGAGACTACATTAACTCCCAAAAATAGAATAATGTTTTGAAATATTATGGTTGATAAAAGTAAAGTGAAACAAATCTTTTCCTAACAGGTAGTCATATCTTGCGCTTGAGAGGATGTTTATGCAAAGGTGAAGTCCGGTATAGACAATGGTGATATTAATAACCATACGTTGTCACCTGATCTCAAATTCACTATCTCCATTCTCTCAACTCTCTTACTTTCAAAACATACATTCATATGAACGCAATCATACATATGAAATGCCCCCTCAAGGTTCTCTTGCATTCACATTCTTGAGCGGGACAACCCAGATTCCCTTTGCAATTTCAAGGAGGAGATTCTCTTGGTGGGGAAATGGCAGAAAACCATAGTAAAATAATGTAAACATGGAGGATTCTGATTATGGGTGTGCTTTATAATATCCAACAAACGTACAAGACTTGGGGTCCGCATTTTATAGTTCAAAGATTGTAGTAGGAGGAGGAGAAGGAGGAGAAATCAGTGCAATAGGATGGCCTACTCCTATAGATGGTGTCATTCCTTTCATCGATGGATTCCATAATTTCACTGACTTCCCATGGTAAGAATATCTTAAACCCCATTTAAATATCCAATTAAACTGTTGTATTTATTGTTTACTTCACATTTATCACCCGTTCGATTGGCATGTTCTTGTTGGGCTTTCAGAGGCCCAAATAAGACTTAGGAAGATTTATAGCGGAATCAAACAGGTTGTGCGATTGAACAAAATAATACCAAAACTCAGTCAAGATCAAAATTGGTACCTATAACAAATCATATCAGATATTACACAAAAACTAGTAATAACCTTTATTTGGAAATCAGTTGGACTTTGGTTCAAGAGTAAACCGGTGAGAGTTTGTCTCAAGTGGTCCAGGTTCTTTTCCCATTGTCTCGGTGCAAGCATCAATCTCATCTACCCGGGAGTTTCCATAGCGACATGACCTAGAGTGTTGATATCCAAATGACTCTTGAGTAGGTCAACAACCCTAAAATGCTTCAGATAACAATGTCCAATAGGATTTTTCAATGCAACCTTTCATCTTCAATAGAAGCCATTATATGGATTAATGTTTATTTATATTCACTTCATACTGCATTTATGGACCAAGAGTTATTCAATCCTTACATCCATTTATCTATGTACATTTATAATGCAGGATTTCCCAATGCTACCTCCCATCCTTCAACTATGGTCATTATTTGGGTTAATGTTATATTTATATTAATTTCATAATGCATTTGTTTGCCAAGAGTTTTCCAATCCTTCAAGATTCCATCATTACTGATCTGAGTACGTAGGATTACATGCTTAGAATGTTTGCTATTTTCCGTTCTATGGCATTTTATGGATATCCTTCACTGTAGGAGTGTTATCATGAAACTTCCATTTTTGTTGAAATCATAAATTAATGGTAGCTGTACCTAAATTAACATTGGATGAAGTTGTTGATGGCTACCGCATTACATATGATGTTGTCTCTAATGAGGTCGCGATGGGTAGATCAAAAAACAATCCCTTGGAAGGATGCACAACACGCTCAAAGAATTATGGTCACATAAGCTATCAAAAAACAAGAAACAATGTGAGAATCACCACCATGTCAAAATCAGAGTGTAACAACAATAAAGTCTCCCACCGAAAAAGGAAAATGGAATAGGGGATTTTAAAACATGTACATAATCCTTATGTTTTTTTTAACCATGGGAACAACAACCTCCCAAAGGTATATCCAACAGCCCGCAAGCCAGATATACCAGAAACTTGTGACTCAGCAGGGGCCAAGACGTCCCAAGACCCTTTATCCCAAGGGAGAGCCTCTATCCCAGGGGTCGCCTACCCTTCGAGCCTTGTCACAGCGGGCCAATGAGCAACCCTACCCCCCGCCGGTTTTGAACCTGTGACCTCCTCGGAGATAACACATAATCCTTATGTTGAACAGATAAATATTGTGATTGAAAAGATCAATTCTGCGATTGAAATACAAAAAAGGTTGTGAAGGTCGGTAGCCATCAATCTAGCTTGAACTCCATGAAATCTCTCCCCCAGATCTCTTTGGCGATTATGTTGGAACAACATGAGAAAACAATCTAACATTTTAGGAAGAAATTAATAATATCCAGCGCTGCTCATCTTTTGGTTTATATCGGAAAGTTAACCATTTTACATAGCATGTTAACAATTAAGGCTTCGACCTATTTTTTGGTTTTCATAGACCTTGGTGCATAGGGTAAGTCGACCATACAAAGGAATTTAATTATATTTAATGTCACAGTTATCAAAAATTAGACGTGGTAGTTTTATAGAAATTTGATTTATTTTTTAATTTTGAAAAATGAAAAGGTATTTATGTCTCATTAGAAGTGCTTTAAACCAATAAAAAAATAGAATATTGTATTTTAAAAATTCTTAAATTTATTTTAATTTTCAAAATATTACATTTAATATTGAAAATTTGGAAATCTTTATAAAACATTGCAAAAATTTATTTCTGGAAAAGCAAATTTATAGTAGTAAATGTAGTTTGACTACTCAAAGATTAGTATTTATCCCTACCTTGGCAGGAAATAGTAATCTATGTACAATTAATTTTGTGTATATTTAAACATTTAATTTCTAAAAAGAATGTAAGACCCCGAAAAACAAATTAGTATATCCAAATAAAAGATATGTAGATAATAAATCGCAACAAGTTAAAGTGTGAGAAACCCATTTTCTTCTCCTTGGAAATGCAGGAATTACAAACAATAGATAAAGGGGAAGGAAGACATAATACATACCTGAACCAAATATTTAACTTACAGTCACACTTTTGAAGCCATCGTGAATCAGCAGCAGCTACAACTCCCCCAAAAACTACACGTGGGAAAACCGCTCTCCTCCCAACCAACACCTCAATCGTATATTGAGAGCCCTTGAACCCTCACTCAGCAATACCAAGCCAGCCACATATCATCACCGTATATCACACATGAATCATATCACCACTATGATATGATTCATAGTGGTACAAAATATGTGATCATTCACATCATCACTATCATGGAACAAAATCAACATGTACTACTGTATTCCATCAACGCATACCCTAGAGCCTTAACCAACAGGACCACACACCATGACCACATCCTTTAATGGAACATAACATTTTCAAACACTAATTAATCATGCCATCAAGTTGCATGATGTGATTAAAAGGAAATAAATCCACATGGAATCATAGTATGCCATTAATCCGATCATTACTACTATGTAAGTGGAACATACACGACCACCCATGCTATCAAGATATAATTAGATCGTAAGCCAACATGTTTGTGATGAATATTGAACATGATCAATAAAATCCTATCATCATCATTTCATCATTACAATAGCCTTACACAAGTATAAAGTAGCATGACATCATCCGAAGTATAAACTAAATGCTCACTGAAAAACATCATTATGATACATCATCTTTCTAACTTTTTCACAAATAGTATATTGCATATCATCCCATGCACAACATATCGATAGCTAATGCACAAAATCAAACATATAGGTCTCCCATTTAATAGCGTAGTAAAACATCTCATGAGAATTTCTGTATAGAAAATATTATTGCTAGGTTCCCACTATTATTAAAGTAACTTTATATATATCTATTCTAAAAAGATTCCTCATTGGCACTTGTCAGAAAATGGTAAAACTCTACTAAACATAAGTCACATTATCTTGGTCTATGGATATGGTTTAATTTAGTTTTACCATGATAAAACATAAATGATTTATCTTGATCAATGTTTTAATTACCTCATTAATGCTTAATCAAGAAATTGGATAGTTACTTATAGATTTTTGATGCCATTGTATGTACACACAACTTATAGATTTAGGTTATTTATAACGTATATGGTTCTCATATTGTTTCCTTATAAATTCATATTTTTTTAAAACCTACTAGAATTGTAATAATGTATTTGTTGGTTTTGAACAAGGAATGCGTTGGCAGAGAGATAATATGAATACATTATGTAACAGATTTTAATAATCCATTGCACATTTAAAGGTGTCATGAATACACATTTGATAAAATGATGTGGCAATTTTCAAATTATTGGAAATGTGTTATTTAAATATATATGATGTCTAGTTAAAAATATTTATATCCTATCAGGGAATTACATAGATGGGGAACTTAGATAAATACTTGCGTCATAAAGCATGCTTATATCTATTAGGATAGACAGTTTTTTTTTTTCAACATGTGTGTATGTCTGTGAGATATATATGAATATATAGATGAGAAGTTGTCCATAAAGAAATTTTTTGAAAGGTTACATATGAGTATTTCTCAACACTTTTTAGTAAACTTTTACAAAAGAAACTGTATGTTTTATATTTTACTGTGAGAAAAAGTTAAAACTTATCAATGGTTCTTGATTTTTTTTTGAGAGTGTAGTTATTCTGTTTAAATTTTTTTAATATATAGAAATACCTCGACATGACTAACCATGAGTACCATGGTATTTTCACTCTTAGATACAATGAGTATCAAATTTTTTTGACTTTTTATACTGCAAAATTATAAAATAATATTTTAACAAAAGTAGATAAATGAAGATTTGGATAATTATTTAATGAATTGGTCTTTTTTAAGACCAACATAGATCTATCTTAAAATGGGATTTACCAAGCGCTGAGAGGGATCAAATCTCTCAACGTGCAAACCCCTTTTTAGAGTGCAAATGTTGATGAACTGTTTCAATTTATCTAATTTGTGTAGTTTTATATATGCTATTGTAAATATTTTAAATCTAATTTGAACCATGTTATTTTTTATATTTTTTTAAAGGACACGTGTTAGCTCCAGGATGAGCATGGAAGGAGTTACACACCTATAATGCCCCTAGAATGATGGTATGCTTTGAGGGCACTTGTCGAGTGGTCTAACTGAATAAACTTCAATAAAGTGGTCTTTTGAGTCTTGATATGTCTTACTAATTGAGAAATACCTGAAGATATGCATGGCGACAATTTTGATGAATGAAAACTAGGGATTAAATGGAAATTTGTGGAATTGGATACTTTATCTGGAATTATTGAATAAATGTAATGCTGCTTAACTGTTAGTTGTATTATGAAATATGTGATGTGAGGAAAAGAAACGCATGATTAACTGAATGAGGAAATATATGATATTGTGAGGAAATTATGATGCTTAACGACTAGCGGGTTATGAAATAGATTATGATAAATGAGAACAAAGCTACTAATGTGTGCTTTTGAGAATGTGTGTAGCGACAGGTGAAACGGTTCACCGATAAACTCACAAAGGAAATAAACGGGTCGTAGAGTACAAATAAATCACACGCGAAAGGAGAATGACGTTGTCAAATTCCTACAGAATCCATGGACGAGTTCAAAAGCCCTTAGCCGCTTACTCGGGGACGCGTGAAGTCGTGCGAAGTGGACCATGACAGAGTTGGTCACGTACGAGTTGGGGGGCACACAGTAAGAACAGACTTACTCCTCAGCGCCATTAGTCACCAATAGCGTGTAGATGGAGGATTGAAGGTAACCGATCCTAAATCCCTACATGAAGTTCCCGCAAATCATATGCAACAAAGAAATGACGACGGAAGGACCCGACAATGCGGTACCTTGTCGATAAATAGAAACAATGGATGAATGGACCCGACGATGTGGTACCATGTCGACAAAAAGAGAATGAGGGATGAATGGACCCAACGATGTGGTACCTAGACCTTGGACGAAAAGAATTGATGAACATTATGCATAAAACATATAAATTGCATTTAGACCATTTGCACATGAAATGCATTTTTGTAATTAAAATAATAGAAGATATTGTTTTAGGAGCAAATGAAATACTAAACATTAGCATTTAGTTAACACCACTTGCACCCACAAAAATAGAAACTAGATTGAACATCAAAGGGGACAAACTTGAGTAAATCTAGGAAGGTAGGTGTACTCTCTTAGAAAATTGACACATGGATGGCTGAGCTAAATTACAATTGATTAATTAAAAATTAGACATTTTTGCATGAAGCGACATGTGTCGCAATGAATTTTCCTATTTAAGGAATACATGAGGAAAGGCAAGGGGACCCTATGGCTGGATGGTTATCATAATCAGTGTAAGACATATATTTGCTGCTATTGGAGTTTGGCAAGAGATCTTGGTGGGGGGAAGCCCACTTCTGGTTCTCTAGTTTTGTGTGTGAGTTATACGACTCCGAAGCTCGGGGGTGGCTATGAAACCGATTGCATAATCCTACGGTTGGGTGGCGAAGCTAACGATTTCTTCACCTATGGTTAAACGAGCTTTGCTGGAGGGATCCAATAGGTGAAGCAGACGGAAAAAGAGTAAGCTGGATCAGATTGAGGACGACTACTCCTTCGACAACGGGATCGATCGACGAATTGATAGGTTTATGGTTCTATGGTATTTGCTTAAGATTTATTGTTTTTGTGTAAGTTAGTTTTCTGTCATAGATACTTTTGACTCTACTTTTATATTATGTTGATGAGTTTTATTGTTAAGGTTTAGGGATGACCCCACAAACGGGGTCCCTACATTTGGTATTAGAGCAGGTCGAGCCTTGAGTGCATTCGACTATGTGGTGTTGAAAACGACGGATCAATGCCTTCGCCAAATAGCAAATGCAAGCCTTTGGATCAGGTTCTTCTTTTCTTTAAATTTATCGATTCATATGTGCGTCTTCAGCATCATTGATGTATTTAAAAATAAAAATAAAATTATGCAGTAGATCCGTGATTTAGATACAGTGAAACTCTCTGCACAAAAGACTGTGGTGATGCATGATTGTTTATATATATATATTATTTATAGATCTGGATTGAAGTTAATATGACCTTGTGCAATTGATTTCAAGTCTAAAATTATATACACAAATTCTTTCTACAATTCTGGAAGTTACAAAAGAAATCTAAGTTTAAATCTGCGTACCCTTGGTATAAATTTGAATCTATATTTAAATCTACAGACGGCATCACATCTCTGTACACTTAATCCCAATCCAGAAACCTTCGAAGCACAGATTTCCCAGATATCTTCACCCTCAATCTTGCGATTGTTTAGATAAAGCTGATCGAAGCTGATCATCGAGATCACCAACCGACCTAGCATCTCTGACTGTACTCTTCTCTCTCTTTGTCGAGAAACTCATTCTCAGTAGTAGTTTCCCCATTTAAAACAGAAAATTGAGTCAGTTCTCTCAAACAAGGAGGAAACAATTAAAACTAATTACTTTAAATTTGACAATGTAGATATAAATATAATATTATTAGCTTTTTATTTGTATGCTTTTCTTCTTTTATCTTTTATTTTGTAATCGAAAAAGCTTTCTTCTCATACAGGTTTTGAACTTTATTTAGAAAAGATAACTAAGAATGAATAAAATAATAAGAATGACTAAGTTTAGAGCATAACATCATATATATATATATATATATATGTAATTGTATATCATATACATTTTTAAATGTTTCCATCCAATTGTATAAGGTTTCTACAGTATTACAAATACCAAAACTTTTCAAATTGATGAACATTTTAAATTTTCTAATACTTCTCACAATCATCATAAGGACATAGAAGTGATCGTGTTTTCCATGAGGAGAATGCATGAACCTTGACTTTTGTAGGCTCGGGAATATATCTTATCAGAAAGAGCTTGTTCTTTTTGTATTCATTAGTTAAGTATGTGACAAGGGCAAGAGTGAAGGTTCCAAACAATCTCTGACAGTACTAGTAACAAGGGCACTCATTCCATTCTATTGGAATAGGCTGCATTAGTGACAGATTCCACAGTACTAGTAACAAGGGCACTCATTCCATTCTATTGGAATAGGCTGCATTAGTGACAGATTCCACAGTACTAGTAATAAGGGCACTCATTCCATTTTAATGGAATAGGCTGCATTAGTCATTGGAATAGGCTGCATTAGTGACAGATTCCACAGTACTAGTAACAAGGGCACTCATTCCATTCTAATGGAATAGGCTGCATTAGTGATAGATTCCAGGGAAGCATATACCCATTTAAGGAAACAGGGTCAAGGTTCCCTTGATTACTAGAACATATTTTAGTATTTAGTATTGTATGAGATTGTCACTTATGTCACATGAGAAAATAAGGTTTCAAAATAATATATATATATATATATGATTTGGATGAAAAAGAATAGAATTATTGGGTGGATGTGCACATTGGAAGCATAAAATGGCAAGTGCAGAGATGCATCCAACTCCTCGTACTTCCACGAAAGCTCTCTTACCGATATATCAGAGACTCTATCTGTTAGATAACATTGCCCAAAAACTTTGTTACTGAAATTTATCCTGAGCTTTTATAGATCCTTCTAAATGTAGTCTCCAATCATTGACAAGTAGTTTGAATAGTTAATTAATATGGTATAAAGAATTTCATCACTCTGGTTCAACTGAAAGGAGTTTTGGCTATCCCGGCACAAAACCCCAATGTCACTCAGCGATATGAGGGAAACTCATGTAGCAAAGGAGTTTGTAATTTAGTATGTGGATATTATCATAAACATCCCAGGTGCCCACCAGATGCCCTCGAATGACGTTATACTGTACAAGTACACACCAATTATTGTTGTCATTGTTGTTCTAATGGACTTATTATTATTATATTAAGACATTAAAATTTTTATTTATGAATAATTGTCATTATGTTGGTTGCCCTTTTTGAATCCTGGTGTTATGGGATTCCATTAATTATGTATAAAGTTTTGTATTCATGTGAGGTTATACGTCAATCCATATTTTTTCAATAAATATGCAACTATTGCTCTTAAGGGTTATGAATAATGTTTGGAATGTATATTAGCTTGATAATTTTTCTTGATATGCATAGGAGTATTAAGTAGTCCTTATTATGGATTGTATATAATGTTCTAATAGATTTGTTGTGATTATTGGCATGCTATATTGAAAGGTGTTATCATTCTAAGTGTCATGGGATATGGTTCAATAAAGCACCTGTTTAAACACATTGTCAAAATATAGCTAAATATGAATGAATCCATTTCTCTAATCTTAAATGAAAATTGGTCCTCAAGTGCAAACGATAAATTAATAGTGTTTTAACCTAGGGGATGGTAGCATGCTTATTGTAAGAATACATGTTGACATGCTTTTACATTGGCATGGATCCAATAGTTATCAAATCCATATAGAATATGATCTAAGCAATTACTACCCTTGGGTACAAGTAGATAGAGTAAAATTGGCATGGTCTTATATCATAATTATGTACTATGCTTGATAAGTCATAGTCAAAGATTAGAAATAAGTAGTTCAAATTGATGTTATTGATTATAATGTTAAGAAATATTTGAAGGTAATGTTTCAATATGCTAGGAGGAGCGGTATACTAATGTCAAATAAGTAATTATGCGGAAATATCCTATAGTGAAATGGATAACACTATTTTTACATTAAAGTTGAGACAAGGTTTCCTGAAGGAGAAATGAAAGTAGGCGATGCATAAATATCATGGTAAATGATGAAATGTAACTTGGAAGACCTATCAAGGGGACAAACGTAAGCGAATATGACGAAAGGGTATTGAATTTCAATTTATAAATTAATAATGAGGACTAGAGCTAAAAAGATATTTATTATTAAATACATTACCAACAACTTTATGTATCTATTGCATTAGGATTGAAGAACCTTGTGAAAATCAAAGGAACACAAGAGTGTAAGCTAGAATATCATTTCGATTTTTTTTTCTCTACCTAGTCACCATGGGAAGTTGAGTGGACAGATATATTGGATGAGTGACAGAAAATTGATAAACTTTAACTGAAAAAACACCGAGATGATCAAATTGATGAGACCTTGACAGGTTGTCGAGGAAGTAAAACAGACTTAAAATCTGAAAAAAAAAATGAGATATCAATGTTTCTAGCATGAGTAGCTAAGTCCAAGGACACTAATTTTCTAGCATTATGGTGTTGTTAAAAAGAATGAAAAAGTACAAACCCGACATGACCGAGACAACAGTAAAAGAAGAATTCTCAATTGGGAAGGTCTACTGAAAGGGCCAAGTGAAGATGATTTTAGTAAAACAAAGTATGGAGCCAATTAGCATAATAAAATGAACCCAAATGAATCTAACCTTAGGTCATGATCAAATCTTGATGAAAATACAACTAACCCTCGAGATGAAACTCGATGAAGTTAAGAAAACACACTTAGTGTGACTTGATGAGATTGTCAAAGTAGTCCTATGACAACAAAAATGATGAAATGAGGCGAGGATGTGATAAGCTCATTGATCTCGACATGATCTTATTGAAGAAAGGACTAGGAGTTAAAGTTTAATATGTTTGACTAAGTCGCTAAGTTTCGACACGTTGGAATCATATCATAACGAGAATCAGACTTATTAAAAATTTATGGAATTGGAGTAGTCTTATGGGAATCTATTTTTGGACTATTTGACAATCGCTCTTGATTTGCTTATTTATGATTATAACTTACCCATCTGTATTTTACTAAATACTATGTGATTTTGTATCTTCTCGCCTTGGAGGAAAGGATAGCCAAATCAATTTGAATTCTTTCTTGGATTTTGTTATACAAAAAGATGATTGAGTAACTATTGTGTGGCTATGGATAAAATACAGCTTGTAGTAATTTGGATGCCGTGGATCTTCGTGAATGAATAGGAGATATAGGAAATCAAGTTGGGACTGACAATTATTGAACGTATTATCAGATTGATATTATGTGAAATTACAATTGAGTTCTTGAGGATGTATTGGTACCATACTAGAAGATATAGAAAATTATTGATTAGAACCACTAGTGCTTATGGCCATTATTGTTTGAGAAAAATAGAAGAGAATGACAAGAAGACGGGAATAGGAAATTAAAGTAAAGCCTAGCATCGAAAGTACGAGAACAAAAAAAATTAACTTCGGGACGAAGTTCTATATAAGAGGGAGTGTACGTAATGCCCCTAGAATGATGGTAGGATTTGAGGGAACTTATCGAGTGGCCCAACTGAATAACCTTCAATAAAGTGGTCTTTCGAGTCTTCATGATATGTATTAATGATTGAGAAACACCTGAAGATATGCATGACGACAATTTTGATGAATGAAAACCAAGGATTAAATGGCAATTTGTGGAATTGGATACTTTATTTGGAATTATTGAATAAATGTAATGCTACTTAACTGTTGTATTATGAAATATGTGATGTGAGCAAAATAAATGCATGATTAACTGAATGAGGAAATATTTGATATTGTGAGGAAATTATCATGCTTAACGACTAGCGGGTTATGAAACAGATTATGATAAATGAGAACAAAGCTATTAATGTGTGATTTTGAGAATGTGTGTAGCGACAGGTGAAACGGTTCACCGACAAACTCACAAAGGAAATAAACGGATCGTAGAGTACGAATAAAGTACACGCGGAAGGACAACGATGGTGTTGACTTCCTATGGAATCCACAGACGAGTTCAAAATCCCTTAGCCACTTACTCAGGGACACGTGAAGTCGTACGAAGTGCACCATGACGGAGTTGGTCACGTACGAGTTGGGGGGAGAGCAGTAATTACAAACTTACTCCTCAGTGCCATTAGTCTCCAATAGCGTGTAGACGGAGGATTGAAGGTAACAGATCCTAAATCCCTACATGAAGTTCCCACAAATCATATGCAACAAAGAAATGACGACGGAAGGACCCGACGATGCGGTACCTTGTCGATAAATGGAAAAAATGGACGAATGGACCCGACGATGTGGTACCATGTTGACGAAAATAGAATGAGGGACGAATGGACCCAACGATGTGGTACCTAGATCCTAGACGAAAATAATTGATGAAAATTATGCATAAAACATATAAATTGCATGTAGACCATTTGCACATGAAATGAATTTTTGTAATTAAAATAATAGAATATATTGTTTTAGGAGCTAATGGAATAATAAACATTAGAATTTAGTTAACACCACTTGCACCTACAAAAATAGAAACTAGATTGAACATCAAAGGGGACAAACTTGAGCAAATCTAGGAAGGTAGGTGTACTGTCTTAGAAAATTGACACATGGATGGGTGAGCTAAATTACAATTGATTAATTAAAAATTAGGCATTTTTGCATGAAGCGACATGTGTCGCAATGAATTTTTCTATTTAAGGAATACATGAGGAAAGGGAAGGGGACCCTATGGTTGGATGGTTATCATATTGTGTGTAAGACATAGATTTGCTGCTATTGGAGTTTGGAAAGAGATCTTGGTGGGGGGGAAGCCCACTTCTGGTTCTCTAGTTTTGTGTGTGAGCTCTATGACCCCGAAGCTCGGGGGTGGCTATGCAACCAATTGCATAAGCCTACAGTTAGGTGGCGAAGTTAATGATTACTTTGCCTATGGTTAAATGAGCTTTGTTGGAGGGATCCAACGGGTGAGGCGGACGACAAAAGAGCAAGCTAGGCCAGATTGACGATGACTACTCCTTTGATAATGGGATCGATTGACAGATTGACAGGTTTATGGTTCTATGGTATTTTCTTAAGATTTATTGTTTTTGTGTAAGTTGGTTTTCTGTCATAGATAAGTTTGAATCTGCTTTTATATTATGTTGATGAGTTTTATTGTTAATATTTAGTGATGACCCCACAAACGGGGTCCCTACAACACCCCCCTACTCGGCTGTAGAATGTGCCTCTTTGGCGTAATGATGTTTTGGAAAATTTGAAGATTCAAATTTATTCAAATATACTCCCAAATTGATTAACAAATTCCCCTATACAAACATCAAAGCACCTTTAAGAAACAAGTGTCTATTTATCTAAGTTAACATAAAAGTGCCTCTCTTTGTATCTTATAAACATACATCTAAAAAGAATGATGACGCACTCTTTCATTAAGGGCTAATCATAAGGATTGGAATAAACAATACACTCTTTTCATCAACACTAACAATATGGATTGGGATCAAAAAGTCATTGGTTTTCTATATACAGGAATATAAATACATAACAAGAGCCGCATGCAGCATAGTCCATGCCTTTTAAAAATAAGTTATAATTATAATATATTTATTTAAGAAAAACATAAATTTAATAAATTATTATGAAATTAAAAATATTATTATATTAATCACAATATATAAAATATTACAAAAAAAAATGTTAACGTTTCCAAATAGCTCTCTTCGATTTTTTACTATCACAATAGGTTCTGAACAATATCATATCTCAACACTAATTTAAGGAAATTTACTTCAAAATGTGTGAATACAATATTTAAGGTTCACAATGGCATCCAAACATTACTTGTGTGCTCATGCATACACATCAAAAAACATACATTGGATAACCACATCTACCTTTGCAAGATGAATTCTTAGAAAATAAGACATTTTCAAAATATTAGCACTATGGGATGAATGTCGAGAAGTTTTCTTTGAGTGATGGGAAGAGAAGGATACCCAATTCTTATTGGCTTCTTAGAATGAGGTCAAAAGAAAGGAAAACTAGACAATTGACGAATTCAATCTAAAGTTTTGTAAGATTGTTCAAAAGCTTCACAAAGAATTCAAACCCCCAAGTATGACCATCCTTATCCATTACATAGCTAATTTTGATGGACATCTTGGTTTCTTAATAAGAGACAATAATCCAAAGGATTTGAAAAGAGTTTAGGACATGGCAGCAAAGATAGAGAGCAACCTTTCAACTTCAGGAAAGGTTGATCTATTTGGTTCATCAAGGGAATCAAGATAAAAAGTTGAAGAAAAGCTTAGGGTCATGAATTCTAGTGATCTAGCCTTGGATACAACTACAAAGTTGGAAAGAAGCATGGGTAAACTCTGCTTGAAATTTATAACAAGGCCTCTAGTTTGAATACTAATTGGAGGAATAATAAACATCTTAGACAGAGCCAATTTACATGCCCTTGTTGGTTGATAGATTTTGAGTGGAACACAAACAAATCAGGACAATTCCTTAAATTTCTTTACATCTCATTTGGCTCCATGATGTTGCAATCTGATTTATTGTATTGTCAACAAAGTTGATTTATGGCAATACATGTTAACAAAATTGACAAGATTATAGCATACTAGCTCATAAAGTCATCATCAACGATTAAGATTCAAATTTACTAAGGTCTTAATTTTTTAATAGTAGCACGTGTCTATTATTCCTAATGTGGATTTTGTGAAATCAATCTTACACAAAGTTAGTTACTCAAGTCCTTCATATGGACCAATGTCGAAGGGAAAAAAAATTTCCATCAAGTCAAAGGAGACACCTATAATACACCTGAGAGTTAGGAGGCCTAGGTATCATCAATGTTAAGTTGCAAGGACTAGGATTATGTGCCAAATATATTATGAAATATATCAAGGGTGAAAAAGAGTGGAAGATGCTTATTATGTGCAACATCCTAGGTTTTTCACCACATCACAAGCCGAAGTGGAAGTGCTAAAGCTAACCCCTCAATGATTCCAAGCCTAGGGTATTTTGAAGATTGTTTATATTTCAAGGCATGGAATGACTAGTAATTGTACAACAATGATTAGAACCCTATTGAGGCCGAAACAGTTCAACCACAACATGGAACCAACAACCATAAAAAACAAACAAGTATTGGAGAGTGGTCATTAGAATGAGAAGAAAGGTGATTGCTGGGATGCCCTGATGCTCAAGCAACAAACAATAGATGAATGGGGTGGTTATAATGACCATGGTTATAAATCCATTTGCTTGTAGGTCATTGATCTCCACACCATTATTCATTTCTTGTCACACGTATCATGTGTTTATTGCAGTTACTTAGTCATTTATATCAGATCAATCTCATTTCACTTCATTTTCCAGTCAATATACACCCTTGCATTCCATATCCCTATTTTTTAACTAATTGATAAAAGTAAGGTTTTTTCCAAGTCAATCCTATATTTGATTTAGATTAGGTAGACAAGGTTACGTGGCTGAAAGGAGAGTTGGATCCAACATGTAGGTAACGGTAATTATATTCCTTGATTCCTTCCTTGTCATGCCCCACTAGGAAGTAGATAGCACCATCTCAATGAGTCACTAAGTAATCCTTCAACCACGTACCTCTCGAGCCTCTTGAAAAGAAAAGAAAATGATGATAGTCACTCTACTTGAAGGTCTCAATGAGAAGGCTTGGTTAAGAATATTTTGTTTCAGGTTTGGTAAGAGATAAGAATACCAACCCACCCTATTAGTAATAGGTATATCTCTTACAAGCGAGAAGGATGAGTATCCAAGTTAGTATTTTATACATCCCCTTACCACATTTCTAAAGGATTTCCCCTGTCTTGTGAATCGAGCATTGCATGCCCCACCTTTGACCTAATATTTAATAGTTTTGATATTTATTGCTCTAGGTATAGTTTTGCATTTAACCCACCTACTCTGGCGTATGACTAGCCTAATTACACGCACTTGCTAAAGAGAGCCAATTTTTTTATATTTTAAATAGGTGTAAACATCCATATCCTACTACATGTGCACCCCTGGAATAAGCATAGTGCATGCAGCTTGGCTTCAAGCAAGTGTAAACTCATTAGGAGGGAAAGTTATGGTTCAGGGAGAAAGAAACAAAGGATAGGCTGATAGGTCAATTACTTCCATGTCAAGTAATAAAAAATATGTAGAGGTAAGCACTACAACAAATCCTAGAATTAGCGTCTGTTTTAGCTCCCTTTTTAGCATTCACTATCACTTTTAGTGTATTTTTCATTATTTTTTGTACAAAGTGGCCACTTTTCCACGAGATGGCGCTTTTAATGGCGTTATTTGCATCCTTTTTTGAAAGTAGATGCTAATTGGGATGCTAATTAGCAACCCAATTAACGTCCCAATTAGCGTCCCAATTAGCATCCCAATTAGAGTCCTAGTTAGAGTCCCAATTAGCATCCCAATTAGCATCCCAATTAACGTCCATAATAACATACCATTTAACGACCAAAATAGCCTCCAAAATAATGTCCAAAATAGCGCTAGGTATAGAGTAAGTGATTGCGCCAGGAATTTTGAAAGGAATTATGCCATGAATTGCACCAAGATTTCTGAAAGGAATTACACCATGAATTGCACCCAGAAAAACACTCGATATAGTGCCAGGTATAGTGCCAAGCATATCGCCGGGCATAGTGCTTGGAATTGCTCCAGGAAGTTCGAAAGGAATTGCGCCAGGAAAAATCCAATGTTGCGTGGGGGATAATACTAGGCATGTTGACAGAAGTAGCACCTAAATGGCCATTTTGGAAACTGAGAGACTCTAATTAATCGTAAATAAACCTAAGAAATCCTATGGTCCATAACGACATTATAGTGTGGCTAACGACATGTTGATGCATATATCAACAATTATAAATATGGCAATGATGATTTATACAATATTTAATAGGATGTCGATGACGATGATGATGTCAATGCCAATAATGATGATGCAGGTTATTATAGCATTATTTGATATTGGCTGGTCCTAGTGGAAACATAATTCACCGTAATGGCATCAGAGTGACCACAATATCCCCTAGATGACCCTAATCATATCTGAATGTCCCTAACAACATTTGAGTGACCCTAATGAAACTTGACTCACCGTAAAAACATGAGGATGATCATGTTGATGATGCATAATGGAAAGGATGTTGATGATGATGATTATGATGATAATAATGAGGTTAAGATGAATGACTATGATCATGATGATGTATGATCAGATGCCATTGATGATGATGATGATGTTTATGTACTCATGTATGGTGTTGATGATGATGGTTATGATGGTGACGATATCAATGTCAATGATCATGATTCATGTGATAGTACTTATGGATCTTTATTTATCGTAGTTGCACCTAAATTACCGTAATCATGGCACTTTTGGATCTCCATTGATCCTAATGTGGGGTAAATTACCTTAATGTCACCTAAATTGCTCTAATGGCATTTGATTTTCACCAACAACATTTGATAGACCCTAATGGCATCTGATTGACCCTAACAACATGATGATGATGATGCATTATGATAATTATGATGGAGCTTATGGATATGATTTGATAATTATAAGACTATATCATCCATTCTTGCAAGGAAGTAGGGTTCCTTGCTCATTATTATCGCAATTATATTGATGATGACAGTTGTTATCTCCCCAAATAATTTTGTCGAGTTGATCAATTTTAGATGATAGGAGGTCATTTGAAAATTCATTTCTAAATTTCTTAAGGCTCATTTTTTATATCTTTATGCATGTAATAAAGTTTGAAAAGCATTAGATTGGGTTTTCATTTCAAAATTTTCAAAAGATAGGTTTCGGTAGCTAAACGCTTATTTAAAACGGTCCCTAAGCTACCGAAAGCCCTGGTTTCGACAGCTTAAACGAAATTTTCGAGGCTCTCCTAGCTACCGAAAGTGAAAGGACATACAGTGTGAGTCAGGGGGCAGTTTTTGGTGGCTTGGGCGAATACGATGGTGTTCATTAGCCACCGAAAGGTAAGTTTCTGGCAGCTTACATTTCAAAGGAAAAATTGTTCGAAGCTACTGAAAGCGGAGGCATTCTCAACACTATTTTGGCAGCTTACAAGTCAAAAGCAAAATTGGCCACAACTACCGAAAGCAGAGGCATTTTCAACTTATTTTGTGTCTTATATAGTTCATACTCTGTTTTTTGGCTTGAAGAGATAGGATCATGAATGACAGACTTGGATTAGTAGATCTACTTCAGAAGTCTGATGATACTAAACTCTTTCAGATCACTTATTTGAACACATGTGTTCCAAAAGCTTACACTAATGATATGTAAACTAAGAATAGATACATAGTACGAATGCTGAGTAGTACTATAGTATGTAAACATATCCTCATAAGTCTAGAATAAGAAGAATATCCCAAGCTATAAATAAGGTTTCAGTTTTGCATATTTCGAAAGCTATTTTTCAAGCAGAGCTTTTGGTAGCTTAGGCGGACATTTCAATTGTTCATTAGCCACCGAAAGCAGATTTTGTAGCAGCTTACAGGTTAGAATTTTGGCTCTTTAGCCACCGAAAGTGCAGAACAGGGCAGAGAGGCATTATTTTCGCCCAGATCATGGTTTTTTGCTTCCAAATGGCAAGAAGATGGTTTTTATTTAAAGATAATATTTAAAGGCATATGTATCATCTTTCTGTTTCAGCTTTAAGGAGACAAAGAAGGGAAAATATCAAATGGATTTTCTATTTTTGGTCAAGATACTGTCCAGTTTGCAAAAGAAGAGTGTAAGCGCCTTGTCATCACCTTGAAGGATGTTGAGCTTGTCAAAGTTTGCTATAGCTGTCGAAAACCTGAAAACTATTAAGATGGAGGCGAGAAGTTTTTACTGCAAAATTGGTGTTTTTACTGTGAAAATCCACCATCTTCAAATGACGATTCTGAGCAACTGGAGGATCATTTTGAAAAACGATCAGAGGTTTTTGTTCCTGACATGTCATAGAAAAATAACCTCTCTCTGTTTTCCTATAGGTGTTGCAGATTGAGAGAATCGAATCCATCTATGAACCCCAATTTTTGGATCCCAGAATCTACCTGTTTGACACATGTTTTTGAAATGCAGATCTCGGGCAAGTGAAAACGAATTTCAAATATCTGAGAGAGATTTTTTCTCACAACAAGTCAGTGTACAATAAACTCTTTCATTTTATACACAAGTGTCACATATCTGGAGAACTGAACCCATCTCTGAGCCTCTTTTTCAGTAGTTTCAGCAAAAATGGCGTTTTTACTGTGCAGAGTCATCATTTTAAAATGACGATTTTGAGCGAATGGAGAATCATTTTGCAAAAATATTGAAGGGTTTTCTTCCTAAAATGTCAAAGAACAATAAAATCTCTCATTTTTCCTACAGGTGTCATAGATTGGGAGAATCGAATCCATCTCTGAGCCCCATTTTTTAGCAGTTTGGCCAAATTAAAAAATGATTTTTCCCTGTTTTGTTAAAAAACGGTTTTGATCTTCTATCTTTAGGATTTCGATCCAGCTTCTTAGGTATGGGGGAAAGATGTTGTAAAGGCTATAAATCCTAGAGCTTGAGAGCAAGAAAGGGTTGGATGTTAGAGACTAGACTTATTGTATTTGGTGACAAGACCATTTCTTGATGTATTCGGCCTGCAAGCTTCTTTCTTTTGATATAATCAGATCCTCTTTTTCTTTTTGTCTATGCTTGTGAGTGAACGTTGTTCTTCATCTATGTTTAATTAATCCATTGGTGACTATCATCTCACTGTTTGATTATTGAGCAAAGAATCATAAGTCATTTCAATGATTTCTAGACCCATCATATGTGATTGCTTTATGTATGATCTGGTTGATGTGATTAGTTTCTGTCCCATTTGATACACAATTATCTGGTTCTATCTCTCGAAGGCCTTGCACAGTTTGAATATGACTGGACAGTCTTGATATATCATCCAGTAATCTAGATATTCATCTTGATCCACCCATCATACGAGAAAAAGGTTAAGTTACCAGGCTCCTTTGACTTACAGCCTAGAAGGACTCTTGGAGTGATAACAACAGTGATGTACTTGATGACTATGACGATGATGATGATGTCGATGTCAACAATGATTCTACATGTTGTAGCACTTCTAGATCCTGATTGATCCTAGTGACACCTAAATGTCTGTAACAACATCTAAATGACCCTACTATCACCGAAATGACTATAACGACATCTAAACAAACCTAACAATTACATGACATGAATCCTAATGGTGATGAGTGATTATGAACACTAATGCCATATGACTTACCATAATGACAATGATGACATTGATTTTGTTGATGATGTACTTGATGGTGACGATGACGATGACAATGACGATGATGATGAAGATGATGTTGATGTACCATATGACATTGATGATGATGATGATGACAATGCTAATGTCCATGATGATGATGCATGCGATAATACTTCCAGAAACTGATTGATGCTAATGGCACCTAAATTCAAAGCAATGAACATTGCCTCAAAGTACCATGAAATATTTTCTAGTAATCAAAGTAATGAAAATCAATCTAAGGTTTCTTCAATCTAAGTAATGTCCACTTAGCAATCAATCTAAGGTTTCTTCAAAGTAATGAAATCATGTCCACAAAATAATATTAATTAATCCATCACCAAAGGTATATTAACCTCAAAATAGGCATAAATAGTGGTGAAAGCCAACTTTTCAATGTCAACTAGATATAAAAAAGGCCTTTAAAGAAGGGATGCTTCATTATAATAACTAGTGATCACAAGGTGATGTCCCAAAATCCCCCTTTCAAGGTTATGTTGGCTTCATACTTAGGACTAGCCCCTTCCAAAAGATGGATTGATGCTCGATCCATGCTAATCCATCATCCAAAATTTGCAACTTAACTATAGTGGACCAACGACTACAATAGACAAGAGAGATATCAGACTATGAATGTCTCTATGATGGAAAAAATCACCCAGAATGTAATTAACCTAGGCTTGGCTCCATGATTTAATTGTATACTCATGGCAAGGAAGGCGTCTTTGTATAAAAGGACTTGAGGCTGTAGGCCACTCCTGTGGCATGTATTGGCTACCTTACCCACCAACAACCTTCACATTTATGTTATCATATAGTAATCCAATGGAGAGGCGGCCTAAGGGTGAAACAACGGGCCCTATATATTGCTATAGCATGGCACCAAAATAGAATCCCATCCTTGAAATTGCATACTGGTATTCACCAAGGTTGGACGCACTTTTGAAAAGGCATTGAACATGTTCCAGCATTCAACCTCATGGCATTAAATTATTAAACTATGTATGCTTAACGTAATTATCATCAAAGCCAAAGGAGAAAAAAATGGAGAGACAACATAACAGCAACGACAATGGAAATGTGATGCATTCAAACATAGAGTAAGAAAAATGAATTGACTCAAAATCAAAATCCCGCGCTCGGTGAGTAATCTCCTTAATGTCTAGGTCTTAAACATTTTTTTAAAAATTAACTCTGTAATGTCTCAGGCTTTGAGGCCCATCAAACAATAAGCAAGAGGAGGCATGGTTAGAGCATACCTAGAGAAACCCGATAGAGTGAAGGATATTGTGAACAAAATAATAGGAACTTTTCCTATAGTGGGGCTCTTGTAATGAGGAGGGGGGCGTTTGCATTTGATTTGCTGAATACTACAAGAGGGTTGAGAAAAGATGCCCATCAGAGGCCTCCATGGCCTTCTATGAATTTTGCGACCACCATGGCAAGGTAAGTCCCTTGGACATTGCAATCAATTTTTATTGTTGTTATAATATTTCTGAGTTGGGTGGGGTTTTTCTTTGCAGATGGGAAACCCTCATTTTGTGCTGGTGTTGTGTTAGGTTGGTTCTATCAGGGAAGGGATGGAGAAGTCATATGAGATTCCACTCAATGCTTCCAAGCTACATGTTTTCTTTGATATTCAGTATGAAGAGGATGTCATGTCCCCAAATTTTGCATTGGATCACAATGGCCTAAGCCACTTGTCCATACTCATGATAGTTTGTCAAATTGGTGTTGAGGGTAAAATAAATTGCCAAGAATGATGCCCAAGTTAGTAATAATGTAAAATTAGAACCAAATGGACAAGTTGGGTCACATTGGGTCACTCAAGTTCCATTAGGGTCACTCAAATACTTTTAAGGACAATCATATTCCATTAGGGTCATTAAGGTGCCATTATGGTCAATCAGATGTCATTAGGGTCAACTAGATTCATTGTATTTTATTGGATGGATGCTAAAAATGGTGCACTTGACGCCACAAAAGGCGTCCCAAATGAGTTACGTTTTTCAAGCACTTTAAGTGCAACTTCATGCAAAAGTAGACGCTAATCTAGAAGCTAAATTGGACG
The DNA here is from genome assembly GCA_027924585.1 of Larix kaempferi. Taxonomy (NCBI): domain Eukaryota; kingdom Viridiplantae; phylum Streptophyta; class Pinopsida; order Pinales; family Pinaceae; genus Larix; species Larix kaempferi. The sequence continues at coordinate 11,194,131 of BSBM01000014.1, forward strand.
TTATACTAGGTGGTATTGAGGATGATAATCTACACGCTAATTGGGATGAAATTTAGGACAAAGACTTTAGGCTAAATTCTATGGAATTGGGCCATAATATCTTCCTTCAGGGATCATCTATCCATACATAAGGCCCCATTGCACCACATAAGCTCTACATAGGGAATGATTGTTCTAGAAACAAAATCAATGGTTTATATTTAAAGTTTTGGTGGTTGAATATTTTTTGGAAGATCTCAAATTTGTGATGAAGTAATGTTTAATCCTAGTAACTACAATGTAAGGAAGACTATAACTGAATAAAGTGATGATAGAATGAATAAATAACGGAATTTGGACACATAACATGATAGTATTGGTATGAGGTTTATGTATATTGTTGGAGGGAGATATTTGAAAATTTGGGTTTTCTTTGTTCGTCGGTCATTTATTCCCCACAAAACCAAGGACCTAAAAAAGTGAAAGTAGTCACAAGTTTAAATTGGCATTCCTCCATCTTTCTATACAATATTTATAGTATTGAAACCATGTAAAATTATGATATGCCTTAAAATCATTTTCCCTCTCAACCACCAACATGTCAACATACTAACAATGGTTCTAAATGGCAATTTTGATTCCTGTATTATAGTTAGATTTCAACATAGCCTATAGAACACAATATGGTTGAAAATTTTCCATGAACAAAATGATAAATATATAGGAAAACTTTTATTGTTATATCTTTAGTAATTCACAAGCCATGGTTAATGTTATGGTTATAAAAAATTGTGGTATAGGTTTTACAACCCTGAGTTCTAAATCTATTAGGGATAATATATCGATAGATTTTATCTAGGACGTGAAAAATCCTTATATAGCAACATTATTATTTGATAAAGATATAATGCATCATTATGTCTAATGTGTGAAGTGATAGGAAAATAAAATCTTAATAAATTTGTTAGTCTATTCCTCATGGATTAACACTGAGTTTGGTAATTCATCTTTGGTTTTGTTAGTGGAAGTTTTGGATTTCTACCTTAGAGATTCATATTTGGTATCTAGCAGGGAATAATGCAAATTATGAATTTTCATAGTTGACATATTATGAATTGTGATTCTGCAAATTGAGCCTTTAATTAGAACTTTTATATGGAATTGAATGGTGTTTTAATATATAAATTTTTATTTTCCTAGAGCTTTCCCTAACATCTCCACATCTCTGGGAGAGATTCTTTCTTTGTGCTGCTAGCTTGGGTTGGTGTTTGTAAACAGGTTACTATATGAGTGCCTATGCCCACCACAACGGGACAAACACCACTCTTTACAAGAGAAGCTTTAGAACATAAAGGAGAAACCATGAAGCTTTAGAACATAAAGGAGAAACCATGATCGTTCACTTCAATTTCCTTGTGCAAGTATTCACTCAATGAAACAGATTAAAATGAAAAATGAAAAATAAATTATCACTGTCTTGAGGTACAATATATTTCTTTGCCTTTGCTCTCATATGATACAATCTTGTTCCATAATTTTAAATAGAAAAATAACACCCCCTACAATCCAAGAAAATATGTGTTATATATACACCAGTATCCCTAGAAGGGACACAAATTAAGACTAAGCAATGAATTGGGTTGGCTGTAGATTGCTTTATCAAAGTAACTTTGCAGTTGAACTCAATGTGATATCAATTTTGGATGGCAGAAATAATATAGCATATAACCAGTTCGTTTTTACAGTCAAAACTAATTTCCCATGTCCCATTGAACTGGAAGAACTGACTGATGTATGCAGGTTACTTTTTTTTCTACATGGGGATGGAGTATCCACATAGAATACTAGCTGTATCAAGCTGTTTTTAATTGCAAAAACCACATTTATAAAAACATGTTACATTTAAGAACAAGTACAGTAAAATGAAAAGACTTACAATTTTACTGCTAGTTGCATCTAACTTGTCATGACCAGCCATGGCCACAAGAAGAATAGAAGCATCCATAACTGATGAACCACGGCTTCCAACCTAAGTCACAAGGTTCGGCGAACTTGAACCATTAGGTTCGAAATTCGCCGAACTTCAAAAAAAAGTTGAAGTTCGTCTGGGTTTGGCCATAAGAAATGAGGTTAGCTTCTCCGCTCCTCACTGTAGCCATGCCGGAATCTCTGGTATAACCTCCAGTGCCCATAAGTGTGCCTTTGTACGCCTCTCTCACTAGGGAATGGAACTTATCGAACTCTGAAATTTCCTTTTGAATTCTATTCGTTTTACTTACTGCACTGTAACGAGGTTGCGTCAGATGCAAATAACAAATCCCTCTGCCATATCGGGTTGCCAGGAGGTTAAATTGATGTACTAAATACAGTCCCAGCCCAACGGGGTCTGGGTCTATCGCGTCCAAGTGATCTACGACGGGAGAAATTCCGATGGCCGTTCTCTCGGCCCCGATCTCTTCAATCACTCCAGACAGTACTTCTAATGCAAAACGACACCGGTTTTCCAGTGACCCGCTAGACTTATCACGCTAGTTGTTTATGCCATCTTTCATAAACTGGTCGATTAGATAATCTTAGAGCCAACCTCTTGTTCTCTTTCATGATTTGTTAGGCTATTTTAGACTTTGGGTAAATGGTAAAACAAAAATTATATATATTATACATTATATTACATAAGTTAGTATATTAAATATTAAATGTTTTAATCTAGGTATAAATAGTAAATATTTTTTATATATAAATGTATTATATGTTATTTATTATTTATAGAATATAAAAATATATTAGATAGGTTAATTTTATCAAATATTTAAAAATTGAAAATATATATATGGATGAACCTCATGCCGAACCTCATCGGAAAATTCGAACCCAAATTGAACCTAAAGGTCGCCGAACTCGAACACGAACCTGAACCTTGTGACATTGCTTCCAACCACATCCAAATATGAAGCATACGACCAAAATAATAGGCTCAAAAGGGCTAGTAGATGATTCCAAAGGTCTAAATCTTCTTTGCGTGGCAACAAGTTCCCTTATATACCTTGCCATTCCATGCAATGGAAAGTGAAAAGGATAATCACAATGACAATCATAACCTAAACCTAACTGCAACAACCCAAGCTGTCCTATGCATGACTGTGTAGCAGTCAACTTGAGTAGTATACACACTAGGGCTGGTAGAATCTTATGAGAAATGAAACTGTTTTTTTAACGAATAGTTGATTGGAATATCAATTACTTCTCTCAAATAGAAGGTGGGTTCAAGTGCTATGCATAGACCCCATACTAAGACATCAAGTATTTGAGTCTTATCTCATCATTTATTCTTATTCTCAGCCTCAGGTTCTTCTCTTCATTATGGAATGCAGGCTCTTTAGTTTAATATGGTATGGTGTCTTCAAGAGCTGTATGGAATTGTTGTGTACACCGATTATTAATGAATCGATAGTCTTCCTATGCCATTCTTATCCATAGGGATGCAAAGCTTCTTGGGAAGTTTGAACTATTATTGTACCTTCCTATAGAACTTCTCCTACATTTCCTTCCCTATCTATCAACTTTCCAACAAATCCTCTTTTAAATGGACATCTTTTGTTGTGTGTGTTTTCAAGCATCTTTAAAAGGCCCTATGTTTTGATAAAAAAAATGAAACTAGGAGCACAACTTGACCAAAAAAATGAAACCATGGACATTGCAGATACAAAACCACAAAAGAGGTCAGATAAAGGATTGGTATGAAATCCATGATCTGTTTATGTTTGTTTCTAACGTATTTGTGGGTTGTTGTAGGATGCCTGTTGGTAACATTTGTAACCAAGCATATATTTTGAGGCTTATTAGATGCAAAAGATTTATTGATACCAAAAGTGATAGGTCAAATTACTTTTTCCATCAAACTTGAATTATTAAGAGTCTTAATCACATAGGAAACAAAGGAAAACATGTGGATCGATTATTTCATATTTATTCAACCTTCAAACTAGCTGGAATTACAACAAAAAGGTTCCAATATCTAGTAATCCAACCTCATTACAATACAATTTCCGAGTTTTATAGAACCATACATCCTTGAAAGCTACACCTTAACCCCAAAATTACTGTGCATGCATTGGAACAGAATAGGAACAAAATGTAACTCCCTCATTGTTCCTTGTATCTGTGACTACATGCTGTCCACGAACCAAGGTTTAATATCACCATGAGTGTGATCTCATTAATATCCCATAATAGCCCCTACTAGTCGTTGTTCTCTCCAGTATGAGCAATCATGCCCTGTACTGAACAAATTAAGTGTGCATGCTCCCTCACGTCATGAGTTTCTTCCTCCATATTTCTCTGATACTCACTGTTCACTTGCTGCATGTGTGACTCATTCCCTGTATTTCCACATTTCTAGCTCTTTAAAATAGGGTAAAAGAAATGCTTAAAACCAACATTCCTCTTGACAAAAATAGCAAACTACCTTACCCCTAGCTCATGCAAACTCAAGCTGTACTGAGCATAACCCCTTCAATTCATGCAAAGATAGTGGTTTCAACCATTCAATGGATAAGATAAGACCATGCATATAGCACATGCATGCTCCTCCATTAATGCATTTATCAAGAAACCCGTGCCATGCACTACACATAAATACACATTAGTCTTAGTGATATGCATAGGTTGGCTCCAATTCAATGATTGACAGGACAACTCTAGACAGTAGTGAACAGGTCTGCTCCTTTGGGAATCTGATCTTTAATGTGACATTTTCACTGCTGATAGGCCCGAGGATGTGCTGCTTCCCATGCTGTTTAGGAGTACACAAGACACACTGTAAGGGAAGCTTTCAAGTGTGAATGCTTCTCACTTTGTCGCTGTTTGTATGCTATTTCCTATACTTATAATTTTTGTTGTACAATTTTGATTAGCATGCTATTCATACTGCTGATAATTTCTCTATCAAATTTTTTTGCTGCAATAGTTGTCTCTAAAACATTTCAGAAATAAAAAACACACCTCCCCCTTTTATCATTTCTCAGTTTTCTTCTCAAATTCTACTCCATGTACCACCATTTTCCTCATCAGCTTTCTGAATAGCTTATTGCATAACATCAAGATTCTTCTGAGGGGCAATGCCCTTTCCATAAAATTCCAATCTTTCCTCAACCTGTTCTCAAATTTGTTCACCAAAAATATTTATATTACTCTCTGAAACAGTTACTACGGTAGCTATAGAACATTTGTTATCTAGGTATGAGATATTCACCCTGTGTTTCGAGAAGAAGTTCTCCCAATAAAAGATGACTAAAACATAAGACCATACTTTGGTGTCATTGCACGTGTATTAAGAACCCTGAAAAGGCCCTTCTCAGCACCCAGAATCTGAAGAATTGATGCTAGACACTTTGCAAGGTTTGTAAGGCTCCCGATATCTGAGATCAATCAATCACCTACCATTTCACCAATCAAAGTTGCAAGTTTTGGAGTGCTATCATGCGTTCTTGAATCTTGACACGAGATAAGAATGGAGCTGCTTCCAATACTCAAAAAGTTCTATAACCCTCTGCAAACTGATTCAATGTTTATTAAATCAATGGGAGATATGTATTAACAATCTTAAATAGCTTAGGAAAATGCCACGAATACCATTCCCTTACTCTCATCAGAAGGTGTTAATATCTTTAACATTGAACTTCACTTTGGCTCTGTTGTAGCTGTGCCTAAGACTCAATTGAGCCTTCTCGAAGTCTATTTCCTTGATATCCTTTCAATAAGACTGTTCTTATCCTTCAAAACAGTTTGTACCTCTGTCTTCAATTCTGAAATTCACTGCCCAGGTCTTGCTTCCTTTTAATATACTTGTCTCATTATCATTTCATGCAGGTCTCATTATCATTTCATGCATCTTATAGCCTTAACAGTAATCCCCCCTGTTGCATCTCTTCTACAAAACCTACCAATGTTTCATATGTTATCCAAGAATAGGCCTAGGACAAATTTGTGTGTTAACAGGGATCCACCTGAATCCTAATAAATGTGGTAAAAATTCTCTCTGATCTCATAATAGATAGGGCATCTGAAGATGAGAGATCCTTCAACTTGGTCTTATGTAACTGGAACAGTCGGAAAATCCTATCATTAAATTTCTTTATTTCTAAGCTTGCCTCTGTATTGCCCGAGCCTTCGATTACATTGCTGTAACTTTAGGTAGTCACTTATCATCCACAACTAGTTCAATTTTGTAATACATCAAATCGAAAAATGCAAGTCTAAATCTAGTTGCCTTAGTAAATTCTTTTATGTGATAGTCTTTCTTTATTTACTGTAGGTTGTTTGGGCCTGCTTCAAGTAAATATCAACTTGTGAAGAATATGCAGAATAAAGTGGCATTCTGGGCATAATTTTGGGTTTCCTGTAAAAATATGCATCCATGAATCAACGATTTATGAGTCTGGAGTGAATTTTAGTGGTGATATAAGGTCTGCCCATGGAATTTTGCCACCAGGGTATCATAACAACACTGTAGATTTGTGTTTGGAGGGAGAGGGATGAAGTGGCATCCTAGCTGAATGTTCCGAGCCATAGTTTGAGTCCTTGTCTTCTATATTTCTCCAACTTGTAGATTAAGAAGAGGATGATCCACCTGAATTTGTTGTTTTGAGGAAGTTTGTGCACCTATTGGACACAGTTCCTTCCTATCTTAGTGAAGCAACCTCTGAGTTATGGGGCAGGTGAGTAAGTCCTTCCTTCCATGGCCATCACAAGAAAATTCAAATTGTTCATGTGTGGACTGTTACTTAAGTGTTTGGAGAAGATGATGCTTCTCTTAAAATTATGATTATTACATATGACCATTAAATGTTAACCATAAACCATCAAGAACACACACCATGAAATTGCTTAACATACCATTAAAGTAATCACTTTAGCAACCACTAAAACCACTTGAAATTAGGAATATTAATACCCCTCGGTCCAATAATGGGCACATGCCAAGCAAGAATAAGCTTAAGCTTTCAATTAAGAATATTTAAGTACCTTCTTCTGTTATCCCTCTTTGTAGTGTTTCAACCTCTATTATTATATTTTAATCTAATTTCACATTGAGTAGTTGTGCGATCTTGCAACATTATAGGTTCCTTATATATCTAATCCATAGGACCAAATTTTACTACAATGTGCCACCATTTTATGACTTCACTCAATATATGGATCCCCTGCGTCGGAGTAGCGGATTGTGTGTGTTTTGGAGTAGTATTATCTATGTATACAGGGTACCTCCTTTATGCTTGGACAAATAAAGGATGGCCTTTGGGAGGATAGGTCAACTAGAGAGCCAAGGTCTCATCGATCGGAAGCCGGTAAGTACACTCTCATGTTATAGGTTATCGGGGTAATTCTGCTAATCAAGGCTTGGCAGGAAAACGAGATGATAAACATGTATCACTACTCTGGGTGTTTGATTTTTTTATTCATTCATTTCTCTTAGTAGATATATGTCAATATATTATCAATGCAATTTTTTTTTGAATTTTTGGGTATTTTATGCAAGCAAGACAAAAAAATAACCTTGATTTTGCTTCATGATGTTATTAACGTATTGATATTCATGATTGCATTAACAGGCTATGCTGCTTTTAGAGGCTTTTAATGAGGATAGAGCTCTAATGCCTCAACCATTTCAAAATCCTCCTTCAATGGATCCTTTGCCATTACCTCCCAAGACACAGACACAGGAAATGATAATGGAGAAGCTCATAATGGCTGAAGAGCTAGGTATGCCGATTTCATTATTTGTCAATTTTGAGAGACCTTAATTTGTTGGCATTAGTTCATTCATTATCTCTTTTTAAACTTTGTTTTTTATTGTTTCTGATTCAATGAATTTGAAACTTGTGAATTTTAATTGGATTTTGGCAATTAGGTGCTCAAGTACTAGTTGGGTTATCACATCAATTTCATTCACTTGAAAAACCTAAGTGATTTTAACTAGAAACCTTTTCTAATGCATTTAAATGCATGTTGCATAGCCCAATTACATGTCATAGACCCTAGTTAAACTCCAAATTGACTGCCAAAAATATCACATGGCTTATCCTTCAATAGTAGTGTGATCAAGCCATTATACCTCTTTTGATACTTGTGTTCGACCCTTATTTGGACCATTAATCCTTTTCCATGACTCAAGGACTCAATTAGTGAATGATGAACGTTAAATCATCAATGAAAGGGTTCTCAATCCTCAATGGTGTCTAATTAGTCACATGGATGCCCATACCATAGCCTTGGGCATTCACTCTATAATTTTATTAATGTCCAACAAATATCAATAGCATAACCTTAGCACAAAAATCTCTATCAGTCTTCAAAGGTTTATTTGTGGTCATTTGTTGGACATTAATAAAATTATCTTATCTTATCTTATTATTGCTTTGATAAAATTATCTTATCTTTTCTTATTGTTGCCTTGGAAACTTCAGGAAGGCTTTTGAATCTGTCCCTAGGCATTTGTTGTTTGAGAGGCTTTGCAATAATGGTGTTTTCAAGAATCTTATCACTACTATTATGAAGCTCTATGAAACAACTATTTGGATCAGTACTCCACCTAAGTCCAATTTACAGTATCCACTTTTATTTTCAAACCAGCATACCATTCATGGTTATATAAGCCATATACCTACCTTGTAGTACTTGGTCATCAGTGTTTCTATATATGCTTTGAGCAGACTGTCCATGATGCATCACTTTGACACTATTGAACACACTTCACGTTATGTCTTAGAGGTGTGTGGACCTAGCCTTAGGATTATTTGTTGGGCATTTTTTGAGAGGTTCCAAGTCACTATCCTCCCATGGAAGAACAATGATTAGAGGATTGTTCCCCAATGCTACCAAGTAGATAAAGCTACCCAAATTGATGCATATATATATTTACTTCTCATGCTAGTGTAATGATGAATATAAATGATCTGGACTCGAATAGAGTGAAAACGCAGAGGAATTAGATCTCTTCGTTTGCATGTAGGTTTTACGTGGGGTATGTGCAGTTTTTGAAGGACAAATTATGAGCTTATTTCAAGGACCAAAGAATTTTTTTGAGTGTCAGTTGGCTACTACCTGAATAGTGACAGTGTCGGTTGCCTACCAGGACATAATTGACATCACCATTCTCTCAAAAATATAACGTGGGGCAGTCTCAAAAATAAAACGTGGGGCAGTCTCAAAAATAAAACGTGGGGCAGTCTCTATGACCTTAGAGCCATCACACTGTAGGGTCGATCTTTAAAAGCTTACTGGTTCTATTATTAAATATATAATATTCATTTCCTGGTGTTTACCAATATATGTTTATGGTAGGACTCTTAAGCATATTATTGCTTAGAATATTTTAAAGAGCTTGATAGCCTCCTTTTCCAGATTATTAAATCACTCCCCAGATTTTTGACATTTGGAAGAGCTGGATAGCCTCCTCGACTTTCTTTGAGGATATTGAGTCAAGTTTTCTCTTTCGAATCTAAGTTGCCCCTGAGACATAGTTGTGATTCTGATGCATGTCAAACGCAAATCATATTGACCTGAGTTTGAAATGCATATCAAATTGACTTGGTGAATTTGACACACAAGTCTAACAAATCACTCTTTGTTGTTTGTCTATAAAAGACACTGAAAACATAAAGAAACAATCATTTTTCTTTCTTTTCTGGTTTGATCTCACACTTGTCGCCTGTCCAGAATCTAGGGCACTTTGTAGTATGTAGTATACTATCATTTAAGTACTTTGAAACGAGTTGTTATTAAAAATTTGCATCATAAAAATATAAAACTTTTATATTAATGAAAAATTGAAAATATATGCAATTTTTTTTCCAGTTCAAGTCAACTCTTACCCTTCAACCTTGTTGAGTCATTCTCCAAGTCTGACTCTAGTAACTTTGTAGAGTAGTCATCAAGTTCACACACAATTCCTGTCTAGATGGCAACCAAATTCCTCTCTTGCATCCATGTTGAGTACTTGGTAGAAAAATATGTTCCAAGGTGGGGGAAGCAGACACAATTAGGGACAGGAGAAATATTAAGGATATCATTAGCAGTATCCTTGAACCAGCTTAGTACCTCTTCAGCTGTTGCAGTAACGAAAAAACTCCCATGACTTGAGTGACATCGGTAGGATGACTACCCATAAGATTTATTGGGAAGAAGGAATATGTCCATTTTGCAAATCAATAGACGTCCAAGATGAACCGTGTGGATTAAGATACTTAGCTTATGATCAACCCATGAAAAATACAGCCATTTCATCATTTTTGTGTCAAACACCATACTGTCATCTTGCATTCAAAAACCCAATCCACTCTTTGGAATCTCATCAAAGAAAATTTTGATCATATAACATCAGTCATCTATGATAGGTTGGATAGACTAGTTGTTCTGAGCAAACATTAAACATACGACTCCTTTTCACTTTGTAACCTTCCAACTGCACGTAGGAGTGGGAATGGAATAGTGTTGGATGTCCCCATTTAGTTTTCTGGATTTGCAGAATATTCATAATCTTTTCAAGCGGATAAAATTATAAATTTTAGTGGTTGAATCCTGTTTCAGTGTGACATCATATTTACACTTTGAGTTGTTCTCAGTTAAACACATGCATTTTTCATCGAAGCTAGAACTTTGCAGTTATTTAGGATCTCTGCATCTTTTAATTAGCCTACCTGGCTATCCTATTTTCCTCCAGGTGTGTAGCCTAATTTAGGGGAACTTGGTTGAACAATTAACAAAGTTAACAATGCTATTAAGGTGGAAGTGTATTCATATAAGTTATTTGACAACAAAAACTAATAAGTCATCCAAAAGCATCGATATTGTAGATGTTTGACTAAACACACCTAGTTATAACTGTTGTGATATTATTCAATTTATGTATTTCCCGTAGTTTCCAGTAAGAAGTGTATGTCCAAGATACTTGATTGCTTTCTTCAGAAAGCTACATCTTAATGTTTAGCTTTCAGCACACATATCATGCTACCATCAATCTTGAACACCTGTTTCAACTTGAAGATGTGCAATGATTCACTTGTTTTTTTTAGTAAGAAGTTTCCCTATATGTAACCGAAAATTATTTCAAGTAGAGAGTAACATGAAGCTTCTTAAAGTATCAGTGAATTTGTTGACCCAACCTACATGGTTAAAACTCGTAATTGGCCATTTCATTCAAATAGATACTCACTTGGGCAGATAATTTTCACTGCATCTTTGTCTCCCAGAAACGTTGGGCCTTCCATTCCATGTTCATTTTGCCATTCCCTGTACTTGTTTTCACTGCAAGTGATTGATCCATATTACCAGTCTTAAACTGTAGTGGTGCACTTAACGGAGTAGCTTCTATTTTGCAACTACAAACTCAATCCATAAACTGTAGCGGTGCACTTAACAGAGTAGCTTCTATTTTGCAACTGTAGCAGTGCACTTAACATAGTAGCTTCTATTTCGCAATTGTAGCATTGCACTTAACAGAGTAGTCTTAAACTGTAGCAGTGCACTTAACAGAGTAGTCTTAAAATGTAGTGGTTCACTTAATAGAGTAGCTTCTGGTATGGCTTCGTTGGTCTGAGCGGTGTTAAGATACACCTTTAACATTTGTGTATAAGGTAGAACAGCTACATACTTGTGCGTGGGGATCACCTTCATGTAAGGGAAAATGGTGTTGTTTTAGACACAAGCACTATATGTTAGCCTCCACAAATTTAACGTTGGGGCCTTCATTGAAGGTACTTATTTGATTCCACCGATGAATGCTAAACTATAAGAGCTGAGCACTGAATAGTCCACGAAGCTGTGACGCTTTGGTGAAACCCTATAATTCTGAAACGTGAAACCCTAAAATTTCCTTAGAGGTTAAAAACATAGTGTAGCGCCCACATTAGTTCATATTTAATATAGCATTTACATTAATACTAAGGAAACACTTTGTGCACTAACCGTTACAAATAATATAGGGATATACAAGAGCAATAGGTGGGAGGCGTTACAATTTTATACTGCATCCTTCATCCTGGAGAGCAACCGATGGGAGGCGTTACAATCGTTACAAATAATTTACTGGAGAGCAACAGGCGGAGGCATTACAATTTTACACTTCATCCTTCCATTTGCATGGATCGGCTTATTACAGTAGATATCCCAATAATACAAAATACATATTGGATTTAAATGAGAATACAACAAATACATATTGGATTTAAATGAACATGGACATGCATAGTGTGAGACTGGTTGTAAGGGATTCCTTTTAGAGACCTTGTTAAGAACATGACTTTTGTATATTTGCAAATTTTGGTTGGATGACATGTCACTTGTTTTTGGTGTTGAAGTTCTATCAGCCATTATCATTTGCTAAAAGTAGTTCCTTCCCTCAATCAACCAAAGGACCATGACTGACCCTTAACCATAATAAAATGACCTCTTTCTCGAGAAAATGTGATTTCCTTCACATTGAATAGCAATTTAATATTTTCAATATTAATCCCCAGTGCGATACAGGTAATAGAATTAATTTTAGTTTAAATTTTCAATTGACACGAGATGCTTCCCATAAATGTATATATTCATAAATAATAAAAGTACCAGATAACAAATAAAGATATATGGGTGGGGATCCAATGATATTCCTAACCTGAGAAGAGCACCCTCGAACCTAGCTCGGGCAAGGCCAATGCATATCTGTTTCCAGTTATTATTTGATTAAATTTTGGTCCTTCTGAACTAGGGGAATTGTAGCTGAGCTATGTTTTAGCTTATCGTGAACAATGTGTAACCTTACCTCTGAATTATACTAAAAATCCTCAGAACATTTTCATGAAGGTTTTCTTAGAAGCTATTACATTTTTAGCAGCATGCATAAGTTTTGAATAGAAGCTATTACGTTTTTAGTAGCATGCATAAGGAGTATCAAGTAGCTACCAACGTCACTTTACCTGAGCAATGACAAGATCGAAATTCGACGATCGAAGACTCATTTTCGGTTGTTTTTATGGTTGTATTCCACGTAGGTTTTTTTTAGACCAATTCCTGAAGAGAGTTTTTCATGTAAAAAAAATGTGTATTGGGTCTAAGCACAGGAAATTGTAGAGGATTCTAATCCTAGAATTAAGAATACAAGGTCTCCTTAGGTGGAGCTATTGTAATGTGCTCTCAACTTAGAGTTTACCTTCACCATTCTTTTTCCCGTGTCAATCAAAACCACTCCATGAACAGATTCCATTTAGAGTGGAAAAAGAAAATAGGGATAATGTTTCAGGTAGTAAGGTAGGCGAGAAGCGCAAATATAAATGTCTGAAAGAAGACACAATATCGATAATACAAAATGATGGTAAGGAAGTCATTTGGCATGTCAACTAAGTCGAACAAGAGGTGGAAAGACAAGAGTGGAGATTCTAGTCGGATCACTAAGCTGAACTATAGAGCAGGTGACAGGGTAATTCTTTTATATGAGTTAAACAGATGCCGAGTTAACTCAGCAATAGATGCTAGTCTCATTTGGCACATTATGGCCCTTAAGGTCCTAGATTTTGAGCCGTAGCTCTGATACCAAATGTAAAACCCTAACTCTGAATTAATAACCCATGAAACTAAAATAAAAATAATGCATGCCACAAGATCTGCCTGAATTATTTTCATACCTGATAGATAAACCTGGTGATTACCTTGAAGGATCCAATGTGTGCAACTGAAGGTCGGGGATGACTCTCCACCCAACCAACCCCCAACCAAATGGCTAAGGCCCCTGAGCACCCAACAATTAACCCTATGCTAATGCTATCTTGCTTTCCCTTATTGTCAATCTCTTCCTTCTTCCTTTGCTCCTTTCCAACTTCTCCTCCTCCTCAGATCCCCCCTTTCTTCTTGTCTTCCCTCTTTCATTTCCCCCTTCTCCTTTTTCTTCATTTATTATTTAGCCCCTTTTATTTCATTATTTTATATGAGGGTTTTTACAACTACCTTGGATTTATTCCCTTAGGCATTGGAGATCTCTTGCCTAGATGGTGGATGCCCTTCATTGTGGCCTGGGACCATGCTATGATATTATCTTATTAGGGTATTTCCTTCTAAAACTTGTAATGCTCGCCTAGGTACCTTAACTGTTTAGAATAATGAGGTACTAGTTTTGAAATGAACCAACTAAGTAAAACACGAACCATTTGAATTTACTTTGAGAATGCTTTAAAATGAAAATGAAGAATAGTGTATATGCTCGATTGACTGAGACATGATGATAAATGATGAATAATTTGTATGCTCGACTGACTGAGATACTAGAATGCATGATGTAAATATTTTATATAGTGCAGCGCTACTAATATGTGCTTGAGTGTGTGCAGTGGCAGGTAAGACGATATACCGACTGACCCACAATGGAAATTTAGGGGTTGTAAGAATGGAAAGAACACATAGGGGTACGGCGACTGACTGTCGACCCTGGATTGGCAATCCACGCATGGGTGAAGCCGTTTTAGCTCACCCGGGGAAGTGTATGCCGTACGAGCAAGGCCATAATGATTTGGTCACGTACAATGAGTTGAGGGGCACGCAATAAGGAGAGCCTTATCCTTCAACATCCCTTAGTCTCCAAGGAGCGTAGTTGAGAGATCGCGGTAACGGTTCCCGGTCGCTACGTAGTACTCCCCATAAGAAGGAAGAAATGAAACTGTCAGAAGGGCCCGCCGAAGAGGTACCTAGACAAGAACGAGAGGAAGAAAATTAATCAATGGTATAAATGAAAATTTCACATAAGATTTAAGAAATACTTTATTTCATTTTGTTCTATTTTATTAATTTGAATAATTCTATTCAAGATTTTATTTTTAATTGATTTCATTAATTTGAATTATTCATTTTAATTGATTTTATTAACTTGAAAAAGAATTGAAGAGATTGATTTTATTCAATATTAAATTTGATTAATTATGCTGATTGAAAAAGATTAATAATAAGAGAATTATTTTTATTTAAAGATTTTAATTTAATGGATTTTATTATATTGAAAATGGGTTAAAAGATTGACTTTAGTTATATTAAATTTGATTAATTTTATTATTAAGAAAAATTATTATTTATTAAAAAAAAATTGATTGAAAAAGATTAATAATAAGAGAATTATTTTTATTCAAAGATTTTAATTTAATGGATTTTATTATATTGGAAATGGGTTAAAAGATTGACTTTATTTATATTAAAATTTGATTAATTTTATTATTAAGAAAAATTATTATTTATTCAAAATTTTTTATTATTTAAAATCATTCTATTAAAGATTCTATTTAATTGACTTCATTACTTTGAGAAAGAATTGAAATATGTCATTAATAAAAGAATTGTTTTTCTTTTATTATTATTTAAGATTTTACTTTAATTAATTTTATTATTCATTTAAATAATTTTATAAAGAGAAAATTTAAAATAGATTATACTTTTAGTAAAATGAATCATCTTTTAATTCAATCTTAATATTATGAAAATAAAGAAAAGTAGAAAGAAATAAGTCTAACTAAAAGATTATTAAGTAAACTAAATGAAAACCAAAAGAGAAGTAGAACTCTTCTACACCTAACTCCCACTGATCCAGAGATTTAGATGCACATTAAAGACATTAAGAAGACACATGTGTTTGAAAATATTGGAAATTAAAATATTAAATTAAATTAAATATGTGCATGGACAGACACATGGCACACAGGCTTTTACTATATAATGAGAGAGGAGAATGAGAGAAAGACATCTCTTGCTCCCTAATGCTGGATGGTCATCATAATCTCGGATTATGTTATGATCATTGGAGTTGAGATTAGCCGGACCGAGGATTGGGAGATCCTTTCGGGAGGCTAGCTTGTGTGTTCTTGCGACCCCATTTGCTTGGGGGTTCGGGGTGAAGAAGAATAACCCCGATACGGTAGGGAGGTCAACCGAGGGGTCACTCGGTACTTCGTCAGGAAATTGGATTGGATCGTGCGGAAACCACTTCGAAGACTCCATCGATTCGCTGGACCAACCGTCAAAAACAAGTTTGAAGTATTTACTTTATTGATTTTGCTAACTCTTGTGGTGGAATGAATAAATCTGGGTATATAGTTTTTTTTTACATTTATGTACTGTAATAGATAGAATGTGGCCTCTATATCTTCTTCTGAAAAATTGTACTGGAAGTTCTGAAATTAATTATGCTTATATGTTCAAATTCCGTGGAAGTCTTTTTGGGGAACCCGAAATGGGGGTTCCTATATTTGGTATCAGAGTCGGTCGAACCTTGAGGGCACCGGACTTGTATTTTTAACAAGAGTCTATGGTAAAATCGTGAAAGCTTGGAGAGGATTGACGAAAACAGTTGGAGCAACAAATATTCGACATCAGCTACATCAACCATCAAGACAGGTTACATTTCTCTATTTACTGTTATATTCGTATGATGAATGGAAAGTATATTTAATATTGTTTAAAACTGTAAGAAGTTTATTTGCTTACAAAAATAGGGAGTAACCTGCTCTCTGTTAAATACGAATGCATGGATTGCGTAAAGTTATTATGGCTCATATTTTATACAAATTTATAATACTGAACAAGAAACTGTGATCTGTTTGTCCTATTCTTTAGATCTCTATCAAAATAAGTTCAGATCCAATTCTTTTATATATCTATGTCGAATGAAGGACTTCCAATCGCCAGATGCGTGAAATCTCCCATGCCGAACCCTGTGTTTACTTAAAAATAAATCTTAGAGAAAGTGTTTTTCTGTTAGTGTTTTCTTTGTTAGAATTACAATATCTTGTTATCTCCGTGCCAGATCAAGTGATCTCCGTGAATATTGAGGACATGTCGTCTCAATAAATAATGATCGACGATTATAAAGGAGCAGAAGTACTGTAATAAATGGAAATGATGTTTGTACAAGGATTTATAGTTATTTTTTGATACATATATGAATCATAAATAAACATTTTATGTTGTATTAAAATAACCATAAATATTAGGCATATGACGCATGAGAAATAGAGAAATATCCCATCTATAGGTATGTATTAACTTCATACAACCGTAAAGTTAAACACATATCTTTAATATATTTTGGAATATTGCTTTAAATATTTTAACGTTGACTAATATTAATTATATCTTTAGTAATGTTGAATGGAGCATATATTTTATCCTTGGATAACTATATATTGCTACATATATGTCATAAGTAAGTGGGTACATGTTTGCATAAATAAACATATATCTATAGGCATATGTGACAATGTGAAATAAAAGAAATTATGTTAATATATATATATACGTTAATACAACCGTAAAGCTATACAAGTCATAGGTTTGATAATAGAAGAATAAAATTTAATAAGACATAAATGTTAAAAGTCCACAATAATAAGAATAGTCGACGGCATGCCTTTAAGGGCACATATTCTATATTTAATAACTCATGAGTAGTTATGGAGGATCCTTGAGAGAGTTAATGTATATAATTAATAATTGGAAATGCATCTAAAAAGATGGGTTATGCTCTTGCATTAGTCAATGGAAATGCATCTAAAAAGATGGGTTATGCTCTTGCATTAGTCAATTGATTGTGGAAACCATAGGTTGAAATATGCATATATTCCACTACTTAACTATTATTAAATCCCATAAATATGGATAAGAAGATTTTATTTTGTAATTTATTTTGGAGTTCAAACTACCTTAGTAGTAAACAATTGGATATAAATTTACTTGCTTTAATTATTAAATGAGGATTATCAAGGGTAAATTTATATCTTTATTAGTAAGCTTCATGGGAAAGTCATAAGAATTTAAGGGTAGAATTGGAGTTATTGATATAATTGTTGTCGACATACGGGAATAAAGATACATATAGATTATTTCAATCCTATATGTTAGTTTGCAATAAGAACTTGCAAAAAAAAATAAAAAATTGCGACGATCGATGAATCGCCACATTGATCGAAGAGTCGCTACATCTTGACAATAATTTGGAAGACTGTCAAGAGGGTCAAACGGGCACAGAAACCGGAAAACAAGATATCAATGTTTCTTGAGATAAACCCAAAATTACATAAATTTCTAACAAGACAATATTGTTAAAGAGAATAAAGAAGTACAAACTTGACGTGACCATAACATGCTGAATATAAAACTCTTACGAGAGGACCCACTGCAAGGGTTAAACAAGGATGAGTGTCACAAAATAAAGTATGGAGATGATCAACACAATGAACTGAATGCAATAAAGCTAACATGAAGACATGGTCAGGCCTTGATGAAAAGTCGACTAACTTTCAAGATGGAACTCGATGAGGTTAATAAAACACACATAGTGCAACTTGATGAATTTGTTGAAGTGGTACTATGACAACAGGAATGGTGAAATAACGTAAGAACATGATAAGGTCTTTGACCTAGACATGATGTTAGCGATGGAAGGACTAGGAGTTAAATTTTAATAGGTTCGACTAAGTCACTAAACTTCGATGCCTCGAATTCTATAAATTGAGAACCAACATTATTTAGAGGGTTTTGGAAGTAGTCTTTTGGGAATTGGATTTTAGAATATTTGGTAGTCACTCTTGATTTTTAATTTTATGATTATAACTTACCCTTTTGTATTTTAAGGAAGATTATATAATGCTACCTTCTCGTATATATATAATGTAATATAATTATATATATAAAAAAAAAATTAAAAAAAAAAATTATGCTTTAGAAGACAGATGCTACAAGAAATACTTATGAGTTATATATATAAGTCATCTACTGGTAGACATGAGAATTGTAGATTCAAGGTAAATATTATCATATGTTAGGAGATATGCACTTAGTTAGGAATTGCATTGCATTCTCTTACAGATAGAATGTCAATTCATTGAATTTAGAAATTCCATTATATTTTTACATACTTTTGAATGCAAAATCTTACGAGGTACTATCAACATGTACATAATTAGATTTTGTAGTACATGTAAGATTTCTTATGGTTGAAAGACCACAATTACATTTATACCATAGATACATTCACACTTGATATGATTTGGAATGTAGGTATTATTATATATCATTAAATACTTTATATGTTAAAGGTTGGAATGTAAGTATGTTGAATATTGTAACTTCTAAGAATATTATATTTGTACATTATTTATTCCGGAGATGTTCCATCCCTCCGAGGTGATTCTATTATGTATCCGGAGATGTTTATTCCTCCGAGGAGTTGTGGCAACTAGGGTTATTAGACCCACCATGTGGGGGTCGGCCCAGTCAGTTATAATAGGGTATTTAACCTAATGGTTAAATACGAGCCTACATGTACTTGTGTAAAATATATGTCAGAGTAGTGTATAAATAGAGGAGGTGTGTTCCTCATTTGACACACTCACACACTTGAAAAGAGGAGCACTTGTCTGGGAGATTTGCTAAGGAGGATTAGAAGGAGGGAGCACATCTTGTATTTTGGTTTATCATCTTATTGAGGAAAGCTTTGCTGGGTTTTGTACCCCATGAGGGTTTCCCAGGATAAATCTGTGTCTCTTGTGTTTATGCTATGCTTGTTGTTTCTTCAGTGATCCTGTATATGCTATTATTGTGAAATGGAATGTAACGCTGCTAGTTTCTGTCTTAGAATATTGAATTTTAACATGGTATCAGAGCTAACCTGAAGGAAGACAAGGTATGGCACTTACGACACTTGCTTTACTTCCGACAATTTGAAGGTTAGGGTTTTACATAGCAAAAACCAGTCATCGTGGAACTTTCGCTATAAATCCATTTCTGCGAAGGTTCAGGGTCTGAAAAGTTTACAGGTCGAAGATAACATCCCCAGGTACCTTGTGTCCAAAGGGCACCCTCAGATTCATTGTACTTTATGAGTTATGATCAGTACAAGTTAGGGTTTCTGCCTCTTCCAGATCTCAGTCAAAATTAGGTGACCTTGGAAAAAAGGTCATAACTTGGGCTAGGAAGCTCCAAATGAAATTTCATAAAAAGTGACAGGTAGTACACAGAATGTACTATCTTAGGAAACTTTTTTAGAGGCCGAAGGTGAACTAGTGACACGTGGCATGCCGTACACATTCGCTATCCTGTTTTATCCGATAAACAGGTCACGTTGCGACACTTGGCATAACTCTCTCTCAGAGAGTCCAATTGAGGTCAGACCTATCAGGATGAAAAGATAACAGGGCGAGCTATCTCAGGAAATGTTTTCAGCGGCCGAAGATCAAACAGTGACACGTGGCACGCCGTACAAGTTCGCTCTCCTGTTTTATCTCATAAACAGGTCACGTTGCGACACTTGGCATAACTCTCTCTCAGAAAATCCAATTGAGGTCAGACCTGTCAGGATGGAAAGATGACAGGTCAGGCTACTACAAAAAAAGTTTTCAGACCCTGTGGAGCAAAAATTTCAGAGTTATAACAGAAGCAATCAGGTTCATATTTCTGTCAAAATAGAATTATTTTTAGCACCTTTATTCATGGCTTCCAGAATTTAGGGTTTCGGAGAAAGTTAGAATTTTTTGAATTCTGTAACCACGGCTGGAAGCTCCTCAGAAAAATAAGAGTTTAGAGCCTTGGATCGAACCTTTTGATTGGACAGAAGGGTGGGCTTCATCAAACCCTAGTTCGGGTTCCTGTCCAGAAGATCCAGAAGTTTCGAAGGCAATTTTGAGGGGTCAAATTTTGGAGATTTCAAAATTGAAGAATGCTAGGTTGATAAGCTTAGCAAGACACATTCTTCCATCCATTCAGAAGTATGAAAGTCAAAGATTGAATTTTTAGGGTTTCTTTAGCAAACCCTAATCAAGCTCCAGATCAAGTTTCAGGGGGAGTTGAGGCTAAGGCCTTACATAAGAAGACTACAAAAAGTCTCGACAGGTATGACTTAAGGAGGTTCAGGTACATTACAAAAGACAAATCAAGTTCCATGACCATGACAACATGAAGACAAAGACTCACGAGGTATGTATGACTTTGTTATATTATGTTTAACCTACGAGACATGCAGGTTCTAGCTCAGGATCTCTAAATCATTGAAGAGATTGTTTAGGTATGTTGTACATAACTAAGAAGGTATACTAATCCAGGTATGTTTTCCTATGTCATGTTAGAATCTTACCTTGTGTAAGTATACTTGGTATGATTGGTTAGTAATCAAGGGTTTATGCATATTATGTCTCTTATCTTGGTTGATTATTTAACTAACTAGATCAAACAAGAATATGCATGAGTAAAAGAAGACTTCCTTGAAACCCTCAATACTAATGATCATGACTATACATATTCAAGATTATTTAGAATTAGAATGTTTTTGATAATATTGAGAATATACTAATGAATGTATGTTTGTGTATGAGATCATGAGGATGACACTAGTGTACACTTGAGCATGCACAGTGGTACAGAATGAATAGAAGTTCAGAAGACATACAGAAGATCAAGCGGGAGACAACCACACAAACATAAAATATAAGTATTTGAGTTGTTATTAGAAATAGTAAATGATATCTGTATGCATAATAGGTTATCATGATTTGATGATTATGAAGCATTACTAATCATGTACTTAATTTTGATTTGTAGGAAAGATCATGATGAATGATGAACTCTGAACAAGCGATGGATGTTCAACAAAAGATTTACAAATCAAACACACTATAGAAAGCTTGTGGTTAAGAGATTCTCTTAGAAAGAGGAAGATAATCATGATGAGATGTTTTTCTCCAAGGGACTAGATAAGACCATTCTCTTAATGATGTAATTAAAGAAGAAGTGTGAATCAGGTTCTGTGTGGGTACCCAGGATCGGTAGTCAATTGATGAGCTTAATGATCATCATGGGTGATGTGGATCTCAACCTTTGCTACAAGGTTGAATATGGCTTCTATACACATATAACATGGATGTAAGAAGGAACTCACCACAGAGTTCGAATGATTTTGAGGCTCATATTAGTAGACCCATCTGACGAGAGATGGCACAGATAGATATGCAGAAGATCATTCAATGCAGAGTGTGAATAATGGACAATTGACAGCTTCATGACAAAGCTTGGGCTTTACCAGAAGTAAAGCTGTTCCTAACCTTTACCTTAAGGTTGTGGATGATGAACCTATCATACCATTATTGTATGACGATGATCTCTTTCTGACAAGGAATGAGAAACAGGTCATGAAAATGGCTACAGAAATGAAAATTAAAGATCTTGGATTAATGCACTACTTCTTAGGTCTAGAAGTATGGCAAGATCCAAAAGGAATCTTTTAAATCAAGGTAAGTATGCTGTGAAGTTTCTAAAAAGATTTGATATGTTGGAGTATAAAGCCATGGCCACTCCCATGGACTCCAACTTGAAGTTATTAGTTAATAACTCATCGTATTTAGTGGACCTGACCCTATATAGACAAATCATTGGGTCATTGATGTATTTAACAAATTCTAGGCCAGATATATGCTTTGCTGTAAATACCCTAAGTCAATATTTAGTAGAACCTAGAAAGGTTCACTTAATAACTACAAAGCATGTAGTGAGGTACCTAAAAGGTACATTAGATTTTGGGTCTATATTATCTTGGAGGTCATGAACTCCGTTTACATGGTTACTCAGATTCTGATTGGGTAGGAAGTGCCTCAGACAGAAAGAGTACATCAGGTGGATATTATAGTCTTGAATCTACCATGATCTCATGGTTCAGCAAGGAAAATTCTAGTGTGGCTCTCAGTACTGCTGAAGCAGAATATATATATAGCTGTCTGCTCTGCCAGCTGTGAAGCAGTGTAGCTTCATAAGCTATTATATGGAGTGTTTGACTTAGAAATGAATTCCACTATGATTATGTGTGACATTCAAAACTGCATCAAGATAGAAAATCTTGTATTCCACGATAAGTCAAAAAACACATAGAGATCCGATACTTCTATATACGAGATATGGTGCAGAGAGGAGCTATCAAGCTCGAGTATATAATCATTGAGGATCAGATTGCTAATATATTGATTAAACCTCTGTCTCGAGTAAAGTTTGAATACTTCCGAGACAAGCTTGGTATAATCCAGAAGGACCCTCCTCGAAAGGGGAAGTAGCATAGTATCTAATAACAAGTCTGTCTCATCAATGATGAGGTTACCTATTTACTGCACCGAGTTACTTAGAATTAAGATTTAGGAATCTTATATTTTTTTCTTTTGATGATAGATGTATACATGCTTTTGATGATAGATGTTATGCATGTTTTGATGATGAGGATACATGTTTTGTTATACATTTTTTGATGATGAGGATACATGTTTTGTTATACATGTTTTGATGATGAGGATACATGTTTTGATGATGAGGATACATGTTTTGTTATACATGTTTTGATGATGAGGGTACATGATTGACACATGTTTTGATGAAGTCCTTGGTGGACTTGAGGGGATTGGATCATCCCTGGACTTCAGTCCTAAAGAGAGCCGTAGACGTATGTCTTCGAGAATGAAGTCCTTGGTGGACTTGAGGGGATTGGATCATCCCTGGACTTCAGTCCTAAAGAGAGCCGTAGACGTATGCCTTCGAGAATGAAGTCCTTGGTGGACTTGAGGGGATTGGATCATCCCTGGACTTCAGTCCTAAAGAGAGCCGTAGACATATGTCTTCGAGAATGAAGTCCTTGGTGGACTTGAGGGGATTGGATCATCCATGGACTTCAGTCCTAAAGAGAGCCGTAGACGTATGTATTCGAGAATGAAGTCCTTGGTGGACTTGAGGGGATTGGATCATCCCTGTACTTCAGTCCTAAAGAGAGCCGTAGACATATGTCTTCGAGAATGAAGTCCTTGGTGGACTTGAGGGGATTGGATCATCCCTGGACTTCAGTCCTAAAGAGAGCCGTAGACGTATGTCTTCGAGAATGAAGTCCTTGGTGGAATTGAGGGGATTGGATCATCCCTGGACTTCAATCCTAAAGAGAGACGTAGACGTATGTCTTCGAGAATGAAGTCCTTGGTGGACTTGAGGGGATTGGATCATCCCTGGACTTCAGTCCTAAAGAGAGCCGTAGACGTATGTCTTCGAGAATGAAGTCCTTGGTGGACTTGAGGGGATTGGATCATCCCTAGACTTCAGTCCGAAAGAAGAGCCGTAGACGTATGTCTTCGAGAATGAAGTTCTTGGTGAACATGTGAGGGGATTGGATCATCCATGGACTTCAGTCCGAAAGAAGAGCCGTAGACATATGTCTTCGAGAATGAAGTCCTTGGTGGACTTGAGGGGATTGGATCATCCTTGGACTTCAGTCCTAAAGAGAGCCGTAGACGTATGTCTTCGAGAATAAAGTCCTTGGTGGAGTTGAGGGGATTGGATCATCCCTGGACTTTAGTCCTAAAGAGAGCCATAGACATGATGTCTCCGAGAACAAAATCCTGAATGAACAGGTAAGGGGATTGGATCGTCCTCGGACTTTGGTCCTTTGAATTGAACCGTAGACATGAGGTCTTCGAGAATTGAATAAGACTGGATCGTCCTTGAGCTTGGGTTCAAAAGGTACATGATAGGACTGGATCATCCCTGGACCTCGGTTCAAAATGTACATGAATCCTAGAATTGTTCTAGGTTACATCCAGCATGAAACAAGGCTGGCTCTGTAGATATGATACATCC
The DNA here is from genome assembly GCA_027924585.1 of Larix kaempferi. Classification (NCBI taxonomy): domain Eukaryota; kingdom Viridiplantae; phylum Streptophyta; class Pinopsida; order Pinales; family Pinaceae; genus Larix; species Larix kaempferi. Next base: position 11,218,773 of record BSBM01000014.1, read on the forward strand.
AGCATGAAACAGGGCTGGCTCTGTAGATGTGATACATCCAGCATGAAAAAGGGCTGGCTCTGTAGATGTGATACATCCAGCATGAAACAGGGCTGGCTCTGTAGATGTGATACATCCAGCATGAAACATGGCTGGCTCTGTAGATATGATACATCCAGCATGAAACAGGGCTGGCTCTGTAGATGTGATACATCCAGCATGAAACAGGGCTGGCTCTGTAGATATGATACATCCAGCATGAAACAGGGCTGGCTCTGTAGATGTGATACATCCAGCATGAAACAGGGCTGGCTCTGTAGATGTGACACATCCAGTATGAAAAAGGATTGGCTATGTGGCGGTAAATCCTAGATCTGATCTAGGTCACATCCAGTATGAAAAAGGACTGGCACTGTGGTTGGGATTGGATCGTCCCTAGACATGAGACTTGTCTTAAAGAGATAAGGATTGATCATCTTGGAACTTGATCTGGATTGCATCATCCATGGACCTATGTCCTAAAGAGAGCAGGATTGATCATCCTGTAATATGATCGTGTGATGACGATGCTGTCGATCGTGTGATGATGATGCTGATCGTATGATGACGATGCTGATCGTGTGATGACGATGCTGATCGTATGATGACGATGCTGATCGTGTGATGACAATGCTGCCGATCGTGTGATGACGATGTTGATCGTATGATGACGATGTTGATCGTGTGATGACGATGCTGCCGATCGTGTGATGACGATGTTGATCGTATGATGACGATGCTACTGATCGTGTGATGACGATGTTGATCATATGATGACGATGCTGATCGTATGATGATGATGCTGTTGATCATGTGATGACGATGCTGATGATCGTGTGATGACGATGCTGATGATTGTGTGATCGTGTGATGACGATGCTGATGATCGAGTAATATCAACTCTGATGATGTTGATGTTCCAGTAACTAGTTGAGTTACTGATGATGATGAATTGAAGAAAGCTTCCGATGATATATAGATGATGTAGTCAATGAATCCTTGCTCCTGCAGATGTTGTTATAATATCCTTCTCGTTAAGGGGGAGTGTTGAATATTGTAACTTCTAAGAATATTATATTTGTACATTATTTATTCCGGAGATGTTCCATCCCTCCGAGGTGATTCTATTATGTATCCGGAGATGTTTATTCCTCCGAGGAGTTGTGGCAACTAGGGTTATTAGACCCACCATGTGGGGGTCGGCCCAGTCAGTTATAATAGGGTATTTAACCTAATGGTTAAATACGAGCCTACATGTACTTGTGTAAAATATATGTCAGAGTAGTGTATAAATAGAGGAGGTGTGTTCCTCATTTGACACACTCACACACTTGAAAAGAGGAGCACTTGTCTGGGAGATTTGCTAAGGAGGATTAGAAGGAGGGAGCACATCTTGTATTTTGGTTTATCATCTTATTGAGGAAAGCTTTGCTGGGTTTTCTACCCCATGAGGGTTTCCCAGGATAAATTTGTGTATCTTGTGTTTATGCTATGCTTGTTGTTTCTTCAGTGATCCTGTATATGCTATTATTGTGAAATGGAATGTAACGCTGCTATTTTCTGTCTTAGAATATTGAATTTTAACAAAGTATTATTATATGATATTTAATATGTACAGGGTTGAGAATTACCTTGCTTTTAAGGATTCCTATGGTTAGAATCTCCATGGTACTTATATTAGAATTACATTTGCACCGATGTGTCTTATGGTTAACTTACATATGCTTTCAGTAGTATATTACCTATGAAAAGTTAAAATCATTGGGCATTGTGGCAAGGGAATGGATTAGATAGGAATTTCAAAGTATTACTTGACTTTGTTCTAGGATTCACTTCTGAGAAAAACACCAATCTTTAAATTCAAAACCATGTCGTAAGGTGATTATGAATCTTATAGATGGGAAACCTGAATGATTCTTTAGATGGATTTTAGTAAGCTAAGAAAGAGAAGATGATATGTGTATTAAATGATTTGTTTGAAGCCATGGATTAAAGTAACTAGATCATGACTTATTATTGTTATGCTAATTATGGTTCTACAAAAAAAAAATAAAAAAAAATTGGATACTAATAGTGATAATCGTCTTCCAAGCTAAGTTCACAACCTACACTTGCTACGAGGATGTTAGTACAATATTTTATTATTATTATTATTATTATTTTTCACTTGCTCATAAGAAGAGACCCTACATTTGGGTTCGTTGGTGATGCATAAAGATCGATGTAGAAAAGTCAGATCTGCGGTTTTTACTTCTTCATCCTCGGCAAGAATATTTCTAGCTTTCGAACAGGTTAGAATTATTCTTCACTAAATTTGCTAGTATAAAAGTTTGAATGATATTCAGGGTTCATATACTTTGATGAGGGGTCTTGCGTCAAGAATTTTATCGATTGGTTGTAAATGCTTATTTTTTGAAATCAAGGCGATGGCTTCGCAGGTATGCACTACTAGTTTGTAATCATGCCTTGGATTGTGAAAAGAGAGAAGTTAAACTTACTTGAATTATAGAATCTTAACTGTACTCGAGTTAGGAAGAGAAGAAAACCTTACATGACTTTGTTTATAAAAAAATTTGAGAATATACTTTTAGCTATACTAAGTAAATGGCACTCCAGTATTTAATTATACTTTGGATTATGAAAAGAGAGAGAGAGGTTGCATGTAAGATTAGTTTAGGAATGGATAAGGTATGTATTGAAGAACAGAATTCAGAAGGGTTAATTCTTATTTTGAAATTCAGATATTGTTTAAAATATATGATAGTTATACTTTCTCGGGGATTGAATATTTTATTCCTTATGTGGAAATGTGTTAGTGCTTAAAGGATTTACATAAATGATATAGTTTTGCTGAATGAAAGGAATTTGTTATGGACGATTTCAAATTCGGTTGCAATTAATGAGCCAATAAAGGACTGCTGTGGGGATTGCTACACTATGAAGGTATGATTTAGTTATATTGTCAAATATGAGATGTATACTTATATGATGGTAGAAAAGAGGAAATGAAATTTTATTATCAATTGTGATTACATTGAAGAAATGAATGTGGAAAGAAAGAGAAAACTCACCATGGAAGTACATGATACTTAACTTCAGGACGAAGTTTTTAATAAGAGGGGGTGTATGTAATGCCTGCCTCAGTACCTTAACTGTTTAGAATAATGAGGTACTAGTTTTGAAATGAATCGATTAAGTAAAACACGAACCATTTGAATTTACTTTGAGAATGCTTTAAAATGAAAATGAAGAATAGTGTATATGCTCGACTGACTGAGACATGATGATAAATGATGAATAATTTGTATGCTTGATTGACTGAGATACTAGAATGCATGATGTAAATATTTTATATAGTGCAGCGCTACTAATGTGCGCTTGAGTGTGTGCAGTGGAAGGTAAAACAATATACCAACTGATCCACAATGGAAATTTAGGGGTCGTAAGAATGGAAAGAACACATAGGGGTACGACGACTGACTGTCGACCTTGGATTAGAAATCCATGCACAGGTGAAGCCGTTTCAGCTCACCCAGGGAAGCGTACGCCGTACGGGCAAGGCCATAATGATTTGGTCGCGTACGATGAGTTGAGGGGCGCGCAATAAGGAGAGCCTTATCCCTCAACATCCCTTAGTCTCCAAGGAGCGTAGTTGAGAGATCGCGGTAATGGTTCCCGGTCGCTACGCATTACTTCCCATAATAAGGAAGAAATGAAACTGTCAGAAGGGCCCGCCGAAGAGGTACCTAGACAAGAACGAGAGGAAGAAAATTAATCAATGGTATAAATGAAAATTTCACATAAGATTTAAGAAATACTTTATTTCATTTTGTTCTATTTTATTAATTTGAATAATTCTATTCAAGATTTTATTTTTAATTGATTTCATTAATTTGAATTATTCATTTTAATTGATTTTATTAACTTGAAAAAGAATTGAAGAGATTGATTTTATTCAATATTAAATTTGATTAATTATGCTGATTGAAAAAGATTAATAATAAGAGAATTATTTTTATTCAAAGATTTTAATTTAATGGATTTTATTATATTGAAAAGGGGTTAAAAGATTGACTTCATTATTTTGAGAAAGAATTGAAATAGGTCATTAATAAGAGAATTGCTTTTCTTTTATTATTATTTAAGATTTTACTTTAATTAATTTTATTATTCATTTAAATTATTTTATAAAGATGAAATTTAAAATAGATTATACTTTTAGTAAAATGAATCATCTTTTAATTCAATCTTAATATTAGGAAAAGAAAGAAAAATAGAAAGCAATAAGTCTAATTAAAAGATTGTTAAGTAAACTAAATGAGAACCAAAAGAGAAGTAAAACTCTTCTACACCTAACTCCCACTGATCCAGGGATTTAGGTGCACATTAAAGACATTAAGAAGACACGTGTTTGAGAATATTGGAAATTAAAATATTAAATTAAATTAAATATGTGCATGGACAGACACATGGCACACATGATTTTACTATATAATGAGGGAGGAGAATGAGAGAAAGACATCTCTTGCTCCCTAATGCTGGATGGTCATCATAATCTCAGATTATGTTATGATCCTTGGAGTTGGGATTAGTCGGAACGAGGATTGGGAGATCCTTTCGGGAGGTTAGCTTGTGTGTTCTTGCGACCCCATTTGCTCAAGGGTTCAGGGTGAAGAAGAATAACCCCGATATGGTAGGGAGGTCAACCGAGGGGTCACTTGGTACTTCGTCAGGAAATTGGATTGGATCGTGCAGAAACCACTTCGAGGACTCCATCGATTCGCTGGACCAACCGTCGAAAACAGGTTTGAAGTATTTACTTTATTTATATTGCTAACTCTTGTGGTGGAATGAATAAATCTAGGTATATAATTTTTTTTTGACATTCATGTACTGCAATAGATAGAACTAGATCTGTGGCCTCTATATCTTTTTCTGAAAAATTGTACTGGAAGTTTTGAAATTAATTATACTTATATGTTCAAATTCCATGGAAGTCTTTTTGGGGAACCCAAAATGGGGGTTCCTACAAAACTACTATTGCCCCTGTAAACCCAACATTTCTTCTGAGGGTGGGTACTGTCTACATTGAAAATTGGAATTGGACTAAGGATGGAGTATGCATGCTTTTGGAAATTCTGGGAACAAAAACATAATGAAGTTAGCTTTAATGAGTTACACAATAAAATATGTCCTTGGTTTTTGACTACTTTCTCCAACACTAAGCCACATAATGGTTGTTGAATCCACAAAAGTAACAAGGTAATGGATATCAACATTGGTATGCCTTGTAACTCTTCTTCTTGTAACAAAAACAAGTGACATAAGGTTTCTAGTTCTGAAACCTTTCTTACTTTCACTTGGGATTTCTCTCTCCCAAGTTACTTGTTCTTCCAATTGTTGGAAAGTGCATGGGTGCTTAATTTGTTTTCTCGCTACCTTTCTCAGAGCTTACAAAGGGATGTTGATCATTCTTTGTGATCTATTCTTTGGTTGGAGTTGTTGTATTTTTTCAATCTTGAGCCTCCACAAAGATTATCTTTGAAGCTTTCACATTATTTAAATGTGTCTTAAAAGGAAGTCAAAGATTACCTTTGACTTCCTTACCACCATAATATCCTAAATGAACATGTTGTAGTCTAGAGTTCACTACAATGGGGCTCTTCATGCCTTAACCATGATTTTCAAGACATTGGCCATCAAAACCCAACCCATCCTTTGCAAAAAATTCAAGCCTATCTCTTTGGTATGAAATTCAAAACTACTAAAAGACTCATATGCTGATTGAAATTGAGCAAGGGGTGAAGTTGAAGTGCTTAGCCTAAAATTCCCTCAATCATGGTATGCGCATCTTGAGTCAAAACAAGGCTCCTTTCTTTCTTAATATTTTCCACCTCCTGTTAAAGACTTATCAATATGGATTTCTTACAAGCCAACTAGTACACTATATTTTTCACAACCTAGACATTTTTCTCCTTAAGAAGCTTCACATGGCTTTACAAAGTTTTATGCAACTCTTCATTCTTCTCATCCAACTACTAGAAAGTCTTTTCTAGTTTTTCATTATCCTCATAGATTTGTTTATTCACCTCCTATAGTTCCTATCACTCTCTTATGATATTTTCCCATGGTTGCCTTATTGCAAGTCCATAGATTCATAAATATATTTCTATGATACCAATTGATCTAAATCTTTTGGATGAGTTGAAATCTCCCAATGGCACTAATATCAATTTTCGGTTAAAACCAAATAATAGGTATCTTGAATATTATCAACGATATATTATTTCCTTATTAAGCAATAATAAAACAGAAGACAAATGAAATCATACAACAATATACCAATATTTTTAAGGAGAACCCTTTTGCACAAACAACTCCAATATGATATTCAATCTAATAGATTGCAACCAATGCATATTGTCTTTTATTAGAATTACGAATCATGCAATCTAGGTGTTAATATTGCTCCTCTCCCCAATTCTTAAAGGGTGCTAGCTCAATGGAAGAGCGCCTGCCTTACAAGCAGGAGGTTGGTGGTTCGATTCCTCTATTCCCTAATGATATTGCAATGTATTTCTAAAAAAATATTTTTTGTGATAATTTATATTAGTTGTTAAACGGGAAGCAAAATGTGGCGATAGTGTGGGAGTAAAAATGGACAATAAATTGGGTGCTAAAGTGGTAGCAAACATGGTGCTAATGTTGACATCAATAGAGATGCAAAACTAGGCGTTAAAAAGAGGCCCAACACTTGACGCTAATGAGGAAGCCAAACATGGCGTTGATATGGTGGAAAAATAAGATGTTACTTTGGATGCAAAACATGGCACTACATAGGAAGCAAAATATGGTGCAACAATACAAGAAAAATTTGGCTCCATCTTGGTAGCAAAACACGATGCAAAAGAGGAAGCAAAAATTGGTGCATATTGGAAGTAAAACATGGTGCAAAATGGGATGCTAAAATGGTAGCACATATGGATGCAAAATTGGATGCTAATTTGGATGCAAATATGGCGCGAATGTAGATGCAAACATAAATGCTAACACGATGCTTTTAAGGATGCAAATATGGCACTTATGGGGGCACCATTTAGGAAGTAAAAGATGACGATCTCTAGGAAGAAAAATAGGATGTTATTTAGGGATCAAACCTCAACGCCCTTTAGGAAGCAAAATTGGATGCTATTCTGGAAGCAAAAAAATGGGCGCTATTTTAGACATTAGAAAGGATGCTATCTAGGAAGCAAAAAAAGACGTTATTTTAGACTCTTTAAATTTTGTCCATGATGCGTCCCATTTAGTGTCTACTTTGACAACTCAATGAAAAAAAAATTACACTAAAAAGGGACGCTAAATGGGATGCTAATTCCAAGATTTGTTGTAGTGTAAGGTTATGTAAGGGCATGCCAAATGTGGAAAATATCTATAGGGATTTTTCACAAATGACGAGCTCTGATTTGGATCTAATCGGTTTTGTAAGATACTCCTACATATCCAAAAAAATATAAATTATAACACGGGTTGCACATTTGAATGACGTAGCCATGTGTGTTGACCAATTATTTCTTGTTTTCTTCCTCTCATCCCATTCTTGTTCCCATAAATTCAATGACAACCTTCCTTATGATCGACACCTCTCATGGTTTAACATCATCATCACTCACGATTACAATTTAACTCAATGCATTTGGTAACCCACGACAATTGTAAAGAAACCTCTACCAAGATAAGCGCACCAAATAATAAGGGGGTAATCGATCATAAAAGCAGTACTGATCATACGTCTACTTAGGAAGTAAGCTCACAAGTGTCATATATGCAAGGCGTCTTCTAAGAAAGCTCTATCAAATTTCATCTTCAGAAAATATTTTAATATTCTACATTTCTAAAATAGAACCTACTATTCTTATTATTCTAACCGCCAATATGATAAAGAATGAATATCATTCATTAGACAGTCTGCCTACAAACAATGCAAAGGAAAAGTCAGCTTGCTGGTTGATCAATCGAAGCTTCAATGATCCTTTTCCTGTCTTTGAGTAGTTGAGTATTGAATAATTCACATATTTGAATTGCAGAAGAAAGAATTATAGGGACTTGCATGTGCCCCATGTTAAGTAACTGATATAGGGAATTATGGATTTTAAATGCATATGCTGAAAAAACAAGTGCAACATAAATTTAGTTATTCCATAGCTAGTGAAAATTTAATGGCCAGATAAAATGTTACACTTAACAAGTCCACACTATTAACATCAACTCCAAGATCGCGCTGCTTACTGTTTCAAAACAAGGAATTTATTATATAATCTACAATGTGAATTTCCCTGTAGGAATTTCCAATCGTGACTATTCATTTCCATTTTTACATCTGTCAAAATTTAAGACCCTCAACTCTTGGCAAGTACCCGAATCTTCCAACTTACAATTCCAGATGACAAGGTCCCTTTTAGAAGAGATGCAAGAATATCTAATTATCTTAATTTCATGGAAAATTTTAGGGGCTAATCTTAGCCCATGGGCTAAATTTAGGAGTTTTAAAATTTTAATGGGTTATTTTTTTATTAAGTACCCATTCGGTATGATTAGTCCACATTTTATTTACTTATTTTCAATGAATAGGAGGTTAGCCCCATCAAATTTTAAAAGGGGATCCAAGATAAAACAAATTATCCCTTCTAAAAATGGATTTAAACCTCTATCAACCCACAAAAATAGCTAGGAAGCTCCCATTCGCCCCTAATTTCCAAAAATGGTAGTTATTAGGTGTTCTTTCACCTTCTATCGATCATGGAAATCGAAGTCGAAGTTAGATTCGTATAGATTTTATGGGTTGAATATCATTTTGCAAGTGGCTTAATGTCCACATGAGAAGGGCAGTTGATATTTATTACAAGGTATTATAGGGATCCATTTACATCTAGGAGAGTTCTAAATCCCATTAATTTAGATCCAAAGTTTCCCTAAGAAACATGGGGATTGTGAAGCTTGCAATTGGCGATGCAGAAATAATGTTTTTGTGGGTGTTTGGGGCATCATGCTTGGGGGATGGGACTTCATTTATAGTTGCCTAATTGGGCATGCAGGGGGCCATGAATTTCCAAGGAGAAACTTGCTAAAAGGTTCACAGACTTCACAAGGTTTATAATTTAGTGAAAGCTTCGCTAAGATTTTATAAGGTTTTATAATTTAGTGCAATATTTGCCAAGATTTTACAAAATTATATAATTCAATGAGAGATTCGCCAAAAAATTATATAACTTAATATAACATAGTTAAAATAGCCTTCATATTTTCCTATATATCATGGGATTCACCCATTTATTATTCATAGAAATCTAGGGGGGTTCTTAAAATTTTCGTTTCTTAATTTATGTCCATGGAAATTTATAGCTTAGTCTTTCTAAAACTCTATGCCAAAAGCGATCTTGCTCAACATCTGAGAAACCACATAATTTAAACCTTATAACTAAAGATTTTAGAACTACCTGAGAATAATTCACACATTCGCTCGCTGAGTAAGGAGAAAGTTAAAATTAGTCCTTGACCAGTGCTTCTAGACCTTGTTTGGAAGCCAGAGATGATTGACATTGTTTTCCAAAAGCTTGTCCGCATCAAAATTTCTCTTCTTGCATAGATTCCTTTGCCTCTGAAGGAAATTCTCTCCATGAAATCTTGATAAGTAGGATATCCTGATGTAACAAGAAAATACATATATCCAATAAGCAGTCCACTTTTGCTAAAAAATGATATGGGTTCCATGACATCTTAGGAAAACTCCCAAAATGTCAAACGAAAAAAACACATTGGTCAACACAGATAGGTAACCTAAACCTGAGCATAAAACACGACGAACATGTCTATGCACAATTATATCAATCTCCTCTTTTTCTTTCTATGGCCTTTCTAGATATTTCTTTCTGGGATCATCTTCTGCTATCAATGGCAGAGGAACTGCATTCCTCACTAGCTTTGCAATGCCCTAAAATATTTAAAAATAGTTCGCCCTAAAATTAATTGATTTTTAATATGTAAACTATTTAGCCCATCCAAAAATATAAATAAAATTTGTGGTAATATATTTTGGCCCTCTATAATTCCTCCTCCATTTTCGCCCCAATTTATTGGAATGAATACTTTTTAGGAGTAGTTTTCCAAAGATTTCAATAAAAAATGATTAAAGTAACATTTATTCGGTAAATGATGGGCTTGCCGTTGGTTGTTTATGGGCCCATGGTTTTGGGTGACCTATTGTATTGCATGTGGTAAATCCTACTTAAGAACTTGAGGAACTCTATGCTATTTAGAAGATCCAATTTTTTGGGGCAATTTCTATGGAAAACATTATTTCAATTTCCATGTTATGAGTATTTTTATTATTTTATTATATTAAAAAAATAGCTACCAATCCAATTTTTTACTTGATAAATTAAATCCTTATTTTATTTGGTGAATTTATTTTAGTTCGTTAATTTTTCTTAAAACTTCAATTGCATTGACATCATATGCCATTAAAGGAAAAAATAATCACTACAATTAATTTTTGTAGGGTTATGTTGTTTTAATTAAAAAAGATTTGGTTCATATAAATATAATAATAAGATGGATTTAAATTGTTTTTATATATTTTATAATAGAAAATAATTAATAGTTTTTTAGTGTATTATTGGTTTAATTAAAAAGGATAATAACACATTCAAGTCAATTTTACTAATTAACATTTTTTTTCTATATAGCGTGTTTTTGTATTTTCAATTCAATAATCTTTTTGTTAAGCCAAATTATATTTAATATTTTTTAAATAAGTAAAAACTTCTTCAATGATTGGTTTTGATGACACTAAATAATTTCTCAATAAAAATTGGTTCATAAAAAAAAATTATAATAAGATGAATTTAAATTGATTTATTTATTTTATAATAGAAAATAATTTAAATTTAAAATTTTAAATATAATGGATTAGAATATTTGATACAGTTTTATATGTGATTCAAAGGAATTAAAATCTTTATGTTTCAATAAAAATATATATATATATTTATTTCAAATATAATTATTGACCTAATTTATATTTATTAAATCTTTATATATATATATATGGTTTCTATATATGTCATTTCAATTTAAAAATTTATTATAGTAAAAGGTTAATAAAAATTTTACAAAGATTTTATTATGTAGTGAAAGATTCGTCTTGCATATTTTATTATTGGTCAATTAACCTTAGAATTTTTCTACTTATTAAGAAGATTCGCCCAATTATTTTACATATAAATTTATGGAGGGTACTTAAAATTTTCCCTGGTCTGGATCTAGTCCTTGTCATGCTGTGTGAGACAAATCTCACTAGGGAGAGCATGTGATATGTTGAGATATACACAAATCCATGCATATGAGGTATATTTTCCCACCTAAGTGGCTTCAGAGGATTTCGAAACTTTTCCTAAGGTGTTTCCTTCCTCCAACGTTTTCGACAACCAAAATTCCAAAAGAAGAAAATACAACCATATCTAGACCGTTGCATGGGAAAAATATTCCTTGTCAGAACGTTTCCATCCAATCTCGCAAGAAGAGTCTGGCATATTGTAGAAATATGGCCCATTGTAAAAAATGCGATCTTTGTCCTATAGATTGTGAAATGTTGTGGTGAAAAACCCTTTTGAGCCTAGGTGGATTTCATAGTGACGCTTTGGTTTCCACCATGTCTTGATCATCAAATCAGGTCCTTCTTTGATGGATATATCCCTAGAAATTTCCTATTAGAGCATGGTACTTCATGAACTATATGTATCCTTCATACTGTTCTAATTTTACTTTGTATCTAGGCATTATTGTGGCTTGTGGAATTCACTTTCCTGGTTCCCATATTCAAGCCACCTTTGGATGTGAGGTGGATGCGTTTTGAGCTAGTTTCTTGCCCTTACCTCTATCTGAACCCCAAAGACAACAAAGGGGGGCCAAATCCTCTAAGCTTCCTTTATGCTAATAGTTATTGTTTTCCTTGGTCCAAATGGTCGAGCCATGTCCAACTGCATCATGGTAAGAATGGGGAGAGGTCTTCCCTCCCCCTGGGGCCACCATGGAGAGGGGTCAAGAGACGGCCAAGCCGTTGAGCAAAGAGAAACCCCAACCAACAAAACTTTGCGTTGCTATTCAGCAAAGCCTAACCAATAGATATACCTATTTTGGATTTATCAATTCCCTTAATACTAAGATAACCTCAATTTTCAATCTTTTTTACGTGTGATATGTCGTAATAAGTCATGAGAATGGGAGTTCAAGAAAGGGCGAGAGAAGCCTAAAGATATTCTTTCATGGGACATCTTAATAATTCCCCAAAGGATAAGGGCAAAACGACAATTAGTGAATTTGATGAAACGATTGGTGGAAACGTTGTGACTACAAATCATTGTTCGTCCCTGCTTTAATTATTGTTATTGTGAATTTAAAATTGAAAACAAGTAGAAACACTTAAAATTCAAAAAGGTGTAATTTCTAAACATTACATAATATGGGAAAAAGCCTTTTGGATTTTTTAGATCACCTCATGAAAGTGCTTCATTTAAATTTAGATATGTGTGGGACCACCTCATGAAAGTACTTCTTCTATGAATACAATTATGCATAATATCACATTATAAGATAGCATAATAATTTACAAGATATTCTAACACTTGTGAGATTACCTTCCACAAATTTTAGGTGTCATATTTTTATAATCATTTTTGTTTGAAATTCCATTAAAAAAATGAGAAGAATTGTTGGAACTACAAATATAAATTATTGATAATGCAAAAAGATCAAATTGTATAACATTTAGACTACTCTTTCATATTACCATAAAATTATAATTCTAATCTCTCTAATTGTTACAATTCACTTATCCTATTTTGCAAATTTATTCCTCTAAAATCAATTAACACAAGACTATGTAACATTTTCATATTCTATATCATTTAAGAAAGATTGCACTTCACATAACTCACAAAATTATAAATATTTCATTTTCACCCATAATTCCATTTTGGCTCCAATTATTTCATTCTCTCAAATTCAAAAAATATGAATAAATATAACTCCATGAAATTTCTAAAACTCATAGGGCCATTACATTTTTAGGCTCTTTTAAGATCTTTCATACATATAAACAAATGCATTGTTTCAATAAAGTGAGCTGAGATATCTTTTTGGTAACGATGTTAATATTTACACCAAAATATCTTTTAAATAAAAGTTGGAAAGACTACTTGTCTCTTGCAATTTGGTAAACATTAATTTGAGAAATTCTTAGGTGGAGTAAGATGTTGAGAGTCATTCTATTTGGGTATTAGAGAGATCAATGACCATCAAAGAAGTGAGATTTATTACAAAACTTCTTGGAATATTACAAGACCATCAAAGAAGTGATATTTATTAGAAAACTTCTTAGAACATTACAAGTCAATGGAGTACAAGTTTTCAATAACATGAGACTCACCAATCTTTGAACAACATTTTTTACAATCGATGGGAAATATTTTTATATCCTTAAAAAAAACTTATATTAATAATTAAATATTTTTTAGGTGTATAATGTTAAAACAAACATTCTTAATAAATATAATGTTTAAGTTTAAGAATATAAGAACGGTTAATATTTAGAATATTAATAATTTATTTTTTAATTTCAATTAAAATAAAATAAAAATTTATATAAAAAAATGT